>JAPXFY010000022.1:35209946-35247446 GCA_030674185.1 Monoplex corrugatus | reverse complement strand
GAACACACACACACTCGCACACACAGACACGCACACACACATACAGACACACACACGCACGCATACATGCAACAAGCAGGTAGGCATGTACAAACACACACACACACATACACACACGCACGCACACACACACACACACATACACACACACGCACACACACACATATACACACACACAAATACACAGACACACACACGCATGCATGCACACAAGCATGCAGGCATGCACATACACACACACACGCACACTTTCCTTGTGTGTCTCTGTCCCTCTATGTGTCTCTGTCTCTCTATTTGTGTCTCTACATGTGTCTCTGTCTCTCGCTCTATGTGTGTCTCTCTATGTGTGTCTCTCTATGTGTGTCTGTCTACGTGAGTTGTTCTGTATCTCTCTAAGCTCTATGTGTATCACTGTCTCTCTCTCTATGTGTCTCTGCTTCTCTCTCTACGTGTGTCTCTGTCTCTCTCTTTCTATGTGTGTGTCTCTCTCTATGTGTGTCTGTGTGTCTTTCTCTCTGTGTGAGTCTGTCTCTCTCTCTCTCTATGTGTGTGTCTCTGTCTCTCTCACTCTATGTGTGTCTCTGTCTCTGTCTATGGGTGTCTTTCTCTCTCTCTATCTCTCTACGTGTGTCTCTCTATGTATGTCTCTGTCTCTCTCTCTATGTGTGTCTCTGTCTCTCTATGTGTGTCATGTCTCTCTCTCTATGTGTGTCTGTCTCTTTCTCTCCCTGTGTGTCTCTGTCTCTCTTTCTATGTGTGTCTCTGTCTCTATGTGTGTCTTGCTCTGTCTTTCTCTCTCCATGTGTCTCTCTTTCTATGTGTGTTCTCTGTCTCTCTCTGTCTGTCTCTATCTGTGTCACTGTCTCTCTTTCTCTGTCTCTTGTGTGTGTGTCTCTCTGTGTCTCTTCCTCTCCTGTATGTCTCTGTCTATGTGTGTCTCTGTCTCTCTGTCTATATATGTCTCTGTCTGTCTCTATGTGTGTCTTACTCTAACTTTCTCTCCCCATGTCTGTCTCTCTATGTGTGTGTGTGTGTGTGTGTGTGTGTGTGTGTGTGTGTGTGTGTGTGTATGTGTGTGTGTGTGTGTGTCTCTGTCTGTGTCACTGTCTCTCTCTGTCTCTCTCTATGTGTGTCTCTCTCTGTCTCTTTCTCTATGTGTGTATGTTTTTTCTCTATATACGTGTCTCTCTCTCTCTGTGTCTGTCTCTATGTGTGTTTCTGTCTCTCTTTCTATATGTGTCACTGTCTTTATTTATGTGTGTGTCTCTCTCTTTATGTGTCTCTGTCTCTATCACACTGTGCGTGTGTCTCTGTGTGCGTGTCTTTCTGTATGTGTGTCTCTGTGTCTACGTGTCTTTGTCTCTCTCTGTATGTGTGTCTCTATCTCTATGTCTCTCTCTCTATGTGTGTCTCTGTCTCTGTATGTATCTATCTGTCTCTCCCTCTATTTGTGTCTGTCTGTCTTCTGTCTCTCCCTGTATGTCTCTGTCTCTGCATGTCACTGTCCCTCTGTCAACTTTTTGTCTCTGTCTCTCTCTCTCTATGTGTGTGTCTGTCTCTCTATATGTGTTTATGTTGTTTATGTGTGTCCCAGTCTCTCTCTATATGTGTGTCGCTATCTCTCTCTCCTTGTGTCTCTGTCTATCTCTATGTGTGTCTCTCTCTATTTTTATCTGTCTCTTTCTTTGTGTCTCTGTCTTTCTCTCTATGTGTGTCTCTGTCTCTCTCTATATGTCTCTTTTTCTCTTTCTTTATCTATTTGTCTCTGTCTCTCTATATGTGTGTCGGTCTCTCCACGTGTGTCTCTGTGTCAATAAGTGTGTCTCTGTCTCTCTCTATGTATGCCTCTGCCTCTCTCTATGTGTGTCTTTGTCACTCTCTCTCTTTGTGTGTGTCTCTGTCTATCTCTATGTGTGTCGCTGTCTACCTATCTATATGTCTGTTTTTCTCTTTATGTGTGTCTCTGTCTCTCTCTTTGTGTGTGTGTGTCTATCTATATTTGTCTGTCTCTATGTATGTGCCTCTCTCTATGTGTGTCTCTCTCTATGTGTGTCTCTGTCTCTCCCTGTTTGTCTCTGTCTCCCTGTCTATGTGTGTCTGTCTCTCTATGTGTGTCACTGTCTACCTATCTATATGTCTGTTTCTCTCTTTATGTGTGTCTCTGTCTCTCTCTTTGTATGTCTCTCTATCTATATTTGTCTCTGTCTCTATGTATGTGCCTCTCTCTATGTGTGTCTCTGTCTCTCTCTATGTGTGTCTCTGTCTCTTTCTCTCCCTGTTTGTCTCTGTCTCCCTGTCTATGTGTGTCTGTCTCTTTCTGTGTGTCTCTGTCTCTCAATGTGTGTCCCTCTCTCTATGTGTCTGTTTCTATGTGTGTCTCTGTCTCTCTCAATGTGTCTGTCTATTTGTGTGGCTCTATATCTCTCTGTGTGTCATTGTCTCTCTATGTGTTTCTCTCTAGATGTGTGTCTCTGTCTCTCTCTCTATATGTGTGTGTGTCTCTATGTGAGTCTCTCCGTGAGTCTCTGTCTCTCTCTAGATGTGTGTCTCTGTCTCTCTCTCTATGTGTGCGTCTCTGTCTGTCTGTCTCTCTCTATGTATTTCTAATGTCTCTGTCTCTGTGTGCCTCTGTCTATGTGTCTCTATCTCTGTATGTGTCTCTCTCGACCTGTCTCTCTATGTGTGTGTGTCTCTGTATCTCTTTGTGTCACTGACTCTCAATCTCTATGTCTGTCTCTCTGTGTATATATTTGTGTCTCTGTCTGTCTCTCTATGTGAGTGACCCAGTCTCTCTGTCTCTGTGTGTGTCTATGTCTCTCTCTCTATGTGTGTCTCCGTCTCTCTCTATGTGTGTCTCTGTCTCTCCGGTGTGTGTCTCTCTCTGTCTATGTGTGTCTGTCTCACTATTTTTGTCTCTGTATGTGTCTCTGTCTGTCTGTCTCTCTATGTGTGTGTGTGTCTTTTTATGTGTGTCTCGGTCTCTCTATGTGTGTCTCTGTCTCTCTATGTGTGTGTCTATATGTGTGTCTCTGTCTCTCTATGTGTGTGTCTGTCTCTGTATCTCTGTCTCTCTCTATGTGTGTCTGTCTGTCTCTCTCTATGTGTGTCCCTGTCTACCTCTCTATATGTCTGTTTCTCCCTTCATGTGTGTCTCTGTCTCTCTCTACGTGTGTCTCTGTCTCTCTATCTATATTTGTCTCTGTCTCTTTGTACATGTATGTGCCTCTCTCTATGTGTGTCTCTGTCTCTCTCTATGTGTGTCTCTGTCTCTCCGGTGTGTCTCTGTCTCTTTCTCTCCAGTGTGTCTCTATCTCTCTCTCTTATGTGTGTGTGTGTGTTTCTTTCATGTGTGTCTCTGTCTCTCAATGTGTGTCTTTGTCTCTCTCTATGTGTCTGTCTCTATTTGTGTCTCTGTCTATGTGTGTGTCTGTCTCTATGTATGTGGCTCTATATCTCTCTGTGTGTCACTCTCTCTCTCTCTATGTGCTTCTGTTTCTCTCTAGATGTGTGTCTGTCTCTCTCTATGTGTGTGTGTGTGTGTCTCTGTGTCTGTGTGTCTCTCTCCGTGAGTATCTGTCTCCGTCTCTGTATCTCTCTCTCACTCTCTCTGTTTCTCTCGCTATGTTTGTCTCTTATCTCTCTCTAGGTGTGTGCCTCTGTCTCTCTGTCTATGTGTGTCTGTCTCTCTGTATGTGTCTCTCTCGACTTGTCTCTCTCTCTCTCCATGTGCGTGAATGCGTGCGTGCGTGTGTGTGTGTGTGTGTGAGAGAGAGAGAGAGAGAGAGAGAGAGAGAGAGAGAGAGAGAGAGAGAGTGAGAGAACGACATAATCTATACAGAAAGACAGAGGGAGAGACACAGAGACCTAGACACACACACAGATAGACAAACACACACACACACACACACACACACACACTCTCTCTCTCACACACACACACACACACACACATTTGTATGACACACATTTTTATCTGGTTTCAAAAAGATCGACAGGCAACGCCAAAACGATTACTAAAACAACAATGGAAAAAACTTTATCTCTATAGTTACAGACATGAACGATAGTTTTCAGTTCAAAATATGACTTAGGTAAGTCGCAACACTATCCCCTTCCCAGCGGAGTACAACTGCGTAGCAAAATGTTTGTATTGAAAACAACAAAACTGAAATTAGAGTCATTGAAAGCTTGGTAGTAGGCGTGCAATGCGGCCAGAGTAAGTTGTAACCTGAGGAGGTTCTCTTTCAGATCGTGGTGGATGGTTCTGCAGAGTTTGCTGCAGAAGATGGTGCCTTTGATGATGTGGGTGAGACTTCAGCGCGTGGGGAAACCATGTCTTCTTCTCTGAAGTGGTGATAGGCGTGACAAAAGCAGCTTTGAGACTCAGACACCTCTTCTGCACTACCCTTGATTGTAGAACTTGTCATTTGTGTCAGTGATGCTATAAGGACAGTCATAGGGTCGTGTCTGACGTAGACGAACCCAGTGGAGGCTAGGTTTGAAAGTTTGTAGATAGGCTGCCTTCCATGGAACGTTGGAGCTGGTGGTAGCACGGTGCGCATGGTTTGTTGTAAATGTTTGAGGAAAATCGAATCTAGTTCCATGGTGTGTGCATCTAGCAGTTGAAGAAATTCACCAGGCAGGCGAAGAGCTGAGCTGTAGACAAGTTCAGCAGGGGAACATCCAGGGTCCATCCGCCAAGAAGAACGTCCAGTAGCTCTACAAACCAGTGCGAGCTGCGGCACAGGTGGACGCATGAGGGTCAGGAAGAGGAATAGCTTCTGGCCACCTGGTGAAATGGTCAGTGATGGTGAACCAGGTCATGCCTTGACTGACTGGCAGAGGTTCAACAAAGTCTATGTGTAGACTGGCAGGCATTCAACCAGTGGCGTCCGTGTGTGTCGATGAATCTTGGAGGACTGACAGGCATGACGTTCCTTATGCCATGCCAAATGAAGCGTTGAGTGATAGCTTGTTGTATGCGTGCTTTGAGTGCTGCCTTCAGGTGACCGTGGAAACGTTCAACCAGCCGTTTGCCTGTGAGGTTGGCAAAATTGGACGTGTGACACTAGTGGACAGTAATTTGCCAAACTGAATGTCTTGAAGTCTTGAGGCCAGTAGTAAACTGTGTGATAGGAGTCCATTTTACCAAGCTGTATTTGAGAGTATTGTGACTGGGGAAACATTCAGGATCAGAGACGGCGTCACCTGCAAGTCCTTCAATATTGTATACCTCATAGACTGTGAAAAATGCAGAGCGCAACAGTATGTGGGGGAGACAGAAATGTCTGTTCGGAAGAGGTTCTACAACCACAGGTACAACATTCGATGTACTACTGCAAACGAGAACAAACTTCCCCTGTGGTTGCACGACACTTCCGACAGTCAGATCACAGTGTAGACGACATGAAGTGCACTGTTATAGAACAGGTCCACTCAGGGAATCCAGAGATCAGGAAGGGGAGAGAGAGATTCTGGAGGTGGAAGCTGCGCACCAACTACCCTAATGGTCTCAACGTTTTTGACTAATCCTTTTGGGACAGTTGGTGATGGTTGCCTCTTCTGGAATCTGTCCCTCGTCTTCCTATACCAGTGGTGTTGGATGCCTGAAGGACTTGGAGAAGGGACGACGACAGTTCTTGTCGAGGGACACTCGCCTGTTCTGGATGTTTCGGCTGCCTCCCTCTCTCCCTCCCTCTCTTTCCCTCCCTCCCTCCCTCCTTTTCAGCCTCTCTTCCTATCTCCCTCCCTTTGTTCTTTCTTTTAGCTGTGACGTGTACCGTGACGTCAACTGTTGACATCGTTAGAAAATAAACATGGCTACTGAGGAAGGAGCATCAGAGCTCCGAAAGCTTAAGGATGGTGTTTTTGTGTTTTTATTTGATCATATGTTGTCCAAAATTCAGGTAGTTTGACAGGCACTTTGTTGATCTGGTTAGACTGGGCAGTTAGAGCTTGAAGTTGTGTTGCTAGGTCTGCAAGAATAGATTCAGAGGATATTCCTTCAACCATTATTATATGACGGTGTCGTCGTCGGTGTCACCAATGTAGATTTGCAAATATTAGCTGCATACAGCTCTAAAGCAAGACAGATTGAAACGCAGCGTCTGAGCTTTTCTTTTTCTTTTTTCTTCTTCTTTTAAACCATTTCTACCACGATCTGTGATAACTTTAAGTTCCTGGTTACTAAAAACAACAAGTCGACACAAACTTTAAGTACAGGACAAACAGTAATAAGGGTAACAAAGATAACGGCAACTAACTTGATTTTAAATTTATGATGAAATCGATATCGTAGAACAGTTAAAGCAGACCTAGTTCAGAATACATATATATGTTTCCTAAAATCATTCACAATATAACCCGTGTACAGAAGCAACAGCTACCAAGGTAGAATTGCGAAAAGTATAGGTAGCGAAAGAGTCTGTATTCGTGTTGAGAAGGCTCCGACTGACAACCTGAGAGCCCTGTCCTTTGTTCTCCATGATGAGGACGTTGCAGACCAGTTTGTAGCGTTCGAAGTGACACGTCTTGGTTCTGAACTTGATCAAGCTCACCAGCTCCGTGGTATAGTGCCTGCACTGTTCTGCTTCATAGTTGACATCCATCAGGTGGCTCTCCAAAACATCCTTCAAGATGGCTTCCACCTTGGTGGCAGAGAACTTACTCTTTTCTTTGGGTTCCAGCTGATAGGTGTTCTCGTATCGCACTGGGATGGTGGGGGATTTGTTTTTCTTGGCATAGCGCTGCCAGGAACGGGTGGCAGCAACAAGTCTGAAGACTGTCATGGCATGCTTCTTCATTGGTTGTTTGGAGCCAGATTCACTGGGGACTCGAACTCTTCTTGAAGATTCGCTTAGAGCCTGCACGCGGAGAGAATACAGTATTTATTTTAATTTACGAGTTGTAAATAACATATATGTATATCAAAGGTGTGAGCTATTGCACGCATGTAGTGCAAAAATTTATTCTCTACTTGCCTTCTAAGAATAGATTACATTCCGTATCAGTAACATATAATTATGTATATCAAAGGTGTGAGCTATTGCACGCACGAAGTGCAAACATTTATTCTCTACTTGTCTTCTAAGAATAGATTACATTCCGTATCATGATAGCATGTATATAATATTATGTATATATATATATGTGTGTGTGTGTTCGTGTTCGTTTCTGCGTCCTCGCGCGTGTGCGTGTGTGTGTATGTGTATGTGTGTGTCTGTGCCTGTGCATGTGTGTACGTATGTTTACATCTTTGTGCGTGCGTGTGCGTGCATAAGTGTGCCTGTGTGTGTGCACCTCTGCGTGTGTGTGTGTTGTGTGTGTGGTGTGTGTGTGTGTGTGTGTGTGTGTGTGTGTGTGTGTGTGTGTGTGTGTGTGTGTGTGTGTGGTGTAAGGACCCCAGTGAAGACAGTATTTTCTTAATCATAGCCCCCGCCTGTCACTTCCGAGGACAGAAAAGAGGAAACAGGTAAGTAAGTAAGGAAGAGAGTGAGTGAGAGTGAGTGACTGAGTGAGTAAACACACATATAATACATATCATGACAAACTTATAGACATATCTGGACAACAATCAAGAAACAGCCCACAAACACACACAGATGGTTTGGAAAACTTGCTTGTTCTCTGGTTGTCTTTTCCTTTTCTTCACATTTTCTTCATCTCTGTTTCAGGAAAAGCCCAAACACTTTCCAATTCACGCTGTAAATGTGTACACTGTTACTTTTGAGATGATACCAATACTAATCTTATTGATTAATGATAGCTCTTGCTTTTTTTTTTCTTTTATAGTAGATTTCCGGCCATTTCTTCTATGAATTCCTTTTTGGGTGATGATGATTCACATTTTGTTCGCAAAGGTACGATTTAAAGCGTCTAAGGACCTCAGACTTTTCCAGATGGAGAATTCTTGTTGTAGTGGAGAACCCAGAGAACCCACTCCATGAGATGGTTGGAACAACAAATCATTTCTTTCAGCACCAGGGCAGTAGATCCACATGAGATTGTGTAGGTCGATACTCTTCATCGCTTTGTGCCATTCAGGGGTCCTTACTCCATATTTGCACTTTCTAAAGTAGATTTATCGAGTCAATCAGGATGAAGGCTAGGCTTGTTTCATCATCCAGTTTGTAGTGCATGTTTGTAGTGCCTTCACTTCGATTGTTAGACTGGAGGTTGTAATATCATATGTAGCGTTTTCTTCATGTTTGGTGCTTCCATTCTGTTTGGCGGTGAAGCCCCATCCAGACTTATTGGTGACTGAGCCATCCGTAAATATGATTACATCTTTGTGGTTGCAACTCAGTTGCTCTATGTGTAGCTCAGTTTCTGCATGTTTTCCCTTCTGGCCATTAGCGACAGTGTCTCCCAAGAGTTTTGGTGTTTTCGTGTTTTATTTGATCATATATAAGATTTTTGGGTATAATAGTTTTGTACAAATTTTTGAAATGATTTGGATGTTTTCACCTTTCTTGGTCCCTTTGACTTTTGTCAGTTGACTCATATGCTGAATGGAGTTTTCTGCCTGTCCCATCGATAATTTTCCATGTTGAAGTTTGTTGCCTTTTGCTGTTACAACCATCTCATGGAGTGGGTTTTCTGGTTCTCCATTGCCTTGACTTGTTCTTTTTGTCTCGACGGCACATGTGACATTAGTACATGGTCTCTTCTGTGGTTCCAAGGATCAATCTCATAGCTTTGTGTTGATCACCCTCGTTGCTTCGTTTTGTTTAGAGCATATATATATACATATGTGTTTGTATGTGTGTATGTGTGTGTGTATGTGTATGTATGTTTGTGTGTATGTGTGTATATGTGTGTTGGTGTGTGTATATTTGAGAGAACATCGTGTGTGTTTTGTTGTTGTTGTTATTGTTTTTTGGGGTTTTTTTTGCGTGCGTGCGTGTTTGTATATAGGCATGTAATTGTTCACTCGCCTGCACGCGTCTCTATGTGATTTGTATTTGTGTTTGTGAGTGTGTGTGCGTTTGTGTGACCGTGTGAGCATCTCGAATGTGTGTGTGTGTGTGTGTGTGTGTGTGTGTGTGTGTGTGTGTGTGTGTGTGTGTGTGTGTGTGTGTGTGTGTGTGTGTGTGTGTGTGTGTGTGTGTTTTCGTGTGTGTGTGTTTTCGAGTGCTTGCGTGTATGTGCGTGCATGTACTTGCGCGTATGTGTGTTGTCTGTCTGTATGTGTGTGTGCGTATGTGTGTGCGTTTGTATCAGTATCGGGAATGTTGTTTGAATGTGTGTGTGTCTGACTGTGTGTGTGTGTGTGTGTGTGTGTGTGTGTGTGTGTGTGTGTGTGTGTGTGTGTGTGCGTGCGTGTGTGTGTGTTATTGTGTGACTGCACACACACAGACAGATTGACTTACACATATCCGCAAGCACGTTTGCAGACACACAAACAGCCACACATTTAAAAACTCAAAAACAAAAGCACACTCACTCGGACACACAAGCAGCCACACACACACAGACATACACAACACACAAAAACACACAGACACATACATGCACAACCGATATTTTCCACACACACACACACATATACATGCACACGCACAATCCTTGTCGAACAGACACATAAAGAAAACTATAGACACACAAACACCTCCCACACACACGCAAACACATGGAAACACACAGACCCGCACCCATAACTACACACGCACGCAAACACCCCCCCCCCCCCCCACCATATAATCCCAAAGACAAACATCCCACTCAGTCGCACACCCATCCACACACAGACCTACAAACACAGCCACAGACATAGACACACCCACACCTACATCCCCCCCCACACACACTCACTCACTCACATACTCACACACACACAGACACACACAGAGAGAAAGAGAGGGAGAGACAGAGGCAGAGGCACAGAGAGAGAGAGAGAGTGAGAGACAGAGAGACAGAGGAGAGATAGAAACAAGCACAAATAAATCACTCACACAAGAACACAAACACACTCAGAGACACACACATAGAAGCAAACATATACTCCTAATCATAATTTAAGGGCCACTTCTTCCTTCCTCTCTAATTTTAAGTTGAAATAATTGACAATGTTTAGAATTGATTCTATGTTTTATTTCATCATTTCCACACCTGTTTTGGAAAAAGAAATTAGCACAATGACCCATTAGTGAACAGCACATGCATTTAAAGGAACATCCCCCCCTTTTCAAAAAACAGAAAGTGTCAGATTTGGCCAATCTGTTTTCAATATCGCGTGTGTCCGCCCCGACCCTTTGATGCATGCTTCACAGCGCCGATGCATCGACCCCACAAGGGTACGGAGTGTGTCCTGAGGGATGGCCGCCCCTCGATCTGCAGGATGTCGACCAGCCTGGCCAGGGTGCCCGTTGGGGGGTGGTTGTCCCTGATGCGCCTCCCGAGCACATCCCAGAGGTGTTCAATTGGGTTCAGGTCAGGTGAGCACGCTGGCCAGGCCATACGGACGACTTCATGCTGCTCCAGGAAGTCGGTCACAAGGCGTGCTCGATGCGCAGGTGCATTGTCGTCCTGGAAGATGGCGCCTTGACCAAGGTCCACAAGCGCAGGCAGTGGCACGGCCGCCAGAACCTCGTCCCGGTACCGGACCCCGTTCAGGATGCCGTCAATGGGGAGCAGGGGGGTCCAGGTACCACGGCTCATGCCACCCCACACCATCACCGACCCGCCGCCGTACCGGTTATGCTCTTGGACAGTGGCGTCAGCGAATCTCTCCCCTTGACGTCGCCACACCCGAGCCCGGCCATCGTTAAAGGTCAGGGTGAACCTGGACTCATCCGAAAACAAGACCCAGGCCCACTGTTGCCTTGTCCAGGTCACGTGCTCCCTGGCCCAGGTCATGCGGCGCACTCTGTTGACCGGTGACAGCACGGGTCGGACGGCCGGTCTCCGTGACCTCAAGTTTGCCTCATGTAGCCGTCTTCTCACTGTGCTGCAGCTGATGTTAGCACCTGTTGCGTCCCTCAGCTGACCCCTCAAGGTCACCGCAGTGGATGCCCTTTCCCTCAGGACGGAGAGGGCAAGGTAGCGGTCTTGCTGTCTTGTCGTTACTCTGGGTCGACCCGTGTGACGCCTTTCCTGGACTGCTCCAGTCTCATTGAAGCGCTCCAGCAGTCTCTGGATTGTGGAATGCGACACTTCAAGTCGTCTAGCAACTTCCCGCTGCGCTAGGCCTTCATCAAGCAGAGCGAGGGCTCTCCCCCGCTGCTCATCCGTCATCCGTCGTCTTGCAAGCATGGTTAAAACGAACCAAGAACGGGTCCTTTTTATCCTCGTCTGCGGGCAACTTTGGATGGAGTAGTGTTCAAAAAGGGCTTGCCTTGCACGTGCAAAGCGAATTTTGTCGCTACCTTGCCTGCGTCGTCAGAGAGACCCTGCTGAAGATTCGACAATTTCGTGTGGAAATTGTCTTCCTTGGGCCGCCCATTGCAAATCGGCAAATCCCCAAACACGTGCCAAAAGGAAACTGCAATGTTGTCTGAGCTCTTATCCATTCAGTTACGGCAACGAATTGGAGAAAAGAGTAAGAGAAAATAGGTTATTTCTCCTTTCAAAAATTGACTCAAAAACGTTCCTGGCCCTTCAATAATGACGTGTAGTATACACAGTCACAGTCACTTTCAAAGTCACAGACATACACACACACAAACACACACTAATATCACTTATAGTGAAAAGACGTTAATTAAATCAAAGAACGAACACGAACAAACACACACACACGCACAAATATACAGATTCACACAAGCATACCCACACACACATATATACAAACCAGACACAAACACACACACACACACACACAGACACACACACACAGATACACACAGACACAAAAACACACACACTTGTAGTGAAAAGACGTTAAATCAAAGAACGAACGAACACCACACACACACACACACACACAGATGTAGTTGCTGTTAGATACGTGTTTACATGTGAATATGTGTCCTTGTGTATGCATTATTAGATACGTGTGTGCGTGTATGTGCCCTTGTGTATATAGAATACTTGGAATGGAGACGGGCGCCACCCAGATGTAACTGCTGTTAGATACGTGTTTACATGTGAATATGTGTCCGTGTGTATGCATTATTAGATACGTGTGTGCATGTGAGTATGTGCCCTTGTGTATACTTGGAATGGAGACGGGCGCCACCAAGTGTTCTTCAAGCTCAAAATTATTATGAAAACACAACTGAATGGAAATATACTTGATCGGTCGCAGTCCGGTGATACAACGACCGCGCTACCCATTGACTCCAGGGTGGGGATTACAAATATGCTACTGGAGGCAACGCTTCACACTGGCAGATTCCAGGGTGGGAGTGAAAAATATGCTACTGGAGCAACGGCAAAACAAGGAAGAAAAGAAAAAAAATGAGGATACGTCCAAAAAATAACCAGAGAGGAAACGTCCAAAATCCGAACGGTTCTCAAAGAAAAAGGATATCAACCATTCAGAAATTAGCGTCATCGTCACCATCATCATCAGATGCCCTTCCACATGGCGTTGGCGATCATGGATTTCCATGTCTTTATCTCTTGTTGCCTCAAGCATCTCTTCCACCCTCCTTGTCTTCAGCTACTCTGCAAGTCCGTCTAGTGTTTTCTCCCTGGGTCTACCTGGTGCTCTCTTTCCCTAAAGCTTTCCTGTTGTAACCAGGTGCTCCAAATCCCCTTTCCTCATAAAATGGCCTCTAAATGTTGCCTGTCTTTTCCTAATCTTCCTTATCAATGATCTAACTGTGTCTGCCTCCATCAAGACTGTCTCGTTTGTTTTCTTTGCTGTCCATGGAACTCTCAACATTCTTCTTAGACACCACACCTCGGCTGCCTCAATCTTATTCTGGCTTTGCTTGTTGACTGTCCACGCCTCACAACCGTACAACAGTATTGGTTCTATATAACATTCAAGAACTCTCTTCCTGATGTTAATTGATAGGCATTTGTTGGTAAGAATACTGGTCATCTTCCTGAATGCTGTTTTGGCTTGGCCGATAGATAAAATGAGAAAGAGAGAGAGAGCGAGAGAGAGAGACAGACAGACAGACAGAGTGACACACACATGAACGCAGAGAGAGTCAGAGAGAGATAGAGACAAAAGAGAAAGAGAGAAACAGACAGAGACAGACAGACAGAGAGAGACACACACACACAGAGACAGAGAGAGTGAGACAGATAGAGGGGGAGACAGAGAGATAGAGACATAGAAGAGACTGAGAGAGAGAAACAGAGATAGAGAGAGACACAGAGTGACTGAGATAGAGAATAAGACAGACACAGACACAGAGAAAGAAAGAGAGAGAGAGACAGAGAGAGAGAAAAACAGAGACACAGAGAGAGACACACACACAGAGAAAGAGACAGACAGAGAGACACAGAGAGTGAAAGATATACACAGGGAGAAAGAGTCAGAGAAAGAGAGGCAAGAGAGAGACAGAGAGAAAGACAGAGAAAGAGAGACAAACAGGGACAGAGAGAAATAGAGAGAGAGAGACAGACAGAGAGAGACACACACACACAGAGACCTCTAGAGAGTGAGACAGATAGAGGGGGAGACAGACAGAGAGATAGAGAGAGAGACATAGAGAGACAGAGAAGAAGAGACTGAGAGAGAGAGAAACAGACTGAGTGAGACACAGAGACAGAGAGAGACAGAGAGTGACTGAGATAAAGAGAGAGTGAGACAGACAGAGACACAGAGAGAGAGAGAGAGACAGAGACCGAGATAGATACAGAGATAGAGAGAGAAAGACAGAGACACAGAGAGAGACACACACACACATACACAGAAAGAGACAGACAGAGAGACACAGAGAGTGAAAGATATACACAGAGAAAAAGAGTTAGAGAGAAAGATATAGAAAGAGCAAGAGAGAGACAGAGACAGAGAGAAAGACAGAGAGAGAAAGAGAGAGGAAGAGCAAGAAAGAAAGAGATCACGAAATTTTATTCAATATTATAAGGCCATAGCCCCTTTTTGACGGGGTGTGAACATACAAAGAACAGCAATCAATATGATTTCTATACACTCAGTTTCAAGAAAAGTGTTTATAATTGTCATCTCGACCTTACAATCTCACATTAATCGTGTAAGCAAAACCGTGTAACCAATATATTTATAACATTATCAGAATTATTGGTTCCTATCATAGATTTACAATGTGTAAAATGAAAAAATAGAATAGTTTTGATCAAATACTATGTCTGAGATATGTATTATGATAGTGCTATTTCCCTTCTATTGAGTGCTTTAAATAGAAAAATGGCTAAGTTCTTCATTACAAGTTCATTTTTTGATGCAAGTAACAATGTCAAAGAAAAGTCACACGGTTTGTTACAATATTTTGATGGGATCAGTCTTTGCCTTAAATCATCAAAAGCAGGGCACTGTAATACAAAATGGACATCGTTTTCCAAAACAAGTTTACACATTGGACAATCTAGGTCATTCAAATCAATTCTTTTATACCTTAATTGATGATTATATAAACTAGACATTCCAAATCTAAATTGAGTTACCACATATCGTATAAATCTATTCAAATCTAGAAGAAGATATGACTCAAGACCATATATTGTCTTAAATTTTCGATATTGACTAAACCTATCACTATTGTTTATATGCTCATTCCATTTCTGCCATCTACAATCAACGAGTCTCTGTTTAAATTCACTTAAAAAGGCACGAGTGCAACCAACACCTTGATTTTCCCAAACATACTGAAATCCATATACACTCAAAATATCACGTACTTTTGATACCCAGTTTATTTTCCCTCTATTTGATAGATTCAAAAGCATTTTGTAGGTCTTATATGGTAATATGTACTCATCCATACTAATTAATTTTAACCAATATCTAACACAACATACACAGGCACTAACTGTCAAAGGAAATCGACCTAATTCTCCATAAACAAGATCGTTTGGTGTTTTAATGCTTACCCCTAAACATTTTTTCAGCATGTACAAATGTACTCTTTCAATTTCCGATGATGCTCCACCCAACCCCCAAATTTCAGCACCATGTAACAGTATCAGTTGAACTTGTTTATCAAATAACTTCAAAAACAATTTAAGAGAATTACAATTTAATCGAAATAATTTAAAAGTTCACCAATAATACCATCTGGTCCAGACGACTTACCGTTCTTTAGTTTTCTTATTGAGAACAAAACTACTTCCTTTGAAATAGGAGAGTTCAAAAAACAATCATCAGAAACACTCTCTCCATTCACACATAAGGAATGCTGACCTTCCTCCGTAAGATTATCAGCAGCACTATCAGAATCATTATTTAGCTCTGGTAAGGGGTCATCATTGCTGCCAATAGAACGTTTCTCAAGTACACTTTTGAAATGGCTAAACCAATCATTGACTGTAATATCATTAGACTGATACACTCTTTTCCTACATATCTTATTCATGTTTTGCCAGAATTCTTTCTGATCATTGACAGACGAGTTCAATTTTTCTAACATGGCATTATTATACTCTTTTTTCTTTCTTAGTAATAAGTTTTTGTATTCTCTTCTAGCTTTACAGTACCTACAGCCATCTGTCTTCTTATCTTTTTGACTTACAGAACACCCTGAGAAGCTTTCTGATATTACATTTAGCAGTTTTGCATTCCATATCAAACCATTCTTCAGAGCGTCTTTTATTCATATAGATTTTCTTTTTCATACAGTTAGCCTGTTGCTGTACACAATCAACAAATGCAAATAACGCACTGTTATATCCTCATCTATCAGGTTTTTAGCACAGCTGATTCTCTCTCTGGTCTCTATAGAAAGCATGCTATCAAAATATTGTTGCGCATACACATCATTCCAAACAAATTTCTCAATAAACATTTGTTTGTTGTTTGTTTCATTATGCTTTTTGCCTATGACATTACTATCTACATCAAAACAATATTCTAAAGGTTGGTGGTCAGATTCAATCCGCTCTGAAACAGTAAAAAGACAGCAATCTTGAATAGAAGAAAAAAGATCTTCTGAGACTAAAAAATAGTCATTGATGCTATTTCCACTATCTGATATGTATGTGAAACGACCATAAGGGTCACCATTACATACACCATTCATAATCAACAATCGAAAAGCGCCACAGAAATCCAAAATCAATTTTCCAAATGCATTCAGAACTGAATCTTCTGATTTTCTTGTAATATTTACATCATCGTGATCATTTCTAAAAACAGAAATGCCATAATCATCATCAGTAACTGGACATAGATCTGCCGTTCTGCCATTCAAATCTCCACACAGAATAATATTTACATTTTCGTCAGCCAGCACTTTGTCAGCCACAGCATCTTCAAGATATATAATTCCATTTTCAACTTCATTTGTTAAATAATATGGAGAATTGACAGGAGAAACATATACACAAATATGAAGAACATCTTTTTCAAAACCAAAAAGAGTTTTATCAAAAAGAAAACAAAGAATATTGTCATGGTCACATGTGAGTTCAGAAACAAAAGGAACCAACTCCTTTCTAATCAAACATATCACCCCACCCGATCTCCTTCCTTGCTTTCAAAGCTTTAATGTTGGTTTACAAAAAACTGCATGAGAAGGAAATACACTTGTGTCTACATTTTGCATAAATGTTTCGACCAGACAAACAAAATCAAAGGAGCAAACATGATAAAAAATCTTTATCTATCAGTTTGTACAAAAGACCTTCTACATTCCAGTGAAGAAAAGAAACAGAACCGACATTACTTTTTAATTTATCACCCTTACCAGGCATACTCTTATTGTTAATACTACATTCACCTTCACCCTCACCTCCACCCTCACTTTCATTCACACTCCCATTCTGGAAACCACCACTGTCATTCATATTTTCCCCACTCTCCCTCTCACAACCAGAATACAGCTCACGCTTTCCAGGCTTAACTGCTGACGCCAAATTACGGGCTTCACACTCCATCCTAGATATATCTATCTCGGCACGTGCAGTTATAGGATTAGAAGTTGGTGTTATGGGCAAGGAATAACCCCTCTTAAAAAATGACCCTGGGTACGAATTATCTGAGGTTGACTATACATTTCTTTCTTAGGGACCGGCCATACCACTATTTTATTTCCTGCAGCTGATCTTCGTCATTGAGAAAGAACTTCCCTTCAATGAGCAGGTGATCAAACACCATGGTAGCCCTTTTACCACTGTCTCTAGCTGCCTTTAGATGCGGCCCCAGTTTCTTGCGAACATCACGAACTCTTTGAGTAAAGTCCTGGCCGATGAAAATGGTGCTATCTTTCAGGTTCTTTTTGGCTTTCATAATACCTTCCTTGTCTTTGTAAAATGTGCATCTACCAATAATTGGTGAGTTAGGCTTGCTACTTAATCTATGGAGTCTATCAAATTCCACAGTGCGTGGCAGATCCAGATCAGTTAGTATTTCCTTTACAGCATTCTCACACTCATCTCTCGTCTCTCCCTCTCTCCTAGGCACACTATAGAAAATCAAGTTATTTCTCTTGGAATGCCCCTCCAGATCATCAACCTTACTTTCCATAAACATCAACCGTTCATTCAGTTTAGAGTTCTCTTTTCTAAGTGCATCATTTTCCGCATGAAGGTCACACACAGATTCTTTTAACTCTTGGACATCCTCTTTGAGACCGCTTACAGAGTCTTTCACATCTGCAAGATCATTTTTCATGCCATCAAACTTACTGTCCAGGTTTGTCAACATCTGCGTAATATTCTGGAGTACAGGATTGTTACAGTCCAAACCTGGTGAGGACGAGCTTGGGTCATGGCCAGGCGTCACAGAGCGGTCTGAACTTGCACGGCGGTTGGAACTGTTACCGTCGATGCGGGTCTGCCTCAAGGGATTTGCTTTTAAAGGCCCAGGGTTCGCCTCAATGTCCTCTGACCTCAGCAGGAGATCACCGTAGAAAAAGTCAGGAGGACACAACCGACCATGACACCGGCAGCCCGACTCCGGACTCTTAGCACACGAGCTCTTATGGCTAGCTTAAATTTGGCACGTTTGGTCATGAAACCAATGAAGACCCACAAAAAGGAACCACAACGGCCACGAAACTCCAGTGCAGCAGAAGGCATCCTTAGTAGCAGTCACTACTTTTTGAAGTCTCTAAGTTGGTTACTAATGTTAACTAGCAAAATTTGGTGTGTTTTTTTTCTCTCTGTGGGTACTTTTTGACGTGGGGTAGGAAGAGACTATAGATATACATATACACCGCCTATCACAACAGTCACTTGCAGCCTTGCAAACAAAAGTACTTTGACTGGTACACTGAAACCAGGGCACACCCAGTCATAAGTCCCACATCAGCACATCGCCACCAACATCACACAAATTCCCGTCAATCCACACCTCCACAGAGTCTACCAAAACAAGGATATCCAAGAAAATACAGAGAAAACTTCCGGCAGCCACTCCAACTTTCGACATCAGCTCACCCCAAGAAAGAAAGAGAGAGACAGAGAAGGAGATAGAAAGAGAGACAGAAAGACTGAGAGAGAGATAGAAAGAGAGACAGAGAAACGGGGACAGAGAGACATAGAGACACAGAGAGAGACAGATAAAATGAGAAAGAGAGAGTGAGAGAGAGACAGAAAGAGACATGGAGGGGGAGAGAGAGACAGAGAGGGACAGATAGAGAGAGAGACAGACAGACAAAAACACAAAGAGACAGACAGAGAAAGCGAGAAGGACGGAGACAGATAGGAGAGAGAGGCAGAGAAAGAGATCGACTGAGAGACAGAAAGGGTGAAAGATAGACACAAAGAGAAAGAGTGAGAGAGAGAGAAAGAAAGAAAGAAAGACAGAGGAGATAGAGACAGAGAGGCAGAGAGACAGAGAGAGACAGAGACAGACAGAGAGAGACAGAGAGAGATAGGGCTGACATAAAAAGAGAGTGAGATAGAGAGAGACAGAGAAAGAGACGCAGAGATAGATGGACAGAGAGAGAGACAGAGAGAAAGACAGAGAAAGAGACGGGGAGAGACACATAGAGAGGCATAGACAGACAGAGAGAGTGAAAGATAGACACAGAGAGAAAGAGTTAGAGAGAGACACACACAGAGAGAAAGAGATAGAGAAACCGAGATGAGAGAGAGACAGAGAGAGAAAGACAGAGATAAAAACAAAGAGAGAGAGAGAGAGAAAGAGACACACAGAGAGACAGAGAGAGAGACAGAGCGTGAGAGACTGAGAAACAGGGACAGAGAGAAACAGAGGGAGAGAGAGAGGTAGACAGACAGAGACATAGAGAACGAGGAAGAGAGACAGAGGGAGAGAAAGAGAGAGCGGCAGAGAGAAAGAGAGAGAGCAAGAGAGAGAGGAGAGAGAGAGAGAGAGAGAGAGAGAGACAGACAGACAGACAGACAGACAGACAAGAGACACACACATGAACACAGAGAGAATCAGAGAGAGAGACAGAGAGAAAGAGAAACAGACAGAGAGAGAGACAGAGAGAGGGAGAGAAACACAGAGAGAGACAGAGAGAATGAGACAGAGAGAGGGGGAGCACACACACACACAGATAGAGAGAGAGAGACACAGATAGACAGAGAGAGACAGACAGAGACAGAGAAAGACACAGAGAGAGGGGGGGGGAAGAGACATAGAGATAAAAAGAGAGAGACAGAGAGAGAGACAGAGAGACATAGAGAGAGAGAGACAGAGAGAGACACAGAGAGAGTGAAAGACACAGACAGAAAGAGTTAGAGAGAGACATACACAGAGACTGAGATAGAGAGAACGAGAGAGAGAGAGAGAAAGACAGAGAGAGACAAAGAGAGAGAGAGACAGAGAAAGGGACAGAGAAGTAGACACAGAGAGAGGCAGAGAGAGACAGAGTGTGAGAGACAGAGAAAACAGAGACAGAGAGAGGCAGGCAGACAGAGACAGAGAGAATGAGAAAGAGAGGGAGAGATAGAGACAGCGGTAGAAAGACAGAGAGAGAGACAGACAGACAGACGGAGAGACAGACAGAGTGAGTGAAAGATATACAGAGAAAAGGTTAGAGAGAGAAATTCACCGAGAGAAAGGGAGAGCGTGAGAGAGAGACAGAGACAGAGAGAGAAAGACACAGAGAGACACAGACAAAGAGAGAGAGACAGACAGACAGACAGACAGGAGACAGAGAGAGAGACATAGAGAGAGAGACAGGCAGAGAGAATGAGAAAGAGAGACAGAGAGAGACAGAAAGACAAAGAGAGAGACAGGGATGGAGAGACAGAGAGAAAGCAACAGAGAGAGAGAGAGCAACAGAGAGACAGACAGACAAAGATAGAGAGACAGAGACAGAGAGACAAAAAGACATAGAGAAAGAGTGACAGTGAAAACAGAGGGACAGAGAAAGATAGGAGAAAGAGATATAGAGAAAGAGACAGACTGAGAGTCAGAGAGTGAAAGACACAGAAAGACTTAGAGAGACAGACAGAGAGAAAAAGAGATAGAGAGCGTGAGAGAGAGACAGAGAAAGAGAGAGAAAGACAGAGAGAGAGACAAAGACAGAGATAGAGAGAGACAGAGAAGGAGATAGAGAAAGACAGAGAGAGATGGAGACAAACAGAGACAGAGAGAAACAGAGACAGAAAGAGAGAGATAGAGAAAGACAGAGAGAGGGAGGGGGGAGATCTCTCCACCTCCATGTCTCTCTCTGTGTTTCTCTCTCTCTATATATATATATTTTTCTGTTTCTCTATCTCCTCTGTCTCTTGTCTGTCTCTCTCTTGCTCTTTCTTACGCTTTCTCTGTCTCCCTCTTGCTCTTTCTCTCTGTGTATATCTTTCACTCTCCGTGTCTCTCTGTCTGTGTGTGTGTGTGTGTGTGTGTGTGTGTGTGTGTGTGTGTGTGTGTGTGTGTGTGTGTGTGTGTGTGTGTGTGTGTGTGTGTGTCTCTCTCTCTCTGCCTATCTCTCTTTGTATCTATCTCTGTTTCTGTTTGTCTCTCTCTGTCTCTCTCTCTCTCTCTGCTGCTTTCCCTAACAAGATAACAAGATTTTATTTTAGCCCAGTGCACAGACACAAGGAAAATGTTTTGGCTATGCATACAATCAGACTCACGCCTCACAACAATTACAATATTCAACATCATAAAAGACAAATTTGTCCGTCATCCATGGAATCGAAGAAACACGCACACAACACACACACACTCTCACGCCAAGGCGCCCAAGTCCGAGCCACCTTAGCTGGCCACTAATTGTTGGTTCTACCCTGCCAGCTAATTAACAGCGCGCATCAGTCCTTCCCCTTCCACACCACCCTCACCCATCCTGTGGCGAGCCACAGGCACACATTGAAGTATACGCTTACAGATTGACCTAGATTCGATAGGCCTACTCTGTGCCAGGATCAGTCACTTCCTACCCTCAGTCCCTCCCGAAAGATCGCAGAAGTTACAAAGCACTGCTGTAGAGTGATGGACTCTGGTCAAACCTGCCTGGCTAAAAATAGTACTCGCAGGCGATGCCGGCTGGCAGTAATGGCTGGGAAAATGCAGCTGTGACGCACGCATACACCCACATTCACATACACCCACCCACACACACACCCACACACACGCACACGGGACTTAAAGACACAGCAGGAGTATATAAGGCGGGAGGCTGCAGGGAGGTCACTTATCACGCTGGGACGTTAATACCACCGAAGAAGAAGGAGGTCACTTGAATTCAAACCGTCGGCGAGGTAACACACGCGGTCCACTCTCAATTAAACGCAGATTACTCGAACAAGAGGGAATCTACATCGCTCATTTTTGGCACAGACATAAAAATCAAACATTGCTTTTAGTTAGTTATCATCTTTGTAACAAAAAGTGTGGTTGTGTGCTTTTATTTGGAAAATAAAATCCGAATCGAAGGAATTGGGGCGGAGCTACGGTAACTTGATTGGCACATCCACCGAAAATAGAAAAGCACGTGGAAGGAAATTGCAAAGCAAAACAGTCATGCTGCCTGAACACACACACACACACACACACACACACACACAGATCTGAGGAGTAAATAAAAGCAACACTGACCTCTGGTGATAACAGCCTTTACCGAAGTCTGGTTTATCGATAGGGCTGGGGGATTCAAATTTCACACCAGCAACAGCACACACAGTCTGAATGATTTCACAAACTCAGCACTACCACTACTATACTTTTGTCAAAAACACCATATATTGATTTCTTTGATAAATAAATTGGATATAGCCTAGAGCCTGAGTGTTAAAACATGAGCATATCCACTGCCAGTCCACTGCTGACGATTTAGGCTACTGTAAAGCATCAGGGCTCCAAAAACAAAGAGGCAGCTGTTCTGTCTGGCTTGCCGTCTCTCTCCTATCTACTGATATCAACACTGAAACTCACTGGTACTAGATATGAGAACGTCTGTAGGCCTAATGTACATACTGCCCTGTGAAATCCTACACCTGCTACATGTGAAAAAGCCCAACGGGATAAAAGGACGACATGAAGTGGGTCTAGAAGCATCGGGCGTAACTATGATGATGTATCAAGATATGTCAGTGACACAGACCTGCTATCATCAACATAGTCACTAGTCTAGTGTCAGTACAACATGTCTGTCACACGTAATGATGTAAGTGACTGGCAGTGTCTTGCAGTTTATGCAGGTTCGTGAAGATCCAGCAGTCAATCGTTCTTCTCAGAGACAAGATACACCAGTCCAGGTTAAACGAGAATGATCCTTTATTTGAAGAACGAATGAAACACAACAGGAACTGGGTTAAAAACTTCACACATCCAATGCACCACTCCTAGTTTGCAGAATTATTCTTCTTCAGTCCTCGAATCTACACACAGCAACTCCACAAATCTATAGCAACTTCTCTATCTCTGACAGCAGGCTTACACTTCAACTCTTTCGATCGCTCTCTCTCTCTCTCGACCCACAGTCACGCTTTATTTATAACATCATGGAAAGTTCCCGAATATTCTCGACTTTTCCCTAGATTTTCAGCCAATCATTGTCACATTCTCGAACCTTCCCTTCTAGAATATTCTGTAGTTCTAGCCAATCACTGTACAGATTAAATTTGTTTACAATTTCCGGAACCTTCTCGAAAGATCTAACGTTTTTCTCGTCAATTCTAGATTGTTCCGAAGCATTCTACACATTTCCATACAACGAAATCACCTTCTCGAAAGATCTAACGTTTTTCTCGTCAATTCTAGATTGTTCCAAAGCATTCCACACATTTCCATACAACGAAATCAAACTTAAATATATATTTTGGTAATCTTGTAGAATAGAATACGAAAATAATTGGAGCTAATTTCACGCACTTATACGGGTGTTTTCGGTTCTGCTGGATGTAAAGAGACGTAAGACACCCTTACCTACTCACTTTGACCAGTCCTTCCCCACAAACATGCACAAAATATCCCTGAATGACTGGCGACCACAGCTCCAGCAGTCACCTGCACGCCATATTTATAGACAACTCCCCACTAGTGATGACGTTCTGCCCATGTGATCAGCAACCAAAATGGCGTGCAGGTGACTGCTGGAGCTGTGGTCGCCAGTCATTCAGGGATATTTTGTGCATGTTTGTGGGGAAGGACTGGTCAAAGTGAGTAGGTAAGGGTGTCTTACGTCTCTTTACATCCAGCAGAACCGAAAACACCCGTATAAGTGCGTGAAATTAGCTCCAATTATTTTCGTATTCTATTCTACAAGATTACCTATATTTTCAGTGTTAGCATAAACCAAAACAAATATTCTCGATTCATTATCGAGCGAATCACAAACTAATCTTCAAGAACGAACAGCGGACAGTAGCTAAACGGACAGACACATTTTGACGTCACACTTCTCTTATCGCATTGGCACTTTCACATTGAGTTTCTCTTTTTTTTTGAAATGTAACACTGTCACATAAGATAGTACTATTTCACGTGCACACTGCCATTCCAGTCACGATTACCCCACATTTGTCTTTCTTTTCTTTCTCTTCTATGTTTATATCCAACACTGTGAGAGCTACAACGATTAATTTCATTTCATACAGCACAAAATAAGCACACATCTACATTCTCTGCAAGAAAGAATGAGCGCGGTAACATAGGCCTAACTGGCGGCAGAAGACAGACCGTGACCTTGCAGCTTCATTTCCTGTGGTTTGTTTTTCTTTCCCGCCGTGAGAGGCTGTGCAGGGGATAAACAATGCGTTTAGTGTCAAGTGAGTCTAATACTTTCCTCTTTTCTGGTCTTTCTCAGTGGAATGTACTCCCTGTGGGGCCTCCTATATCGCGTGGTAACCGAGTCTGTTTGACCAGGAAACTGCCTTCCCGCGTGTCTCCCTCCAACTCAGAATTTTGCAGGATAATTCATCATCCAAATTTGAAGTAGTTTGCCGCTTCGAGTTAGCATCACGAGTTGTTCGACGTATATATGAAATGGAAAATACAATTAATCAATCGATGAACATCATAAGCATAGTAGCAGAAACGAGAGGACACCAGAAGAAACTAATTTTTTTCATTGCTTTACTTCACACACACACACGCACGCACACACACACACACACACACACACACACACACACACAGGGGGGGGGGGACTTGAGATTAGGACTGTGTGGGGCAAAGGAGAAGGGAAGCTGGGGAGAGGGGCATGGCCAGACAGTCTACAGCAAAAACACACAACCTCATAACCGGATGGCTATGTGGGACTGGGATAATAGCAGTGCGTGTTGTGATGACTGCTAAAAACTTACTTGTCAGTAAATATACAGGGACAGTGCCTTGGGTCAGGGGTTGGTAGTACCAGAGAAACTGCGCTGGGCTGGTGAGTGCGGGATCGGGGTGAGGGAGAAGAAAAGCTGCTTCTAGCACACAGCTTTTGTTTACTGCTGCCGACCACGTGCACTGCTCTATTTAGAAAAGCCACGCCTACACTCAATGCGCATGCGTCCCTATCCATTGGATCGGATGTTACCCCTTTAAAGCGAGACGTTCTGGCTTTGATGGAACGAAAGCGCTTTCCTGAAGGAAGTGGAGTGAACAGGCTGTTCTCTGGGTGATCTTTGTCAGCTATGATAGATTTAACCTTCTTCTTAGTTCTTTTTCCGGAGATAGATTCGATGGAAGGAAGAGTAATGCCGATGATCTTGGAGGCAGTGCTGACAATTCTGTTTAAGCCATCTTTCTCGGTTGTTGTACAGGTACCATACCAGACTGTGATAGAGAAAGTTAAAACACTTTCTATCACTGCTCGGTAAAACTGAATCAAGATAGACTGGCTAACCCCAAACTTTTTAAGCTGACGAAGGAAATAGAGACGCTGCTGTGATTTTTTATCTCTGTCTCTATCTTCCTTATCTCTGTCTCTGTCTTCCTCTCTGTCACTCTCTATCTCTCTTTCTCGCTGTCTGTCTCTCTGTCTCTGTCTCTCTGTCCATCTTTCTCTGTCTCTCTATCTGTTCCTCTGTCCTTCTTTCTCATTTTCTCTGTCTCTCTCTGTCTGTCTGCCTCTGTTTCTCTGTGTCTCTGTCTCTCACGCTGTCTCTCTCTCTCTGTCTTTGTATCTTTCTCTGCCTTTCTCTCTGTCTCTTTCTTTGTCTTTCTGTCTCTATGTCTTTCTGTCTCTCTATCGTTCTCTCTGTCTCTGTCTTTCTGTGTGTCTGTCTTTCTAACCCTTTCTCTCTGTGTCTATTTTTAACTCTGTCTCTGTGTCTCTCTCTCTGTCCTTCTCTCTATCTATCTCTGTCTTTCTGTCACTCTGTCTCTCTTTCTCGCTGTCTGTCTCTCTGTCTCTGTCTATCTCTCTCTCTGTCCATCTTTCTTTGTCTCTGTCTCTCTGTCTCATTCTCTTTTTTTTTTTTTATTAGCTCAGTCTGTGTGTGTGTCTCTCTCTGTGTCTCTGTCTCTCTCACTCTCTCTGTCTGTCTCTCTGTCTCTGTGTTTCTCTCTGTCTTTTTGTCTCTGTCTGTCTGTCTGTCTGTCTCTCTCTCTCTCTCTCTCTCTCCCCCACTCTCTCTCTCTTCGTCTCTCTGTCTTTCTCTCTCTGTTTCTGTCTCTCTCGCTCTTTCTCTCTCTGTCTCTCTCTCACTCTTTCTCTTTGTGTCTATCTTTCACTCTCTCTGTCTCTCAGTCTGTCTCTTTCTCTGTCTCTCTCTCCTATCTGTCTCTGTCCTTCTGTCATTCACTGTCTCTCTCTCTCTCTTTTCCTCTCTGTCTCTTTGTCTGTCTGTCTGTCTCTCTGCCTCTCTCTGTGTCTCTCTTTCTCATTCTCTCTGCCTCTCTCTCTGTCTCTCTTTCTCTCTCCATTTCTCTCTGTCTCTGTTTCTGTCTCGCTTTCTCTCTCTCTTTCTCTGTCTCTTTGTGTCTCTTTCTATCTCCTCTCTCTCTCTCTCTTTGTTTCTCTCCCTGTCTTTCTCTTTCTCTCTCTTTCTCTATCTGTCTTTCTCTCTGTGTGTCTCTGTGTCTCTCTTGCTCTTTCTATCTCTTTCTCTAACTCTTCCTCTCTGTGTATAGATTTCACTCTCTGTTTCTCTCACTCTGTCTGTCTCTCTCTCTCTCTCTCTCTCTCTCTCTCTCTCTGTCCTTCTCTGTCTCTTTCCCTCTCTCTCTTTGTCTCTCTGTCTTTATCTCTCTGTTTTTGTCTCTCTCTCGCCCTCTCTATCTCTTTCTCTCTCTGTCTCTCTTTCTCTCACTCGTTCTCTCTGTGTCTATCTTTCACTCTCTCTGTCAGTCAGTCTCTCTCTCTCTCCCCCTATCTCTCTGTGTCCTGTCTTTCTGTCTCTCTGTCTTTTTGTCTCTTTGTCTCTCTCTGTGTCTGTCCTTCTCTGTCTCTCTCTGTCTCTATCTGTCTCTCTCCCCCTCCATGTCTCTGTGTTTCTCTGTCTCTATTATATTTCTCTGTTTCTCTATGTCTCTATCTCCTCTGTCTCTCTCTGTCTCTTGTCTGTCTCAGTCTATCTCTCTCTTGCTCTTTCTCTCGCTTTCTCTGTCTCTCTCTTGCTCATTCTGTCTCTTTCTCTCTCTGTCTCTCTTTCTCTAACTCTTTGTCTCTGTGTATATCTTTCACTCTCGGTGTCTCTCTGTCTGTCTGTCTCTCTCTCTCTCTGTGTCTCTGTGTGTGTGTGTGTGTGTGTCTCTCTCTCTGTGTCTCTGTCTCTCTCTGTCTCTCTGCCTATCTCTTTCTGTATGTATCTCTGTCTGTTTCTGTTTGTTTCTCTCTGTCTCTCTCTGTCTCAATTTTTTTTATCTCAGTCACTCTCTCTGTCTCTCTCTCTGTCTCTCTCTCTGTATCTCTCACTCTGTCTCTCTCTCTCTGTCTCTGTCTCTTCCTCTATGTCTCTCTCTCTCTATCTCTCTCTGTGTCACTCTTTCACTCTCTGTGTCACTCTTTCACTCTGTCTCACTCTCTCTGTCTCTCTGTGTGTCTCTCTCCCTCTCTCTGTCTGTCTGTCTGTTTCTCTCTGTCTTTCTCTCTCTGACTCTCTGTGTTCAAGTGTGTCTCTCTTTGTCTGTTTCTCTGTCTCTCTCTCTCGCTCTCTGTCTCTCTCTGTCTGCCGCTCTCTCTATCTCTCCCTCTGTCCTTTCTCATTTTCTCTGTCTCTCTCTTCTGTCTGCTCTGTCTCTGTTTCTCTGTGTCTCTATCTTTCACGCTGTCCTCTCTCTCTCTCTGTGTCTTTCTCTGCCTTTCTCTCTGTCTCTCTCTCTCTTTGTCTTTCTCTCTCTATGTCTTTCTCTCTGTCTCTCTATCGTTCTCTCTGTCTCTGTCTTTCTGTGTGTATCTCTTTCTAACCCTTTCTCTCTGTGTCTATCTTTAACTCTCTGTGTCTCTCTGTCTGTCCTTCTCTCTGTCTCTGTCTTTCTCTCTGTCTGTCCCTCTCTGTCTCTCTCTTGCTCTTTCTCTCTGTCTTTCTCTCTGTGTGTCTCTGTCTCTCTCTTGATCTTTCTCTCTCTCTGTCTCTCTCTCTCAGTCTGTCTCTCTCTCTCTCTGTCTCTCTCTCTGTGTCTGTCTCTTCATCTCATTCTCTTTGTTTCAGTCACACTCACTCTCTCTCTATTTCTCTCTTTATCTCTGACTCTCTCTGTCTCTTTCTCTATCTGTCTCTCTGTCTCTTTTTCTCTTTTTCTCTGTTTCTCTCTCACTCTCTCTGTCTCTGTCTTTCTCTCTGTCTCTCTCTATCTCCTTCTCTGTCTGTCTGTCTCTATTTCTCTCTCTCTCTCTTTGTCTCTCTGTCTTTCTCTCTCTGTTCCTGTCTCTCTCTCGCTCTCTCTCTCTCTTTCTCTCTCTCTCTCCTCTCTCTCTCTCTCTCTCTCTCTCTCTCCTCCCACTCTTTCTCTCTCTCTTCGTCTCTCTGTCTTTCTCTCTCTGTTTCTGTCTCTCTCTCGCTCTTTCTATCTCTGTCTCTCTCTCACTCTTTCTCTTTGTGTCTATCTTTCACTCTCTCTGTCTCTCAGTCTGTCTCTTTCTCTGTCTCTGTCTCTCTTTTCTGTCTCTGTCCTTCTGTCATTCACTGTCTCTCTGTCCCACTCTCTCTCTTTGACTCTCTGTCTTCTCTATCTTTTCCTCTCTGTCTATCTCTCTGTCTGTCTGTCTCTATCTCTCTCCCCTCCATGTCTCTCTGTCTCTCCCTATCTCTGTCTCTCTGCCTCTCTCTCTGTCTCTGTTTCTCTCTCCATTTCTCTCTATCTCTGTTGTGTCTCGTTTTCTCTCTCTCTCTCTTTCTCTGTCTCTCTGTGTCTCTTTCTATCTCCTCCTCTGTCTTTGTCTCTCTCTCTCTTTGTTTCTCTCCCTGTCTTTCTCTTGCTCTTTCTCTCTCTTTCTCTCTCTGTCTTTCTCTCTGTGTGTCTCTGTGTCTCTCGTGCTCTTTCTATCTCCTCTCTGTGTATAGAGTTCACTCTCTGTTTCTCTCTGTCTCTGTTTCTCTCACTCTCTCTCTCTCTCTCTCTCTCTCTCTCTCTCTCTCTCTGTGTGTGTTTCTATCTCCTTCTATGTCTCTTTGTCTCTCTCTCTCTTTGTCTCTCTGTCTTTATCTCTCTGTTTCTGTCTCTCTCTTACCCTCTCTATCTCTTTCTCTCTCTGTCTCTCTTTCTCTCACTCGTTCTCTCTGTGTCTATCTTTCACTCTCTCTGTCAGTCTGTCTGTCTGTCTGTCTGTCTGTCTCTCTCTCTCCTATTTCTCTCTGTCCTTTTGTCTTTCATTGTCTCTCTGTCTTTTTGTCTCTTTGTCTCTCTCTGTGTTTGTCCCTCTCTCTGTCTCTTTCTCTCTCTCTCTATCTGTCTCTCTCCCTCTATGTCTCTCTCTGTGTCTGTCTGTCTCTCTTTCTATTTCTCTGTCTGTCTCTCTATCTCCTTCTCTGTCTCTCTCTTGCTCTTTCTCTCCGTCTTTCTCTCTCTTGATCTTTCTCTCTCTTTCTCTCTCTGTCTCTCTCTCTCTCTGTCTCTGTCTCTCTCTCTCTCTCTGTCTCTCTCTGTGTCTCTCTCTCTATGTCTGTCTCTTCATCTCATTCTCTTTCTTTCAGTCACACTCACTCTCTCTCTCTATTTCTCTCTTTATCTCTCACTCTCTCTGTCTCTTTCTCTCTCTATCTGTCTCTCTTTCTCTCTTTCTCTGTTTCTCTCTCACACTCTCTCTCTGTCTCTGTCTCTCTCTTTCTCTCTGTCTCTCTCTATCTCCTTCTCTGTCTGTCTGTCTCTATTTCTCTCTCTCTCTCTCTCTCTTTGTCTCTCTGTCTTTCTCTCTCTGTTCCTTTCTCTCTGTGTCTCTTTCACTCACTCTTTCTCTCTCTGTTCCTTTCTCTCTGTGTCTCTCTTTCACTCACTCTTTCTCTCTGTGTCTCTCTTTCACTCACTCTTTCTCTCTGTGTCTCTCTTTCACTCACTCTTTCTCTCTGTGTCTCTCTTTCACTCACTCTTTCTCTCTGTTCTCTCTTCACTCACTCTTTCTCTCTGTGTCTATCTGGCACTTTCTCTGTCTGTAAGTCTGCCTCTTTCTCGCTCTCTCTCTCTCTCCTATCTCGCGCTGTCCTTCTGTCTTTCACTGTCTGTCTCTCCATCATATTTGCCTCTCTGTCTCTCTCTCTGTCTGTCTGTCTGTCCCTCTCTGTCTCTCTTTTTGTCTCTCTCTGTCTCTCTCCCCTCCATGTCTCTCTATGTCTCTCCGTTTGTTTATTTCTCTGTCTCTGTTTCTCTGTCTCTATCTTCTTCTCTGTCTCTCTCTCTCCCTCTCTCTTTCTCTTGCTCTTTCTCTTTTTCTCTGTCTGTCTTTCTCTCTCTCTGTGTCTGTCTCTCTCTTGCTCTTTCTATCTCTTTCTCTCCCTGTCTATCCTTCTCTGAAGCTCTTTCCCTCTGTGTATATATTGCACTGTCTGTGTCTGTCTGTCTGTCTCTGTCTCTCTCTGTGTTTCACTCTCTCTATATCTCAGTCACTCTCTTTCTGTCTCTGTGCCTCTCATTCTGTCTCTCTCTCTCTCTCTGTCTTTCCCTCTCTGTCTCTCTCTCTCTATCTCTCTCAGTGTCTCTCTTCCCCTTTCTCTGTCTCACTCTCTCTGTCTCTCTCTGTCTCTGCCTCTATTGGTCTTTCTGTCTTTTTCTCTCCCTCTGTCTTTCTCTGTCTCTCTTTTGCTCTTTTTATCTCTTTCTCTCTGTGTCTCTCTTTCTCTAACTCTTTCTCTCTGTTTACACTCTCTGTGTCTCTCTGTCTCTCTCTGTGTCTCTCTTTGTCTCTGTCTGTCTCTGTATCTGTCTCTGTCTCTGTCCCTCTCTGTCTCTCTCTCTCTCTGTTTCTCTCTGTCTCACTCTCTCTTTATCTCAGTCACTCTCTCTCTCTGTCTGTCTGTCTGTCTCTGTGTCTCTCACTCTGTCTTTCTCTCTCTTAGTCTCTTCCTCTCTGTCTCTGTTTCTCTCTCTCTCTGTGGCTCTCTCCACCTCTCTCTGTCTCAGTCTCTCTGTCTGTTTCTCTCAGTCTTTCTCTCTGTCTCTATCTCTCTCTGACTCTCTGTGTTCATGTGTGTCTCTGTCTCTCTGTCTGTCTGTCTCTTTGTCTCTCTTTCTCCCTCTCGCTGTCTGTCTCTGTCTCTGCCGCTCTATCTCTCCCTCTTTCTCATTCTCTCTGTCTCTCTTTCTGTCTCTCTTTCTCTTTTTCTCACTTTCTCTGTTTCTGTGTCTCTCACGCTCTGTCTCTCTCTCTGTGTCTCTCTGTCTCTTTCTCTGTCCCTCTCTCTCTTTATCTTTCTCTCTCTGTCTCTCTATCGTTCTCTCTGTCTCTCTGTCTCTGTCTCTGTCTCTGTGTGTGTGTCTCTCTAACCCTTTCTCTCCGTGTCTATCTTTAACTCTGTGTGGATCTCTGTGTCTCTCTGTCTGTCACTCTCTCTGTTTCTCTCTCTCTGTCTCTCTCTCTCTCTGTCTCTCTCTGTCTCTCAATCTCTCTGTCTCTCGCTCTCTCTGTCTCTGTCTCTATCTCTATCTGTCCATCTATCTCTGTCTCTGTGTCTCTCTTTGTCTCTCTGTCTCAGTCTCTTTTGATCTCAGTTACTCTCTCTCTCTCTCTGTTTCTCTGTGTCTGTCTCTCTCTGTCTCTCTCTCTCTCTCTGTTTCTCTGTGTGTGTCTCTCTCTGTCTCTCCGTCTCTCTATCTCTTTCTCTTTCTGTCTCTCACTCATTCTCTTTGTGTCTATCTTTCAATCTCAGTCACTCTCTGTCTGTCTGTCTCTGTCTGTCTGTCTCGGTCTATCTATCTCTCTGTCCATCTATTTCTGTCTCTCTCTGTCTCACTCTTTTTTTAATTTTTTTTATCTCAGTCACTCTGTGTGTGTGTGTGTCTCTCTGTCTCTGTCTCTCTCACTGTCTCTGTCTGTCTCTCTCTGTATTTCTCTCTGTCTTTCTGTCTCTCTCTTTCTCTTTCTCTGTTTCTTTCTGTCACTCTCTCTCTCTCTCTCTCCTCCCACTCTCTCTGTCTCTCTTCGTCTCTGTCTTTCTCTCTCTGTTTCTGTCTCTCTCTCGCTCTTTCTATCTCTTTCTCTCTCTGTCTCTCTCACTCTTTCTCATTGTGTCTATCTTTCACTCTCTCTGTCTCTCAGTCTGTCTCTTTCTTTGTCTCTCTCTCTCCTATCTATCACTGTCCAAATGATAACATGATATGTCTTAAGATATCCAAAGATATCGTTGGAAGTGATTTAGACGTTTTGTTCATATCCACCTACATCCCACCTTATCAAAGCACTTATTATAAACATACTGGCAAGAGTTGTAGCTTACATGACCTAGAAGATTATTTGGTAAATATTTATCAACGTAGGGAACAAGTTCACTTAATAATTGGGGGCGACTTAAATGCACATATTGGGGAATGGAATTTACCAGACGACGACAATATTTCTTACTGGGAAGGAGAAGGGGACATCACTAGAAGATCACTCGATAAAGATATCAATCAATTTGTAGAATTTTAATAGATTTTTGTACGACCTTTCAGTGCATCCCATTCAATGGAAACAACGCTGGTGATCCACAGGGACACTTCACTTTTATTTCTGACCAAGGTAACAGATTACTTTATTGACTCTCCCTAATTTATGACCAAATCAAACATATATTTTGAAGTAGGCAAACGAGTAGAACCTCATCATATGCCTGTTCATCTTACCATCAACAAAATACACTCACAGACACAAGATGACAAAGGCAGCACAACTGAAAACAGTAAAACAGTCATAAGATGGGATCTCCAAAAAGCAGTAGAATATGAAAAAGCAATTCATTCCACTGAATCCAAAACTGAATTAGAAGAGGCCTGTAACCTCTTAGACTCTGATATTGAATCAGCACTCTCAGTTTTCGACAACACCTTGGTCAAAGCAGGTGAATGTATGAGACGAAAAATATACCTGAAAAGAGGCCAAGAAAGAGAAACAAATAAATGGTATGACAGGGAATGTGCTGAAAATAAGCGTGCAGCACGCCACGCCTTGAATCGTTTTCACAAAACCAACAAATCTGAAGATAAGTTGGCATATAGACAGAAGAGAGCACATTACAAAGCTATAAATAAGCAAAAGAAACAAGCATACAGAACTGCGGTGCATCAAACACTTTTAGACAACAAAAGAAATGGGCCAAAGTTTTGGGACACGATGCACAGCGCAAGGAAACGAAAACGAAAACAGCCAGAAATAGACATTTCCTTATGGCAAACACACTTTCAAAACGTTCTCGGAAAACATCAAGATAGTGAAATTGGCGAGCATAATATCACAGATAGTGTTCATCAACAGTGTAACACACTGACGCAGGAAATGTATATCGCTGAGTTAGATGACTCAGTTTGTGAACAAGAGGTAAAACAGTCTATCAGAAACATTAAGTGTGTGAAGCTCCTGGGCTTGATGAAATTTGCGGAGAATTCATTAAATGTGCTAAAGATTTGATTGTACCCTTTCTTACAAAGCTTTTCAATAGACTGTATGAGTCCAATCTTTTCCCCGAAGACTAGTGTAGATCTGTAATGATACCTCTGTATAAAAAAAAGGAGATGAACAAAATCCAGATAATTATCGAGGCATTTCCTTATTGAGCATCGTAAGTAAAGTCTTCACCTATATTCTAAACAAGAGACTGTACACATGGGCAGAGAAGGAAGGCAAGATTCGTGAAGAACAGGCAGGGATTCGGAAGGGTTTTTCAACTATTGATCATATTTTCACTCTAGTGAGAAATGCCTTGAATAGTAGACATTGTGGGAAGGTTTACGTCGCTTTTATCAATTACAAGAAAGCTTTTGATACTGTTGATCGTGACCAATTATGGAACATTCTGCAAAAGTTGCAAACATCAACTAAAATGATAAATATGCTAAAATCTATATACAAGTCAGTTAAATCATGTGTAAGATAGGGAGCTAAAATCTCAGATTTCTTTCAATGTCCAAATGGAGTAAAGCAAGGATGTCTGTTAAGTCCCCTGATTTTTTCACTTCTAATATCTGAGGTAGCTGATTTGTCAAAAAGCACGGAAAACATGGTATCCAGATGGTTCCTAATCTCGATGAAATTTTCTTACTATTGTTCGCTGATGACATTGCACTCACATTATCTACGCCATCAAGATTACAAAATCAAATAAACAATCTTCATAAGGCATCCAAATTTCTCGGTCTCACGGTAAACTTAGATAAAACTAAAGTTATTATATTTAGAAAGGGAGGGCATATTGCAGCTACAGAAAAATGGTTCTGGAAAAAATGAAATTGAAATAGTAAATCGCTACAAGTATTTGGGATTCACTCTCAAAACTGTCCTTTATCACTGCTTGTGATGAATTTTCAAGCAAAGCAAAAAGCAAAATCTTAGATTTGATGAAAACAACGTGGTCCCTTGGCGCCTTGAATACTACTGTTTTCTTTCAATTGTTTGATGCACAAGTTAAACCTATGTTGTTATATGCGGCAGAAATATGGGGTACGTCACGGCTTGCTGTTATAGAGACAGCCCACTTATTTGGATGCAAACGTCTATTGAGTGTAAGCAATAAAACACCAAACTATATGATATATGGAGAAGCTGGGAGGTATCCTTTATACATTGAGAGTACCATTGCAACCCTGCGATACTGGTTAAAAATCATTAAATTGCCAGCATCAAGATTACCAAAACAAGCTTACGTCATGCTGTTAAATAGCCTAGATGGGGAGCAAAAGAGTGAAAATAAGAACTGGGTTAGAAATATTAAAGAGTGTTTAGAAGAGTACGGATTTCAAGAAGTATGGATAAATAGCGTGACTAACGAGTCAAGTTTCTTGGCCTCTTTTAAGCAAAAAAATGATAGGGCGATTTAAAGAAGAATGGAACAGTAAAATACTCAGCAGCTATAGATATTCTGCCTATCGCCAATTTAAACCACTCCATGAACCAGAAAAATATATTAATGACGTAACTATCAAAACATTCCGTGATTGCCTGATCAGATTCAGGTTAGGCATAAACGAATTGGGTGTAAACAATCGATATTTAACAGAAAACTATGCTAGAAAAAGCTGCACCTTTTGTCCGAATATTTTAGAAAATGAATCCCATTTTCTGTTCGACTGTCCAGTCTATAAAGACATCAGAAATAAGCATTTGCAAGGAATCATTGGAAACAGCACTGATCCCTCATGGAGTATGACCCTAACGTGTAAAAAATCAGAACATTCCAGAAAATTGGCGATGTTCATATTTTATGCTTTGAAACTTCGAGAAGAGGTATCAGTCTAAAAATGTCTGTACATTGCTACTACAAAACGGACGACGAATGAAAAGTATGCAAGATGTATGTTAACTATGTAATCCCCTCCCCCCAATCTCTGGTTTGTGTATGGGTCGGTGGCCTTCACAATAAACCATGTGTCAGTGTCAGTGTCTCTTTTCTCTCTCTGTTTGTCTCTCTTCTGTCTGTCTGTCTCTGTCTCTCTCTCTGTCTGTGTCTTACTCTGTGTTCTTTTCTCTCATGTGTCTGTCACTCTATTTCTGTCTACTCTGTCCTCTCTGTCTCTCTCTCTTTCTCTCTGTCAGAAAGAACTCTGTTGCTCTCTCTGTTTTTCTCTCTCTCTTTATCTCTTCTCTCGCCTCTCTCTGTCTCTCTCTCACTCTTTCTCTCTCTCTCTCTCTCTCTCTCTCTCTCTCTCCTTCTCTCTGTCTTTCTGTATCTATACTGTCCTTCTGTCCGTTCTCTCGATCGCTCTCTCTTTCCACTCTGTTTCTCTCTTGTCTTTATCTCTCTGTTTCCCCCTCTTTCTCTCTGTTTTTCACTGTCGTCTTCTCTCTCTCTGTCTCTCTCTTGCCTGTCTCTCTGTCTTTCTTTGTCTTTCTCTCTCTCTCTCTCTTTCTCTCTCTGTCGTGTGTCACCCTCTGTCTCTCTCTGTCTTTCTCTCTGTCTCTCTCTCTTTCTCTCTGTCTCTCTATCCTGTGTCGTCTTCTCTTTCTCTCTGTCTCTTGTCTGTATCTGTCTCCTCTTTCTCTTGTTCATTGCCTTTCACTGTCTCTCTGATCTTTGTTCTCTGTCTCTCTCTCTCTGTCTCTTTCTCTCTCTGTCTCTCTATCTTTCTCTCTTCTCTCTGTTCTTATTCTCTACTCGCTGTCTCTGTCTCTATCTGTCTGTCCTTTTCTCTCTGTCTCTGTGTCTCTCCACCCTTCTCTTGTTGTCTGTATCTCTCTGTCCTCTCAGTTGTCCCTCTTTCCATGTGTGTCTGTCTCTGTCCTCTGTTCTCTCTGTTTGGTGTGTGGTGTTGTTCTCTTCTCTCTCTCTGTCTCTCTGTCTCTCTCTCTGTCTCTCTCTTTCTCTCTTGTCTCGTCTTTCTCTGTCTCTTGTCTGTCTCTCCCTCTTCTTTCTGTCTTCTCTTTCATGTCTCTTTGTCTCTTTGTCTGTCTGTCTCCTCTCCCTCTTCTTTCTGTCTTTCTGTCTCACTGACTATATGTCTCTTTGTCTCTCACTCTCTCTCTCTCTCTGTCTCTCTTTTAGTGTCTCTCTCTCTGTTTCCCTATCTCTATGTCTCTTTCTCTCTGTCTCTATTTCTCTGTCTCTTTCTATCTGTCTCTCTCTGTCTCTTTGTCTCTCTTCTATGTCTTTGTCTCCTTGTCTCTGTGTCTCTCTTTCTCTCTGTTTCTCTCTTTCTGTCTCTCTCTGTGTCTCTGTCTCTCTTTCTCGTTCCTCTCTGTCTCTCTCTCTATCTGTCTCTCTCTTTCTGTCTCTCTCACACTCTCTGTTTCTCTCTGTCTCTCTGTCTCTTTATCTCTCTGTTTCTTTGTTTCCCTCTTTATCTGTGTGTGTGTCTCTCTCTGTCACTCTCTCTCTCTGTGTCTCTGTGTGTCTCTCTCTGTCTGTCTCAGTCTCTCTCTCTGTGAATCTCTTTCTCTGTCTCTCTCTGCTTCTCTCTCTTTCTTTCTCTCTGTCTGTCACTCCCTCTTTGTCTCTCTCTGTCTCTGTCTCACTCTGTTTTTCTCTCTCTGTCTGGCTTTTTCTCTCTCTGTCACTCTCTCTGTGTCTCTCTCTGTCTCTTTCTCTGCCTCTCTCTCTTTTTCTCTCTCTTTTTCTAACTCTGTCTGTCTCTCGGTCTCTCGGTCTTTCTCTCTCTATATCTCTCTTTCTCTGTCTGTCTGTCTCTGTTCTTATGTGTCCCTCTCTGTCTCTTTCTTGTGTCTCTGTCTCTCTGTCTCTCTCTCTCTGTCACTCTCTCTGTCCCTCTTTTTATCTTTCACTCTCTATCTCTGTCTCTGTATGTCTCTCTCTGTTTGTTTTTGTCTTTCACTGTCTCTCAGTCTCTTTGTCTGTCTGTCTGTCTCCTCACTGTCTGTCTCTCTTTCTTTCACTCTCTCTCTCTCTGTCTCTTTCTCTCTTCTCACTTTGTATGTATGTCTCTCTCTGTCTCTCTCTCTTTTGTGTCTGTCTCTCTCTGTCTCTTTCTCTGTTTCTCTCTCTGTCTTTCCCTCTCAGTGTCACGCTCTCTGTCTCTGTCTCTTTGTGTTTCTGTCC
>JAPXFY010000022.1:35187446-35207446 GCA_030674185.1 Monoplex corrugatus | reverse complement strand
TCTCTCTCTCTCACTCTCTATCTCTCTCTCAGTTTGTCTCTCTGTCTGTCTCTATATATCTCGTTCTATCTCTGTCTCTTTTGGTCTCTCTCTGTCTCTCTGTCTGTCTGTCTCTCTCCCTGTGTGTGTGTGTCTGTGTGTGTCTGTGTCTCTCTCAGTCTCTCTCTTTTTGTCTCTCTTTCTGTATGTCTCTCTCTCTCTCTCTCTTCGCTGTCTCACTCTGTTTTTCTCTGTTTCCTTCTCTCTTTCTCTCTCTTTGTGTCTCTTTATATATCTGTCTGTGTGTCTGTCTGTCTGTCTGTCTCTCTCTCTCGCTGTCTCTCTCTCTCTGTTTTCTGTCTCTATCTCTCTCTGTCTCCTCTGTGTCTGTCTCACTGTTTCTGTCTCTCTCTGTCTCTCTGTCACTCCCTCTGTCTCTCTGTTTATATCTCTCTGTCTCTATCTCTCTTCCTCTTTCTCACTCTCTCTCCTGTCTCTCCTTCTCACTCTCTTTCTCTTTGACTGTCTGTCTCTCTCTCTCTCTCACTTTATCTCTGTCTGTCTCTGTCTCTTTTTCTTCCCTTTCTGTCTCAACTCTCTTTCTCTCTTTCTCTTTCAGTCTAAGTTTCTCTCTCTCTTACTTTCACAATGTCCCTCTTTCCCTCTCTTCTCTCTGTCTCTCTTTTTTTTTCTTTGTCTCTCGCTCTTGTCTTTGTTTCTCCCTCTACCTCTCCCTCTGCCTCTTTCTCTTTTTCTTTCTGTCTCTCACTCTCTCTCTCCATCTCTCCCTATTTATCTATATCTATCTCTGTCTCACTCTATCTCTTTGTATCTCTCTGCTCTCTGTCTTCTTCTCTCTCCAGTCTGTCTGTGTCTCTTTTTCTCATTCTCTCTGTCTCTGTTTCTCTGTCTCTCTCTCAGTTTCTCTCTGTCTCTGTTTCTCTGTCTCTGTCTGTCTTTCTATCTCCGTCTCTCTTTGTCTCTCTCCATGTTTCTCTCTCTCTTGTTCTCTCTCTGACTCTGTCTCTCTCTATCACTCTCGCTCTCTCTCTGTCTCTCTCTGTCTGTGTCTGTCTGTCTGTCTTTCAGTCTCTCTTTCTCTTTGTCTCTTGCTCTGCCTTTGTCTCTCCCTCTACCTCTTCCTCTGCCTCTCTTTCTCTCTCTCTCACTGTCTCTCGCTCTTTCTATCTCTCCCTATTTATCTATATCTATCTCTGTCTCACTCTATTTCTCTGTCTCTCTCTCTGTCTCTCTTTCTCGTTGTCTCTGTCTCTCTCTCTCTTTCTGTCTCTCTCTCTCTTGGTTCTCTCTGTCTCTGTTTCTCTGTCTCTGTCTCTTTTTCTGTCTCTGTCTCTTTTTGCCATTATAATAATAATAATAATAATAATAAAGAGCATTTATATAGCGCCTAATCTGATGAAAACAAGAGCCCTAAGCGCTTACAGGTATCACGCAGACACAACCAAACACACACACACACACACACACACACACACACACACACACACACACACACACACACACACACACACACACCACACACACACACACACGCACGCACACACACACCAGCCGACATTCGAGACTCAAAAGACAACAAGGGGGGATTTGGGGAAGTTAGGTGGTAGAGTCTTTATAAGTATCATGAGAGGGACTGGAAGAGATGGGTTTTCAGAGAGGACTTGAAAGAAGTGAGAGTTGCAGAGTGGCGAACAGAGACAGGGAGCTGATTCCAGATTACAGGGCCTGATAGGAAAAGGAGCGTTGACCATAGGTTTTAGTGCGACAGGATGGTATGCGGAAGGTACGAGTATCAGCCGAGGAACGAAGTTGACGAGAGGGGGTGTACAGATGGAGGAGGTCAGAGATGTAAGGGGGTGCAAGACCGTTGAGAGACTTAAAACATAACAAAGCAATCTTGTAGCGAATTCTCTTTTCAACAGGTAACCAGTGAAGAGATTTGAGAAGAGGAGTGACATGAGAGGAACGAGATTTTCTGAAGATGAGCCTAGCAGCATTGTTTTGAACTTTTTGAAGCTTTTGAATGAGAGAGAAAGGACAGCCCGAGAGGAGGGGGTTGCAGTAGTCGAGACGAGAGAGAACAAAGGCACAGAGGAGAGTTTTGGTGGCTTCGACAGAGAGGATATTGCGAATAGAAGAAATTCTGCGTATCTCAAGATAGCATAATCTGCAAACATTCTGGACGTGTTTTTCAAAGGACAGGGTGTTATCAAGAGTGACTCCAAGATTGCGGACAGTGGAAGATAGTGGAATGTCAGATCCAAGCAGAGAGACAGACAGAGGAAGGGAAGAACACTTAGCCATTCTCTCTCTGTGTCTCTCTCTGGCTCTCTCTCTGACTCTCTCTCTCTCTCTCTATGTCTGTGTCTTTCTGCCTGTCTTTCTGTCTCTCTTTGTATTTGTCTCTCTTTGTCTCTGTCTGTCTCTCTGTCTCTCTTTCTGTTTCTCTCTCTCTCTGTCTCTCTCTCTCTCTGTCACTTTCTCTGTCTCACTCTCTCTCTCTTTCTCTCGGTAACTCTCTCTCTCTCTCTCTCTCTGTCTCTACTAAATGTCTCTGTGTCTCTCTCTTTCTCTCAGTCACTCTTTCTCTGTCTCTCTTTCTGTCTGTCTCACACACTGTCTCTCTCTATGTCTCTCTGCGTGTGTGTCTCTCTATCGCTGTCTCTCTCTGTTTCTCTGTTTCCTTCTCTCTCTGTATCTCTCTCTTTGTGTCTTTATATATATATATCTGTCTGTCTGTCTCTGTTTTCTGTCTCTGTCTCTCTCTGTCTCCTTCTCTGTGTCTGTCTCACGGTTTCTGTCTCTGTCTCTCTCTGTCACTCTCTCTCTCTCCCTTCTCTCTCTGTATCTCTCTCTTTGTGTCTTTAATATATATATATCGGTCCTTCTCTCTCTGTATCTCTCTCTTTGTGTCTTTATATATATATATATATCTGTCTGTCTGTCTGTCTCTGTTTTCTGTCTCTGTCTCTCTCTGTCTCCTTCTCTGTGTCTGTCTCACGGTTTCTGTCTCTGTCTCTCTCTGTCACTCTCTCTCTCTCTCTGTTTATCTCTCTCTGTCTCTATCTCTCTTCCTCTTTCTCACTCTCTCTCCCTGCCTCTCTGTCTCATTCTCTCTCTCTCTCTTTGGCTGTCTCTCTCTCTCTTTCTCTCTCTCACACTCTCTCACATCTCTGTCTGTCTGTCTCTGTCTCTTTTTCTTCTCTTTCTGTCTCTCACTCTCTTTGTCTCTCTCTCTCTCAGTCTAAGTTTCTCTCTCTTACTTTCACAATGTCCTTCTTTCTCTGTCTCTGTCTCTCTTTCTTTCTCTTGTCTCTCGCTCTGTCTTTGTCTCTCAATGTCTCTGTCTCTCTCTATCTCTCTCTGTTGTTGTTTCTTTCTCACTCTCTGTTTCTCTCTCTCTCTCTCTCTTGTTTCTCGCTATCTCTGTCTTTCTCCTCCTTTCTGTCTTTCTCTCTCTGCCCCTCTGTCTCTGTGTTTTTCTCTTTGTTTCTCTCTCTGTCACTCTCTCTTTGTCTCTCTCACCTCTTTCTGTCTCTATCTCTATCTCTCTGTGTCTGTCTTTTCATTCTCTTTCTGTCTGTCTGTCTCTCTGTTTTTTCTGTCTCTATCTGTCTGTCTCTGTCTGTCTGTCTCTGTCTGTCTCTGTCTCTCACTCGCTCTTTGTCTCTCTCTCTGTTTCTCTCTCTGTCTGATTCTCTCTCTCTCTCTCTCTCTGACTCTATCTGTCTGTCTCCCTAACTCTTTGTCTTTGTGCCTTTCTCTCTGTCTGTCTCTCTGTGTGTCTCTCTCTGTCTCTCTTTCTCTATGTTTTTCTCTCTGTCTGTCTCTCTGCCGGTCTCTCTGTCTGTCTCTATCTCTGTCTCTCTCCTCTGTGTTTCTCTGTCTCTCTGTCTGCCTCTCTCTTAGTCTCTCTTTCCCTTTCTCTCTCTCTATGTCTCTCTTTCTCTCTGTCTTTCTCTCTGTCTCTCCTCTCTGTCTGCCTCTCTCTTGGTCTCTCTTTATCTTTCTCTCTCTGTCTCTCTTCTGTCCTTCTCTCTCTCTCTGTTTTACTGTTGCTATGTCTGTCTCTCTCTCTTTCTCTGTTTCTTCTCTCTGTCTCTTTCTCTCTGTCTCTGTCTTTCTCTCACTCTGTCACTCCTCTCTCTATTTCTCTCTGTCTCTTCCTCTCTTTCTGTCTGTCTCTTACTTCTCTCTGTGTGTCTGTCTTGCTTTCTGTATATTTCTCTCCGTGTCTGTCTTTGCCTCTCTCTCTTTCTCTCTGTCTCTCACTCTCTCTTTGTCTCTCACTTTTTCTCTCTGTCTCTCAGTATGTGTGTCTTTTTCTCTCTCTCTGTCCCCTCACTGTCTGTCTCTATCTCTCCCTCTTTATCTCTCTCTTTGTCTCTGTATGTCTGTCTGTCTCTCTGTGTCTTTCTGTGTCTGTGTGTCTCTCTCTGTCTCTCTTTCAGTCACTGTCTCTCTCTCTGTCTCTCTCTCTGTCTCTCTTTTTCATTCTCTCTGTCTCTGTCTGTGTCTCTGTCTGTCTCTCTGTCTCTCTCTGTCTCTCTCTCTGTCTCTCTCTGTCTCTCTCTGTTTCTCTCTGTCTCTCTGTCTTCTGTCTCTCTCTGTCTCTCACTCTGTCTTTTCTGTCTTGTCCCGCACTCTTTCTTTGTCTCTCCGTTCTCTCTCCTCTCTGTGACTCTCCTGTCTGTCTGTCTCTCCTCCTAACTCTTTGTCTAGTGTCTATATTTCTCTCTGTCTCTCTCTTTGTCTCTCTGTCTCTCTCTTTCTCTATGTTCGTCTCTATCTCTGTCTCTCCTTTGTGTTCTCTGTCTCTCTGCTTGCTTCTCTCTTGGTCACCCTTTCCCCTTCTCTCTTCTCTCTTTTCTCCTTCTCTCTGTCTGTCTGTCTCTCTTGGTCTCTCTTTGTCTCTCTTTCTGTCTGTCTGCCTCTCTCTCTCTTTTTTCTCTCTCTCTCTATGTGTTACTATTGCTATGTATCTCTCTCTGTCTCTGTTTCTTCTCTCTGCTCTCTCTTTCTGTCTTCTTTCTCTCTCTCTGTCACTCTCCTCTCATCCTCTGCTCTCTTCCTCTGGTTCTCTCTCTCTGTGTCTGTCTGTCTGTCTCTTCTCTCTCTCTCTCTGTCACTCTCTTTGTCTCTCACTTTTTCTCTCTGTCTCTCGGTATCTCTGTCTCTCTGTTCTTCTCACTCTCTTCTCTCTCTCTATCTCTCCCTCTTTCTCTCTCTCTGTCTATCTCTCTGTCTCTTTCTGTCTCTCTTTCTCATTCTCTCTGTCTCTCTCTCTATTTGTCTCTGTCTGTCTGTCTACTTCTGTCTCTCTCATTCTCTTTCTTCTCTCAGTCAGTCTCTCTCTGTCTCTCTCACTATCTCTGTCTGTCTGTCTATCTCTGTTGCTCTGTTCTTCTTTCTGTCTGTCTGTCTGTCTCTCTCTCTCTGTATGGTTGGTTCTCTGTCTGTCTTTCTCTTTATCTCTCTCTCTCTGTCTCTTTCCCCCTCTCTCTGTCACTCTCTCTGTCTTTCTCTGTTGTCTGTCTCTCTGTCCCTCACTCCTCTCTGTCTTTCTCTCTGTCCTCTTTCTCTATCTCTCTCTATGTATCTCTCTGACTCTCTCTCCCTGCCTCTCTTTGTGTTTCTTTCTGTGCGTCTCTGTCCTTTGTCTTTCTCTTTCACTGTCTGTCAGTATCTTTGTCTGTCTGTCTGTCTCTCTTGTCTCTGTCTTTCAATGTCTCTCTGTTTCTTTGTCTCTCTCTCTCCCTTTCTGTCTCTTTTCTCTCTCTCTCCTGCTCTCTGTCTCTCTCCTCTCTCTCTGTCTGTCTATCCCTCTCTGTCTGTGTTTCTCTCCGTCTATCTCTGTGTGTGTCTGTGTGTGTGTGTCTCTCTGTCTCTATCCCTTCTCTCTTTCTCTCTCCTTGTCTCTCTCTCTCTCTGTCTCTCTCTCTGTCTGTCTCTCTCTGTCTGTGTGTGTTTCTCTCTCCTTCTTTCTCTCTCTCTGTCTGTATCCCTTCTCTCTTTCTCTCTCCTTGTCTCTCTCTCTCTCTCTGTCTGTCTCTCTCCCTCTCTCTGTCTGTGTGTGTTTCTCTCTCCTTCTTTCTCCCTCTCTGTCTCTCTTTCTCTGTGTCTGTGTGTGTGTGTGTGTCTCTCTCTGTCTCTGTCTTTTCTCTGTCTCTCTCTTTCTTTGTCTCTCTGTTTCTCACTCTTTCTCTCTCTTTCTCTCCATCTCTCTGTCTGTCTGTGTGTGTGTCTCTCTGTCTCTCTCTCCCTTACTCTCTGTCTCTTTGTCTCTCTCTCTGTCTCTTTTTTTCTCTCTCTGTCTTTCTCTATCTATGTCTCTCTGTATTTGTCTGTCTGTCTGTCTCTCTTTCTCTCTCTGTGTCCCTTTGTGTCTGTCTGTCTCTTTCTCTCTGTCTCTGTCTCTCTCTGTCTCTCTGTTTTTCTCTTTCTTTCTCACTCTGTCTCTGTCTGTCTGTCTGTCTGTCTGTCTCTCTCTCTCTCTCTCCCCTCTCTCTCTCTCTCTGTGCAAATAATTAAGAATACAAAATATCTTTGATGACATCAGTTAATCAATAATTGAGATAAACTATCTTTCAAGAAATCGATACATCTTGTTTTAAAATTCAGAAGCGGTTTAGGGCGTTTTTATGAATGCTGACAAAACACAGGCAGTCTGGTTAATAAAAAAAAAAAAAAGGGATCAAACATATGCAGCATCTGAATATATACTGGAATCCCAAAAGATTCAAAATTTTAGGTGTTTGGTTTACGAGTGACGTTAACAACTGTGAAGAAAACAATTATTAAGAACAATTATCAGAAGCATAAGCAGTTGAACATCTCGGTAAAAAGAAGTATAACACCACTTGCGGTGTTAACATCTCTTATCTATCCAAATCAATTCACCTGTGGCGTTTACTCCTGGGTCCGCTGGATGAATTTGCCAAAACTCTTCAGAATGTTTTCTTATTTTGTCTAAAAAGGCAAACGTGATAGAATCAAAAGAAAAACGACTCAAAAATGCATACAAAATGGAGCTTAAACATACCATATATTAAGAAATGTATTACAGCCTTAAAACTGATTGAAAAGGTTTAACATTACAGAACATAAATGGAAAAATATGAAATCTATCCTTTTTTTTTGTTTTTTGTTTTTAAATGAAACATAAAAATGTCCTAACTGTGGATTACATCAAGCTAATGATAACTTATTCTGGAAACACATTTTTAAAGCAGACAATAATTTCTGCAGAAATGTTGAATTAATGTCACCAACAGATTTACTTTCAGAACCGAATATATTTGATGAAAACATAAAAATCGAAAACGATGTAATAAAATCTACTAACTGGATTGAACGAGGGGAAGGGGGGGGGGGGGGTTATTGCATTGCATTTTTTTAAAATGATAACGGATCATTTATGACACATGACGTTAATAAAAAAAAATACAACACAAATGTAGGTTTTCTTTATAGATATACATATATCTATAATGAATGCACAGCATCTATTAGTAAATACATAAAAAAAACCCTGAGTTTATGATATCTCTGCTGCACAGAAAACAATTCACTCAATACCAAAAGGAGCATGGCTATACTATATTTTGACAACAGATGATACACTTCCAAGTTCCTGTTCAAACGGTTAGAAAAACTGGGAACAAACATCCATGGAAAAAAGTATTTATGAAAGTTCATAAGATACAAGAATGTAAACTAAAATGTTTTCGAAAGCATGAACTAGTATAATCCTAAAAAAAGGATTTGTAAATAGCTTTTGCTGGGACTTGTGCTTGGAAATGGACAGCTTTAATCACATATTTTGGAAGTATTCATATGTCAAAAGATTCTGAGAAAGGATAGGAGAATTGTCGAGGTCATATTGAGACACTTGTACAAACATCAGATTAACTGAAAACTTAATTCTATTTGGTGCTGACGAAAACATGCACACATCATCATCATCATCATCAGCAGCAGCAGCAGCATCATTATCATGTGCCCTACCGCATGGCGTTGGTGATCATGGCCCTCCATATGCATGGCCCTCCTTGTTGCTGCAAGCACATCTTTCACCCCCTCTGTCCTCAGCCATCCTGCATGTCCGTCCAATAGTTACTCACTGGGTCTACCTGGTTTTCTGTTTCCCTCCAGCTTTCCTGTTGTGACCAGGTACTTAGAGCAGAATCGGCCGAGCCAATTCTTCATAGAATGGCCTGTACATGTTGCTTGCCTTTTCCTAATCTTCCTTATCAACGATCGTCTTGTGTCTGCCTCCATCAAGACTGTCTCGTTTGTTTTCTCTGCTGTCATTGAACCTTCAACATTCTTCTTAGAAACCACATCTCAGCTGCCTCAATCTTGTTCTGGTTTTGCGTGTTGACCGTCCACGCCTCACAACCGTATAACATTATCGGTTCCATATAACATTCAAGAACTCTCTTCCTGATGTTAGTTGATAGGCATTTGTTGGTAAGAATGCTTTTCAGCTTCTTGAATGTTGTTTTGGCTTGGCCGATTCTGCTCGCCGTTTTTGATGTGCACTGCCATCTGGTGAGATGACCGTTCCCAGATAAAAATCTACCAAACACCATTTATTTTACAAGATATTTTACCAAACAATACCAGACAGAAGAATATAACTCAAAATTGAAGTGGAATTTACACGCTTTTAGAGACAAACATGGCTGCCACATCTGTCCCTAGTTTCAGTTGAAGTTTGATCTGACTTTTTGTTTTTTTTTATGAGACGTATGCTTATTTCTCTACCCTGGAAAAGGCCGACTTCTAATTCAGCAGCGGGGCGACCATCCCCAACCCAGGCGGGTCACAGGTGGCGGATAGTGAAGCCCTTCAGATATGGAGGGTGGCTGTGAATAAGCTAGCTTGCTAGCAAATAAGCAGTCCCGGACCAAACTGGCGGTGTTCCTTTCAGGACGGGGTGGGGTAGCAGGTGGCGCTGCTATCCTTAAAAAATGCCCCAGGTGTCCTATGACGGGTTCATCAGCAGGTAAGGGCCGCTATAAGCCCTAGCTACGGGGTGGAATCCCCGGAGAAACAATCCCCCCTGTGCTCCCAGGGCAGGACGTACGGAAAACCCCTACAGAAAACCTAGAAGGCTGAAGACAGAGGTACCTGGCCAGCGTGCACCTTCAAAAAAACCACGGTACCATGCACTTTTCGCATAATGGCTACTATCTCATCAAGTTCGGACGAGAATGGCGCTCGCCCATTGAGGTCCTTCCAAGGTGGTGCAACGTCGGAATCCGTGCCTCAACGGGGTCCACCCTCAGCGACTGGAGGTCTCTCCCATCCGCCTTGCTGCGCCAGGGGGCGAGGGAGGAGAGCTACTGGTCGCACTAGAGCACGCAAGAATTCCACTGAGCATAGACCCTTCACGGTCATGCACTGGAATGCAGAAAGCGTCCTGAATAAGAAAACAGAACTGGAGCATATCCTGCATGAGAAAGAAGTTAACATCTGCTGCATCCAGGAGACACATCTTCAGAGTCATAAAACCTTCAAAATGAGAGGCTACCAGTGCTTCAGATCTGACAGAAATGACAGAAGCAAAGGAGGAATCCTGACTCTTGTTAGGAACAACTCAAATGCCTGTCTTGTCCAAACGCACATGGAAGGCTCTGAATACCACAGGTTGAAAATCCAGACAAATGCAGCAGATCTACATTTAGTCAACTTCTACTGCCCCAATCACAAGTACTTGTCTCTCGATACCATCAGCACAGAGGACTCCAACTTTCTTATAGTGGGAGATTTTAACAGTCACTCACAGAGTTGGGGTTATCAGCATATGGATCGAAGAGGAGAAGAAGTGGAGAATTGGCAGAATGATAATCACCTGATCTTGATCAACAGTCCCTTTGATTGTGCAACATTCTACTCCAGGCGATGGCACACTACATCCACCCCTGGTCTAGCCTTCTGCACCGAAGACATTCACAAGAGTGTCAGGAGGGAGGTCGGAGAGCAACTGGGAGGCAGTGACCATCGGCCTGTGTTCCTGACAACGAATCTTGGAGCCAGCACAGAAGCCACTTTCCCACGGTTGAATTACAAGAGGGCAAATTGGGCTCTCTTTGCACACCGCACCAGCACTCTCGCCAAAGACATCACGGTCCAAGGCAGAGACATCAACATGGTGGTGAAGGACTTCAACTCATGTATACTACAGGCAGCCCATGAAGCCATACCAAGAGGCGTTAGAAGGAACTACAAACCATACTGGAGTAAGGAACTGCAAGATTTACAGGATGATTTGTCAGAAGCCAGAGAGGAAGCAGAAGTCAATCCGTCTCAGGAAAACAACACCAAGCTCCAGAAAGCCAAAGCCACATTTCTCAAGCAGAAGCTTCAGGCAAGTCGCAGAAGCTGGAGGGAGAAGACAGCCTCCCTTAACTTCGAGAGAGATGGCCAAAAGCTGTGGAGACTTACCAAGCAGCTCAACGACGAAGACAATATCAGAGCAAAAATCACCTTGAATGATGATGGGAAGATGCTGACTGGGAGCCAAGTGGCCGATACATTTGCAGACAGTTATGCAATTGAGATTAACATCCCAATCAGATCAGCAAAACAAAGAGAAACAAGAAGAGAGCTAAGAGAGAGACAGGGCAACAGAACACCAGTGGAACCCATGAAGCAGCCTCTAAAACTAGGAGAGCTTCAATCTGCTCTCAAGAAGCTGAAGCCAAGGAAGTCTCCAGGACCAGACAGTATCAGTAATGAGATGCTGACCCATTTAGGCAGTGCAGCAGTGTGCAAGCTCCTAGAGATTTTCAATCACAGCTGGGAAGAAGGGTCTCTACCACAGATTTGGCGGGAAGCGACCATGATTCCCATCCTTAAGAAAGGAAAGGATCCAATGAGGACTTCTAGCTATCGACCAATTAGCCTGACCAGCTGTGTGGTGAAAACAATGGAAAGAATAGTGAATGAGAGCCTCCGTTGGTACCTAGAAACAGAAAACATCCTTGTGCCAGAACAAGCAGGATTCCGACAGTTCCGCAGCACGGAAGATCAGTTTACTTACATGTCTCTGGAAATTGAGGATGCTTTCCAGGGACAAAAGCTGGTCTTTGTCACCTTTGACAAAGTCTGGATGGAGGGACTCCTTGTCAAACTGCTGAGGAATGGAATGGCAAACAATATGTTCCAATGGATCAAGTCCTACCTCTTCAACCGCAGGGCAAGAGTCTCTGTAGACAGAGTACATAGCAAGAAGTTCCTGCTGCGTCATGGCGTACCACAAGGAGGAGTCCTCTCCCCCACACTGTTCTTGCTTTTTATCAATGACCTTGTGTCTGAACTGCCCAAGGGGATAAAGGCTGCGTTGTATGCAGATGACTTGGTGTTGTGGTGCAAGGAAGAGCATGCATCAACTGCCACATACCGAATGCAGATGGTGGCAGACAAGCTCAGCAGTTGGGCTGAAGATTGGTGTGTTGCTGTCAGCAAGGACAAGTCTTCCACCACTCTGTTCACCTTGTCTCCAAAACAGAAGGCTGGCATCATCACCCTTGGTAGAACCCCTCTGAAGGAGGATGAAGAAGCCACATACCTTGGCGTCACCTTTGACAAGAGACAGACCTGGAAGCCGCACATCACGAAGGCAGAGGCAAAAGCGAGGCGCAAGCTGGCAATTCTTCGTAAACTTGCAGGCACCACCTGGGGAGCAAATGAGAGAATACTGAAGACAGTATATCAGGGAACAGTCAGACCCCATCTCGAATACGGCTCTTCAGCGTGGTCAACTACGGCAACTACGAACCAGCAGATGGTTAGCAAGGTTCAGAACCAGGCCCTCCGCATAATCACAGGTGTGATGCGGTCAACATCAACCAAGGAGATGGAAAAGCTTGCAGAAATCCAACCTCTCAGTCAGAGGAGAGAAACCAAGGTCTTGGTGCAAGCAGAAAAGTTCAGGTGTTTACCAGACCATCCCATGAAGCAGAAACTGAACAGCCTCACCAAAAACCGACTGAAAAGGAGCAGCTTTGTCCACGAGAGCAAGAGGCTGACTCGCCAGTTCCAAGAAAGTCTGCCCAAGGACACGCTCCCCCTTTGCCCAACAGACATGCCAGAACCCTGGACACTAGACCAGTCTGATCTCAAGGTCCACACCACCGTCCCATACCTCATACCGGGAGACACTCAAGATGACAAGGTGACACACTAGCTAACAATGGCCATGATTGCTGAGAGGTACCCACAGGAGGCATGGATACATGTATACACCGACGGGTCAGCAACAAACGCCGTAGCCACGGGGGTGCAGGCATCCTTGTCCTTTTCCCAGGAGGACAAACAACAACAGCAAGTGTCGCCACTGGAAGACACTGTACAAACTACCGTGCTGAGATAGAAGCACTCATGCAGGCGGCCCCCATGATTCAGGCTACAGACTGTGACTGCAGACAAGTTGTCTTCTTGTCTGATGCCCTCTCCGTGCTGCAGGCATGCCAGAACAACACGCTCCCCCTCCTGTCTAGAGCTCTGCACCAGGTTGCCACAACCAGAAGAGCAGTTCTGCAGTGGATTCCAGCCCACTGCGGAGTCTCTGGGAATGAGCGAGCTGATATGCTTGCTAAGGAGGAAGCCGGAGAAGAACAACCTAAGAACAGCGTCAGCTACAGTGAGAAGAGGAGCATCATCAGGGCGCTTTCCATGCCGAGACGACACAGGGATGATTACACCTGTTGTCTAGAGAGCAGCAAGTTGCCCTGGTGAGGTTGCGCACTGGTCACAATAGGCTGAACAGCCACATGTACCGCAAACTGAAGCTGGCGCCCTCCCCAACCTGTCCCTGCGGTCAAGAAGACCAAACCACGGAGCATATACTCCAAAGATGTCCCCTTCACCAGGTGGCAAGACAGGACGTGTGGCCGACAGACACTCCGCTGACAACCAAACTCCATGGCTGCAGACAGGAGCTGGAAAAGACGGCTGCATTCATCACCCAGACTCAGATGATTGTGTAGCAGCGTACGCCAAGAAGAAGAAGAAGAAGATTTCTCTACGACCTGCCAGTGTATGCTTGTATGTTTGTATAATACATAGTTGACAGTGACTGTAAATTCATGCACACAAGACCTTTGTTTGAACATGTGGACGTTTTGAATGCATTTTGAACAACTCTGATACAAATAATTTGCTTTGCTAATGTTTATCGTCGAAAAGAAATTTGATAGAAAAAAGCAACTAAAATCTGAAATTGTATAAATTAAATGACTAATGTTAAAAATGATTTGTATTATTAAAAGCTATATAATAGATTAGAAGATATTGCGTATTTATATAAATTTTGCTCAACATAATGTATATCAATCTTGTTCAGTTTTGTTAATGATATTGTAATCCTATTCAGCAGTAATTGTTTTTGTTTGCTTAAATGGCTCCAAATTCAAATCTCAGATAGGATTCTGGCAAGAAACATGATTTATTCTGGAAAGAAACATGATTTTAAAAGAGCTGAAAATTATTGAAACTCAATAATACAGCATTGTAACATGAGGAACATACTGAAACAAACTGGGAAAAAAAACTATGCCCCCTCCCCCCACCCCACAAAAAATCCCCAACTGTGACGTATATTTGCCAGAGGGAGGCAGTAATCCTTAGACCCCAGAGTGGAGTACAAGGCTGTGTCAACTGTAATTGTGCAGAAGCGAGAAAATACCGGACACATAGCAAATTCGAGTTGGAACAGCCGATGTTACTACAGCGTGAACTGCCACAACAAGATTGGCTGTTCTCCGTTGAAAAATTTATATTATTCAGACTTAACCAAACATTATGCACTGTTTCAAATTGCTACAGCTCACAAAGTTTCTTTAGGCCTTCCCGAAATGTCCGAAAGTAAATGTCAGTCATTTCCGAGAAACAGCTTATAAAGCTTTTAGGCATTTCCAGGAATAACTGACCAATGGGCGATTTCCTGTTAGGTCTGAAAATGTTAGTCATTTTCCAGAAAGGATAAGTTTTTCCAAATTGTTGTATCATATATAGCATAGCCGTTGACTTTACCTGTGGTATGCTCATGGCCTGCTTAACGACTTGAAAGGTTTTGAATTTCAGGACTGGTACATAGGGCCTATTTATATACAAATATAAGGTATTTACGTATTCACGCACGAATACACAAGCGCGCACAACCTTTCACATATCCACATTTATTAAAACCATTCTGTGTCTTATAGCGCAGTCTTAACTTAAGTTCTTACCGCAAATAAATATGTTCTGAGATCACACACGCATGCCCTCATGAAAGAACGCACACACAACCATACGAACACACGCACACATTCACACAGAAGCGCACACACTTACGCACGCGTACACACATATGCAAGCACACACACACACCACATACATACGCATACGAAAATGCAGACTATAAGTCGACAGATATACAGTAACAGAATTAGAGCATGTCCGAAATCCAAAACAAGTGTGACTGCCCACGTTCAAGCAAACAGGAACCAGAAAAAACACGAAAAAGGAATAAGAACGCGTATTTATTACAAGACAAGACAATCTGGCCTATGTCAAGCGTAAGATCACAAACAAACAAACACCAGATACAAAAATTAGGAGAAAAAGATTGAAACTTCCCTGCTGCTCCGTTCAGTGTGAGAAAAGGAATAAACCGACTAAAATGACCATTTTAGTAAATTCTTGTATTAAATACGCGTTCTTATTCCTTTTTCGTGTTTTTTTTCTGGTTCCTGTTTGCTTGAACGCGGTGTTTGTTTGTTTGTCATCTTAAGCTTGACAAAGGCCCGAAAATTTGACCTGTCTTGTCTTGTTGTATTAAATACGCGTTCTTATTCCTTTTTCGTGTTTTTTCTGGTTCCTTAGAGCATGTACGAAAAACTGTTTTCACGAGGGTTCAATCTGTTTTTGTCTCTCCGAGCGAGAGGGGAAAAAACATACTAGATAATGAAAACAAGTAACAGTTTACCACGAACAAGATATATATATATGGTCCAATAATTCTGATAATGAAAGAATGAAATTTTGGGTTGATCATTCAGACAATCCCAACATTACCACAGAAGCAATCGAAATTGCCTGTTCCGGGCTGCCCAGAAAATCCGACAAGCCAGGCAGCCACTCGCATACAATAAAGGAGCAAACGGTCTTATGGTATGCACGGACTATTTTCAAGGGCAGTTGACATGCTTATCATCAGAGGTTGAAGAAGCGGTGATAATTCCCTATGGGGTACTTCACCTTTTCGGACATGACAAATGATATACTATCTGCAAATATCACATGTCCGTTTCGGTCAGGCTTGTAAACTTTTGGTTTACTTCTCTCTCTGCAGATGGGCGCAGGTGCGCTTTGTTGTCATTTTGCCACAGTAATAAAGCCATATGATTTATCGCCGATTTGAGTTTATGAAAATATCAGAACACGGGTTATGGCAAAGTATGCTACAATATGTACAGTACAATACAATGTAATACAAGCTAATTAGACGGTGTGTTACAGAACCCAGTACAGTGCTTTTCTTTTAATTGTAAAAAAAATGTTTTACTGACCTTTCACAGAGACATTATCTTTAAGAGATGGAAAGACGGTCAAATAGCGTAGAATGGATACATACAAACTGGCGCGTTTTCATGCACATATACAAACACACGCACGCACGCAGGCACACACACACACACACACACACACACACAACACACACACACACACACACACACACACACACACACACACACACACACACACACACACACACACACTCAGCATACACATGCATGCAGAAACACAAAAAAGTTACCGTTCATGTATGAACCCGGTAACCGCCCCACTATCCCTTCTTTTTTTGTTTGCTTTGTTTGTTTTCAGTGCTCGCGCGCACACGCGCGTGCGTGTGTTTTAGCATTCACATTGTTTTTACTCGGATACGTGTATGCAAGTTGTTTTTTCTCCACTGAAAAGCTTGTTTTTTAATGAATTATTACATGTAAAGTGCAACGAGCATGCTATGGCACTGACTGCGCTCTACAAATGAAACTGTTATCATAGTCGTTATTATTGTTATCATTATCATTGTGACAAGGACATCCACGCTTATGGTTCTGGTGCGGATTTTGCACAAGCTCTTAACGCCAAACGTGAAAAACTCAATTTGCCGTCTGCAGGTGCAAAAGAACAATGGGAGAAATTAGATGAGGAACTTGTCCTTAAGCTGAATGCGCTAATAGGGAACAGTACGCTGGAACACAAACTTGACACATACGGAGACATCATATACTCTATCTGCAGGGACACTTATGGAGTGAAGCAGCCAAAGACAAAAACGCCTCCCCAGAAATCCAGAAGACAGCAACAGATGGAGAGCATCCGGAGGGAGAAAAGGAAGCTTAAAAAGCGAATGAAAACTGCCTCAGAATTCGAGAAGCAAGGGCTCCTGGAACTCTGGAAAGATCTGAAAGCCAAACACAATGCTCTCAGCAAAGTGGAATCAGCAAGGCGAAGAAAGAGCAAAAAGAAGAAGACTCAAGATCGTTTCTTCAAAGATCCCTCTGACTTTGCAAGAAAGCTGTTTGAACAACCCAAATCAGGGACTCTCACAGTGGGCAAGGAAACCCTAGAGCAGCATCTCAGGGAAACATATTCCGATTCTCAGCGCGAGGCACCACTTGAAATCCAGAATCTGGTCTGGCCTGCAGCGCCAGAAGGAAAATTCAATAACAAACCACCAACACTGAATGAAGTGAAGAACGTAGTAAAGAAAGCCAGAGCCAAGTCAGCACCTGGACCAAACGGAATACCATACCTGCTCTACAAGAAATGCCCAAAAGTGCTCGAGTGGCTCCACAAGATGATTCGATCAGCATGGAGGAACCAGAAGATCAGCGACCAATGGATGAGAGCTGAGGGAGTGTACATTCCGAAGGAGCAGAACTCCAGCAGCATCAACCAGTTCAGGCCAATATCACTTCTGAACGTCGAGGGGAAAATCTTCTTCTCTGTTATGGCAGCAAGATTGACAAAATACCTGACTGAAAACAAGTATCTGGATATGTCAGTCCAAAAGGGAGGCATACCAGGAATGCCTGGATGCTTGGAACATGCCACGTTGATTTGGGATGCCATCCAAAAAGCAAGAACAGAGAAGAGAGACATTGACGTAGTTTGGCTTGATCTGGCGAATGCATATGGATCAGTTCCACACGATATGATCCAGCTGGCTCTTGAAATGTATCACATCCCAGAAAACATCCGAACAATGCTGAGGAAGTATTTCCAAGGGTTCTCAATGCGGTTCTCTACCAAAGAATACACCACGGACTGGATAGACCTAGAGGTGGGCATTGCAATGGGCTGTGCAATCTCTCCCATACTGTTCGTGTTGGCAATAGAAGTCATCTTGAAAGCTGCAATGAAGAGTTCAGGTCCAGTGAATCTGGGAGATGGATACCAGATGCCTCCTCTGAAAGCTTTCATGGATGACACAACAGTCTTGTCCATGGATGAGGAAGAGACACACCAAATCTTAAAGCAGCTGGATGAGCTGGTGGCCTCTTCAAGAATGAGGTTCAAACCAAAGAAATCCCGAAGTCTCTCACTGCGAAAAGGAAAAGTGGCAGATTCAGTCAAATTCATGGTAGCCAACCAAGCCATCCCAACTGTCACAGAAGAGCCAGTAAAAAGTCTCGGAAGATGGTATGATGACTCCCTGAAAGACACACAAAGGGGATGTGAAACCAAGCAAACAGCAGAAGAAGGCCTGAAGAAAATAGATAACTGCGGACTGCCAGGCAAATACAAAGTCTGGTGTCTACAGTTCATGCTGATACCAAAGCTGCTGTGGCCACTGCTAATCTATGACATTTGCACCAGCACAGTGGAAGCAATGGGAAAAAAAAAAATAGACAACAGCAGAAGGGCATCCAGGAGTCATGACCTGGATGTGGCCCGGCCCCCCGAGAGTGTAAGGAGTTCAGGGCCGAAACACTTGTCTAAAGGGGGTTACTTCTCTGAAGACCTTCTGTTGTCTAGCTCTCCCTAGAGTTTCTTTCTACTTGTGATTATCATCAATATAACTATGATTGCTGTTTCTATAAACACTAACCCTATGCTTCTTGATTCATCCGCCTCAAGTGTCTAGTGTTTACCATCTTCGTTCCTCCATCCACTAATTTCCCGATGATTTTCTCCACCCTGTCTGTCCTTTATACAAACTGGAAGACGGAATCTTTATTTAATGTCTGTTCACAATAGTGATTTTAGACACACACACACACACACACACACATACACACACACACACACACACACACACACACACACACACACACACACTACACACACACACACACACACACACACACACACACACACACACACACACATACACACACATACACACACACATACACACACACACACACACACACACCACACACAACACACAACACACACACACACATACACACACACACACACACACACAACACACACACACACACACACACACACACACACACACACACACACACACACACACACACGCGTTTATGAAAACTGGAAGACGTTGCATATCAAAATCTACTAAAACTTATCGCCACCTGCCTCTTGGTTTGGCTCTCCTGGGACACTATGAGCAAAGTCTGTTTGCAATGCCTGTTCTGCCTTGAGGGATATCATGTGATTATGTGCAAAATCTGATAATATAGTGATACTGCCACACCAAGTTCGCTTTTTATCTTGAAATGACAGTGTAAGGATCAATATGAGTCTGAGTGGTGGAACTCATCATCTCTGACATACTCCATTGAGAGATTTATGTATATCTTCCGGTAGCGCTTATGTTCATGGGTTGGATTTTTTTGGTAGCTCTGCTGTGACAGGCATGTTTCATAGGTGTACAAAAGACTGATATTACAAGGGAATGTATCAGCCTCTCTTCAGAGATGTTCTTGTCTCACATGGGGTTGAATCACAGGAACACTGATGTTGTTTGGACACAGCAGCAGGGAAGTTTCAGCCTTTTTCTCCTAATTTGTGTATCTGGTGTTTGTTTGTTTGTAATCTTACGCTTGACAAAGGCCAGTTGGCCGAAAATTTGTGCCTGTCTTGTCTTGTTGTATTAGATACGCGTTCGTATTCTTCTTTTGTGTTTTTTCTGGTTCCTGTTTGCTTGAACGCGGGCAGTCACACTTGTTTTTGATATTCGTATCTTGTTCAAACCTTCAATTGAAGAAGCTGAAACTTGTTTTATGTCTCTTGTCTATTGACTTTGATGTCAGTACTGATTATTTTCGTCGTATCTGCAATAATTTCTATGCCATTAGCTCTTGAAATGGTGCCCAAGCTAATATGATCTTTTTTCCCCCGAGCAACCCATCGATTTCGTCAATGAACCCGGAAGATAATGATTTTTTTCTGCCCCTACGTTGACTCTTCGTTTACGATTTGCTCACTGCACCAGTCAGAAAGCTGTTGAAGAGGATACACGAAAGTAAACATCCCTGCCAGACTCTGACTGCTGTTTTGAACCAGTGTCTGACGGAGCCCTTTTGGAAAAAAAGCAGTGTAGCTTATCATACAGATGTGACATGACTCGAACAAGGGTGGAACACATATATTTCCTCATGGTCGCCCTTAAGGCTATATTCTAAATCTCGTTGAATGCCTTTTTGAAGTCCACAAGGACATGGCAGAGGTGCTGTTTGTGCTGCAGAGAACTCTCAGATTAGATTTGTTTTGTGGCACTCATACTTACTGTACAGCCTGTGTAAACATTTGCGTTATATTGCATGGTTTGTCGGAAAACTCCAGCAGGGTTCAGCCCTCCAGGTTTTATGTGGGGGTTACCCCTCTCTTAATTCAAGGTCAAGAGGCTTAACCTGTAAACGTAGGGGGCTAGGACATTAGGCGCCCCGTATCGTCTAATATCAACCGTTATACGTATAGGGTATCTTTCCGTGTAGGTTTGCCAGGTGCCATCTCGCCCCATT
>JAPXFY010000022.1:35102446-35184946 GCA_030674185.1 Monoplex corrugatus | reverse complement strand
AAACTGTTAAGATGCATTATGTATAGCTTCAGGGTAACTGACAAAATAGCTGTAATTGACAAAACAGCTCTTCTTATATTGAATGAGTAAATTATGTATGAAAAGAAATTCCTAAAGCAGATATTCAATCTACAAACCTCAGACCGATTATTTCTTGATGTATTTTTAATGAAAGTACCATGAAAACAGTTGCATATGCATCTGTGAAGAAGCTTAAAAGAACAGAAAAAGCCATTGAACAAGACCCAGAAATTAAAATCGGGTATCGATAACGCATAACTGCGTCCAAGAGACAGTTTCTTAGCACGGTGTCATCTGCGTACCGAATGTTGTTTATCATTTTCCCTCCTTTAATCCAGGGTCTTCTTCTAAGTTTCTCATGATGTTTTCGCTATATAGTGAAAACAGATCTGGTGACAAAACACAACAGGATATCGTTTGAAAATTCAACCCCTTTCAATCATTAAATTCGGTAAAATTTATGATCTATGCATAAATATAATAGAGAATATACAAGCAGTTTGTCTGCAAAAGTCAAAGTACTCAAATAAATGTGTACCTATATACAGAAGAAAATAGATGATTCAAACGTGCTGCACCTGCAATGATCCTACCTATAAGTAATTCAGGAAAAGCCAACAATAAAGGACAAAGAAACAGTGGTAAATGTATCGCAGGTTGCACTTACCACTCCTGTCGCAAGTTCTGTCCGACTTCTCAGTCAGTCGACATGGACCAAATGCGCAGACATTTAGCGGAAGGCTGCAGAAAGGTCCACCTAGAACTACATTTTAGACCGGACCTGGAGGAATCATCAGCACCAAAATTCTACTAAGCTATTGTGTACAAGCCACCCAAGGAACTAGACACCGACATTCTCCAGAATGAATCGGGAAAACATGAATACAACAGAAAGGATGGCTATAAAACACAGTTCTTTCGAGAACTATATGTATTTGTCCTACTGACAAAGATAGAGCAAATGGTCCATGGAGGACGTGACTAATATCTCAAATCAGCTGAACGTCATCTAACAACCAACAAAAACTATAGCATCACCAAAACATCCAATAAACTGGGGGGGGGGGGGGGGGGGGGGGGCGGAACTAAACACTGACGACAACACGCACACAATGGCTTTACATATGAGGACTCTAATCCTTTACCACCTTCCCAAAGGTCACAAATGACTGAGGGAACCACCCGGCAGACCCACAGTTCCTGAATTCGAAGGACTTAGGGTCAACAATAGTCAAGGATGACGGCTGACCTTGCGTATTGAAGACTTACAAAAAATTGACCTAGCTGTCCGACAGACGATTCCAAGAATGACATCACACTGGTCACGATTGACTTGACGAGTCTCTACATCAAAATAGCATAGACAGAAATAGCAGATGCCAATCAGCATTTGATTGTTAAAAAAAGCAACATACGTCCAACAGTGCACCTTTAGTGAATATAGTTATTTGAGGTAACTCAGCACGAATTCCAGTTTGGAGATCAGTATGCCTACTACAAATAAACACAGGGTACGGCCATAGAAACCCATATGGCACCAGTGGCCATGTTCATGGGGTTGCTGGAGGAGACGACTCTGGCCAGCAGCACCATTAATACTCGTGGAAACAGTTTTTAGGTGACATTATTTTATCATTGACGAGGTCAAACGAGGAGCTGTACATTTGTATGATATGCTTGAACTCGATCCACCAGTTCACCATGAATCCATCCAAGAAATGAGCGGCCAATTTTAGACATTTTGGTCAAATCAACCCCCACAACTATTTACACTACAAATGAACACACCCACAGCATTGCAAACAAAACCTACCTTTCAGCCAAGTTTTAAGACTTTTACAACTCTGCTCTAGCGAAGAAAATTTAAAAACTGGTTCAACAGAGATATTATCCCCTACGCCTTCAACAAAAAGGTTATCCTCCATACATTATTCAACAAGCCACTGACAGAATAAGTCATATCCCGAGCAGTACAAACAGAAAGTCAGCACCCACTGCATCCCATTTATCATCGCACGTAACTCTAACAATCTTCCATTTCAACACTGGTTCTGCAACATTTACCACACTTTCGAGCTCTTAAGAGACTGCAGGTAAATCCCTGACCCACACGTCCTCAGGCGGAGAAACAGCCGCTCCTTGAGGAATTTCTTAATGCCACCCTTTTCCACAACAGATTGTGAACCAGAATGTTTTAAATGCGACAAGAACCAATTTGTAATATGTGACGGCCACAACATGCAAACCACATCTTTCATTACGTTTGCCACCTCCGAAACATTTACTATCTGAACCAACATGTCCTGTGAAACCAAAAACATGGTATATTTACTATTTTCTATTAGATGCAATGAAGTGCAATTAGGTGCAATGAGTCTAAGGAATCTTGGCTGGAAACAAAGTGCAAAGAAAAGAAGACCGACTCAAAACAGATCCTCAAGGTATGCACAGAAACATTGAAGAAATTGCCCACAGGAAAAAAAATATGCACATCAACTGGTTGCTTAAAATCGAAAAAAGGTACGCTTATCATGGAAAAAGACAAAATATTAGATTAGAGAGAAGGGAGAGAGTACATTAAAGACCTTCTTAACGATGACAGAAACGAAGTACACATTATAAGAAAGAACACTGAAGGACCACCCATAATGAAAGATGAAGTTAGAGCAACACTGAAAAAGATGAAACCGGGAAAAGCCCCAGGACCAGACGATATTACTATAGAAATGATTGAGGATCTAGAAGAATTTGGTATTCGAAAACATAACAGTCCTCCGAAATGAAATTTATGACACCCGAAAAATTCCCAATGTCAAAATCAGTTTTTTTTGCACTTCCAAAGAAAGCAGGGGTATAGAATGCAAACTCCCATCATAAATCAGCTTGATGAGTCATGTAACAAAAATCCTATTAAGAATAATGATAATGAGGACAAGGAACAGAATCAAAAGAGAAATAGCAGAAAAACAGTTTGGATTTGTCGAAGGAAAAGGAACTATCATTGCCATATACATCCTAAGAACTATCACAGAGAGGTCAATTGAGATGAATAAGGATTAATATCTATGCTTTGTTGATTATACCAAGGCTTTCGAACGGGTAAGACATGAAGAATTGATCAACCAACTAGAAAGATTCAGTATTGATGGAAAAGATCTACGAATAATCAGAAATATGTATTGGGAACAAACAGCTGCAATGAGAATAGAAAACGATATAAGCTCTTTCCAAAATGTCAAAAGAGGGGTCAGGCTGGGTTGTGTTCTGACACCAGATTTGTTTTCACTTTACAGCGAAATCATCATGAAAAACCTAGAAGAATGCCCTGGGATAAAGGTTGGAGGCAACATGATAAACAACATTCGCTACGCAGATGACGCCGTGCTAATTGCAGAGAATGAAAGGGACCTACGAAACCTTGTGAATGTAATAGAAATAGAAAGCAAAAATAAAGGGCTGGAAGTCATGGTAATAAGTAAAAAAACAAGCAATTCCCTTATGCCAAAACAACAGCAAATGGCACAACGTTGAGACAGGAGATCTGGGAACGGTCATCTCACCAGATGGCAGGTGCACATCAGAAAAAGGCAGCAGAATCGGCCAAGCCAAAACAGCATTCAAGAAGATGAAAAACGTTCTTACCAACAAATGCCTATCAATAAACATCAGGAAGAGTTGTTAAGTGTTGTATAGAACGAATACTGTTGTACGGTTGTGAGGCGTGGACAGTCAATATGCAAAGTCAGAACAAAATTGAGGCAACTGAAATGTGGTTTCTAAGAAGAATGTTCAAATGACAGCAAAGTAAACAAACGAGATAGTCTTAAAGGAAGCGGACACAAGAAGATCATTTATACAGAAGACAAGGAAAATACAAGCAACATTTGTTGGACATATAATGAGGAAAGGGGAATTAGAGCACCTGGTCACAACAGGAAAGCTGGACGGAAAGAGAATACCAGGTAGACCCGGGGAGAAAATACCGGACGGACTTGCAGTATGGCAGAGGACAGAGAGGGTAGGAGATTTACTTGCAGCGACAAGGGATAGATTCGTATGGAGGGCCATGATCGCCAACGCCACGCGGAAGGGCACATGATGAGGATGAAGATGATGATGTTTAGATTGCACAATGCATTGGTGAAACAAGAAAGTCCCTCAAAGCAACGACCAAACTTAACCACAGCACTGGCTCTTTGATAAGCAACATTTCAAAGTTGCTGAAAGCAGAGCAGATAGAACACTGGAGGACCACCCATAATGAAAGATGAAGATTAATGGGGCTGTGATATCTGACGAATAGCTTTAGAAAAAATAATTTCCACTCGGCGCCTAAGTAGAGAATATTTTGGATGAAAAAAATGCAAAAGAGCTGTCGGAATAGTTCTCAAACCGTCCGTTTGTAACATCCTTTACAGACTGAAAGCTTAGTCGCTGTCTTGATCCTTATTCTTGCTTGTGCTTTCAAACCAAGTCTTTCCTTGTATCTATGCACGTATGTAAGTAGGAAAGCTATATCCCCATGTAAGTGTGCATAAGTGTATGTTTGTATGCAGGTGCGCATAAACTGTGGGTATGTGGGAATGTTTACATATATGTAGATATACGTGTACACTACAAACCATTAATTTTACTCGTAAATATGGCAATCTTGAGTCATAATTTGATTGTTTTAACCTCAGTGGTATGTATTACACTGCTTTATTGGTATTTTTCATACCTTCAAGTTGGTGTTATCGTGCGTGGGTGAGTGGTGGGTGATGGGTGGTGGGTGGTGTGCGGGTGGGAAGATTAATGGGGCTGTGATAAAATGGTCTGTGCTAAAGACTCGATTCTTGCTGTCTCAGTGGCAGACGGACAACAGGATTTTGATTGTTGGTCCTGTTGGCAGGAGGACTCTAAGTTGTACTACATACCTTACGGCCAGAGAGACCCCTGTGTATGATGGCATTTACTTGTTCGGAACAATATCATTTACTTGCTAATTTTCAACTTGTGGGTGTTTTCAATCAATTTGCTGTATGGAGGCGGGGCAAAAGGAAGAGGATATATATGTAAGAACTTCGATTTGTGAATTTTAAAGTGGTGGCTCGATAAGGATGAAGTGTGCTCGTGTGTTTGTGAGCATGCAGGCCTACCTACTTAAGCATGCGTGTGTGTAAGCATAAAGTGAACAAGTTTCTTGTGGTGGAGTAAAACTATATGGGGGATATGTTCCTGAAATGCCCATGAGATTGTTGATATTATTAGTGAGTAAATTCGTGTGCAAAAGGTCGTGTGTGTGTGCACGCGTGTGTGTGTGTGTACGCGCGTGGGCGTACGTATGTAAGGGTGTGTGTATACATGCATGTATGTGTGTACGTGCATGTATATGTCTGCTTGTTTGTTTGTTTCTTTGTTTGTGCGTATATGTGTATGAGTGTTTGTTCATGTTTCACGTGATTGCATGAAATGAATTAAGGGAAGCAAGATGAATCCTTTAATGAAAATGTGATCATGCCTTTTTATTGTCGTTTAATTCAAAGGACCTTGTCGATTGGTGCTTGTTGTGGATTCAGACGTCGGATCGCCTTAACGAAGGTTTCACGGCCGAAAAAAGTAATGAAATTCAAAACTGGTTTGTTGTTCGTTTTTACCCTTTCGACTTTCTATATATACTAACACACACACACACACACACACACACACACACACACACACACACACACACACACACAACACACACACACACACACACACACACACACACACACACACACACACACACACACACACTATCTGTCTATGTATATATGTATGTATGTATCTATCTTTCTATCTATCTATCTATCTATCTATCTATCTATCTAATCTAATCTATCTATCTGTCTATCTATCTATCTATCTATCTATCTATCTATCTGTCTATGTATGTATGTATGTATGTATGTATGTATGTATGTATGTATGTATGTATCTTTCTATCTATATATATATCTGTCTATCTGTCTGTCTGAACTGTCTGTCTGTCTATCTATCTATCTCGCTGTCTGTCTATCTATTTATCTATCATATATACTATATGATATATATCATGCGATGTAACTGGGTAAGAAGGCAGAAGGTCTGGTCCCCTGAACGTGTCATATCCGTGGCCGACCATAGTGTGGATATGCCTTGACGCCTATAAACCAGCTCCCATATATTGGCAAATACAAAAGCTGGACATTCTAATGGCGGACAATATGGATGATAAATTCTCAACGGCCGTAAAGATGGATGAAGACGGACAGAGCTGGAACCCACTGCACTGTGTTCTATGTGGGAGAAAAGGAGGTTAGGAGGTAAACCTCACATAAATCCGGTGTGGGTCTTCTAAGGAGATTGGATGGCATATCGCGCCACCTTCCGGCAGCTTCTGCAGCTAAGCTGATGCGAAATGTACTGTTACACATTCCTTTAGATCATGTCAGCAAGACCAAGAGGAGAAATCTGGTATATGGGGATCCCAGGATGGTCTGCGCCCTAGAGAGGTCATTCCAGTGTTGCCGCAAAGCAGCAAGTAATATAGGAGGCAGCAGTTATGAGTTAGAAGTCCAACCAGATTACTTAATGTATGAGCACTAGGGGTTTCCTCTGATGGTTGGAGAGGTCTACATCTGACTGATCAGCTAGCGAGTGCCTCAATCCGAGCAGCCCCCAGCCAGCACGGTGCGGATCCCCCAATGTCTTGCCTGCTTTGATTGGTGCTTGGAGCTTAGAACTGATCAAAAAGTGTATAGCTAAAACTGCACGAGGCAAATCACATGTACAGAGAATAAAAAAGAAACCACCAGTCATGCGACTTGCCACGTCACGCAACTGGCCTCTCGGACGACCTGCAACAGATAACAACAGGAAAACAGCAATCATCGACCCTGAGCTGAATAGTATGGACATTGACATAGTAGCACTGCAAGAGATCAGGTTTGCTGCAGAGATATGTTGTGAAAGAAGGACTATATACCTTTTCTCTGGTGTGGCAGACACCCTGAGGAACGTCGCCACAAGCCGTGGGCTTTGCTGTCAAGTACAACCTGCTACCCATAATAATTCCTCCCAAAATGGTTCAGAACGCATCCCTCAGCCTTTAAATATCTCCTGGCAAAATGCTCCTGGCAAAATGAACATCCTGAGTGCCTACACCCTAAACCTGTACTCTCTCTCAAGATTCCAAGAACCCAAAATCTGAGCAACCCATTCTGCAATGCTAGAGTGGGATTGGACCATAGCTTACGGCCAGATTGTCCTCGGCGTTGGCAAAACAAACAACAACAGCCCGACATTGCTGCAGATCTGTTCCAACCACAAGCTGTGCACCAACAACACGTTCTTTTAGATAAAGTCTTGTCAGAAAGTCTCTTGGAGAGACTCAAGGTCTAGATACTGACATCAGATGGACATGACATCACCAGAAGAACTGCACTCAACAGTGTACTTCCCACATGCAGCTTCCACAGCGCCTACTGTGACATGGACCGTTCTATGATGTACAGCACATTCAATTGAAACCAAACAGGATTCACCATATCAAGCAGAAAGGATACGCATGCATCAGCACAGCTAATATGTTCCTTCCCTCGAGCCTCTCGTGGTGGCAGATTTGCTGTTGTATATAAAGATGTGCTGGAATCCAGTCTCTCCTTCATCCACTCCTCTTCTTTTTCTACTGTGTTATTTGAAACCACTGAAATCGTTCTTCGAATGTCAGTCAAATTACTTTTTTTTTGTTTACCGTCCTCCTCCCAGCCACGCCAACAATCTCACTCCTTCCATGTTTCATAATGAAATTGAGTCTCTCCTTGATTACTACACTCTAAGATCAAGAATACTTGTCATTCTTGGCGATGTCAATGTATACTTTGATGATCAAGATGACTGTCAAACCAAGCGCTTGTGTCTGTCTCCGTCTAACCATTCTTTCAGCTTGTGACCCATCCCCAAACATTACAGGCCACATAATTAACTAGCTGATCGTCCGTTACACCGATGAACTTGCTTCATCATTCTCAGTCCTTGTACACAAATTAAATGAGGGTAGCCAAACAAGCTCGTAGAGACTTTTGAACGCCCGTGGTGGTCCATAAAACTTGTAGCTTATTCACAGATTTTTTTTAGAGCATGTGAAGAGATGAAAATGATCTCAAAACCTAAACCTCACTGTTATTCTACCTAGGTTCTAGAATTTGCAGCTACAAAACGCTTGTTCTCTGTCATGTCTAATCTTTTCAGTACTACAAAGTCATTCCACTTCCCTCTAACATCAGTTTCCCAGATCTCCTAGAGATTTTTTCATTTCAATTTTTTTATCGTCCAAAATCAACGATCTTCGAGCCAAGCTAAACAAAATCTCTTTTCTTCCATCTTATCTAGATCCTCCATTCACAGGCCTCCCATTCACTGAATTTCAACCGGTTTCTGAAACTGATCGTCACCTGAAAGAAATGTTATTCAATTCTTGTGAACTCGACCCCATACCTGCCTCTTTCTTTTCATAAACACTTCCTGAGCTTCGTCCATTCATGACGCATGTCATCAACACCTCTCTTCTCACTGGATCTGTCCGATCTTCTCAAAGACCAGCTGAAAACTAATAATCTCGATCCGAACACTCTCAGAAACTATTATCCTGTCTCAAGCTGTCATTCCTTTCCAAGCTCCTTGAGAAAATGGTTTTAAATGCGCTGAATAATCATCTCTCAGCCCACTATCATTACCATTCTTTTAAGTCAGCTTACCATTCTGACCACAGTTCCGAAAGTGCTGTCGTTCGCATTATGAATGATTTGTTACTTTCAGCTGACTGTGGCAGAATTTCACTGCTTACGCCTTTAGATCTGTCTGCTGCTTTTGACACCACTGACCACCCTATCCTTCTCTTTCGACAGGATCACACATTCGAATCCAAAGTAGTGGTCTTTCTTGGTTTATGTCAAACCTGCCCGACTGCTTTCAGTTAGTCATGGTAAAAGAGTCTAAATGCCATCTGGTAACCTGCGGTCCCCCAAAGTTCTGTACTTGGGCCAGTCCTCTTCACACTCTACACCACACCACTTACTAATGTCATCAGCAGCACAATATCAAATATCAGTTTTTGCTGATGACTCCCAGCTCTACAACAGTGCATCGCCTGAAAATCTTTCAACTCTTTTTCCGAAGCCTCTGACTGTTATGTTGAGATCCAGAAGTAAATAATACAGAATAAGCTACATTTGAATAGAGATCAATCTGAAGCAATGCTCATTGGCACCAAGAACAAGCTTTTCACTGTGTAGTCCTACTTGCTGATCCTCAGCTCTCTATGCAGAAGTTCATTACCCAAACCTGTCAGTCTTGTTACTATCAACAGCGATTTTTCAGTTACATTCTCACTATCTTTCAACTTCAATAGCATCTAAACTTGCCACCTCTCTTATTTTGTCCTGCACTGATTTTTGTAACTCTCTGCTCTGTGGACTGCCTGCTTCCTCTACTGCATGCTTCCAGCGTATTCAGAATTTCGCCGCCTGTCTTGCCCTTTTAAAGACAGACATGATCATGTCACTTCCTTGCTTCATCTTCTCCACTGGTTGTTTGTTTCTCAAAGAATTTCAAACAAAATCAGTCAATACGGCTACTGGCAGGATCTGTGTCAGAACATCCAGTCCTATACCAATATTGGCAACGTACAAGTATGCATAAGGGGATAAAGGCTTCAGTCTCATCCTTAATAAGATTGTTCTACTGATGTCAAAGGACAGCCGAATCATCAAGAGCCATGGTAAGCAGATGGAAAAGTGGGCCAAATACGAACAGAACCTGTACATGTACTCCACTGAAAACATGGTCACCGAGACAACACTTGCCAGCATCCCTGCCCTACCTGTCATAGATGAGCTGGACCTACCCCCAAAACAGGGCGAACACGGCAAGGTCATCGACTCATTTGCTTATGGTGAGGCACCAGGCAAAGAGGGCATTCCTGTTGAAGTGATCGTACGTGGGAATCCAGTGCTCTTGGGCCATCTTCATGAGCTTCTCTGTCAGGGCTGGCAGGAAGAATCTGTTCCCCAAGGCATGCGAGATGCAAACATCGTAACGTTGTACAAGAATAAGGAGACTGAAGCGACTGTAATAATTACATCAGCGTATCACTGCTCATCACCATCAGCAAGTCTTCTGCTTGAGTTGTTCTGACGAGGATGCAGACACTAGCAGAAGGTGTCTATCCCGAGTCCCAGTCTGAATGGCTTTAAAGCACAAAGATTCACAATCGATATGATCTTTTCAGTAAAGAAGGGGAAGGAATAGAGTCCATCTTTATACATTATCCTTCGTCGACCTGGTAAGCAAAAGATCGGACACCCACCTAAACCTGTTGACTCTCATCGTCTCTATCCATGACTGCATGCATGGAACAATGCAGTTTGACAGATCATCCTCAGAGCTATTCCTCATTTAAAGCACAGTGAAACAGTGCTGCATCCTTGTCCCGATTGCTCTTCGAGATCTTTTTTTCCGTAATGCCGTACGTTTTCAGTCTCCCTTATTCTTGTACAGCATCTAACGGCAAATTGGTAATCTTGCAGGCTTTAGAGTGTAGACCGAAGTGCGTCACATCCTCATCCGGGAGATACTAGTTGCTGATAGTCACAGCTCCCTGATGCATGCTTACCAAGAGTCTGGCCTCATCATTAGTCTGAAGAAGACAGAGATCATGGGCCAGAACATCAGCGAAGACCCCAGCATCAGCATCGGCGATTGCACCATACAAGTGGTGGATGAAGTCACCTATTCAGGATCGACAGTCACCACCAACCCGTCCCACGATCGGAGCTCAACAGACAGATAGGGAAAGCCGCCACTGCCATTTCTAAGCTGTCCAAAATGACATGCTCACCACATCCACTAAGATTAAAGCGTAACCAGACCCCGCTGGACAACTTACATGTGAAAATAACACACTGTGTCCATAGCTTCTGCCTGCAGTGCTTGAACCAGATCCTGGAGGAACCGTCGCCAAAAAAGGACGTCCTGGATCAGGCAAGCATGCTAGCATGTACGCCCTCTTCACTCACCGCCGACTGTGCTGGCTTGACCACGTTCTCAGCATATGGACGGCTGCATCCAAAAGTATATCCGCAGGGTCTAGGCCCACAAGGCGTCCACAACAAGACGTTCCAGTAAACATGACCAGTCAGCTGATATCAGGTAAGTTATTTGAATTAACGACTTACACATGAATACTTTTGATTCAACAAAGTACGCACTGTTACGTGCTGTTACCCATGATAGCCTGAAGGCTGTGCATTTGTTTATATTTATGTGTATGTGTCCTGTTGGGGAAGGAGGTATGGGAGTTGTCGGTTTCTAGTGAGTTTGTATGTGTATGTATGTATGTATGGGGAGGCATGGGTGTGTGGTTTGTTGGTCTGAGAAGGGTCGTGGATGTGTGAACGTGTTCTGCTTTTTGTGTATCTGGACTGAGGAATTGATGCTGTCGATTTTGTTAGTGTGGATGCGTGTGTGTGGAAGGGAATGAGAGGGCAGCGTTGAGTACAAGACATCATAGGCATGCAAGCGGGGCCTGCTGGATGGAGAGGACGACTGGGAATGCACAGCAGGTCTTCCACAACGGGGGAAGAAAAACAGAAATCGTCAGCAAGAGTGGCATAAAACCGGACATATTTCTCCACTCCTGTTCATCAAAATAACCGATTTTGATCGAACTCACTACACTCTATGAAAGTAGAATGGGGGAAGCCCACACCTACAAAAATGAGTGTATGCCAGTCTGGCGAGCACCTTGAGGAAATCTGGCTTTCAAGCCAAAGTCCTGGCCATAGTAGTTGGAGCAAGGAACTTGATAGGCACATCAGCCTGTAATCTCGTGAAACAGTTCTCGATTTCTGGGAGAGAAAGGAACAGAACACTTAAAGCAAAGGCAGAAGCAGCTGTAAATAGTTCCAGCTGGATCTGATAACGGAGGAACAAAGTGAAACTCCATAAGGCTCAAAATTCCTCTAAATATTGCCGGTGTTCAATAGCCAAGTGGTTAAGACATCCATCGCAAGGTTGACTTATCCTTGAACTGCCTGCCCACCTTGGATGCGCAGGTTCGAGCCTAGACAATTTTTTTAAAAAGTGGCGAAAACAGAAGGGCATCTAGGAGTTATGACTTGGAAATGGCCCAGCCCCTTTAGAGTGTCAGGTGTTAAAGCTGAAATATTTGATTGATGGGGGTTTCTCCTCTTAGAACTTTGTACTGTCTGGCTCTTCCAAGAGTTTCTTGCTACTACACTAGTGCTCTTCTAGATTTTGCTGCCAGACCAATCAGGTGATTATAACATTTCAAATGCTGTGCTACCAGTTTATATGGAACGAAAAACAGGCTAGGATTACCAGACAAACTGCAGTCAAAACATAAAGGAGGGACTGGAATATCGGACATGAAAACATATTTCAGTTATGAAACTTTCCTGGATAAGGATACGGAAGTTTCAACACTGAAGTGACAACTGAAAAAGGTTTCTGTAGGAATGTAGACATGTATATAAGTTCAACAAGAGAGAGAGAGAGAGAGAGAGAGAGAGAGAGAGAGAGAGAGAGAGAGAGAGAGAAAGAGAGAGAGAGAAATAGACAGACAGAGAGACTGAGTGACAGGAGACAGAGACAGAGAGACAAAGAGAGACAGAGACAGAAAGACAGAGATAGACAGAGATAGACAGAGAGAAACAAAGAGAGACAGAGACAGAGAGAGAGAGACAGAGATAGAGATAGACAGAGAGAGACAGACAGAGAGAGACAGAGAGAGAGAGACAGACAGACAGAGCCAGAGACAGACAGAGAGAGACAGAGACAGAGAGACAGAGACTTCAGACTTCAGACTTCAGATAGTTTATTCATATTAGGCCTTGGCCCCTTAAGAAGGGGTATGTGAACAATGCAATACCTTCTAAATAATGCACAAAAAGGTTTGAATTATACATGTACATAACCATAACTCATCTTATGACACAGCATTTTCTCTAAATTTCATAGCTTTGTATAAGAACACAGAAAATTTGCGGACAACTTCTATATTTGTTGATGACAACAACAAGCACAGTTTAAACAGACAAGGCTGTCTATAATACTTAGGCTGAATAAACTTTTCCCTAAAATCTGTAAGTGCTTTACAACAAAAGACAAAGTGTACTTCGTCTTCTTTAAATTCTTTGCATAATGGACATAATAAGTCATTATCATTTAATACTTTATATCTATATCGAAGTACAGCCAAATCAGATACACCTAACCTAAATCTTGTTGTAATATACTTCACATGTCGTTCTAAATTTAGTTGCAAATACAGTTTTATTTCAGATACACTACTAATGTTCTGTATAAATTAAATCTTTCGCTGTTGTTAATATGATAATTCCAGTCCTGCCATCTACAGTCTATCAAGCGGTGACGAAAAATACGAATAAAGCCATTCACACAACCGACTCCCTGATATAACCACACATACCCAAATCCATATTTGTACAAACACAAACGTACATTCAATACCCAGTTTTTCTTACCATTGGCATCTAGATCATACAGCATTTTATATGCTGTCCATGGTATCCTAAATTTATCCATATGTAATAATCTGAGCCAATATCGGATACAATTAACAGCAGAATTCATATATACAGGGTAACGATTAGTTTCGCCATACACAAAATCATTAGCCGTTCTCCTATCTACTCCCAAAAACTTTTTAAGGACAAACAAATGAACTAGTAGTAGTAGTAGTGGTAGTAGCTGAGGGCTGGCTCGTAACCTAGGCCTTCTGGCCTTTTAACGCCCTATCTTTTTTGTTTTATGCTTTCTTCTTCGGGGTCTGAAAAGCATGCCTTAATATTCATACTTGAGCAAATCTGCTTCAGTCTATTTTTTTAAATAAAATTTTGAATTCTGCGTCATCGTCCAGGAAATTTTTGAATTTGTTAATACTGTTAGTAAATTTAATTTCAAAAGGAATTTTATTCCACAATTTAACAATTCTGTTAGAAAAACAAAACGCTCTGTGTTAGTATTTCTGTGTTTAACAAATATTTTACCTTCAGCATTCCTTGTTATACTAGCTTGTGGAAAGGAAAAAAATGTTTCAACTGATAGCTTATCCATCCCATTCTTATTTTGTATCCCTTATTAATCCCCATACCCTCCTACCTTTCAGTGATGAAGTTTTAAAAACTTAAGCCTTTCTTCATAACTCATATTTTCACTCTATAAGCAACCTAGTTGCCTCTTTGTACATTTAAATTATTTGACTGTCTTATCAATACGATTCCAAACAACACTTGCGTATTCTAAATGTGGTCTAACAAAAGGTAGAAAGAAACTCTAGGAGAGCTAGACAACAGAAGGTCTTCAGAGAAGTAACCCCCTTTAGACAATGTTTCGCCTGAATTCCTTAAAACCTCGGGGCCGGCCACATCCAGGTCATGACTCCTGATGCCCTTATACAACATGAAAAATGTATGTTTATTCATGTACAAAAATGTTCTTTTGATAATTCCTATCATTTGGTTAGCCCTATTTGCCCTGAGGGATCCCGCTTTTTACTTTTGTTTCTTCTGATTCAGCATTTCCTACCTTTACCCTCTGCTTTCGATCATACAAAAAATTTTGGATCCATTTGAGTGTATTTCCTGTAATACCATAAGATGCTAATTTTATGAGCAGTCTTTCGTGAGGTACAGAATCAAAAGCTTTACTAAAATCAAGATACACGATATCAAAGGGTCCCCATTGTCCATCATATTGGCGAAATCCTCCATAACTTCTAATAATTGGGTTACACAGGATCTTTTCCCTCTAAATCCATGTTGACATTTTGCATAAAATTTATTACTTTCAAAGTGAGAAATGATACAATCTCTTACTAGTGATTCCAGTACTTTACAAACAATACAAGTTAAACTTACAGGTCTATAGTTCCCAGCGTCACTCCTATTTCCTTTCTTAAACAAGGCTTTAACATCGGCTGTTTTCCTATCCTTTGGTAACTCACCTGATTCTAAGGACTATTAAATAATATACAAAGTGGCTTTGCAAGTTCTTTACTTACTTCCTTTAGTATCCTAGGGGATATCAAATCTGGTCCTTTAGCTTTATTCGGGTTTAGTTCCTGTAACTTTTTTTCTACCGCAGTTGGAGTAACTCTGATATCACATAATGATATACCATTTGACTTTGAATTTTCTATTAAATCTGGTAATGTACTGATATCTTCTGTTGTAAAAACGCTTGAAAAAATTTTTTTAAAACTTCAGCTTTGTCTTTATCTGTAACAACCAGTTTTCCATCATTGGTTTTTAAGGGGCTAATACCTGTATTAACTTTTGTCCTTTCTTGTACATATTTCCAAAATTTTTTCGGGTTACTTTTACTTTCCTTAGCAATATTTTTCTCATACTCTTTTCTGGTTATCTTCAACAATTTGGCACATTCATTTCTTACTGTTATATATCTATCATAATCATTACCTTTTTTGGTTCTCAAATATCTTTTATATGTATTATACTTCTTTTTAATTTTCCTCAAAGCCTTTTTATCTACCCATATAGGTCTGAAATGTTTATAATTACACAATGAACAACAGCTTTCTCTAGCCCCCAAATTTCGGAGCCATATTGCATAATTGGTTGGATCTGGGAATCAAAAAGCTTAACAAACAGTTCCAAAGAATTATTATTAAGACTGTACAGTTTCTTCATAATCCATAACAATGCATTTTTAGCTCTACTGGCAAGATCCTTACAAGCAACAACATAACTCAATCGCGTAGTGAAAAAAATTCCCAAATACTTGTAAATATTTACAACAGGCATTACCGTACCATCATACACCCATCGTTCTCTTGCACCTAAATATCCACCTTTTCTAAATACAATAATATTAGTTTTACTCATATTAACTTTTATCTGGAGCGAAGACGCAGCACATTGTAAGCTATTCAACTGCGCCTGCAATCCAGCAACTGTTTCTGACAACAGAACAACAGCATCAGCCAACAACAGAATGAACAGTTCAAATGCATCTTGAGACAAAATAGCTCCATGTTTTCCATTATTTATTACTTCTAGCGCTAATTCATTTATGAAAAGAGAGAACAATACCGGACTACATGCATCTCCCGGTCTCACTCCAGTTGTGCAATTGATAAAGTCAGTGAATTTAGCTCCACATCTTACCTTTGATTTAACAGTCTTATACATGCTTTTGACACATTTATATAGTTTACCTTTAATACCATTTTTAAGTAAGATTGGCCAAAGTAAATTCCTGTTGATAGAATCAAATGTCTTTCGGAAATCTATAAAAGCTACATAAAGTTTGCGATTGTGCGTAAACTGTTTTTGTACAACAGCATATAAAGTAAATATATCATCTACTGTTGAATATCCTTTTTTAAACCCTGCTTGGTGATCACCAGTAATACTATTTTCTTCTACCCATTCCTGTAATCTGTTATTGATAATCGTACAAAAAAGTTTGCTACTTACATTACTAATAGAAATGCCCCTATAATTATTTGGGTTATTAATATCACCTTTTTAAAAAAGAGGTACCATGATTGATTCAGACCAGTTTCGGGGAAACTCACCATAATCAAAAAGTCTATTGAATAATCTTACAAAAAATTGTACCACCTGATCACTTGATTCTTTAAGGAGCTCACTAATAATACCATCTGGGCCAGGTGATTTCCTATTTTTCAGCTTTCTCAATGCAAGTAATACCTCTTCTGTCGAGATTGGCCGATCCATATCTCCACTCCCCTCATCATCAGGTAACTCACCAACACATACATCGTCATGTTCCGTATCATTAACATTCTCTATTTCGAGCAATGCTTTAAAATGTTGGAACGATGTGTCAAGTGCAATATTGCTTTTTGGTTGTTTTCTTTTAAATGAAACTCTGCGAACAGTGTCCCAAAATTCCCTTTGACTTTTTATAGAAGATAAGAGTTTATCCAGCAATGTATCATTAAACTGTTTTTTCTTTTTCTTTAGCAGATTCTTATATTCACGTCTGGCAACTAAATACTCGTGTTGGTCTTCTGGTTTTAATGACCGTCGGCTTCTTTTTAACAGTCTCCTGACGTATCTTTTCTTACCTACACATTCCTGATCAAACCAATCACATGGTGTCTTACTTTTGTTAATATATACACGCTTTTGCATACAACGAGCACATTTCTTAATACATTCATTAAACAAGTCGAGAGCATCATTAACATTCACGTCAATTAAATCTGTAGCAGCACTAAACTGTGTCTGTGATTCTTCCTTACACAGATTTTCGTAATAAACATGAGCAGACTCATTTTTCCAAACAATTTTTTCGATCATGTCATTTTCATTCTCTGTGTTAACAGTTACGGGTTTATTTGCTTTTGGGAAGGCAATACACACTGTTACAGGCATATGATTAGATTCAATTCTCTCATCGACACCTAATTCACATGAATCGCAAACAAGAGAAAACAGATCGTTTGAAAAAATAAAATAATCATTGACACTATTACCCAAATCAGAAATATATGTATAGCGACCTTGAAGGTCACCTTTACATACACCATTTAAAATACACAGATCTAATGACGTACACATATTCAAAAGTAATTTACCATAGTTATTTAAAAATAAATCCTGAGAGCAGCAGTTAACACTATTTGGCTGACTTCTACATTGCATTTCAAGGATATTGTTTACATGAATATCATGGCGAATGTTAGACGTCCTACTGTTCAAATCCCCACACAAAATAACCCAACAATCATTTTGTAGCAGGAGATCAATGAGATATTCTTCTAGTAACTCAATTCCGTTTGAAACATCAAAATACTCATAAAATGGAGAACCTTCTGGTGGGACATATGAACAAACATACAACACATCTTTCTGAACTCCAAACAACTGCTTACTGATAACAAATGCACAGCAATTAACATGTTCATTAACCTCAACTTTTTTGACAAAGGGTAGAAATTCATTTTTTACCAGACAAACAACTCACCTGATCGTCTCCCTTTTCTAGACAATTTTATGGCAGGTTTACAAAAAACTTTAAATCCATGAAATATGTCAGTCTGAACATGTTCCACAAATGTCTCAACTAGACAAACAAAATCAAACTTACAGACAAAATTAACAAAATCATGATCACAAAATTTTGTCAACAGACCATTTATATTCCATGATAAGAACGAAAAGGCATATTTATTGTCTGTGACCGTTGCAATCCCCTCGCGCTCCCCACTGTCAGAGCGCTCACCACCCCTGTCCCAACACGATGTGCTCAAAAGCCGCACTGACAGGCGAACTCGCTCCCGGTGCCGCCACCCCTTGGTTCACCCTATCAGTTCCCCCAGGACAAAAACAGCCACTGTCACAGGGCCGGCCGATCCCCTATCCCTTTTCCTCCAAAGTACCATTGTCCCCTAAATACCATTTTTTCCCATCAATAATCAAATGGTCAAAGACCATAGCCGCTTTTTTGCCACTGTCCCTAGCTTTTTTCAGATGTGGAGACAACTTACGTCTGATCTCTCGAACCCGTGCAGAGAAGTCTTCACCAATGAAAACATTGCTGCCTTTCAGTTTCCTTTTAGATTTCAAAATTAAATTTTTTTGTCTATAGAAGCAGCAACGGGCAATGATCGGTGAGTCAGGCTTTGTGTTAATACGGTGCACTCTATCGAATTCTATATCTTGTGACAGCTCTAATTGGTCTGTCAGCACATCTTTCAATTTTCCTTCGCACTGATCATTGGTCTCGTTTTATCCCTGGCAATTCCGTAAAAAATCAAATTGTTCCTCTTGGATCTTCCCTCGAGATCATCTGTTTTTCTTTCTAATTCTTCTACTCTATTTACCAACTCAGAGTTTATTTCCATTAATTTCTTATTTTCTGACCGCAAAACTCCCACCTCCTCTCTCAGATCCCTGATACCTCTGTCCAAAGATAAATACCGCTCATTCAGCTGTGCCATTCCTTCGTTTACTTTACCAAACTCACTGTTCATCGAGTTGGTCATGGCCTTCAGCATTTCAGCCAAGTCTTCCACCATGGACTGCTGCAGAGGATGAGTCTGCCCGCTTTCCGATGCTCCGGACATACGGTCCTGTGTGACACGTCAGTCATCCTGGTCTGCCTCTTGTTGTCTGCTCTGGAGGGTCCAGGTCCCGGATTTTGCTCGACGTCTCCGCATCTCAGTAAAATGCCCCCCCAAAACAATAGGGTGAGAAGCAAGCCAAGTAGAACACCGTCTGCCATCTCTCCGCCCTGTGATTTTGTCTTGCTTTTGATACCAGAGTTTCCCCGTAAGGTAGTTTTCTTTTGCAGGAGATGGAGCAGCGTGGGATAGAAAATTCCTATCGCTGTGCGATGGGCATTAAAGTCGTTCGGCATTTTTCTGTCTTGTCCTCTTCTTTGCTATGGTTTACTTGATTTTCAAAACAGCTGTTCACCGAGCCACAAGCGGAGCAACGAAAACACGTCCGCACTCCACTGAGTTCAGTTCGCAAGAGACAGAGAGACAGACAGAGAGAGACAGAAAGAGACAGAGAGACAGACAGACAGACAGACAGGCAGGCAGACAGAGACAGACAGACAGACAGAGACAGACACAGAGAGACAGACAGACAGAGACAAACAGACAGAGACAGACAGAGAGAGACAGAGAGAGACAGACAGTGACAGACAGACAGACAGAGAGACAGACAGGGAGGAAGACAGAGAGAGAGAGAGAGACTAGAGAGAGAGCCAGAGAGAGAGAGACAGAGAGCCAAAGAGAGAGAGAGAAGAGAGACAGAGAGCGAGAGCGAGACAGAGAGCCAAAGAGAGAGAGAGAGACAGAGAGAGAGAGACAGAGACAGAGAGAGACAGAGAGAGAGAGACAGAGAGAAACAGAGAGAGACAGAGAGACGGGGGTGGGGGTGGGGTGTGGACCGCAGAATTTACCTGTGAATCTTTCGTAGATTTTTTCATGGGGAAGTCTACGTTCCCAGGTCCTGTGGTGGCCTTCAGCTTCGGGTGAATCTTGTCATGCTGCTTTAGCGCCTGGATTGTCAGTTTGTCTGTCGTACTGGTCACTGTCTCTGCCTGCGAACGCAGGCATAAGTGAGAGGTACGGATAGAAATGCAAGTGCACACAAGAAGGGCAAGAAAGAAGAGAGCAAAGTGCGCGAGTGTGTGCGTGTGTGTGTGCGCGCGTGCGTGTGTGTGTTTGTGTGTGTGGCTTTGTCTCTGTGTGGTGTGGTGTGCTGGTAAAATTCAGTGTTGAATGTAGAGAATGACTAGAATATGATACGCTTACACAATCTACGAATAATATAATACACCTTCAGCAGAACGGAAGTACAGGCACACACATGCACACACGCACGCACGCACAAACACATACGCACGCACACACATATACTTATAATCACAGATATCAAAATACATGCGCGTTCATTCAGCCTCAGCATGGTAACGTTTGTTGCCAGAGGTAAGCTCGTAAAGTTAACGCTTTTTCGGTATACATAGACGTATCAGTATGAAAGAATGTGTTTTCCGGCCCACACATCCCGACTAACAACTCCTCCCCAGGAATGTTGGCCTAGCGCATTTCTGGAATCATATGTGTGAATTCTTGACAAGAAGGGCAAGGAAGAAGAGAACAAACAGGTACTTTCATGTTGTGACCAGGTGCTCTAATCCCCCTTTCCTCATAAAATGTCGTATAAATAGTGCTTGTCTAGAAAAGATCATGTCAAGCACAAAGCAGCACTTACAAAACGCCTTGTTATTGGTGTTTGCACAAGAAGTGGAACTTGCTCTTTACCAGTTGATTCCAAATGACGAAAAGGAGAACAATATCTGACACACATCTACATGACAGCCATGGGACAAGTAGCTTTTACTCGCCTTGATCGAGAAAAACTGTGTAATTGGAATACTTTCTTGCCATGGAAAGTACCTGGTGGTACATGAGGGTGGTCACGTGGAAATGGACAAAAACGTCAGGTTTTGTCAACACAGTGATTCGAACTGTCACAAATTGAGTCGTTAATCAGCAAAAGGAACCTCTGATTGGATCATTGAAATGTGGATATATATTGGTCAGTATAGAGTATATAACACAAAATAGATTCAAACATACCACACGAAGTTCTGCAGAGAGAAAGGGTGGACAAATCCTCAACCACTGGTTTTATAGGAGAATACTACGAGTCAAATAGACAGACAGAACTAATGAAAAAGTCCTGAAAGAACTTGATACCACCAGAAAACTACTGGCAGACATCAGCAAGAGATGACTAAAATACATTGGCCATGTGTCACGAAACAAGAACACGGACCTCATGGCAACCATCTTTACAGTGGCAAAAAGGAAGAAAGGCAGACCTCCAATCTCATATATCGAGAACCATAACCAACATCAGTGGCCTAAATATTCAAGAAATTGTCCGCAAAAATCAAGACAGAGCGGCCTGGAGGGAGATGGTGGCATCCAGATGTGCAGTGGCCAACACTGAACACGGTGATGCCAACAGGTGAGACATGTAAATGACATATGTATCTGTGTATCTCAAGAAACAAAACAAAACAAAAAAGTACAAACTAGCTATTCTGTATAAACTCGTCTCACATGACAGAAAGACCCCCCCCCCCCCCATCCCCCAGTCAGTGCACAAAGCCTCGGCTGTCTATAATCATAGCCCTGCCAGTCTGTCGTTCACTTCCGAGGAAAGAATAGAGAAAATAGACAGGTAAGTAAGTAAGTAAGTAAGTAAGTAAGTAAGTGAGTGAGTAAGTACGTAAGTAAGTATATACGTAAATAGGTGAATGAATAAATACAAAATAAAGGAGTATGTAGATAAACAAACAAGTAAGAAATGAAAATAACAAATAACAGTAAATACACGCATATCTACCCACATGCCTGAACACAGACATACACACATACATCCATACATATACACTTAATATCCACACACATGATGGCTGACAACATTAGCAACAACAACAGCAACAACAACACACAGCAACAATGAAAACGGCAACAACAACAAATACAGCAAAGAGGAAACACACATGATATACATATCATGACAAACTTGCAGACAAGAACACACAGACAGTTTGGCAAACTTGCTTGTTCTCCAGTTGTCTTTTCCTTTTTTTCATTTTTTGGGTTCACCAATGCGTACAATAAAGACAATTCATGGAACTACTTCAGTGATATCACATCAGCATGACAGTCACAAGATGGATTGCTGCTACACTCCAAGAACGAATAGTGGTCCTACGACTTGAAAACTGGTGTTCAGCACAACAAAAACTCTCCATGGGACTCTCTCAAGGATCACCACTTTCTCCTGTTCACTACAACACATAAGGGTTAGCTGACCTAAATAACAATGGACTAGCCCGTATCCTAGCCTTTGCTGATGATGGACTCATCTACAAGACAGGTAAAAACGCATCAGAAAGAAACAAAGCAGTCCAAGAACAGTTAAACAACATACATCAGTGGTGTCAAGAAACTGGATCAGCAATCAACCTCACTAAAGCACAGGTACTGTTTTGCACTCTTGACAACAAAGCAGTGAGTGAGAAATGTCCATCAGTTACGTTCAGAGGAACCAATATCGAGTGACGAAACAAATTACGCTACTTTGGCATCAGTTTTGACACAATGCTAACCTTCAGAAAACATATGGAAACCGTTACCCTCAAATGTAAAAAAAGGCTTTTCAATCCTGAAAGCAATGGCGGCAAAAGGCATTGAACAACGTCATCTCTGTCAGCTGTACCAAGCTGTGATACTGAGTGTTATCGTATGGACAGGACTTCACTACGTTATGACAGAAAACCTGCTTAAACTAGAAAGAATACAAAACCAAGCAATGAGAGTGATCCTCAGAACCACAAAAGACACATCCACAGAGACCTGCTTGACCTTCCTTCAATACAGTTGAGACACAAAATAGAACAAGTAAAGGAATACTTCAGGGCATTGGAGAACCCAGAAAACCCACTCCATGAGATGGGTGGAACAGCAATAGGCAAACAGACTCCAACGTGGAAAATCATGGATGGGATAGGCAGAAGACTCCATTCAGCATGTGTGTCAACTGACTGAACTCAAAGGACAAAGGAATGTGGAAAAACATCCAAACCATTTAAAATATCTATACAGAACTATCACACCAAAAATTCTAGGGAGACACTGTTGCAAATGGTCAGAAGGGAAAGCAGGTGCAGAAATTCGACTACTCATGGAGCAAGTAAGCTGCAATCCCAAAGATGAAACCATGTACACAGATGGCTCAGTCACTAATAACAAATCCAGATGGGGCCTTATCTAATCCTATACTGACACCACCAGAACAACAATGATGTTAAGATGGGACAGTGAGATGGCCATTTGAACCCACAACCATTAGCATGTGAATCTGACCACCCTCAAACTAACTGAGCTACTGGGGCCCGCTGATGTGCTATGGCGCACCTTGTCAATTTACATTCTTTGGGGACAAAGCGTGATGGTGAAAATGACGCGCGATGGTCATACTATCAATACTTTCAAATGATAAGGTCTGATTGATTATCACCTACACAATGAACACTTGGTGTGTGCCAAAAGTTAAATCTGATAGAAGCGAATGGAAGTCTTACGTCAGTTGTAATTAGCGCAGCGCTTCGGTACACACAACTGGCACACCCGCGGTTTTGCGGGTGGCTACGTACTGGCTATTACGCCGCAAATACCGAAGATGGTGTGGAATAAAGATGGTCCCCTCTGGGTTCTATACAACTGCAACACAACCTGATGTCACTGTCTGGGTTTTCCGCGGGCGGCTACGTACTGGCAATTACGCGGCGTTTGTTTTACAATGTGCTGAAGGCAGCGTGGAAAAAGGTAGTCCGCTACAACATAATATTGTGTGTAACAGATTGAAGATTGAGATCATAATGACGACAACGTTCGTAGGCCCGCTTTAGAATACATGGACTCACTGTAGATCTGCTCATTGTTTAGATATGACAGCAGTGTCATATATGCGTAATGCATTGTTAGAGCTTCCGAATGTTCAGCGCGCAGCTATGGATGGGCAGAGGCTGTAAAATAAAAGTAGAAATATAGAATGGTAACAGTGCTATTTCTCTTTTGACTCTGTTCCTTGTCCTCATCAAGATTATTCTTTATAGGATTTTTGTTACATGACTTCATCAAGCTGATTGTACGATGGAGTTTGCCTTCTATAGCCCACGTTGTCTTTGGAAGTGCAATGAAAATTGATGCAAAATTATAAAAAATAACATAGAATAAACAAATATTAAACTGACGCAAACTTTAAGAAACAAATAGAAAAATATATTAACAGAAAAATAACAAAGTGTAAAAAACAAACAAACAAACAAACTGAGAAGTTTACCGAAGAAAACAAAATAATGAGCAGCAGTGGAAAAAAACAATGATTCCAATGGGAAGAATAGTGTACAGTGATTTGTGTCGTGAATATAGAACAGTGACTTTCTTGGTGTCAGTATTTTAGTTCTGAGTGCACTAATATTTTTGTTTTATTTTGTGTTTTCATATGGACAAAAAAACACATACGTAATGTTAAACTTTAAGTCTGCATATTCATTATTCACTCGTATCTTATGAGTTTAGAAACGTCTTGAAGTACATAGTTTTATCAGCGTTAGTTTTTCTCCCATCTTTTGAAATTGTGACTGGCTTTTGTTTTTGCTGTTGTTAATTGGTTTCATGTCATTACCATGTATCTTTCGGTAAAAAACAAAACAAAATACGTACATGTTGTGTAAACTTGAAGTCTGTATGATCTAATTGTTTTGTTTGTTAATTTAATTTAATTTAATCTAATTGTCAGTGCCAAAGTGTAAATAAAGAAGTAAATCGCCTGTTTTAAACGTCTTGACCTAAAATGATAAAATATTCATATATCTTTATCCAGCCCAGAAAACCCCACAGTACTATATATTTTCTAGTTCAGTATACTTTACAACACACCAGGAGCAGCAGTAGTTTTGTTTTTTCTATCGCCAACTCTTATCTGTGTCAAGTCCGACTTTGGACATCAACATCGAAATATCGACCTGCAGGCGCCAAATTATCGTCATTTTCACTCTTATCGAGTGAATCAACAGACTGCAAATCAGAATCAGCTCCACAAGTAATGATTTCTGCAACTTCTTTTGCTGTATAAGTTTTTCGGGCCCGATCGATGCTCGGTGTTGAACCGAGTTCGTCCGCCATTGTTTACAGTTGCTGAACAGTAGGGGCCACCTTTTCGATCGCACGGGCGGAAAAGACCGTAAAACGTCACACATACATAATTAGCATCTATTTATAGAGGGAACCCTGAAGTTTTCGTTGATATCTCACACGTCACTGAAAGTGTTGGGGTTTTCTAGCAAAAAATAGGAAAGGTCGCCCACCGAATATTCAGTCGGTGGCACTGGAGGTGTATGTTTCTTCCGACCGAATATTCGGTCGGAAGCAGTGAACAGTATCACTTGTATCTTGTGAGTATTTAGGAGGCATTGTAATCGTATTAGTTTTCCTTCCATAATCTTTTTTAAATAAAACAAATATACGTATTTCATCAAACTCATGAGTGAATATATGTATGCCAGCGTATATTTCTGACTTTCCATTCTATCGCGTGCAAATGAATGTGAGCAGAATGTAATTGCAATCCCTTAGGTCCTGTGTGTGAACTTTTTCTTTCTCGATGGGGATTATTCTATATTGATTATACTGTATGCAAGTATGTATTTATGACTCATTCTTCGCGTACAAGCAAAACAAATCGCTTACATTTACAACAAAAATGTATGCTTGCGTGTTTATAGGGAGATTATTCCATATTGATCTGACTGTATACATCTGTATGTGTCATTACTCTCCGCATACATGCATGAAAAAAATCACTCACAAACACACCATTTATAACAAAACAAAAAAAGAAAGAAAATCGCCCTTTTAGGGCAAAACATGACAAAGCTTTCACCTTTGGCAAGATATACTTTTACCTAGTATGGATAATTGACTACCTATTATCCTGTTAATAAGACCATTCGTTGCGTTAACCATTCAACAGCTAGCTGTCTTGAATAGGTGTGTAAGAGGTGTAAACACACTGAGATAAGTTGATTGGTTTACAGAGCTACAGGTGCGCGACAGAGGTAATCAGGTTTTGCCCGAACCCATTTACAGTCATTTCGATAGAGTTACGCTTAGATATACAGGGCATACTAGAGTCTTATGCATTGCTACACATACGTATTCTTATCTATCTGTCAGTTACCCATCCAAAATACGGCATGCATTTTATCATCATAGGCCAGACATTTTTTTATTTTTCAATTTTCAGCAGAAAATGGATATGTCTTCAACTTCTACTGGATATTCTACTGCCTTCACTTGACCAGAATGTCCGGCGGTTTTCACCGAAAAAAAAAATCGAAGCCGACACGTCAGACAAAAACATCAAAACAAAATGTTACATCGATGCAGTCTGCGAAAAAAGTGTTCGCTCGAAAAGACGAACTTCAGAGACATCTTCCCACCCACAATTGTGGTAATGGAAATTAATAGAAAAATACATCTACACCCGCAAACTGATCACAACGAGAAGACCTGACATCAGATTCATTTAGATTTGAACAATCAGACGCTGCTCCCGAAGACAGAGATATTTACCGAGACAACTGGGGAGTCATTATCACCCACCACTGCGAAGGAAGAGACCAATCTATGTACAACATCCACGGAGTGGATGAAGACCCGAAAGGAATAACAGGCTCATGGAGGTTTTTGAGAGACAAACAAAACGGTTTAAGTTAAAATTTATCGCAATCATTCTTTTGTCCTCCACCATTGGAAGAATGTTGATTACAAACTTTTCATGCCTCTCAAAATACAGCTGGAGTGTTCGAGACGCCACGGCTCATCAATAACCGAGATGATTTTACCAATTTCATGGAGGAGTTAAATAAGACGTGTTGGAGCATGATAGACAAGAGAAACCCGACTCCATGTGGACCGTGCATTGGGCGGCTGCCACCATCTTTTACCTGAACCCCGTGACACACTTTCCCACTGGTTGCTGCGATTTTCCTATCCGCGGTTTCATCAAAATGAACAAGGGTATTTTAAACAAGTTCGAAAAGAACGAACACATTATTTTTTCCTACGATGGTAACCTTTGTTCCTTCAGGTGCCTGGCCTTGCATCAAGGTGCAAACATCCTGATCTAAAAACCCCAACACTCAAGTTGTTCTATCGATGAAAGATTGCCTGTGATCGAGACTTCTCTGATTTTTCTGGCACTACTATGTCAGACTTGGATTAAGTAGAGGACCTGTCTTTAGTTAACGTAGAAGTCTCTGACATCGATGAAGATGAGATCTTGATTCCGAGTCGACGAAGCAACTTGTAAGAAACATCCCACGACTCTACGTGTCCTCTGCTACAAAAATAATTTTTGTTGCTTGAAGGACATCAATAGAGCACCTAGATCTTTCGGTTGTCCTAAATGCGGAAAAGTATGGAAAACTGAATGGCTCCTTCGGCAAGAAGCAACTTGCACGGGTTCCAAAATCAAAAAGGTATGTCCCTGAGAATCCCACCCACACCTCTAGAGATATTCAGCAAAACGGCCTTCTCTCAGACATCAGCTACGTCTATCCTCTTAGAGCAACTTACGATTTTGAGGCTTTTTTGGACACCACCGACGTCCCCCAATCCCAAAACGATCCACACAGCCAGACATGCCCCCATGTCAATCAGCGTATGTTGCAACGTTCCTGCCTTTCAAGATCCCGTCTGCTTCATTACGTCAGGAGGTCCTCACGATCTCATCAATTTAAGAGAAGCGTTTTCTGATGTCTACGCCATACTGGTGGATGCCATGGGGAAAAAAGGTCTGACATCACTTTCCCCAACAGGATTGACAGAGACCCTCGATGTCTAGCTTACAGGAATGTCCCAGGGACGGATTCAACAGCTCAAGGTATGACTTAAATTTCATAAAACCGTATTTCTTTCAACGGCTTGTCAACCTCCACAACTCTACTCAAGTTCCTTGTGAAGATCAATAATGAATACAATTGTATCAGCATCTTCAAACTCAAGTTTCTTAATACAGTACATGGCTCCGTTTTTTTTCCTACTCGAAATACCTGGCTGGTTTTGACATACGAGAACAAAACTGATTTTTCCCTACGAGTACGTTACCAGACGGGACAAACTCGAAGCTGCTCACCTCCCTCCAAGAGAAGCGTTTTTCAGTTCGCTAAAAGATGAGACCATCAGCGTGGAAGATCGTAAGTACTGTCAACGTGTCTGGGACAAGAACAAGATAACAACGATGAGAGACTTCCTTATCTGGTATAACAATATAGACGTTGTCCCCTTCTTGAAAGCTCTGGACAAACAGACCGAACACTATCGTGGCCTTGGATTGGGCACGCTAAAAGATGCCATCGATGTTCCTGGACTCACTCTTCATATCTTTTCAAAACGCTGCCTTCAGACACTTTCTATTCCCTGATTCCTAAAAAGCATAAGGATCTGCTTCAACTCGTTTATAACATATGGTTGGAGAACCCGTCATCATTTTTCACCGATACCACGAAAAGGGCTTGACCCACCCTCATCACCCTGAAGGAAAATTAGTCTTTTTTTTAAAGGATATGACGCCAACGCTTTGTATCTGTGGGCGAAACACGCCCACGGAATATCCTATCGGACGCCGAAAAAGAGCTTGACTTTCAGGCTGAAAAATGAATACGTACGAGCAAATGTCCAGAGATTGGTTAGAGTGGTGTATGCACACCAGGGGCATCCACCTTCAGCACAAGTACCACGATAAAGAGCATGTTCTGGGAAAACGTCATATACGCGTAGATGGGTGGGCTGTTTGTTTGATGGTCATGACAAAATTATCAGGGAGCAGAATCAAGAGATGTATTAGCTTAGAATTAGTGTTTAATTTTGTATATCCAAATCAAAACTATAGCAAACCTGACCAGCTTCATTCTCTGTCATTGGTCATAGTTAATGAAGCTGTCTGTAGTTCTCATATGGCTCGCATGTGATCCACCTTGACCAATCAATGGCCTTCCCCCTTAGCAAGTTTGGCAAGTGCTCAATGCGGCTTTTGTTGTTCACTCTTCTGGCCAATGCTCGACAAGGTCAGATGCATGCACGTTATTTCCTCTTCATTTTCTTTGTCATCCACATTTTGTCGTGTCTGAATTTCTTTCTCAACCTTGTTTTTCTCTCCCATTATTTATTCCTCATACGTCTTTCTTTTATTTATTATGTTCTATTCTAGCTCCGTCACTATATACCACCTATCAGTTATGAATCACAACTATTGGTCCCCACTATTACAACTCAACCAGTCATGGACCAAATTTCTAGTACGATCGAAGGAATCTGTTCATCACCAACCCTTTTGATTCCTTCTGCCTCTCGTTCTCCCTGCATCAACCACCGCAGGCCTTGAATAGTTCAAGTGAATTTTGCTCCCATTGATCTTGAATCACACCCAACAGTCACTGCCGTTACATCTCAGCCGGTCGTAGACCCAATTCCACGTAAGATCAGTTCGTTCCCCAACCTCTTTGATTTCTTTTACATTGCGTTCTTTTTCTGTCGATGACTCTGGTCCCCCTTCGGCCAGATAACAACAGAAAAAGTCAGTGGGAAGGCACGTTCTCTTTCAGTTTTGATCAAGAAACTCAGTGAAATTGTACTCCCTCATAGCAAATGATAGCCTACCCATTCAATCCCTTTGTTCAAGTGAGTAAGTAGATCATACTTCTTTGAACCCTTCCTGCCCATTTTCGGTTATGATCACGGCGGTTGAAACGATGGCTGATGGCACCGCTACCCATTTGAGAGGACCGAGTATATTATTGGAATGCTAATAAGTGGAGAGAAAGTGGGTCACATTGTCTACAGCCTCTAAGTTCCACATGAAATCAATTTGATGCCTGACCATTAACGATGACTGTTGACATTATGTACTTGTAGAACATTCCAACCCATTTATATATATTTTCTTCAAACCCATTTGCTTTTTAAAACTTTGAACAAAAACTGTCAATCTGACAAATCAAAAACCTTCATGTGTGTGTGTGTGTGTGTGTGTGTGTGTGTGTGTGTGTGTGTGTGTGTGTGTGTGTGTGTGTGTTGTGTTGTGTGTAAGACAAGTTGTGGGTCGAACCAGAGCAGTCCTATCGAGCAGCGATGTCAAGTCTGTAGAGACTCCAGGGTACATCAGTTAGCAACTGGATGTCGAACCCCAGCTCAGAAGCATGAAGGCCCGCAACCAGGACCCAGCTACCAAGCATGTATGACCCGTCCAATGGGCAGTGGATTATTGATCCTGATCTCGTATAAGAATATCAGGCAAACGCTTTGTTAAAAATCCATGGCCCTCATCCCAGGAATCCTCTGACCATGACCCCTCCTCCAAGACACAGTCTCTTGTGGACTGTGACCTCCCCAGTGAAAAGGACCTTTAAGAGCTGTTCGCTACGCAAGTCTGGGGCACCCAAGAAGCAGCCGTCCAAGCGATTTGCCCTCATCCAAAAGCCCTACATCCACTCACCCTTCCCCAGCCAGCTGTCCTAATGTACTCTTTCAGTACGTCACACTGCTTACTCCAAACGAATGGACTCTGAACAGAGGCATCTCTTGCTGGTTATGGAGTGGCTGATTTCGTCCCCATTTGGACCTGTTTGGGACAAAATTCAGCAGACGTCCCCCACTATACCTGACACCAGTCCCCAACATGGAAGCTGAGGTAGTAGATGTTCTCTCGATGGATTGGGGCTTCCTTTCCACTGGTGCTCATCCTGTCAAAGGTGACCAGGACAGTGAAGTTGTAGAACGCTAAAAGCCCCCCCCCCCCCCCCGTAGCAGGGTGGCATGACCTTGGTTTCCAGATCCCCAATCTCTGTTCTACGAGACCCCCATAAAACTTCCAGTTGAAGATAGAAAAAGGGGGAAAACTGAACTATAGATTATATTTTATCTGACGCCTATAGATTAGACCAGCCAGAAAGGAGATGAATAGTTGGGGAGGAGGGGCAGTTTTCTTTCCTTACGAATTGTAAACGTTTTTGCTCAGTTGTATTGGAACTGTGTGCAGAGCATGATCTTATTGTCACCAACACCTTCTTCCAGCACAGAGCCACTCAGATTTACACCTGGTACAAACGGAGCGATATCGACGTCTCATCTCAAATCGACTTCACACTAGCAAGATCTAGAATGCGGAGCAACATCAGAGACTCAAGAGCCATCCCCAACGCAGGACTGGACACAGACCACAGGCCAATCATCACGACGTTGGTCACTCAGAAGAAGAGGAAGTTCACCAAAAAGAAGAAACAGCCGGAAAGACTCAACATGCACAATCTTCAAGACGAAGAGGTGCAGACTCAGATCAGGTGCACCATCAGTGAAAAATTGGACTGTAGTGACCCTACATTACTAAACGTAGAGGAAGCTTGGGGCATCTTCAAGACAGTCCTCCTGGACACTATAAAAGAAGTCTGTGGCACCAAGAAGACAGGAGGAAGAAACAGAAAGGCAACAGCTTGGTGGAACAAAGAAGTGAAGGATGCTATCAAGGGAAAGAAGAAACTATACAAAATCTGGGTCAAGTCAAAGGATGAAAAGGACTACATCAAGTACAGACTTGCAAGAAGACACAGCAAGAAAGTTGTGAGAACAGCAAAGGAAAAGTCATGGACCCAGTATGGTGAAAAACTCTGTGAAACATGCAAAGCTTCCCCAAGAGAGTTTTACAAGAGTGTGAAAGCGATGAGAGCGCGAGATGAACCTTTCGATCCAACCACTATCATCAACGATGCAAACGGGGAAGCATTGCATGAAGAGGAGAAAATAGTGAAGAGATGGGAAAACTATTTCAAAGACCTACTCAACCCATCAGGAGTACGGGCAAAGACACACAGTCCCGGTTCACCCCCAGCCACCCAGACCACTCAGAACCTACCATCCTAGAGAGTGAAGTAAAAAAAAAAGCAGTGAAGACCAGTCCTAAAGGCAAGGCAGCTGGAGTCGACGGCATAACAACTGAAGCCATCCATGTGTGCGGTGAAACCGGAATTCAGTGGCTCACCACCATCTTTCAGAAAGCTTGGGAGGAGAGAAAAGTACCAGAAGACTGGCAAAATGCGATAGTGGTGCCAATATGGAAGAAGAAGGGCAGCAAGAAAGACTGCAGTACCTACAGAGGCATATCACTACTCAGCCATGTAGGGAAAATGTACGCAAAGATCCTGGAGCAGCGCACTCGAGCGAAAACAGAACATCTCTTCAGTGACGCCCAATTTGGCTTCAGAAAAGGAAGAGGGTGCACCGATGCAATCTTTGCACTCCGACAACTGTGCGAGAGAGCGATCGAATATGACCGAGATCTCCATCTTGTATTCGTTGATCAAGTAAAGGCCTTTGATCGAGTCAACAGAGAGAAGCTATGGAAGGTCCTCGAGCAGTACGACGTCAAGGGCCAGCTGCTAGACAACATTCGGGCCATCTATGCCAACAGCAGGAGTGCAGTCCGCACCACCAGTGGAACATCTGACTGGTTCCCAGTGACATCGGGAGTAAGGCAGGGCTGTAATCTCTCCCCTCTTCTCTTCGTGATCTATATGGATCAGATTACGAAGGAGGCAAAACCAGACCCTGAGGCACTCAATGAACTCATGTTTGCGGACGACCAGGCAATGGTGAACAATGACAAGATACAGCTACAGGAGCACACAGACCAGCTCAATGAAAGCTGCGAGACATACGGCATGAAGATCAGCGTCAGCAAGACCGAGGTCATGATTGTCAGTAAGGGACCAAACAAACTGGATATCAACATCAACGGAATCCAGTTGAAGCAAGCCAGTGAATTTAAATACCTGGGCAGCATCTTCACTGAAAATGGCAAACTAGACAGAGAAATCGAGACCAGATGCCAGAAAGCCAACGCAGTCAGCTACCAACTTGCCCCTCTCCTGAAACACCCCAGCATTCCCACCAGCACTAAGGCGAAACTCATCAACGCCATTTTTCTACCAACGCTGACATACCAGTGCCAGACATGGTCCCTAACTAAAGTCCTCGAGAGAAAACTGGTCACCTGTGAAATGAAATGCCTGAGGAAAGCAGTAAACAAGACAAGGCGGGACAAGATCAAAAATGAGGTGATACGAGACATGGTAGGAGCAACACCAATCCTACAACACATCGAACATATGAGGATCAAGTGGTTCGGACACCTCACACGTATGCCCCTAAACCATCCAGCTCTTCGGGCATACAACACCAGATACTCTGGCTGGAGAGCCAGAGGAAGACCAAACGACGATGGAGCGACTCCGTGGCAGACACCCTCAGAGCTCACGAGATGTCCCTTCTCCAGGCCACCCGCCTTGCTGCTGACAGACGACTGTATCACCCCGCGACGCCCACCGGTATAAGCGGAAGGAAAAAGTAAAAGTAAAAGTAAGTTTGCTCATTTGTGTCTGCAAGCTTGCTTCTACTCCTGGTAAGGAACGCACACTCCTAATCACCCCCCGACCGCCACCACCACCACCATCACTACCGCCCGTTATGTTTCTCTTTTCAATGAAAATATAGGCTTTTCGCCCTAGTATACCTCTTCAATGTCTGAACCATCAGTCTCTTACATTTTAACAACTTCAGCAACAAGAAAATGTCATGGTCTACACTGTTCAACGATAGTGCCATTGTTGACACGACTTGTGTTTGTATGTCAATGTTAACAAAGTCAAGTCCTTTCATGCGCACAAACCCAGAAACAAACTCTGTATTGGCTGGTTGTTTTTTGTCTTTTTGTTTTTTAACATTTTGTTTATTCATTTCATACACATTGACATACAAACACAAACTCCATTATTTCAATCCATGACAACAAGCATAACAATTATCTTACATACATTAGAGACAATCGTTCCACAGAATTTTTCCTCAGCAATATCAAACTGTACAATGACTAATACAAGCTGATAACTTACATTACAAAAATATGGAGCCTATCATATTTTCCAACGAGAATACATCTTGATCCCCGTCTGATCTTACACCAAGGTACAGGCATTTACGCATACACCTATTTTCCTTCTCTCGTTTTACACATTTCAATATTCCACCAAGTCTTTATAAAAAAACCAATTCATTGAAAACTTATCAAGCTCATAATTGATAGCAGCAATGTATTTTCCAATTTCATATCTTGTTTTCAGAAATTTTTGAAATAGTGAAAAGATAAGTAAACTTTTGTTAAGTTTACATGTATGTATAAAAAAAAAACATTTCGCAAGTAACAAAAAGTAATCAAAAGTTTTGTCGGACATGTCTAAAAAGTATGATTGATTGGTTTAAGATCAATGACGATATATTTGCACATCTATTGTTGGCTGTTTGTTGTAAATGTTTCCAGATTGTTTAACATGATTACAGTTCCAAAATATATATTCAATGCTGTCCCTCTTTCTTCTACAAAAGGAACATCTGTCATCACACGCTATAATTATTCATATATAATAGAATAATAATTGTAGTTAGTATTCTGTGTACTAACCTTATCTGGAACCACGTTAATTTAACTTATTTATTGTACTGAATTTGTCTAAACGTTTCTATCCAGTTTATATCGTATGAAATTTATCGTTCCAGTTTTTGCAGCATTTTGGCATTTTTTCGTTATGAATTACAGTATCATAGTACACCTTGCTCCTCTGTTTATCGATGTTGAACGTGTAATATATCGTGGTGTCGCGGCTGTTTCATTACAGTTAATAGGTATCCTTAATTTGTTTATAAAATTCTGTAAATTTTTAAGAACTGATGCATAGTTGAGAAAATTTGTTCGCACGTTATATTTGGCATCAAATTCATTATAGCTTAAATACGTTCCGTCACCTTTACATAAATCTGCAATACAACACACATTGTTTAGAATCCATTCATTTGGTCTCAGTAAGACACTGTTCAAATTAACCTTTTCGTTAAAAAGCAATGGTTCTGCAAGAACATCAGCAGCACTCATGGATTTAACAGTATTGCCAAATTTTCTGTAAGCTTAAAAACACATCCAGCCAGAAAGCATGCCCATTATCTAATGCTGACGGAAAACTGGGACCATACTTTTCCATAACTGCTAGTTTTGATATAAGAACATTTTAACCGATTTCCATTTATGTGTTGAAGTTTTTAATTTCTTTATCCAGCCAGTCTTTAGAACCTGTACGAAAGTGTTTAGTTCTGGTATTCCTATACCAACATTCCTTACACTCATGTAAGCAGTCTTTCTATCTATTGTCTTGTTTGTTGTTCCAAACAAATTTAAAACAGAGTGTCTGTAGACTTTTCACAAATTTGTCCAGAGGATTAGGCAGAAGAAGCCATAAGTACACAAGTTTGAATAAGATTACTGACTTTAGAACAGCTGTCCTACCTAAAGGCGAAAGTATCCTTTTGACCCATACCAATATTTTTACTCCTGTAAACTTTTGCGAATAATTCATGTCCACACAACTTTTTAAGTTGGTGGCAAACCATATACCCAGTATTGTGAATACTTAAGATGAGGTATATATTTCCTATTGGAGAGTTTTTTCACTGCCTGGCTGGTTGTTTTCAATAATGGAAAGCTTAGTAAACCAATTTTTAGCTTATAATTTCAAGTAAACATTGTGGTCCCATTCCACAAATTTACAACTTTCCACATTCCTGATCGGGAACGTTCATACAAAACCGTTACAAAGTCAATACATATCCCTCCTTTTTTTTAAGCAAAGAACTTGGTTATTTTAGTGTTTAATGGTTATTTTAGTAATATTTTGTAATATCTTAGCGGTGTTTTAGTTATAGAGCGCTTGCTTTAGTAATGGCATTTTAGTTGTACTTTGGGGGTGCTCTACAGGAGGTTTAGGTTTTTGTGACATGTCCAGATTTTCAGTTGTGTCTAGGGGTGGTCTAGTATTGTATTAACAGTATTTTGTTTTTCAGTTCTGTTTGGGCGTTGTTTTAGAGGTATCTCGGTATTCTATTAATATTTTCGGTGATATAGGTGGGGGCAGGGTGTCGCGGTTGAGAGTTGCAGTGTTACCTGAGAAGTTTTAGAGTATTTTAGCTGTGCTTGCTCTAGCGGTGTTTTGTAACTTGTGTTTGGGGAAGTCATAAAGTTAAGAGTTTTTTTTTAGGGTGGTCTGGTGTTTTTAAGGGGAGTTTTAGAATGTTTTTGTGGTGACATAGGGTGCTCTTGATGTGTTTTGATTGTGTTTTATTATTTCTAAGTCATTTTAAACGCTTTTATCCTCTTTAGGGTATTTTCAAGGTAGTTTTTTTCTTGGGGGGGTGGGGGTGTTCTCTTGGAAGATTTCTGGGTGTTTTAAAGTTATCTTTGGGAGTTTTCCGGTATTTAAGAGTATTTTGTCAGTTGTTTGGGGTCCTTTAGCCGTAGTTTTTGGGCTGTTTTTAGCTGTGTTCTACATGTAGAGATGCTTTAGGTGTATTTTAATCTTGTTTTGGTGTGTTTTAGGTTCTTTTAGAGTATATCACTTGTGTTTTGTGAGTGTTTTATGTTGAGGTGCCTTTGGTGTTTCAATGTATGTGAACTGTGTTTTAGAGTGTTTCAAGCATGTTTTGAACGTGATCTTGATATAGTGTAAGGGCTGCTTTAGAGTGCTTTGAATGTATCTTTTGAGTACTGTAAGCTTTATCAATGTGTGGGGTTTTTTGTTTAGTTCTTCAGCTGTGTTTTGGGGTTGTTTTAGGATGTTGTTTTTAATGTTTTGGTGGTATTCTTGGGATCTTTTAGGGGTGTTTTTGAGTGTTTTACCAACGTTTTTGGTGCATTAATTAAGGCACTTTGATTGTGCTTTCAGGTCGTCTTTTTTGTGATGTTTTAGTGGTGATGTCGGGATTTTTAGGTAAGTGTTTTGCTCTTTTATGGTACTATAGGGGAGCATTTTAGCTGTGTGTGTTTTTTGTTTTGTTTTGTTTGTTTTTGTTTACGGCAATGTTTTAGTCGTGGCTTGGGGTGCTCTAGGTGTGCTGTAGAGAGTTTTACGTGTGTCTGTGTGGAGCTTTACAATGTTTTTGGTTGTATTATTGCTGTTTTAGGTTGCTTTGGAGAATTTTGGCTGTGCTTTGAGATTACTCTTGGTTTTGAAGGGCTGTGTTTGACCTATTAATTTTTAAGTTGTTTTAGTAGTTTTGGGGTGCTTCACGGAAATTTCAGTGCATGAATCGGGAGTAAAGCACCATAGTACCACCTGCTCCCCCAAAATCGTTGTTTATAAGATTAAACAACACCTCGAGAGCATCAACGAAAATTATTTCAAAACAGCCCTAAAACACCACATAATATGTCCCCGACACCACAGAATACACACCCACAACACACAGAATACACCCCCAGAGCGCGTGCATGTACACACACACACACACACACACACACACACACACACAGGCATACAGAGCAGGCAAGCACAAAATAAATATCATCATGTGCCCTGCCGCTTGGCGTTGGCGATTATGGCCCTCTGCACGAATATATCCCCTGTAGCTGCATCTCCTACCCTCTCTGTCTTCAGCAACCTTCTAAGTCCGTCCAATATTTTCTCTCCTGTCTACCTGGCGTGCTCTTTCCCTCCAGCTTTCCTGTTGTGACCAGGTGCCCTAATTCCCCTTTCCTCATAAAATGTCCTAAAAATGTTGCTTTTTTTTTTTTTCTAATCTTCTTTATTAATGATGTTCTTGTGTCTGCCTCCTTCAAGGCTATCTCATTTGTTTTCTTTGCTGTCCATGGAACTCTCAACATTCTTCTTAGAAACAATATTTCAGTTGCCTCAATTTTGTTCCGACTTTGCGTATCACAAAACAAAGAACTGCTAAAACATCCTGAATGCAACGCAAAAACACACAAAAAAACAACAACCTGAGCGCACCAACAAATTCAGCTGAAACAGTCTAGGACATCCGCACCCCTAACACACAGAAAAACCTCCGAAAGACTGGTAAAATATTCTTAAACACACATAAAAAGATTACTTAGACGCTAAAACACCCTTAGCTAAAACACTCCAAAACAATTCTAAAACGACAACTAGAGCACTCCAAAAACTGCAGAAACATACGTTCCGTAAAATACCTCCAGATCATCCGTAAAACACCCTCAGGGCATTCCTCAAAACACTACTAAATCCATCTACATCTACACCCAAAACAGCTGAAATACTCTTAAAACACCCGTAGAGCAAACCGAGACGCTGAAAACACCCAAAACAATTGTAAAACACCACCCTAACACAGTTTGAATATACTCATAGTGCATGCCATAACAACTAAAATGTAGCTAAAACACTCCAAAAACACGGATAACAAAACCCCTGGAGGTAAAACACTCCAAAAACAAAACACGGATAACAAAACCCCCAGAGGTAAAACACTCCAAAAACACGGATAACAAAACCCCTGGAGGTAAAACACTCCAAAAACACGGATAACAAAACCCCTGGAGGTAAAACACTCCAAAAACACGGATAACAAAACCCCCAGAGGTAAAACACTCCAAAAACAAAACACGGATAACAAAACCCCTGGAGGTAAAACACTCCAAAAACACGGATAACAAAACCCCCAGAGGTAAAACACTCCAAAAACACGGATAACAAAACCCCTGGAGGTAAAACACTCCAAAAACAAAACACGGATAACAAAACCCCTGGAGGTAAAACACTCCAAAAACACGGATAACAAAACCCCTGGAGGTAAAACACTCCAAAAACACGGATAACAAAACCCCTGGAGGTAAAACACTCCAAAAACAAAACACGGATAACAAAACCCCCAGAGGTAAAACACTCCAAAAACAAAACACGGATAACAAAACACCTAAAGGTAAAACACTCCAAAAACACGGATAACAAAACACCTAAAGGTAAAACACTCCAAAAACACGGATAACAAAACACTCCAAAAACACGGATAACAAAACACCTAAAGGTCTCCGAAAACACCCAAAATATTACTTAAAAATTCTCTGACGCATTCTTTTAAACCTCCAACATAACGTTGCTAAAAATACACTAAACATTGCTGGCATATCTCCAGCCCTAGAAAACGCCAAAGCAAAACACGTGAAAACAATATCCCAAGAGTACCAAAACCACTCAGGCTCTGAAACGCATTTTAAGCATCTGACAAACAAACAAACAAACAAACAAAAAACCCAGCAACTCCAAAACACATCTAACATTCTCATAGAGCATTACAAAACAATACTGAAACATTCCAAATCACAACTTAATACACCACCCATATATGTGTGTGGTTTAAACATGTGTAGGATGTGCACAGGGAAAGGTATGAATATCTTATACTTGGTATAACAATGAAATGAACTTTACTGGTACTCAAGTTAGGATTTGCACACTGGTCACACTACGTGGCAGTTCTGTGTAAACGAAATTAATTTTATTCCTATCAGTCGTAATCGTGTGTGTGTGTGTGTGTGTGTGTGTGTGTGTGTGTGTGTGTGTGTGTGTGTGTGTGTGTGTGTGTGTGTGTGTGTGTGTGTGTGTTTTGCGTGTGTGTGTGTGTGTGTTTGCGCGCGCGTGTGTGTGTGTGTGTGTGTGTGTGTGTGTATGTGTGTGTGTAAGAGAGAGAGAGAGAGAGAGAGAGAGAGGGAGGGAGAAAGCTCTAGGTGTTTCTGTATTGTTTTGCATGATAATATACTTTAAGGGTTTTTAATGCTTTCTGAGTGCTCTGGAGGTGTTTCGGTTATGTTTTGAATGCTTTAGCAGTCTTTTCGTGCAGTCTTTTGTGTTTTGCGAGGTTTTTGTTTCTAATGTTTTAGCCTTTTTTTTAGGGAGGGGGACTCTAGCGTATTTTAGAAACTGTGCTCATGGGGTGTTTTGGGGTGTTTTCAGTGTGCTTGGAATGCGCTAGGAGTAATTTAAGTGTTTTTGGAGAGTGTTGCCTGCATTTTGGTGTGCTGTATGGTTATTTCGGAGTAGTTAAGCTTTGTTTTATGTTCTTTAGTAGTGGCTCGGAGTGTTCTAGTGAATATTATTGGTGTGTTGGGTGCTCTAGGTTATTTTAGGGATGTGTTTTGGCATGCTGTAAGTATATTTTAGATTGCTATGTTGTTTTCATCAGTTTTCAGTAATGCTTTAGCAGTGTTTTAAAGTATTTCTTTTGTTGTGGTGGTGATTTTGATGTTTTAAGATAGTAGTTGGGTGATGTTGAGCAGTTGTATGGGATGGGGGTTATGAGGTGGAGTTTTGCTTGAGATGGTGAAGAATATCTTAGCTGTGCCAACGTTAAAGTGTTTTGATTTTTATGAGGTGCTCTCGGTTGTTTTGGTGTGTAAGTTGTATTATAGTAATTTTGGGTTGGTGTTCTCATGGTATTTTAAGGTGTTTTCGTATTTGGAAGCTTTTGGGTATTTGTGTTGAGTGCTTTAGAGTGCTTCAACAATTTTGGTGTGCTTTAGGTATATTTTAAAGATGTCTTTGGAATGTTTTAGCTGTATATCTAAGGGTGTTCTCGAGACCTTTTAGTTTCTTTAAACTGAGTGCTGTAGGTATATTTCAATTATGTTCTGGTTCTTTTACAACATTTAACAGCAGCAACGAGAATAGAAAACGATATAAGCTCTGTCCAAAATACCAAAAGGAGGGCTAGGCAGACATGTGTTCTGTCATCAGATTTGTTTTCACTTTACAGTGAAACCATCATGAAGAACCTAGAAGAATGCTGTGGAATAAAGGTTGGAGGAAAAATGATAAACAGTCAAGCAAATGCCCATCAATTAACATCAAGATAGAGTTCTTGAATATAGAACTGATACTGTTGTACGGTTGTGTGGCGTGGACAATCAACACGCAAAGTTAGAACAAGATTGTGGCAGCTGAAATGTGGTTTCTAAGGAAAATGTGAGAGTCTTATGGCCTGCAAAGAAAACAAATGAGACAGTCTTGAAGGAGGCAGGCACAAGAAGATCGTTAATAAAGAAGATTAGGAAAAGACAAGCAACATTTATAGGACATTTTACGAAGAAAGAGAAATTAGAGTACCTAGTCACAACAGGAAAGCCAGAGGGAAAAAGAGCACCATGTAGACCCAGGGAGAAAATATTGCAGAGTGGCTGAAGACAGAGAGGGTGGGCAATATACTTGCAGCGACAAGGGATAGATCTATTCGTATGGAGGGCCACGATCGCCAACGCCATGCGGCAGGGCACATGATAATGATTATGATACCTCTTACACTCATATATTTTTCTATTCATTGGATCATGTTTATATATGCATGTGTATTATGTATCTGCACATGTGTATATGTACATGTATGTGTATATTTTATACTTTCACTCATGAAATGATACTCTACACGTATACCGGACCCACCTCTGGGTACAACAGCAATAATATGGCATGATCACTTTTTCAGTGTAGAAATTATTTTACTTCCCCCAAGACATCCACTACGTCCCATTTACTTCAAGTCACAAAATTATATGACTTCTTATCAGTCATTTACTCCCGCCCAACAAAACACCATGAATGTCTTATTTTTTCCCATTAAGTTTACTTCTTTGTTATCGTTTGATCAAGGCCAGCTGGCCGAAAATTTGCCCCTATCTTGCACTGTTACATTGAATTGTACTGTTACATTGAATTGTACTGTTACATTCTGATTGTATTTTATTTTTGTCTGGTTCCTATCGACCTGCTTCCCATCTTGTAGTTCTGCCCAAAGTCTTTGAGCGCATTATATTCTTAAACTGACGAGGCACCTCAAAGCCAGTAATCTCGTAGAACATTTTCAATATATCGTAAAAGCCATAATACAGAAATTTCTCTGTTTAAAGCAGTAAGTGCTTTTCTGCATGCTTCTGATAATGGCAAAAGATTATCTTTCGTTGACACAGTTGACCATACATCACCATCGTTTATATTTGGCTAAATTAACACTCCTCCCACAGGACAGCAAGCTTGTCGTGTTCGGGGGAGGGGGGAACTTTTGTGTCGCAGTGACCCAGAGAGCTATGCTGGCTGGAGATTTGTCTCCTAGTATACCCAAGTTGGACAGATTGAAGGGCAGAGACCATATTAATAGCGATCCTTGTAGGTAGATGGAGATTTGTGAACTAAACTTTGAGGAAGAAATCTGGAGTTGGAGCCTCTGATGCTGTAAGCAGCATCGTTCTAAAAACTTTGGCGGCGGCACTGGAGCAAAGAGTATCAGCTTTTGCCTTTCCATTGGCCCACTTCAGCGACGTGGAGAAGGGGGCCTGCTACATGAGTAATGGCTGATCCTCCCTAAAAAAATACCCAGGCCTTGCACTCTGGAGAGGACACTGTACTTAGCGTCGACACAGCACTGGAAGCAGCAGTCTACCGATTATATGTCTCCTGGTCGACTGGCGTTGAGCTAGACGCCAGGGGCTGCTGTTTCCACGAGTGGGGGAAGTCATGGCATCTCATTGGGCAGCTACCGTCCGTCTCAAGCTGAACAATCAGTAGGCTAAAATGCTGTCCCACACAGTCCGTTAGTCTCAGTGGATACATGAGGTAAACGGTGAAAACCGACAAGCAGACCGACTTATGTGTACCAGGCGAAATGTAAAAGAAAACATCTACCCTAAAGTTTGGCACTTGGAACGTTAGGATGATGACACTGGGCTTAACTGACAGCCTACAAGAAATGGATCATCACAAGACAGCAGTCATCGACATTGAATTAAGCAGTCTGCAAATGGATATCATTGCCATCCAAGAAGTCAGACCTCTAAGATCAGGGTGAGTAAGGGAGAAGGACTTCCTTTTGCTGGCAGGATAAATCACCAGATTTGATCATGGAACATGAAGTGGAATTTGTGGTCAAAAACATGAAGACGAGTTTTACGAAATGTCAACATTGCCGTTAAAGAATACCCAAAAAAGAGCCATTATTCATCCTCGGTACCTTCATTGTCAGAGAAGGTGCTAATCAGAGTTCCTGCCCTTGCTTGGGTCAGTTCGGCACTGGAAGAATGAACAAAAAAACAGGCAACGTCTGCTGGAGTTGTGCTGTCACAATAGTCTCTGCGTCACCAGCATATTCTTTAAGTCCTAAGATGCTGCAAGGAACTCTCGCCACTGAATTGTTTGAAATCCCCCGCTTGTGCTGGAGAGAAGACGAAGTGCCTTGGGATATGAGAGACACGAACATCGTCACACTGTATCAAAATAAAGGTGACAGGAGTAATCACTAATTACCGTGGCATCTCACTTCTCAATAATTACCATGGCATCTCACTTCTTAGCATCGTCGGGAAGGTCTTCGCCACAGTCACACTGAAGAGGCTCCAAGTATTTGCAGAGAGTGTACTCAGAATGTCAATGCGGTTTTAGAGCAAATAGATATACCATAGATACGACCTTTTCTCTCAGGTAGCTGCAGGAAAAAAGTAGGGATCTAACAAAGGCTTTCAACTTTGTCAGCAGGGATTGCCCCTTCAAAATCCCCCCCCCCCCCCCCCCAAAGATCGGATGTCCACCCAGGCTCCTGAGAATCATTGAATCTTTTCATGAAGAAATAAAGGGCATTGTGGTCTTCAGTGGCTCAACATCAGATGCCTTTGACATTCGCAGCTGAGTGAAACAGGGCCGTGTCCCTGCACCCACCCTATTTGGGATATTTTCTGCTGTGCTACTCAAGCATGCCTTTTGATCTGCTCTGGAAGGCATCTACCTACGAACTAGGTTGGGTGGAGAGCTTATCAATATTTTCAGGCTAAAAACAAAGTCTAAAATTCTTCTAAAACTTCTGCAGATGATGCAGTGATTGCTACTTATCGGAACAAGACCTTCAGCGACTAATAAAGTTGTTTCAGTGACGCTTGTCCAGACTTTGGTCTCATCATAAGCCAGTCATGGGGCAAAATGTGGACCATCTTCCTGACACCACAATAGGTAACTACAAGTTAAATTTGTCCATGACTTCGTATACTCGGGCTCAACCATCTCTGACTCTCTCTGTCTTGATGCCTCGCTGAACAAACGTGTAGGAAAGGTAAGCCACTACTACATGTCCAGGATAAAAAAGAGAGTATGAGACAACAGTAAGTCAACCGAGAATACCAAGGTACATTTCCACAAAGTAGGCCTTGTGAACACTCTTGTATGGCAATGAGACAGGAACAGAAACTCAAAAGTTTTCCATACACGTTGCTTCCAACGCATCCTGAACTTTACCTGACAGGACAAAATCAGCAACGCAGTTGTCTTGACAATACTCTCCAGTTTATATACCATTTTGAAACAGAGGCGCTTGTCCTAGCTCAGACACAGTGTGAATGGAGGATGGCAGGATCCCAAAACACCTCCTCTATGAAGAGTTAGAGGAGAAAAAAATGCCAAACAGGTATACCCCCATCTGTGCATAAGAACTTGCATGTCCTGTTTATCGACCGAAGTCATGGGAAGCCTCAGACAAAACACGCTGAAGGCAATTAGTAAAGACAAGCCTCTCATTGTTTGAAGAGACGCTTATGCAACAGTCTGGCGGAAAGCGGAAGAGAAGAAAGACTCGCAACGAAGCATACGAACCAGCGTTAGGCTTTATCTGCACCATCTGTGGGACTGTTATTCCTGGATAGATTTGTCCAGCCACACACAATGCTGCAACAGACCAAGACATACCGACATCCAGAGTGCCACCCCATAGTGTTTCGAGACTGACGGATGCCAACAACAGCATCAACACTGTCCAAGTCACGCTTTTCTTCTCAATTTCAGTCTGTTTTCACCACTGACATAAGGTTAGCTCGATCTTTGCTATAATATAATGTCCCACATGATGTAATCTTGGGACCTTTTCTCTTCACTTTGTGCTTGCAACCACTCAGCCCTGTTATCGAAAATCAGGAACACTCTGCCAGTTCTTTGCTGATGACTGAACCACTCTGTTTTCCTGAAAGACATCTCGAGCAAAGAACTAATGAAATTAAAGACAGCATTGAGAACATAGTTGCCTGGATGAAAGTAACTAAGCTGAAAAAAAAAACTCACGTGCTTATGCACAAAATCAAGTATCAAAAAATAAATTTAAAGACCATAGCTACTTCAAACCGCATAGTAGCTTCAGTAAATCTACAAAGAGTCTTGGTGTACTACTTAATAAGTCCCTGGTTTTTGCAGCTCAACCACCTGTGCAAAATCTTAATCTCCAGCTTTCAAGAATAAACAAGATCCACCTATTTCTTTCTGTCGACGCACAAATTAGCGGCGTGTTGCATACATTCTATGTAGATTCAATTATTGCTACTCTTTTTCGCCGTACTTTCTGATGACAAGCCAGCCAAACTCCAACGATGCAGCTTGGTATTTGCAATAGGAAAGCAAAACTGCAGTGCAGAAACACAAAACTCTTTCAGAAGCTACACTGGCTTCCAGTCAAATCCTGAATTGAGTATAAACTTGCCACACTTTGCTTTCAATGTAAAACCATATTTTGCTTTCACCGTCTAAATTTGGATACCGTGCGGACATATATGTCAACATGTCACCTGCACCCCAAAAGCTCCAGAGCACTTAGGTCTTATGGATCCTCTTTCTTGACAATACTCCCTAACTACCTCAGAAAAGAAATTCTACAACGTGGACATCTCATTCAAAGACATCTAACAAAACAGAGTTATGTTCATGACTTTTTTGTATAAGTTGGATCGTGTTGAACGGTCGTTAGGAGAGTAAACGTCGGACTTCCAATCGGAAGGTCCTGGGTACAAGTCCACCCAGACACCCTTGCCTTGTGGGTGAAGAGTGATGATTTTTCCAATCGCCCAGTCTGCGTGTGTGCAGCCAGCCAATGTCTAAACCCTCTTCGTGTGTGTACGCATGAGAATATCAGACGTGCACGGAGATCCTGTAAGTCATGTCAGCAGCTGGATTATAGAAACATGAAGACATCCAGCAAGCATGCCTGTGCAACAACATAGTGGAAAGTTGTCAACTCACCTATCAAATTGAATTCTGCCTGCTCCAGTGAAAGTCTTGATCGTGTGTAATGCGCAGTGAGTCCAACTGTGGAGAACAGCATTATGGAGGGAAAGAGAGAGAGAGAGAGAGAGAGAGAGAGAGAGAGAGAGAGAGAGAGAGAGAGAGAGAGAGGGAGAGAGAGAGAGAATTATAATAATGATTTAGTGTGTGTATGTGCGTGAGTGAGTGAGTGAGTGTGTGTGTGTGTGTGTGTGTGTTGTGTGTGTGTGTGTGTGTGTGTTGTGTGTGTGTGTGTGTGTTGTGTGTGTGTGTGTGTGTGTGTGTGATAGAAACGGGAGACATTCGTATTCATGTGAGATGAGGATGAACACCTTTCGATCGAGTAAGATATGAAGAAATGATCAACCAACTAGAAAGACTCAGTATTGATGGAAGAGATCTACGAATAATCAGAAACGTGTATTGGGAACAAACAGCAGCAATGAGAACAGAAGACGACATAAGCTGTTTCCAAGATATCAAAACAGGGGTTAGGCAGGGTTGTGTTCTGTCACCAGATTTGTTGTCACTTTACAGCGAAACCATCATGAGAAACCTAGAGGAATGCCCTGGGATAAAGGTTGGAGGAAAAATGATAAACAACATTTGTTATGCAGATGACACCGTGGTAATTGCAGAAAATGAAAGGGACCTACAAAACCTTGTGAATATAATAGAAATAGCAAAAATAAAAAGGTTGGAGCTAAATAGCCAGAAGACTGACGTCATGGTAATTAGTAAAATACAAGAAATCCTCTCCTGCAAAATAACAGCAAATGGCACAACATTGAGACATGTCAATAAGTTTAAATATCTTGCACATCAGAAATAACCAGCAGAATCGGCCAAGCCAAAACAGAATTCAAGAAAATGAAAAGCATCCTTACCAACAAATGCCTATCAATTAACACCAGGAGGAGAGTTCTTCAATGTTATATAGAACCGATAATGTTGTACGGTTGTGAGGCATGGACAGTCAACACGCAAAGCCAGAACAAGATTGAGGCAGACGAAATGTGGTTTCTAAGAAGAATGTTGAGAGTTCCATGGACAGCAAAGAAAACAGACGAGACAGTCTTGATGGAGGCAGACACAAGAAGATCATTGATAAGGAAAATTAGGAAAAGACAAGCAACATTTATAGGCCATTTTATGAGGAAAGGGGAATTAGAGTACCTAGTCAAAAACAGAAAAGCTGGAGGGAAAGAGAACACCAGGTAGACCTAGGGAGAAAATATTGGACGGACTTGCAGGGTGGCTGAGGACAGAGAGGGTGGAAGATATGCTTGCGGCGACAAGGGATAGATGCATATATATGGAGGGCCAAGATCGCCAACGCCATGCTGCAGGGCACATGATGGTGAGGATGAAAACACCCACACACACATGGTTAAAGGTCTTTCTTTCTCATTCAACACACACACACTCACCCCCCACCCACCCTCACACACCACACACACACACACACACACACACACACACACACACACACACACACACACACACACAACGTCGTCACTGTCACCGATCCCTTAGACTGGCCGTCCGTCGGGGCGCCTCCGAAGACTTGACAACAACCTTTCTCCACTCCTCCCTGCTCTCCGCTTTCCTTTGGGTATCCCTCAGCTCCAGGCCCGTCCACTCTCGAATATTATCTTCCCATCTCTTCTTTTGTCTGCCTCTTTTCCTTCCTCCCGAGACTGTGCCTTGCAGGATTGTCTTGGCAAGGCTGGATGATCGAGTGATGTGTCCATACCATGTTAGTTTGCGTCATCTTACTAAGGTCAGGAGGTCAGTGTAAGGCCCGATTTCATTTTGAATTCTTGTTTTGACTTCGTCATTCGTGATGCGATCTCTGTATGTGACGCCGAGAAGTTTACGAAAGCATCTCATTTCAACCGTCCTGATTCTTCTTTCCGCATCCGCTGTTAAGGTCCATGATTCGCAAGCGTATAAGAATATTGACATGACCAGGGAACCCATCAGTCTGATCTTTGAGCTGATGGCGATGTCACTGTTGTTTCCTTATGGTTCTGAACTTGGTCATTGCGGCTGTGGTCTTGGCTATTCTGGAGATCCCTCATCTGACACGACTGATCCCAGGTATTTGAAGTTTTTTTGGTTATTGACCATTACATCTGCCGTAAAGTGGTTGTTGTGATTGGTCATTATTTTTGTTTTCTCGGCGCTGATTTCCATGCCATAATCAGAGGAGGTCTTTCCAAGACGGTCCACTAGGTTGTTTAACTCTTGTTCTTTTCCGGCAAGGCCGTCAAAGTCATCTGCAAAACGTAGATTAGTGATGTTTCTACCTCCAATGTTGACTGTTCCTTCATGTTCCTCGAGTGCCTCCGTCATTATTCTTTCTAGGAAGATGTTGAAGAGAGTAGGGGAGAGTAGACAGCCTTGGCGTACTCCGATTGTCGTCCGGAACCATTCTCCAATATTGTTGTTGAAGAAGACTGCGCTGTTGGCTTTATTGTAGAGGCGTTGGCGTTGATGTTGTACAGCTTCATGGTTGCCCACAAGGCTTCGTGCCAGACTCTGTCGAATGCCTTCTTAGAATCGACAAACACATGGTAGAGCTCCTGTTGGTGTTGGAGGTACTTTTACATAAGGATTCTGACGTTGAAGATTTGTTCCGTTGTGCTGCGACCTGGCCTGAAACCGGCTTGCTCTTCGGCGATGATTTTCTCTGCCTGTGGTTTTAATCTATTTAAGATGACTCGCAGCATGACTTTACTGGGGTGACTTATGAGGCTGATGGTGCGATAATTTTGACATAATTGTAGATTGCCTTTCTTGGGGAGGGTGATGATCAAGGACTGAGTCCATGGTTTTGGCCACTCGCCTGTCTGCCAGATCTTGTTGCAAACGATCATGAGCATGTCAATCGCTGGGTCTCCTGCTTGAACCATCTCTGCTGTGATGTTGTCTACTCCCGCTGATTTTCCGGGCTATAAGGATGCCACTGCTGCCACTATTTCCTCACGCATAATGCTATCTTTTGCGTTGTTTGATGATGGTGGGACATTAAGCACATTAGGGTCTCCTGTACTTCTGTGAGTGTACAGCTCGGAGCAATATTCGGTCCACCTGTTTAATATATCTTTTTCTTCTGTGAGGCATTTCCCTTCTTTGTTCTGGATGGTGGTCGTTGGTCCTTGTCTGGTGCTGGTCAGGTCTTTGACAGCTTGATAGGCCTTCTTACTGTTGTTCCTCTGTAGATTACTTTCAATTTCTTCGCACTGATTGTCAATCCATGTCTCCATAGCTGCTTTCATACCTCTCTTCACTTGCAGATTTACTTCTCTGTATTGTCTCGCACCCTCTTTTTCATGTTTCTTCTTCTTAAACTCTCTTCATTTGTCACATAGATCTAGGATGTTGTCCGTGACCCAGGGCTTCTTTTTCACTCGCGGTTTGCCGAGAAGCGTTTCTGCTGTTTCTGTCATGGAATTGTTGAAGGCGTCGATTAATGATTCTACTTCTGTATCCTCATGGTTCAAGACTAGGAGTGGTGCGAATTTACCTCCGATGTTTGCTTGGAAGGAGTCTTGTATGCTCGGGTCCTTTAGTTTGTCCATATTGAATTTAATTCTGATGTTGCCCCGTTTCCTGCAGTTTTTTAAACGTAGTGCAAATGACATCATCACAAGTTCGTGATCACTGCCAATGTCAGCTCCTGGAAAACTTCTGGTCTTGGCCATGTTGACACTAGACTGAAATCTGCGTTTGACCATGATGTAATCTATTTGATTGTGGTAATCACCACCTGGGCTGTGCCAGGTCCATCTTCTTGACGCTTTGTATGAGCCGAAGGTGTTCATCACCCTGAAATCGTTGTAGCTGGCGAATTCCAGGAGTCGTAAACCTCTGTCATTTGTGTTACTGTTGCAGTAAGGCTCGCAAGTTCCATTCCAATCTTTACACGCATCTTCCCCGATCTTTGCATTCCAATCGCCCTGTACTACGACAATGTCTTTCTGTGGCGTTTCATCTAAGACTCCCTGTATCTGGTTATAGAAATCTTCCACTTCCTCATCATCATGGTTTGTTGTTGGTGCATATGCTTGAATGACTGTGATGTTGAATGGTGATGCTTTCAACCGTATGGTAATGATTCGACTGGAGATTGGTCGGCATCCCATGACAGCATTTACAGTGTCTCTGTGAACGAGGATTCCTACTCCATGCTCGTGGCGCTCTTCTCTCCCGCTGTGGTATAACTTGTGGAGTTGATGTTTCTCCGTAGTTTTTCCATCGTACTTCACATAGACCTAGTATGTTCCAGCGATACCTTTTCATTTCATGCTCTAATTCCTCTAGCTTCCCAGCTTTTCTGAGTGTTCGTACATTCCAGGTGCCGATGACGATGTCATTTCTGGCACGGATATTTTTCGTTGGTCCAAAAAAGAAAGAAACAAACAAACAAAAAAACATGTTCTCGTTGTTCTAGAGGATGAATTATGTTTGCTTCTATTGTGAGTATGAGTGTGTGTGTGTGTGTGTGTGTGTGTGTGTGTGTGTGTGTGTGTGTGTGTGTGTTGTGTGTGTGTGTGTGTGTATGTGTGTGTGTGTGTGTGTGTGTGTGTGTGTGTGTGTGTGTGTGTGTGTGTGTATTTTGGGCAGATAAGTAAGAAGTGATAATCTTCTTTAGTAAGACATTCGTTTTCAAAAATTTGACGTGTGTGTTTTTGTTTCTTTATGTTAGTATGTGTTTGTTTGTTTGTGTGTATGTGTGTGTGTGTGTACGTGCGTGCGTGCGTGCGTGAGTGTGTGTGTGTGTATTCTTATTCAGGTCTTGTCTCTTGATCTTAACGGTGGTAAATTAACGGAAGTACTGATGCATCGAATAGTTTACGACATAGTTATTGTGACTTTAAGAGTGTCGTCGTCTCATCTGTTATCTCAGATTGAAAATTATGGTATAATTTAATGTTCACACTGTTTTGCAGGAGTTCTACAATTGATGAACTGAAAAATTATCGGCCTATCTCTAATCTCTCTTTCTTGTCGAAACTCCTTGAAAAAGTCGTCCTCAACCAGCTGAACTCTCACCTGTCTGCCAACAATCTCCTCAATCCTTTCCAGTCAGCCTACCGCCAGTGCCATAGCACTGAAACTGCCCTACTACACATTCTCAACAATCTCCTCCTTGCAACTGATACTGGCAAAGTCTCTCTCCTCACACTCCTTGATCTGTCTGCAGCCTTTGACACCATTGATCATGGTATTCTCCTTTCTAGACTTCATCATACTTTTGGCATCTCTGACATTGCTCTGTCCTGGTTCACTTCATACCTATCAAACAGAAAACAAACTGTTCTCATCAATGGCACTTACTCTCAACCTGCATACCTGACCTGTGGTGTTCCACAAGGATCTGTCCTTGGCCCTGTTCTTTTCACTCTTTACACCTCCCCCCTGTCCACCATTATCAACTCCCACTCTATAAAACACCACTTCTATGCTGATGACACCCAACTTCAAGACAGTGACTCACCTGATAATATATAGCGCCTGTTGACTCGCACCACTGAGTGTTACTCGGACATTAAGAACTGGATGACACACAATAAACTTCAGCTTAATGACGACAAGACAGAAGCTATCCTCATTGGCACCCGTCAGAAACTTTCTCAGCTGCCTCCTCTTTCTCTCCCATTATGTAACACATCAGTCCCAATTTCTGATTCAGCTAAAAACCTCGGTGTCTGCATTGACTCTACCCTCTCCATGAACAACTTTGTTTCTCAAACTGCCAGATCTTGCTACTATCATCTCCATCGTATAAGGCTGATCAGGAAGTATCTCTCTGTGGAAACAACTGCAAAACTCGTTCTCTCCTTCATAATGTCTCGCATTGACTATTGCAATTCACTCCTGTCTGGTCTTCCTGCCTCCACCATTCACATCCTACAGCGCATTCAAAACAATGCTGTACGCCTTGTACTCAAAAGAAAAAAGCTGACCACATATCTCCTCTCCTGGCACAACTTCACTGGCTCCCTGTATCAAAGCGCATACAATACAAACTAGACACCATGTGCTACAAAAGCCTCAATAACGCAGCCCCCGATTACCTGTCAAGCCTACTTGAGATCTATCTTCCCTCACGTACCCTCCGCTCTGCCTCCGATCCTCTGACTTTTCGCTTTCCACGCACTAAGCTCAATACCTATGGTCCACGAGCCTTCTCTGTTTCTGGTCCACTCTCCTGGAACAAACTTCCTTTCTCAGTCCGTCAGCAACCTACTTTTGCCTCCTTCAAGTCCGCTCTCAAAACCCACCTTTTCTCCTCTGCATAAAATCCTAACCTCACTCAACCCCCCCTCCCCCCTCTGCAGCCTGACTCCGCTCGGAGGGGAATCACATGGTTATAATATATAATTGTATATGCTATGCTCTATAATTTTCCATTGCTTTTATTCTTGCTTTTATTGCTTTTATTGCTTTTATTCTTTCTCCCCATTTATAGCCATGCGTGTGTGTGTGTGTGTGTGTGTGTGTGTGTGTGTGTGTGTGTGCGTGTGTGCGCGTGCGTGCGTGCGTGCGTGCGTGTGTGTCTGCTTCAGCGCTTAGATTTGATTTTATCAAGATTTTGCGCTATATAAATATTGTAATTATAAATATTGTAATTAAGTCAACAGTACAAAACGAGCCCGCTGTGCCGGAGAGTGTTTGGCTTCTTTGTTCCCTTTCTCTAAGGGCTGGCAATATTGATCGTTAGTAGACGCTTCAATGCGGAACGAACAAGGTTCTGGTTGAAAGTATTCTACTATAAACGTTGTGAAAACCCAGACTGTGAGTGTACGGGCACGGCATACTGAACTGTTAATGCTCATAATATCAGAGAGAGAGAGAGAGAGAGAGGGCTTTTTTTTTTTATTTATGAGTGTATGAAGTTATGAAATAAGCAAAATAATTTTTTTTATATATCCAGCCCTCGCCCCATGAAGGTCTACATCACACTACATATGAATTATACCTTAGATAACATAGATACTGCAAGGTAATCATACTTTTAGTCAAAGAAATACATTTGAAGAGAGAGAGAGAGAGAGAGAGAGAGAACAAGAACAAGAACAAGTACAAAGGGTATGAAATCAGCAAAATATATGCTTCTTTTCATCCAGCCCTTGCTCAAAGAGGGTCTACATCACACTACCCATAAATTGTACCTTTTGATAAGTTAGATATTTTCATTATAGTATCAGTCAAAGAAATACATTCGAAAAGAAAGACAAAGGGGGAGGGGAAGAGAGAGAGAGAGAGAGAGAGAGAGAGAGAGAGAGAGAGAGAGAGAGAGAGAGAGAGAGAGAGAAGAAAAAGAACAAGCAAAGTACACCCAAACAGGGTCACATTATACTATGTATGAAATTCATTGAATTAAACAGACATCCGAATAAGGCAAACAATAAACATTGGTCAGAAAAATAGATTTGAAGTTTTTCTGCAAGGTAGTTAATCACTATAGATTGCTAGGTAGAGAAAAATTAATTAATACTGGAGCTGTGCAAAATAACTCTTTTTAAAAGCTGTGAAACTCGGACATTTTCGTATGTTTCTGGAAGTGTGTTCCAGAGAGTAGCTCCTGAGTACCTGAGGCTGGTTTTTAAGAAGGTAATTCTTGGGAAGGGGGACATTAATTTTCTTCTTGTTGCGTGTAGTATTTATTATTATTATTATTATTATTATGAACATTTAGTACGCCTAATCAAATTAATGCCCTAGGCGTTTACAATGGCAAAACATATAACCAGAATCACAAGCACACACACACACGCCCACAGAAGCACCCACACACACACAAAACACACACACACACACACAAACACACACACAGCATGACATGCAAATACAATGACACATTGACACTAAGACACTATAATGTCACCATTACATTACATGGGGGGAAGGGGGCAGAGATTACCAGTTTTGGGAAACAGGTGAGTTTTGAGGGAGCGTTTGAATGTGGACAGAGAGGGTGAGTATCTAAGAGAGCGAGGTAATTGATTCCAGATGGTTGGAGCTTGATAGGAAAAAGAACGCTGCCCAAACCTTTTAGTGCGGACTATGGGGATACTATAGAGACGGGTATCAGATGAGGACCGCAAAGCTCGAGATGGCGTGTAGAGATGTAACAGATGGGTGAGATACTCAGGACAGGAAGACTCAATAGATTTGAAGCAGAGGCAGGCAATCTTGTAGGATATTCTTTGCTGAACAGGGAGCCAGTGGAGAGAACAGAGCAATGGCGTAACATGGTTAAATTTTGAAGAGCGGAAGATGAGACGGGCAGCATGATTTTGAACTTTCTGAAGTTTGTTAATGAGATGAGAGGGGGAACCAGAAAAAAGAGCATTACAGTAATCGAGACGGGATAGAACAAATGCACAGACAAGAGCCTTTGTCGTGTCTTCTGAGAGGAGGTGGCGGATAGAAGCAATTCGGCGGAGTTCAAGAAAACAAGTCCGACAGACGTTGCTCACATTCTGGTGGAAGGACAGGGTTTGATCAAGAGTTACACCAAGGTTACGGGCAAAATGGGAGAGAGGGATAGATGAGTCAACAAGTGTGACAGAGGTTGGAAGAGAGGGGTGATTTTGGAGTTTGGGTGGGGTGATCAAGATCAATTCGGATTTCTCTTCATTTAATTTCAGTTTGTTTTCAGTCATCCAATCCTTCAGGTCAGCTACACAAGATTGGGTTTTCTGGATCATGATGGGAAGGTCAGGGAGAGGCCCAGAGACATACAGCTGATTGTCATCCGAGAAAGAATGATGCAGAAGCAGGTGTTCTTGGACAATAGAGGAGACAGGGTAGGTGTAGAGAATGAAAAGTAGGGGGCCCAAAACAGATCCTTGTGGCACTCCGTAAGTCAGACAGGAAGGATTAGAAGAAAGACCATTGACAGAAACTACTTGCAGACGATTGGTGATGTAAGAATGAAACCAGTTCAAGACAGTATCATGGAGCCCAAAAGAGTGATGTAGACGGGAGAGAAGGATAGAGTGGTCAATAGTGTCAAAGGCAGCAGATAGGTCCAAGAGAGTCAAAAGTGATACGTTGTTAGAGTCGAGAGTAGTCAGTAAGTCGTTGCAGATTTTGAGAAGAGCAGTTTCGGTACTATGTCCAGAACGGTAAGCAGACTGAAGGGAATAGACAAGGTTATTGGAATGAAGGTGGTTTAACAGCTGGTCAAGAACAACTTTCTCTAAGACCTTGGAAAGAAAAGGAAGATTTGACACAGGTCTATAGTTTTTTCAAATTCTCAGGGTCAAGAGTCGTCTTTTTTAGAAGAGGTCTTACAATTGCTGACTTGAAAGAAGAAGGAAAGGAGCCAGTTGAGAGGGAATGGTTAATGATATTGGTGATGTGAGGGAGAAGAGTATCGAGACAATGGGTGAGAAAAGAAGCTGGCAATGGGTCAATGGGTCGAGTTCACAGGTTTTAATGCCAGATTTATAAAGGTGTTGTTATGTTATCTGAAGCATATTCATTCATTATTTTGTGTATATATTGTCCTTTGTTATACTGAAGTCTAAATTTTAATTGCAAAATATTTAATTCCTAATAGTTGGAGTCCGCTATACCTTTACCAGGAGATCATCGGCGACATCATAGATCAATGAAGGGGCTTCGAAACGGCGAAGAAGAAACTCAATCCCGGCAGATTTTTAATCACCGGAATCCAGGAAGCGAATGGCGAAGAAACAATCGACAGAGACAGAATTGTCAAACGTACACGAGTTCTACAAACATCTTTACACTTCAAACCTCGTGCCCAAGTGCAAGACAACCTTGAGACCAGCCACGTATTTGACAACTTTCCAGAAATACTACCATTACCCTCCTAAGTTGTGTCTACAAGATTTTCATCAAATCTTCACGAACAGAATCTTAAATGTCCTAGAGGAAAACAAACCTATAGAACAAGCCAGTGTCAGGAAAGACTTCTCAACAAACGACCAACTTAACACGACTGGCCAGGTAATTGAAAAATGCATTGAATATCGAAAACCCCTCGTCATGGGACTAGTTGACTACCTCAAGGCTTTCGATTCTGTAGAGATGTGCAAAGTCACTGAAGCAGTCAGACAACAGGGCTTTGATCCCGTATATGTAAACGTCTTTCAGTATGCCTACAGATTTGCCAAATCGATCATCCGGTTTCACAAAGACTCTGAGCCATTCAACCTGGAGAAAGGCGTAAGACAGGGAGACACAAGCTCCCCTAAATTGTTTACAAATTGTTGACTCGAAATGGTCATTCGTAATCTTGACTGGTCTGAAAAGGGCATTAGAACAAACGGAGAATATCTCAGTCACCTCAGGTTTGTTAATGACATTATCATCTTTGCAGAGAGTCTCAAGCAAATGCAAAATATGCTGAATGAACTAAATGAATGCAGTATAAAAAAAAGGACCCACAGTAAACTTGACGAAAACAAAAGTTATGGTCAACGACTACATCAAAGACCTAGACGGAAAAGCAAGATCGTAAATGAAGAGCTAAAAAGGGTTGTCCACCACATCTACTTAAGCCAACGCATCTCAGCAGAATCGTCCTGCAAAGAGGAAGAAATCAAACGTAGGATAATCCTTGACTGGCAAGTGTTTCGAGAGGAAGTTCGGTTTTCAAGAATGACAAAATTTTAACTGTCCTGAAGCCTTAAACGAAAAGTCTATAACCAATGCATTCTGCCCACAGTCACCTACGGTGCAGAAACGTGAATGTAACGAAAAAACACGCTTCAAAACTAAGAACTATGCAGTGAGGACCGAAAGAATCACCTGGAAAGATCGCAAAACGACGCAGTGGATCAGAGAAAGAACAAAAGGGCAAGGCATCCTGGAAACCATCAACAAACCGAAATGAAACTGGGCAGGACATCTCATACGGAGAATGGACAATTGTTGGACAAGAGTGAGAAGAGGAGCATCATCAGGGCGCTTTCCATGCCGAGACGACACAGGGATGACTACCACCTGTTGTCCAGAGAGCAGCAAGTTGTCCTGGTGAGGCTGCGCACTGGTCACAATAGGCTGAACAGCCGCCACATGTACCGCAAACTGAAGCTGTCGCCCTCCCCAACCAGTCCCTGCGGTCAAGAAGACCAAACCACGGAACATATACTCCAAAGATGTCCCCTTTATCAGGTGGTAAGACAGACACTCCACTGACAACCAAACTCCATGGCTGCAGACAGGAGCTGGAAAAGACGGCTGCATTCATCACCCGGACTCGGCTGATTGTGTAGCAGCGTACGCCAAGAAGAAGAAGTTTGACAACAAAAACCGCGTTCTGGATACCAAGAGATGGCACTCGCAATAGAGGAAGAGAGAAACCTAGATGGAGAGACAACCTAGATGGATTTAACAAGAACTGGAGAGGAAAAGCGCTGGAACGAAGTGAATGGAAGCGGCTGGGGAAGGCCTACGACCAGCAACGGACTTTCGATGGCTGAAAGAAGATACATCTACGAGTGTTTTTCAAGAGAATGAATTATAAAGCTCGTTCATTGAGAATAATATGAGGTTTGAGCACATTACCGCTGGTTGAATCCCTAAGGGTAGATGCATAATCTATTGATGACTGGATATATGCGTGGAAAAACAATCTTTATTTTAGATTTCGGAATTGTTTTAGATAATTGAAACAGTTTTACTGAAACAGATTTACATCGCTTACTTATATGATTAGTTCAGGAAAGATGATTATCTATTGTTACGCCTAGGATTTTATGAAAGTTAACTTCTTCAACAACCCGTTTTTTTATATACAAATCGGTGGTATTTTGAATGATAATATTTGCGTTTTCTGTCTTGCTTTTACAAATGTGCAGTTTGATTTTTGTAGATGAAGTGACATATGGTTTAGTTCAGTCCATTCAATCAAATCAATAACACTGTTTGTAAATATTTGGTAACTTGTACTATATCGGGCTGATTTATATGTATTGTGTCATCTGCAAAGAGATCGCAGTAGGCATTTATAGAGAAAGGAAGATCATTGATATATAACGAAAAGAGTATAGTGGGCCTAGAACAGAACCTTGAAGTAATCTATACTTGATGGTGTTAAGTGCAGGTGTATTTGAGTTAACTGTAACTAGCTGTTGTCTGTTGGTGAGATAGGAATTAATGAAATTTAGTGTATCTGTCGATAGGCCGTATGCAACTTAGTTTTTGTTAAAAGGTCGTGATCGATAATTTCAAAAGCTTTCTTGAAGTCAACATATAGGACACCACAAAAATCATTATTATTAATATGAATCAGCCACTGGTAGCGCTGTATGCTTTCCATTTTGAATTTATATGTATATGTGAAGTGATATGTTTATTTATGTGTTTTTCAAGGGGTTTTATGAGAATTGGTAGGATTGATATATTGGTCTATAGTTTGAGGGACCTGAGCTGTCTCCTTACTAAGATATATAGAAATTACTTTAGCTTGTTTAAAACAACTGAGAAAGTTACCTTTATCAATACTTAAACTATATATATATATATATATATATATATATATATGTATATATATATATATATATATGTATATATATATATATATAATATATATATATATATATATATATATATGATATCAACACCATACAGGTATGCACCAACATCCGCAAGTACTCAGGAAGACATCGACAACTTCTATGAAGTTTTAGAGATGGCCAAGGTCCAATGTAAATCACAAGAAGTTACAGTCATAATGGGAGATTTTAATGCTAAAGTGGGACAGGATAGGGTGGAGGATATGGTTGGACCTCATGGCATTGGTACACAAAATGAAAGGGGAGGGAAACTTGTAGAATGGGCACAGATGAGTGAGTTCATAGTAGGAAACACCTGGTTTGAGCAGCCTAACAGAAAAAAATGGACTTGGATGAGTCCAGGAGATAATACCAAAAATCAGATTGACTACATCCCGATCAACAAAAGATTTAGAAATTCTTTACTGTCAGCAAAAACACTACCAGGCGCAGACTGCAACAGTGACCACAATCCTGTGGTGGGAAGGTTTAGGCTGAAATTGAGGAAAAGGAAACAGACCAAAAGCAACATCAAACTAAACATTGGACTCTTAAAGACAGATGAAATGATACGTAAAAAATTTAATGTACATGTTCAAAACAAATTCAGTGCTCTGGAAGACGTTGATGACAGTAAGGAACAATGGACAAAGTTGAGGAATTCGATAAATGAAGCTTGTGAAGAAATCCCTAAGGCAGATAGAAAAGCAAAAAAGAGCTGGATGACTAATGAAATGTTGGGCTTGATGGAGGAAAGGAGAAGGGCAAAGAGAAACGAGGAGATATACAGGAAGATAAACAAAGAAATCAGGTATAGGTGCAATGAAGCTAAGGAAGCTTGGCTGAACACAAAATACAAAAAGATAGAAGACCGACACAAAATGGATCCTCAGGGTATGTACAGACGAATTGAAGAAATTGTCCACAGGAAAAATACATGCACATCAACTGGTTGCTTAAAATCGAAAAATGGCACGCTTATCATGGAAAAAGACAAAATACTGGACAGATGGGGAGAGTACATTAAAGACCTTTTTGAGGATGACAGAAACGAAGAACACATTATAAAAAGGAACTTTGAAGGACCACCCATAATGAAAGATGAAGTTAGAGCAGCATTGAAAAAGATGAAACCAGGAAAAGCCCCAGGACCAGACAACATTATTACAAAGATGATTGAAGCCCTAGAGGAATTTGGCATAGAAAAAAATAACAGTCCTCCTAAATTAAATTTATGATACTGGAAAAATCCCCCAAGATATGTCAAAATCAATTTTCATTGCACTTCCAAAGAAGACAGGGGCTATAGAATGCGAACTCCATAGCACAATCGGTTTGATGAGTCATGTAACAAAATTCCTGTTAAGAATAATCATGATGAGGACAAGGAATAGAATCAAAAGAGAAACAGCAGAAGAACAGTGTGGATTTGTGGAATGGAAAGGAACTATTAATGCCATATACATCCTAAGAACTGTCATAGAGAGGTCAATTGAGATGAATAAGGATTTGTATTTATGCTTTGTTGACTATACCAAGGCTTTCGATCGGGTACGACATGAAGAATTGATCAACCAACTGGAGAGACTCAATGTTGATGGAAAAGATCTACGAATAATCAGGAATATGTACTGGGAACAAACAGCTGCAAGGAAAATAGAAAACAATATAAGCTCTTTCCAAAACATCAAAAGAGGAGTCAGACAGGGTTGTGTTTTGTCACCAGATCTGTTTTCACTATACAGCGAAAACATCATGAGAAACCTAGAAGAAGACCCTGGATTAAAGGTTGGAGGGAAAATGATAAACAACATTCGGTACGCAGATGACACCATGATAATTGCAGAAAATGAAAGGGACTTACAAAACTTTGTGAATATACTTGAAATAGAAAGCAAAGGTAAGGGGTTGAAACTAAACAGCAGGAAGACTGAAGTCATAGTGATCAGTAAAAAACATGAAATCCTCTCATGCAAAATAACAGCAAATGGCACAACCTTGACACAGGTTAATAAGTTCAAATACCTGGGAACGGTCATTTCATCAGACGGCAGATGCACATTGGAAATAGCTGGCAGAATCGGCCAAGCCAAAACAACATACAAGAAGATGACAAGCATTCTTACCAACAAATGCCTATCAATTAACATCAGAAAGAGAGTCCTTGAATGTTATATAGAACCAATACTGTTGTACGGATGCAAGGCGTGGACAATCAGCAAGCAAAGCCAAAGCAAGATTGAGGCAGCCGAGATGTGGTTTCTAAGAAGAATGTTGAGAGTTCCATGGACAACAAAGAAAACAAACGAGACAGTCCTGATGGAGGCAGACACAAGTAGATCACTCATAAGGAAGATTAGGAAAAGACAGGCAACATTTACAGGCCATTTTATGAGGAAGGGGGATTTGGGGCACCTGGTTACGGCGGGAAAGCTGGAGGGAAAGAGAGCACCAGGTAGACCCAGGGAGAGAATGCTGAACGGACTTGCAGAGTGGCTGGGGATGAAGAGGGTTGGGGATGCTAGCGGCAAACGAGAGATAGAGATGGATGGAAGTCCATGGTCGCCAACGCCATGCGGCAGGGCACCTGATGATGATGATGATGATGATATATATACATACATACATATATATATATATATATATATATATATATTATATATATATATATATATATATATGTGTGTGTGTGTGTGTGTGTGTGTGTGTGTGTGTGGTGTGTGTGTGTGTGTGTGTGTGTAAGTGTTTCTGCTGTTACAGGAGCTGAGAGTTTACATATTTTACTATCTATACCATCTAGACCACGTGCTCCCGGTTGTTTGACGTGTATTAAGGCATCGTAAACTTCGTAGACCCTCATTGGTGGAATTGATAACTCAGACTGAATGTTTTTTGTCAAGGGATGATAATTAATGACCAGTCAAAAAAAAAAAAAAAGGGGGGGGGGGGTTGTCAATGACCAGGTGACAAAAACAAGCAATGACCAGTGCACAAAACAATTAATGACCAAGTGACAAAAACAATAATCAAGTGAAAATGACAACAAATGACTAGGTGACAAGACAAACACAAATGACTAGGTGACAAACACAAATGACTAGGTGACAAACACAAATGACTAGGTGACAAACACAAATGACTAGGTGACAAACACAAATGACTAGGTGACAAACACAAATGACTAGGTGACAAACACAAATGACTAGGTGACAAACACAAATGACTAGGTGACAAAAACAGTCATCGATCCAATGACAATGGGAATCAATGACCAGGTGACCTAAAAGCAAATAAATGATCAAGTGGCAAAAAGAATCAATGACAGATAAAAAAAAAAATGAAAAGACACTGAATGGTCGGGTGACAAAAACAGCCGACGACAAAGTAACAATAGCAATCAATGACCAAGTGACAAAGACAATCAATGGCCAAATGACAAAAACAACCAATGGCTAGGTAACAAAATCAATGACCAAAGGTTAATAAACAATCAAGTAGTAGAAACAGTCAATGAGCAGGTGACAATAACCTAGTAACTAGATCAATAACCAGGTGACAGAAACAATCTATGACCAAGTTATAAGCAATCATTCACCAGATGATGAAAAACATTCAGTGACTAATAGACAATGAACAACCATGACTAAGTGACAAAGAACAGCCACTATGGGACAATAAGCAATCAATGCCCAAGTAAAAAGAAAACAGTGAGCAAGTGACAGAAAATATTAATAATGAATATGTGATAAAAACAATCAATGACCAAGTGACAAAAACAATCAATGACCAAGTGAGAAAAACAATCAATGACCAAGTGAGAAAAACAATCAATGACTATATGACAAAAACAATCAATGACCAAGTGAGAAAAACAATCAATGACTATATGACAAAAACAATCAATGACTATATGACAAAAACAATCAATGACCAAGTGAGAAAAACAATCAATGACTATATGACAAAAACAATCAATGACTATATGACAAAAACAATCAATGACCAATGAGAAAAACAATCAATGACCAAGTGACAAAAACAATCAATGACTATATGACAAAAACAATCAATGACCAAGTGAAAAAACAATCAATGACAAGGACAAAAACAATCAATGACTAATGAGCAAAAACAATCAATGACAATGACAAAAACAATCAATGACAATGACAAAAACAATCAATGACAAGTGAGAAAAACAATCAATGACTATATGACAAAAACAATCAATGACCAAGTGAGAAAAACAATCAATGACTATATGACAAAAACAATCAATGACTATATGACAAAAACAATCAATGACCAAGTGACAAAAACAATCAATGACTATATGACAAAAACAATCAATGACCAAGTGACAAAACAATCAATGACATATGACAAAACAATCAATGACAAGTGACAAAAACAATCAATGACTATATGACAAAAACAATCAATGACCATGCAAAAACAATCAATGACAATGACAAAAACAATCAATGACCAATGAAAAAACAATCAATGACTATAGACAAAAACAATCAATGACCAAGTGACAAAAACAATCAATGACCAAGTGAAAAAACAATCAATGACTAATGACAAAAACAATCAATGACCAAGTGACAAAAACAATCAATGACTATATGACAAAAACAATCAATGACTATATGACAAAAACAATCAATGACCAAGTGACAAAAACAATCAATGACTAATGCAAATCAAAACATATACTACAAAAAATCATACATCAAAAAAAAATTCCAAGAATAAAACAATCATGACATGACAACACTACAAAAAAAACATTGACCAATGAAAAACATCATACATATACAAAAACAATGATAAAACATCAATGCCATGACAAACATCAATGACAATGACAAAAACAGCAATACAACAATAATGACAATACAACAATCAATGACAAACAAACAATCAATGATATATGACAAAAAACAATATAACAAAATGACAAATGACAAAACAATCAATGACAATGAAAAAACAATCAATGACAATGAAAAAAATCAATAATCAAAATCAAGAAAAAAAAACCAATGATAAAAAAACAATACAATGACAAAAAAAATCAATGACCAAGTGAAAAAACAATCAATACAATGAAAAAACAATCAATACTATAAGAAAAAACAATCAATGAAACAATGAAAGACAACAAACAAATGACAAAAAACAATCAATGACTAGAAAAAACAATCAATGAAATGAAAAAAACAATCAATGCAATGAAAAAACAATCAATGACAATGACAAAAACAATCAATGACAAGTGAAAAACAACAATACCAATGAAAACAACAAATACAATAAAACAATCAATATATATAAAAACATCAATGACCAAGTAGAAAAACAACTATGACAAAACATCAATGAATGCAAAAATCATGATATGCAAAAAATATGACAATGACAAAAACAATCATGACAATGAAAAAACAATCAATGACAAAAAAACATCAAGACAACAAAACAATCAATGAATGAAAACAATCAATGACTATATGACAAAAACAATCAAACCATGACAAACAAACAATGACAACAAACAATCAATATATATGACAAAAACAATCATGACAAGTGACAAAAACAATCATGACAAGTGAAAAAACAATCAATGACATGAAAAAACAATGACAATGACAAAACAATAAGACAATGACAAAAACTAATGACAAACTAACAACAAAAACATAAACATATGACAAGACAAAATAATGACAAACAAAAAAATATATATGACAAAAACAACAAAATGACAAACAATAAAAAATGACAAGTGAAAAAACAATACATGACAAAAACAATCAATGACATGACAAAACAATCAAGACAATGAAAAAAACAATCAATGAAAACAAAAACTAGACAAACAATCATACAGAAAAACAATCAATGAATGACAAAAACAATCAATGACATGACAAAAACAATCAATGACATATGAAAACAACAATAATATGACAAAACAATCAATGACATTGACAAACAACAAGCATGACAAAAAAAAAAACAATATGACAAAAACAATCATGAAAACAAAACAATCAATGACATATGACAAAAAACAATGACATATGACAAAAACAATCAATGACAAGTGACAAAAACAATCAATGACATGACAAAACAATCAATGACCAAGTGACAAAACAATCAATGACTATGAAAAAACAATCAATGACTATATGACAAAAAAATCATGACAAAGAAACAAATAAAAAATCAATGACAATGACAAAAACAATCAATGAACACATAAACAACATCAATGACTATATGAAAAAACATCAATGACAATGAAAAAAAATCAATGACAATGAAAAACAATCATACCAATGACAAAAAAACATGACTAGAAAAAACAATCATGACTAATGACAAAAACAATCAATGACAATGAAAAACAATCAATGACCAAGTGGAAAACAATCAAGACATGACAAAAACAATCAATGACATGAAAAAAACAATCAATGACAATGACAAAAACAATCAATGACTAATGACAAAAACAATCATGACAATGAAAAACAATCAATGACTATAAAAAAATGATATGACAAAAATCATGACAATGAAAAAACAATCAATGACTATATGACAAAAACAATCAATGACAATGACAAAAACAATCAATGATACATAAAACAATCAAAATATGACAAAACAATCAATGACAATGACAAAAACAATCAATGACATGCAAAAATCAATGACAAGACAAACAATCAATGACATGACAAAAACAACAATATATATGACAAAAACAATCAATGACCAATGACAAAAAATCAATGACATGACAAAAACAATCAATGACAATGACAAAAACATCAATGACATGACAAAAACAATCAATGACATGACAAAAAAATCAATACAATGAAAAACAATCAATGACACATGACAAAAATCAATGCAATGACAAAACAATCATGACTATATGACAAACAATCAATGACAATGACAAACATCAATGACTATATGACAAAACAATCAATGACTATGACAAAAACATCATGACATATGACAAACAATCCAAATGACAAAAACAATCAATGACCAATGACAAAAACATATACAAACATAAAATAAAAAACATAATGACAAAAAACAATCAATGATATGACAAAAACAATCAATGACTATATGACAAAAACAATCATGACAAAACAAGACCAATCAAAATATACATAAAAAATCAATGACAAGCAAAAAAATCATGACATAGACAAAAACAATCAATGACTATATGACAAAAAACAATCAATGACTATGACAAAAAAAACAATGACAATGACAAAAACAATCAATGACTATATGACAAAACATAATACAAGTGACAAAAACAATCAATGACAAGACAAAAAAATCAATGACAATGACAAAAACAATCAATGACTAAAAACAAATACAATACAAAATAATGACAAAACAAAATGACCAAGTGACAAAAACAACAATGACCAAGTGACAAAAAAAATAATGACAAAAAAATCAATGACAAGTGACAAAACAATAACAAAAACAAGTGAGAAAAAAATCATGACCATAGAAAAACAATCATGACTATATGACAAAAAAATCAATGACAATGACAAAATAATAAAAAACATCAATGACCATGGAACAAAACAATCAATGACCAAGACAAAAAAAATCAATGACAATGACAAAAACAATCAAGACCAAGGAGAAAAAACATATGAAAAACATAAATAAAAAACAACTGACCAATGAAAAAACAATCAATGACAAGTGAGAAAAACAATCAATGACTATATGACAAAAACAATCAATGACCAATGAAAAAACAACAAAAAAATATGACAAAAACATCAATGACTATTGACAAAAAAAAAACAAAGATAACAAAAAACAATCAACCCGAGCTCTCGTGAAAGCATAAAAAAGAGGCTGGAGATCCTGATAGTTTACAATTGTTGATGAAGTTAACCTGTATTTTGGGAGACAACCTGTATTTTGGGAGACAACATCAAGCAGATTCTTTATCCTACTGATACTTCTGAAACAAAAAGTATATCACACTTAACCTTACCTCATTCGCCACTAAAGCATCGAGGCTTTGTTTTCAAAAATGATCTACAGGATGTGACATGGATCTGCACATCTTTATCACAATTCGACTGTGACTGAAGAGACCTAAGCAGGAAACGCGTTCACACGCAAGTCTAGTACTCAGTAATTACAAGACTGCTGATCCTCAGTAGGATCCGACTTTCAGCGGGTACCATGATAACTTCCTTTCCAAAACAACTTTATAGCTCGGACAGATATCATCCCAATAAATCAATCAAAACTTTCATTTTTGCCACATTTTAAAAAAATATTTAAAAATGCGCGCGTGCGTGCACATACACAACACAGAGAGAGAGAGAGAGAGAGGAGAGAGAGAGAGAGAGAGAGAGAGAGAGAGAGAGAAAGAGAAAGACAGAGAGAGAGAGACAGAGAGACAGAGAGAGAGAAAGACAGAGAGAGAGAGACAGGAGACAGAGAGAGAGAGACAGAGAGAGAGAGAGAGAGAGAGAGAGAGAGAGAGAGAGAGAGAGAGAGAGAGAAAACAAATGATAAAGTACACTGATCAGAATACTTACTTGGGTAGACATAATTGGCTGATGATGCAATTTTTCTTGAGGTGAAATCAACAAACTTATTGTTGCCACTTTTATTGTTTTTTCACACCATTGAGCTATCGCATATCTCACTCTTGTTTACTTTCCTCAATTCTAGGCATTAAATGTACCTACTTTTCACATTTTCTCAGGGCTTTCTGTATACACAAATAAGAGCAGGGTTCACTAACTGGAAAAGCCTGAAGCGAGTCTATAAATGCATACACGTTTTCAACAGATGTACGTACTAAAGCCGAATACAAAATAGAACAGCCATTAGTACATCTGCCGCAAGACAGAAACTTTTCTCTAAACTGCTCAACATCCACTTTAATGTAATGAAGGAAATTAACAATTTATAGAAAGTGGCATCTGACTGTTTCTATCATAATCCGAAATTGACAAATTGATAATACAACTAGTCTAGAATTAAATTAAACACGCTTTTTTTCACAGACAGCTGTGTATTCAAACAGCTCCAATCTTATCGCGGCTTGCTTTCATCCAACGTACGGTAGTGTTGTGTACTCGTTCTTTGTTGGTGTCGTCAATGATTTATAGCCAGCCAAGTGCGCGGAGATCTGTTTGCTCGAGACAGGACACCAAGAGGACAGGAAGTAAAATGCATTAATCTATGGCTGACTGCAAGCTTCCACAGAATAATTTTCAACAGAAAATTCATTTTGAAAAAGTCAAGCCATTCTAACAGACTTCATTTTTCTTGAAAAATATATATACAAAAATTATGCACCACACACAAATAGGTCAAAACCACTCACTTTAAAAACGCACAACGGCCTTGACAAGGGCCGGTGTGGCCGAAACGTTGTGCGTTTTTAAAGTGAGTGGTTTTGACCTATTTGTGTGTGGTGCATAATTTTTGTATATATATTTTTCAAGAAAAATGAAGAGTATTTCCAACACCACAATGGCAAAGATATTCCATATTGTGAATTCTAAAAGTCATTCTAACAGACTTCCTTTTTATACGAACGTTATTACAGAGTATCCAGATTAACGTTGAAAAAGCATAAAATGAAATGAAACTTCATGTAAACCGAGAACAATGATAGATTTTCACAACAGTGAAAACATAATAAAATACGGTCAGAAGTTCCTGAAAAAGTGCTATTCATACACTCTCTTCAAAAAGTGCTGGTTTTAGCCACTTTCTTGGTCCGTGTGACCTTGACCTTGCGCCGAAACATTCACAGTTATACATTCGCGACTCTCAACAGTCCACATCTTCCACCCAAATATGATAAGGATGTATTAAGAAACGACTGAGAAAATCTGCTGGCACATATTTGTGTCACACACACACACACACACACACACACACACACACACACACACACACACACACACACACACACACACACACACGCACACACACGCACGCACGCACACACACGCACACACACACACACATGCACACACGCACACACACACACATGTATGCACGCACACACGCACACACACACGAAGGCACAAGCACATGCACACATACCATACATACATACATACAGACAGACAGACAGACAGACATATATACATACATACACCTCTTTCCAATCGATATGAAAGTTTGTCAAGCAATTCTAATTGTCTCCATTCTTCTTCGAAAACAAACAAACGAACAAAAAAAAAAGTTTACACTTAATTCTCTACAGGTCATGGTGTATCATAGTACTGGATGCATGATTAAGACTTTTCTGCATACATTGGCAGACTTCATCATTTTGTATAGATCTACCCTGTAGAAAAAAAAGCTGAATAGCTCTGCAAATAAACACTACATATGTAATGAATTTTGAAAAAGTGAATCCAAATCGAAAAAAAACCCCACCTCTTGTCTGTGTACTTCCCTGGGAAGAGATAAGTATGAACAGATGTGTGTGCGCGCGCGCACGTATGTGTAGGTGTGCATGTGTGTGTGTGCGTGCATTAATGCGTATGTACGTGTGTGTGTGGGCATGTGTCAGTGTGGTAGTTTTGTCTTTGCATGTGAGTGTGTGTGGGCGGCCAGGTGAGGGAAAGGGGATCACATGCACATATATGTTTACGACACATTAGGAAAAATTGACAACGTTTTGGATCTGTTCTGTATGTATTGTAGGAAATCTGACGTCGCAAACGCTGGTATGGTGCGTCTTCTTATTTACACATGACCGATACGATTAGATCGTAATGCAATAAGAGAATATATTTGTTGTTGTGGTCATGTTTTCACACGTTCTGGGTTCTATTACCTATGATGAATTAAAATCCTCAGGGTGGCATAATTGTTGTACTTTGGTTACTTTATATTTCATGACAATGAGGGAAATCGGTGTTTCTTTAAATCATGACAATGAGGGAAATCGGTGTTTCTTTAAATCATGACAATGAGGGAAATCGGTTTCTTTAAATCATGACAATGAGGGAAATCGGTTTCTTTTAAATCATGACAATGAGGGAAATCGGTTTCTTTAAATCATGACAATGAGGGAAATCGGTTTCTTTAAATCATGACAATGAGGGAAATCGGTTTCTTTAAATCGTGACAATGAGGGAAATCGGTTTCTTTAAATCATGACAATGAGGGAAATCGGTTTCTTTAAATCATGACAATGAGGGAAATCATCGCTGTGTTTCTTTAAATCATGACAATGAGGGAAATCGGTTTCTTTAAATCGTGACAATGAGGGAAATCGGTTTCTTTAAATCGTGACAATGAGGGAAATCGGTTTCTTTAAATCATGACAATGAGGGAAATCGGTTTCTTTAAATCGTGACAATGAGGGAAATCGGTTTCTTTAAATCATGACAATGAGGGAAATCGCTGTTTCTTTAAATCATGACAATGAGGGAAATCGGTTTCTTTAAATCATGACAATGAGGGAAATCGCTGTTTCTTTAAATCATGACAATGAGGGAAATCGCTGTTTCTTTAAATCATGACAATGAGGGAAATCGTGTTTCTTTAAATCATGACAATGAGGGAAATCGCTGTTTCTTTAAATCATGACAATGAGGGAAATCGCTGTTTCTTTAAATCATGACAAAGACAGAAATCACTTTCTTTTAAATCAGTCGAGTATGTATTTGTAAGACTGGATCCACGATTATGGCCTTGTTAGTTGTACATCTGTCGGGGAAGGGGGGGGGGGTTGGAATAACTCTGCCCGTAAATACTTAAAATGGAGTGGACATCGAAAAAGCGAATAAAAAAAAAAAAGAAAAAAAAAAGAAAAGGATAACACATAGAAAATATATATATTTGGTTGGTTTAAACACAAAGACAGGATGGTCAAGCTCTAATGATACTCTTCCTTGTATGTCATATAAGCTACGCACAAAAAGTTAAGGATCACTATGAGAAAACAGGTGCGTAATAAACTCATTTCGCTACTGTTATTTATTTCTCAGTCCAGCCAAATTGTTATGAATTCTTGTTCAGCTGTAAGTGGGCGATGTTGTGTTAGTGCGAAAATTGCACGGGATTCTCTACTACTGAGCTTGGCCGCAAACGGAAAAGCGGAAACTTGCGAAAAAGGACCTTGTTTTGGACCGTTCTGCCTGAACACATTGCACAAGCCAGATGGAAAAACCATTATGCACGTGCAAGCACTGCTGTTTATGTGTGAGATGCTGTCTCTTGCTTGGCTTTATAAGAAGACATTCCACCAGTAGTAGGCCTGATCTGACAATGCCTCCACGACGAAAATTGAGCGAGTTTGAGAGGGGACGAGCTGTTGCATGGTTCCAAGATGGTGTTCCCAAGCGAGAAGTGGCCAGGCGACTTCAGGTGTCCATCTCGGTCATTGTCAGACTGATTCAACGCTTCACAGCCACTGGGAGGGTCCATGAAAGACGCAGATCTGGTCGACCGAAGAAGACAAACCCACGTGAAGATCGTCTCATTGAACGACAAGCCCTGCAGACAAGAACAGCCTCTTCCAGCATCATTCGAAGGCAGCTGAGGGTGGCTACTAACATCAACATCAGCCAGCAGACCATACGGAACCGCCTTCATGGGTTTAACCTCCGTTCTCGTCGCCCAGCTGTACGGCCACGCTTAACTCCAGCCCATAGGGCAGCACGCCGCACCTTCTGCAGACGTCACGTGAGGTGGACACGTCAGCAATGGTCCCAGGTCCTGTTCAGTGATGAATCACGCTTCACCATGAACCACAACGACGGCCGACTGAGGGTCTGGAGGCGCCCAGGCAACGCTTTATTGACACCACTGTCCAAGAAAAGGTGGCCTTTGGTGGAGGTTCTGTAATGGTCTGGGGGGCCTTCAGCCTTCACCACAGAACACCCTTGTATCATGTACAGGGTAACCTGACTGGCCTCCGATACCGGGATGAGATCCTTCGACCGCTGGCTGTGCCTACACTGCAGCAGATGGGACCAACGGCTGTCTACCAGGAAGACAACGCTCGCCCCCACAGGGCAAGGGTGGTCAACGACTTCCTGCAGCAGTCTGGAGTCAACAGAATGGAGTGGCCAGCATGCAGTCCCGATCTCAACCCGATTGAGAACCTCTGGGATGAGCTGGATCGCAAAGTGAGGAGCAACCACCCCCCTCCCAGGGATGCCCAACACCTCTACCAGATGCTGCAGGCTGAGTGGCAGGCGCTTCCACAGAGGATCTTCACCAACCTGGTCAACTCGATGAGGACTCGCTGCGTCGAGTGCCAGAACAGCCATGGCGGTTACACGCATTACTGAACTTTTGGGAGCATCAGAATGCCCTGTCTTGTGATTTCAATGACTTTGGGAAATCAAATTTCGATACGTACCCACTTTGATCAAATGTACACACCAAACGATTGCTCGAAATTGAAGGCAATTGTGTATCGTTATCACTAAAGCATGGAATTAAATGTTTGCCAAACTTCAACGCATTGGCTTTCTTATTTTGAAAGTTATGAATTTTTGTGCAAGTGATCCTTAACTTTTTGTGCGTAGCTTAGATCATAACACAAATGAGATGACCCTGAACATAATCCAGATCAATGAAACTTTCACATGATATTGAGAATTATCAATCGACTATACGAATCAAATGTAATAACTTTTGGCTCATAAATCTCTGAGCTATGACAAGATTTGTATATTTCTATAATTTCAAGATTCTAATCTTAGAATTGTACCAAAGTCATCCGAACGTCAGCATTGGTGAGTCTGAAACAAGGCATTGTTAAATCTACGAAAGTGACCATTTACATTTGATAGTGTAGTAGTGATTTTGCTGTTCACACAAATGACAAAATTAATGACGGTTTATCTATATAGCTTGACTATTTCTGTAAAAATGGTTGAGATGATCGGTATGAGTACAGTGATCCCGCCAAAAAATCAATTCTAAACGGCTGAGAAAATTCCATTCGAAATATTAGCTGCTCAGACGACAATCCAGATTTTGTACGCTTCAAGATCGTTGTGACCTTAGAGAGGCATCAGATGAAATGAAACTTGCCGTGACGCAAGGATAGTGGTAGACTGTTACCACAGTAAAAGCAGAATTTACATATTCTGAAAAAGTGCTATTCACACACCTTCATGAAAAAGTGACCTTGACCTGGGTGCCATGACCATTAAATCATGCATTCACGATTCTTCATAGTCAACACATTTCTTCTAGATTTTGTAATGTTTAATCTGTAAACAGCTGAGAAAATCTTGCTGACACATTTTTGTCATAAACACACGCACAGATACACCTCCCTCTCCTATAGACAGATAGAATCTCAATTTTTCTTGAAAACGGAGTTTAAAACAGGCAAGAAGTGAAGTTAAACATGAATGTGTTTGGTTTGTGTAAGGACACAGGAGAGCGAAGCCATATTGATATTGATGCAGATGAAAATAGTACAGGTGACTCTGAAAATAGCCGGAAGTCAATGAAACAAATGTCTTACTGGAAAGAATTATTCCACTGTATAAACCAAATATGATTACCACTGGATAATAATCCTCTGAATTTGGAACAGGTATGTATATTTCGCCAACCTGGTAGATGTGACTTGGCGTCCGCATGTCTGACTCAAGGTATTGCTAAAGCTAGACAAGCAATTATGTTCACTTGGATCTGTAATGGTAATATTGTTCACAGAAATAACATAATAATGCTCATGATAATAGGCGGTTATTTATAGGCTTGACCATTTATGTATATAACGACTCGACCATAAATCAAACCGATCAAATTACAAATGGCTGAGAAAATTCAGTTTGAAATTTTTGATGCTCAGAAGACAATCCAGATTTTCTGTTGTAAAGGCCACAGTGATCTTGAAAAAGCATTAGCTAAAAACATGATGTGAAATAAAGATAATAGTAGATCGTCACAATAGTGTAAGCTGAAAGTGAATATTCCAGGAAGTTCCTGAAAAAGGACCGTTTTTAGGTCCTTTTTAAATTATACCAGTGTGAACAAGACTTTGGTACCATGACTCATCATTATGATCATGTGCCTTGCCGGATGGTGTTGGCGATCATAACCGTCCATACGAATCTCTTTTGTCACTGTAAGTGTATCTCCCATTCTTTCTGTCTTCATCCACTCCGCAAATCTGTCCAACATTTTCTCCCTAGGTCTATCTGGTGCTCTTTTCCCCTCCTGCCTTCCTGTTGTGACTAGGTGCTCAAATTTCTCTTGTCATAAAATGTATAAATATTGCTTGTCTTTTCCTAATCTTCTACATTAATGTTCTTTTTGTGTTTGCCTCTTTGAAGATTGTGTCGTTTGTTTTATTTGCTGTCCGTGGAACTCAACATTCTTCTTGGAAACCGCATTTCACCTGCCTCAGTCTTGTTCTGACTTTGCTTAACACCGAATAATTTTTCATGATGTTAGATAATAGGCTTTTGTTGGTAAGAACGCTTTTCATTTTCTTGAATGCTCTTTTAGCTTGACCAGTTCTGCTTGATATTTCTGATCGGCGTCTGCTGTCTGGTGAGTTGACTGTTGCCAAGATATTCAAACTTATCAACTTGTCTCAGTGTTTGTACCATTTGCTGTTATTTTGTATGAGGGGATTTCTTGCTTTTTTACATACGCATCTCGTCAGCAGTTTATTACACTTTTGATCCAGATCCGTTTGTTAACAGCCGAGGACATCTTGTTAACACACACACACATACACACACACATACACACCCCCACACGCACGCATGCACACACGCACGCACACCGCCACACACCACACACACACACACACACACACACACATGACACTAACACACACCACACACACAAACACACACACATACACATACACACACACACCACATATATACACACCACAGAGACAGACAGACACACACATACAGACACACACACACACACACACACACGCACACACGCGCGCGCACACACACACACACACACATCACACATACACACAGAGACAGACAGACAGACAAACACAGACACAGACAGACACAGACACACACACTCCACACACACACACGACACACACACACACACACACACACACACACACACACACATAACACACACACACACACACACACACACACACACCACACATACACACACACACATCTCCCTCTTTAGTCGATGCGAAATAGCAATCTCCCTTTTCTGGAAAAGGGAAGTAATATAGGCAAGATGTTACTAAATGGATGTATGGCTGGTTTAACATAAAGACATAAGACTGTCAAGCCATATTGATATTCTTCCTTTTACATCATGTACTTGACTGCGCGTCTGGACAAGCTACCGGAAAGTGGTGTGATACGTCATCGAATTGCCTTAGGATTTTTGGAGGGTTTTATCCCATGGCCTTCTCTTTTTCTGAACACAAGGCAGTGGGTTCCAGTCCACCCTCATCCGCTTTCACAGCTGCAGAGAATTTATTTTCGTCTATGTGGTCAGCTGTTGGGATTCCCAGTCCTTGTAACTGCCCAAACACATCGGCTGGTTCGTAGGCCACACGACGATGGGCCATGTACACCACACCCCTTCCCTTTTTACCCAGTTATACTGCCAGGTACCCATTTGTGCCAGGATATATACAAACAATGTGAAGACGGGGTATACCACGATGTGTTGTTACAGGTAAAATCATTCGTCAAACCAACTGGTCGAACTATCTTTAAAGGATCTGTAAATTTGCATGTTTTTCAATTTGATTAGTTTTATAATCATGCATTTATTGGATGAATGCTATTTAATAAATTTGCCGATGTAGCTTGTTAGTGGAGAGATCGACGGATCAGTCAGTTGATAGATTGGCTGGTTCATTAATTGATGATGTTATTGACCATTCGAATATTTCATATATGAATTTGGCTAAATTTCTGGTTGAGTGATTGGTGGATTGGTCTACTAAATGGGTAATAAGTAGCTACTTAGATTTGACGATCCATCTATTTGTCATATTACAAAACAAAAAGATTTACAAATGGTTGATGTTCATGTATCTGGAGATTATATAAAGTTAATCTGATTTTCACACACAGGCACAAGTACACATACACACACGCAGATTGAGGGAGAGAGAGAGAGGGAGAGAGAGAGTGAGAGAGAGAGAGACAGACAGAAAGAGACAAAGAGAGACAGACAAACAGAGAGAGAGACACAGAGAGAGAGAATACGAATACGAAATGTTTTAATGTGTTAGGCCTCTACGCCCATTCACATAGGACACATGGGTGGGGGTGGGTGGGGATGTAACATGAAACAACCAATCGAAAATAACATTAGCAACAAATCACTCAGTAGTTCTTCGTGACATGGAAATCCCGATCACGGTACCGAACAGTTCAATGTTATGTAGCCTATAGGATGATGTTGATTTTACTGTCTGACCACCGACCGACCATCGACATCGTTTTCACAGTCAATCACAATATTGCTGTAGACTGTTTAAGGTGGATTCCGATGATGATTTTCACGATGGCCATCACTGGTGCTGGAGGTGACTTCGGTATTCTGACGGACATAGACAAAGAGTGCGTCCATGCTTTTAGCTATTTCCATCACACAGGTCATCAGTTCACCGTATTTACCTCCCTGTTTCACGCACGGCTGTTGTGTATGTGACACTGAATGTTTTCACCATTGTGCTTGTTTTCTTCAGCTTGCTCAGTATCAGAATCAACGAGTGTTGTCTGTTCTGCCACAGACTGTGTCGTAGTTTCTACAGCAGCATTCACTTCACAGATTTCTTCACCACTGTTTTCATCGTCATTATCATCAGAGGATGCGCATGACCCGTTTTCTAACATCATGCCATTTTCATGCATGATCGTCACTTTCCGCGGGTCTATGTCGCTGTGACGTGTGTCGTCCCTCAGTTCAACTGGTCGTGCACTGCGTGCTGGCTGACTTACACAGCAAGGGGAATGGTGGTCAAGTTGAAATGTGTCAGCATGAAAAGAGTTACTATTGTCACTGACAATATAAAACTGGTAATAGTGATAATAGTAATAATAATAGTGTAATGTTAACAACAACAACAGCAACAATAACAATAATGATAATAATAATAATAACAATGATGATGATGATGTTGATGATGATGACATTCATAAGCCGCCAAATCTTGATTGAAGATTCAAAGTGAGGCGCACGCTTTCATCACTCACCAAAGCAATCATCAACAACGACCGAATCTCCAGGGCACAAAGCACACGCAAACGGGAGGGGGGGGGGGGGGAAGACAGATGGGAGCAGGGCGTGCGACCCTTGACCCAAGCCGTCTTCTTCCCTCCGTCTCTCTCTCTCTCTCTCTCTCTCTCTCTCTCTCTTTCATACACACACACACACACACACATACACACACGCACACACACGCGCGCGCGCGCACACACACACACACACACAGAATAATGAGCCAGTGTACACTCGAGCCTGCTCGACAAATGCCCTTGACCCAAGTTATCGTCCTCTCTGTCACACACACACACACACACACACACACACACACACACACACACACACACACACACACACACACACACACACACACACACACGCACCACACACACACACACACACACACACGCACACACACACACACACACACACGCACACATATATTCTCTCTTTTTCTCTTTCTTTCACGATACCATAAAGCAATGCAACAAGTCAAGCAAACAAAACAAAACAATCAAACAAACAAAACAAAATATGAAAATAAGAGGAAAAACAAAAAATATACAGGCACAAAACACATAACACACTAACACATACAGACACAAAAGAAAAGAAAAGAAAACAAATATTTAACAAATACCACAGCAAATTCAAAGACACACAAACACACATACAACAAATAAATTGCAGACCGACAAACAAACAAACAATATGACAACTTTCGCCGTTCTCCAGCTGTCTTTTTCATTACTTCAAATTTCTGATTCAGGAGAAGCTCAAACGCTGCTTGTTCCATGCTGTATAATTGATGATGGCTTTTGTTTTTCCTCTTATAGTAGACTTTAAACCATTTCCTCTAACTATTCCTATTTGAGTAAGACAATAAATGGTAAGATGACTCATTTTGTTTGCGAAGGTATGATTTTTAGCGTCTAAGAACTTTGGACTTTCCAAGATTCTGAATATATGTTTTGTTGTAGTAGCATTTCCTGCAAGTTTGTCGGCATGTTCATTTTCTTTTATTATCAGCGTGTCCCGGATAGCAAATCTACGGAATATTTTTTAGATCAATACTGCCCAATGCTTTGTGCGAGTTTGGAGTTCCTGTAACTTTTTGCACTTTTTGAAATAGGTTCATTCAGATATGTGATCGGCAATAATCTTTGGGGTTGCAGCTCAGTTGCTCGATGAATAGTTTAATTTTTCCATCAGTTTTCTTTTTTTTTTTTTTTGGCAATTGGCGACAGTGTTTCCCTAGATTTTTTGGTACGATAGTTTTGTATAAGTTTATGAAATGCTTTGGATACGTTTCCCATTCTTTTGTCTGTTTGAGTTCTGTCAGTTGACAAACGTGCTGAAAGGATTCTTCAACCTGTATCATCCATGATTTGCAACGTTGGAGTCGATTGCCTTTTGCTTTTCTGACAATCTTGTGAAATGGAGTTTCTGGATTTTTCAAAGTCCCGAAATATGCTTTCATTCGTTCTATTTTATGTCTTGGCTGTATTGGCAGAAGATCAAATAGCGCACAGTATCTTTTGTGGTTCCGAGGGTCACTCTCATTGCTTCATTCTGTTTTGGTATGTGGCGATGTTGTGAGGCCACGTCCATGGCTGGAGGACACTCAGTATTACAGCTTGGTATGCTAGAAAGAGACAAGTTGTTCAATGCCATTGGTTGCTATTGCGTTCAGGACTGAAAGGTCGTTTTTACATTTTCGTGTAGTGATTTCGACATGTATTCGGCTGGTTAGCATTCTATCAAAACTGATGCGAACTATAATAGCGTAAGTTGTGTCTGTTCGTTCGATATTGCTTGCTCTGAACATAACAGGTGGAATGTTTTAATCGTTACTCTGTTACCAAGAGTGGAGAACGGTAACTGTGCATTGGTGAATTTATTGCTGATCCAGTTTCTTGGTACCATTATCTACGTTATTCAATTGTTTTTGTATTGCTTTGTTTCTTTCTGGTGCATACTTACCTGTCGTCAGCAAAGACGAGTATGCAGGTCATTGTTATTTAGGAACCAGAAAAAAACCCACACACACACAAAAAAAGAATAAGAACGCATATTTAATACAACCAGACAAGACAGGCGCAAATTTTCAGCCAACTGGCCTTTGTCAAGCGTAAGATCACAAACAAACAAAAAAACACCAGATACAAAAATTAGGAGAAAAAGACTGAAATTTCTTTGCTGCTCCGTCCAGTGTGAGAAAAGCATTGCTATTTAGGTGAAGAAGTTTCTTTGGATACATGTTGTAGAGAACTGGAGAAAGTGGCGATTCTTGAAGGAGTCCCATGGAAAGTTTTTGATATCCTGAAATCAGCTTCCAAATCGTATGACTTTAGTAGTAGCAGCAACAGCAGCAGTAGTAGTAGTAATCATGATAATAATAATGATAACAGTTATAATACTGATAATAATGATGATGATGATGATAATAATAATAACAATAATAATGATGATAATAATAATAATGTCATCATTATCATCATCATCATCATTATTGTTATTATCATTATTGTTATTATTATTTTCATCGTCATCATGATCGCCGTCATCATCATCATCGTCATCATCATCATCGTCATCGTCGTCGTCGTGATCATCATCATCATCATCATCATTATCATCATCATCATCATCATTGCTTTTGTTATTATGAAATTTATAAAAAGCCAAATCTTGACATAAAAGTCAATCAAAGCGCGCACTCAGCATTTTATCGAAACAATCAATTACAATGACTGAAACTCAAGGACGCTGGGATGGGGAAAACAAGAGTGGAGTTGGAAACGAAAGGGTAAGAACAAAAAGGGAGAAATCACGGCCGGACAAAACGTTATATCTTCAAGTTAGGCTTGAAGAAACACAAGAGTATGTGTGACTTTTAAACAGACAGGGGAAACTCGTTCTAGTTGTATGGACCAGACATTTAAAAACAGCATCGACTGACTGTTGAATATTGCATCAAGGAATTTGTAAATAAGTAGTATCAGAAGCAGAACTACTGGTCTGGCAGTGGTGTACATTTGGAGGTGGTCATAAAGATAAATAGTTGCACCTACCAGTGAAATGTGTTGATTTTGTATGAAATTCTTTGAGAAACAGGCAACCAATGGAGAAAGCGAGCAAGGGAGTGACATGATCAAGCCTCCTTTTACGAAGGGAAAGACAGACTGTGGAATTCTGAATACACTGTAGGTATGGAACAAAAGAAGCAGGCAAGCCAGAGAAGAGATAGTTAACAATAATTGATACGAGACAATATAAGAGAGGTAGCGAGTTTACAAGCTACTGAAGTTGAAAAATTACGATGAATAGACCTGAAACATCGCAACTGGCAGTAACGTGACTGACAGATTTGGATGATGAATTTCTTAATGGAGAGTTGAGGATCAAGAACAACGCCAAGGTTCTCGACTGCATCAGAAGCTACGATGGTATTGTCACCTAGTTGGACGGAATATTTTTACACTGGATGGCTTGTGCTTGGTGCTTGTGCTTCTTCAGTCGTATCTCTATCCAACTGTCGCTTATTCTGTATCATCCAGTTCTGGATCTCAAGATAACAATCAGAAGCTTTGGAAAGAAGAGTGGAAAGATTTTCAGGAGATGCACTGTTGTAGAGCTGGAAATCATCACTACAGAAATTATATTTGCAACAAATCATTCATTATGTTAATGAAAGAAGTTTCGGTGTTGTGGTCAGGTTGGTAAGCTAAATGAAAAGGATGGTAAAGATAGTTGACTGAGAGACAATTATTCATATGTTTCATAATCACTTTCTCAAGGAAATTGGAAAGGGACGGCAAGCTGGAGACGATAGTTTTTAAGAGTGTTAGGACTGAGATTATTCTTTTTCAGCAGAGGTCTAACAGTAGCTGTTTTGAAAGAGAACTGGACAGATCCAGTGAGAAAAGAGGTGTTAATGATATGCGTTGTGAATGGCAGAAGCTCAAAAAGTATATGTGAAAGAGAGACAGGTATGGGGGTCGGGGATCAAGTACATAAAACTTGAATGATATTTTTTTCAGGATGCTGCCAATCAGAGGTTCAGAAACTGGTTGAAATTGGATGAGTGGGAGGCCTATGAAAAGAGGATCAGGAAGAGATAGAAGAAAAGATGTTTTATCTAACTTGGCTTGAAGGTCGTTAACTTTAGAAGAGAAAAGAAGTTGAAAAACTCTCTGGGAGATATGGAAGATTGATGTTGGAAGAAACTGGAAATGACTTAGTAGTACCCAAAAGATAAAACATGACAGAACAAGTGTTTCGTGGTTGTAGATTCAAGGACCTGGGTCGAAGAGTTGGTATTAGCTTTCCGAGATTATTTTCGTAACTTTTTTCACCTGCTTTCGAAAAAGCTGTGAATGAACTTTCAGCTTGGAGGACTGCCATTGACGTTTGGCACGTCTATGAGTTTGTTTAACCACCCTTTGTTTAACCACCCTTATATCATTTGTGTACCAGGGTGCAGATGGGCGGTCAGGCAGAACATGGGTGGTAGGGGGTGCATGCTCATCTAGAAGCTGGTGCAAGACTGGATTGCTGTGACCAGAAGGATTGGAGGAATTTGAAAGAGAGGAGAGAGGACCCACGAGGTCAGACGAGAAGGATTTAATTGCAGCGTACAGGTTTAGACAAAATGAGGGAAAGAACATAGCAAAATGGTCTGCAGGAAGCTGGTTCAGGACTGTGGCTGATATAACAAGTTCATCGATGTCGCGGGCGATCAGTCAGTCAATAATATGACTTTTAATGTGGGCTGGGGCACCAGCTGAGCAGGAGGAGAATTGATACACAGTGACAAACATGAGCACTTGGTTTCCCAATCGTCTTGATCATCACTGGGTACATTGATATCGCCAAGAATGTCACATTTTCCTGATCTTAAAGTGTAAAAATCGAGAAGGCTTGATTTCATTATGAAATATGAAAGGAGTGAGTTTGTTTGCAGGACTTGGAGGAGAGAACGATGAAAACAAAGAAACTGACAGGCTGACCTGACATATGAAGAACGACTTCAGCAGTTTCGAATGACAGAGTAGAAAATGGAAAATAGTGACTGAAGGAGAGACAAGATTCAAACACATTTTATACATAACAGCAATCCCACCATCAAGAAAGGTTTCACGGAAGGAATGAAGTTTGTAACCAGGGGGAGTTAGCACAAGCACATAAACGAGTCCCAAGGCAATCATTACATCTGGAAAAGAGTGGCTGCAGTATACGCGTCACTTTCCTTTGGTGACCATGTGTGCCTATATATGTTAACACCACGCACACTGTGAAAAACAACGAAAACACACAAAACAACGAAACTTAGGACACTCCAGGCGAAGTTGTGGCAAGGGTCCTCACTGTGCCATTCCTTCTTGCAGTGTAGTGGCAATCTATCTTGCGATTGTCATGCTGACGCTATATCGCTGAAGTAGTTCACTGTCATGCTGGCGCTATGTTGCTGAAGTAGTTCCATGAGTAGTCTGAATTG
>JAPXFY010000022.1:35097446-35099946 GCA_030674185.1 Monoplex corrugatus | reverse complement strand
TCCCAGGCCATTTTTCTAGATTTCTCGTGGTGGCTTCGCTGTAAAGTGAAAACAAATCTGGTGACAAAACACATCCCTGCCTAATGCCTCTTTTAATATTTTGGAAAGAGCTTATATCCTTTTCTACTCTCATTGCTGCTGTTTGTTCCCAATAAATATATTCATTATTATTCTTAGATCCTTTCCATCAGCACTGAGCCTTTCTAGTTGGTTGATCAATTATTCGGATCGTGTCTTACCGGATCAAAAGCCTTGATATGATCAACAAAACATGAACAGAAACCATTAATCAACTCAACTGATCTTGCTATGAGAATTCTTAATATGTACATGATAGTAGGCTTTTTCTCTTTGATAATTCTGCATTGTTCTTCTACTTCTCTTTTGATTCTGTTCCTTGTCATCATCATGGTTATTCTTAATAGAATCTTTGTTACATGACTCGTCAAGCTGATTGTACAATGAGTTCGTATTCTATAGCCCCTGTTTTTTTGTTGTTTTTTTGGAATGAAAATCGATTTTGACATATTTTAGGCAGTTTTCCGGTATCATGAATTTTATTTAGGAGGACTTATTTTATCAATACCAAATTTATCTAGATCTTCAATCATTTCTGTAGTTACAGTGTCTGGTCCTAGGGCTTTTCCCAGTTTCATCGTTTTTAATGTTGCTCTTTCGTTGTGGATGGTCATTCAACGTTTTTTCTTATGTGTTCTCTCTTTCTGTCATCGTCAAAAAGGTCGATCTAAAATTTTCTTTTTCGATAATATTACACCATGTTCAGATTTTAAGCAACCAATTGATGTGCACGTCTTTTTCCTGTGATCAATTTCTTCAGCGTTTCTGTACATAGGATTTGTTTTGTTTCGGTCTTCTATTTCTTTGTACTTTGTTTCCAGCCTAGCTTCCTTTGTTTAATTGCACCTATTCCTGATTTTCTTATGTATCTTTCTGTATTCTTCCTTTTTTCCTCCATTCTCCCATCAGCATAAAATTTCTTCTGTTGTCGGGATCTTCTTTGCTTTCCTTTCAATTTTAGGGATTTCTTCACAAGTTTCATTTATCGAGTTTCTCAACGTTGTTTATTGTTTCTCACTGTCATCAACATCCTCCAGAGCACTGAATCTGTTTTGAACATATACGTTGATTTTATTACGAGTCGATTCATCTGTCTTTAAGAGTCCAAGATTTAGTTCGATGTTACTTTTGGTTTATTTTCTTCTCTTTAGTTTCAGCCTAAATTTTCCCATTACAGGATTGTCGTCATTGAGGCAGTCTACGCCCGGTAATATTTTTGCTATCAGTAAAGAAATTCTTAATCTTTTATTTTTCAGGTTGTAATCAGTTTGATTTCTTGTAATGTCTCCTGGATTCATCCATGTTCGTTTTCTTCTGTTAGGTTGCTCAAACCAAGTGTTGCCTATTATGTATACATGGTCGACTATCGTGATCGATAAAGTCTAACCTAGCACTTTATTGTGTACCCTCATGTGGGATCTCAGGCATAAGTCTGATGCACACAGGTGGCCGCATACTGAACATTCAATGGAACGCTCTACAGAGCTGGTTCTGGCCTACATTACTGTACTTTTTTCCACTTGGCTGCTTCGTCTTTAATTTTCATAAGCTTCTGTTCCCTTGCGAATAGCTTGCCTCCATTCAGACCTGTTTGTGGTGTGGTCATAATTTCCCTGTTTTATTTTTAATCAATGTCACGTTTCTGGAGAGATTTTTTCAGGGTGTCTATGTAGCGAAGCGTAGGCCGTCCTCTTGGTCGATGGCCCTTTGTCAGTTCACCATAGAAGAACTGCTTTGGAAGCCTGCTATACTGCATGCACACAAGATATCCAGACCATCTTAGCTGAGACTGTGTTAGCAGTACAGCTATGCTTTGCTTCTGGCCTTGCAAAAGTACATTCACGTTTTAGACTCTGTTGTACCATTTGATGTTTAAGATACGTCTGAGGCAGCGCTGGTGAAACTGATCTAGTAGCTTGACATGCTTACAGTAGAGAGTCCAGGTCCATACAGCAATGCAGTCACGACTACTGCTCTGTATGGGATGTGTACAGTTCGACAAGTTATCGGGAGTTCCTTCCCTTTCCTACGGTACGCGACGGCTGTAGGCATGGACGCTACAGAGCGAACACAAGCACCGTACGCACTGAAATACGCAGAAAAACTCAATGCAAAGGAGCAACATAGGTATCATTTAGAAATTCTGGATATAGATGGAGTTGATCCTTATGATATTCCAAAACAATCGTGGTCTGCGCATCCAGATTATCTCCCTGATATAAACTATATCCGCATCGTTAATTAATTTGTTTATAGGATCAGCGCCTACACAACGGACGAATTACGGGATTACAAAGGTCTGAAGGCATATCGGCTGTTCGTTTCCTGCTGGGTCCGTGATATTTGGATATACAGACCTGATGGATGTCAGAATGTGGTCGTCTCAGCTAGGATGTTTCATGCAGTGTGTACATTATCAAGC
>JAPXFY010000022.1:35069946-35092446 GCA_030674185.1 Monoplex corrugatus | reverse complement strand
AAAAGCAAGAACAGAGAAGAGAGACATTGACGTAGTTTGGCTTGATCTGGCGAATGCATATGGATCAGTTCCACACGATATGATCCAGCTGGCTCTTGAAATGTATCACATCCCAGAAAGCATCCGAACAATGCTGAGGAAGTATTTCCAAGGGTTCTCAATGCGGTTCTCTACCAAAGAATACACCAAGGACTGGATAGACCTAGAGGTGGGCATTGCAATGGGCTGTGCAATCTCTCCCATACTGTTCGTGTTGGCAATGGAAGTCATCTTGAAAGCTGCAATGAAGTGTTCAGGTCCAGTGAATCTGGGAGATGGATACCAGATGCCTCCTCTGAAAGCTTTCATGGATGACACAACAGTCTTGTCCACGGATGAGGAAGAGACACACCAAATCTTAAAGCAGCTGGATGAGCTGGTGGCCTCTTCAAGAATGAGGTTCAAACCTAAGAAATCCCGAAGTCTCTCACTGCGAAAAGGAAAAGTGGCAGATTCAGTCAAATTCATGGTAGCCAACCAAGCCATCCCCACTGTCACAGAAGAGCCAGTAAAAAGTCTCGGAAGATGGTATGATGACTCCCTGAAAGACACACAAAGGGGATGTGAAACCAAGCAAACAGCAGAAGAAGGCCTGAAGAAAATAGATAACTGCGGACTGCCAGGCAAATACAAAGTCTGGTGTCTACAGTTCATGCTGATACCAAAGCTGCTGTGGCCACTGCTAATCTATGACATTTGCACCAGCACAGTCGAAGCAATGGAAGCCAAAATCAACAAATACACAAGAAAATGGCTCGGTGTCCCACCTGGTCTCACTGATGTTGCATTCTACTGTCGTCAAGCAATGCTGAAGCTACCTCTGAAATCCATAGTGGAGGAATACAAAGTTGGAAAAGCAAGACTGTTGAGCATGCTGGAGGAATCGGAGGACAATATCGTGAGAGCAGTTCATCCAAAGCTGAGAACTGGCAGAAAGTGGAAAGTCCAAGAGACTGTAAACAATGCCAAGAGAAACCTCAGCATCAAAGAAATAATTGGACACACGCAAACCAACAGACAGGGACTGGGAGCAACAAAAATGCAGTGGTGGTCCAAAGCCAAAGGGAAGGAAAAAAGAGACATGATCATACAGGAGTTGAAGGAAGAAGAAGATGTCAAAAGAGTGCAGAAGGCAGTCCAGCAAGGTCAACAGGGGCAATGGACAACATGGGACAGTGCACTCCAAAGAAGTCTCAGCTGGAACGATATGTGGCACATGGCTCCTCTAAGGATAAGCTTCCTCCTCAGATCTGTATATGACCTGCTCCCCTCGAATGCAAACTTAGTGAAATGGGGGAAAGCAGACGACCCAGCATGTCCGCTCTGTCAGAAGAAACAAACAGTGGAACATGTCCTAAGCTCTTGCAAAGTAGCGCTAGCCCAAGGAAGGTATACATGGAGGCACAACCAAGTTCTGAAAGTGATCACAGATGTGGTTAGCGAAAAAACCATGACCCCAAACGCACCAATTGCTATGACAACGTTCTACAAAGCAGGAGGGAAACAGGTCTGGCCCGAAAGGGCTATGACAACCAGCACATTGCCAAAGGGTCTTCTGGATGGAGCAGTCGACTGGGAGTGTACAGCAGACCTCCCAGAGTGGAGAAATTACCCAGATGTCATCAGCAAGACAGGCATGAGACCAGACATCGCTCTCCACTCTGACTCCTCGAAACAAGTGATTCTGATAGAACTCACTGTGCCATACGAAAGCAGAATGGAAGAAGCACATATCTACAAGACCGAAAAATACGCCGGTCTTGCCAGCACCCTGAAGAAAGCAGGTCTGCGGGTCAAAATCTTCGCCATAGAGGTCGGGGCAAGAGGGTTTGTGGGCACCTCCGTTTATGATCTCATGAAACAACTCGCCATTTCTGGGAAGAAGAGGACTAGAGCCCTTAAAGCGATGGCAGAGGCAGCAGAAAGGAGCTCAAGCTGGATCTGGGCAAGGAGGAACCAAAAAAGTGAACTTCATAAGGATTAAATTCCCTACAGATGATGTGTGCCCCGTTAGCACATTGGTAAAACCGCGTACCGCAGTTCTGAAGCGCAGAATCGCCCAGGTTCGATCCCCGGCGTGGGAAAAAAAAAAAATATATATATATATATATATATAGACAACAGCAGAAGGGCATCCAGGAGTCATGACCTGGATGTGGCCCGGCCCCCCGAGAGTGTAAGGAATTCAGGGCCGAAACACTTGTCTAAAGGGGGTTACTTCTCTGAAGACCTTCTGTTGTCTAGCTCTCCCTAGAGTTTCTTTCTACCATGAGTGCCAGAAAACAGTAAAACCATACTGTAGATTAAAATGGCAGATACTTGAGATTGCCCGGTTAGAAGGTAGGAGGGAAACAGAAACCAACCCATAAGAAGAAAATATCCTAAAGTCAAAACTGCAATTAAAAGGCAAGAGCTGGAGAGAGAAAACCTCATAATCGTCATCAAGTACCTTGCCACATGGCATTGGCGATCATAGCCCTCCGTACAAATCTATCTTTTGACGCTGCAAGCATATCTCCTATCTTTGCAAGACTGTCTAGTATTTTTTCACTAGGTCTGCCTGGTTCTCGTTTTCCTTCTAGTTTTGTAACCAGGCGCTCAAATTTCTTTTGCCTCATAAAATGTCGTATAAATGTTGCATGTCTTTTCCTAATCTTCTTCATTAATATTCCTTTTGTGTTTGCTTTTGTCCATACTTTCTAGTTCGTTTTCTTTGATGTCCATGGAACTCTTAACATTCTTCTTAGAAACCACATTTCAGTTGCTGCAATCTTGTTTTAACAAATTGATGATTGTCCATTCTTTGCATCCATATAACACTATTTGTTCTATGTAACACAAGAACTTCTTCATGATGTCAATCGATAGGTATTTGTTATAAGAACGCTTTTCATTTTCTTGAATGCCGTCAGTCGGCGTTGTTCTTGGAGGTCCTCCTGCCAAAGGGTTGTTTTCTGAATGGTCTCCTAGAGGTGGCCCCATTTTTCTGAGGTAAGTTGTACACTTGGTCTGTGGATACAGCATCCCTGAGAGACTTGGCAAATTCCTCTGGTACTGTATCTTGGAAGTGTAAATGCGAGACTTGTTTGGTACAGTCGTGCTTCTCAGATTGTAGCCTGATCTTGCAACACACAAGTGAGTGGTCTGTGTCACAGTCTGCACTATGGTATGTGTGGGTGAAAAGCGCAAACTTGAGGCTTGCTCGTCTGACAATGACAATATCCAGTTAGTGCCAGTGTTTTGATTGAGGATGTCTACATGACACTTTGTGTTGAGGCTTCGTCTGGCAGTAAGAGTTGGTCACGCAGAGGCCATGAAACGAACAAAGCTCCGGGAGACGCTCTGCCAGTTTTCACTGATTTTGCCAAATCCGAAACGTCCAATTCGGGAGGGCCAAGAGTCGTGATCGGCACCCACTCCGGCGTTGAAGTCGCCAAGGTGTTCTTTGCTAGGGACATTCTTGATAGTGTCAATGAGGTTAGCATAGAACTAGTTCTTTACCTCTTTTTTGTCTGGTTTTCTTTCTTTTTTGCCTGGTGCAAGTCTTGCAGTTTGCTTGTAGGAATTTTCCTATCTCAAAGCACCCCATGGAGAAAGCAGGCTTCGGTGAAACAAACACCCAAAGGAGAAGAAGGCAGACTAAGGGGGCAGCCCAGCTTGGGCAGGCGGTAGCTGTCTAGTGAGATCCAAGAATCTCTCCTACCGTCGAAGCAGCCTGTAGCGCTAACTGTTACATTTTAAAAAAAAAGAGAAACTCAATGTGAAAGTGCGAATGCCAATAAGAGAAGTGTGACGTCAAAATGTATCTGTCGATTCAGCTACTGTCCGCTGTTCGCTCTTGAAGATTGGTTTGTGATTCACTCGATAATGAATCGAGAATATTTGTTTTGGTTTATGCTAACACTGAAAACATACATTTAAGTTCGATTTCGTTGCATGAAAATATGTAGAATCCTTTGGAACAATCTAGAAATGACAAGAAAAACGTAGAATACCTTAGATCTTTCGAGAATGTTCCGGAAATCGTAAACAAATTTAATCTGTACAGTGATTGGCTAGAATTACAGAATATTCTAGCAAGGAAGGTTCGAGAACGTGGCTATGATTGGCTGAAAATCTAGGGAAAGGCCGAGAATATTCAAGCACTTTCCATGTTGTTATAAATAAAGCGTGTCTGTTAGAGAGAGAGAGAGAGAGCGATCCGAAGTGTAAGTCTGCTGTCAGAGATAGAGAAGTTGCTGTAGATTCGTGGAGTTGCTGTGTGTAGATTTGAGGGCTGAAGAAGAATAATTCTGCAAACTAGGAGTGGTGTATCGAATATGTGAAGTATTTACCCAGTTCCTGTTGTGTTTTCTACGTTGTTCAAATAAAGGATCATTTTTTTCATTTAACCTGGACTGGTGTATTCTGTCTCTGAGAAGAATGATCAACTGCTAGATCTTCACGAACCTGCATAAACTGCAAGACACTACCAGTCACCAACATCTTTACTTGTGACACTAACACTCTGCGCCTATTGGGCTGTAGCTTATAACCTTCTTCTGGCATGGAAAGAGTGCTGAGAAGCACAGAAAACATGGAACTGGGTTTGCAGTCAGGTACTCCCTTATCCATCGGGCCGTATGAAGACCTCCTGACCTCAGTGAAAAGACGCAAACTGAGGTGGTACGGGCACGTCACACGATCATCTGGACTGGCCAAGACCGTCTTGCAGGGAACAGTTCAGGGAGGGAGACGAAGAGGCAGACAGAGAAAAAGATGGGAAGACAATATCAGAGAGTGGACTGGCCTTGAATGGAATATCATTCTGCGGAAAGCTGAGGACCGTGAGGAGTGGAGGAAGTTGGTTGCAAAATCTTCAATGGTGCCCCAACGGTCAACCAGACTACGGGACTGATGATGATGACTCCCTTATAACTGTTAGACTGTTGTTTCCCGAGTTGTTTCGACACTATGAAGCGCAGCTGGAGTGACCTCTTCAGGGCGCAAGCCGGGACGGGGTGATATGGAGGACAAGCTGTTGCCCATGCAGCAGGTCGGGGTGGAGAGATGGGGGGGGGGGGGGGGCTGCTCTCCACACTACATGTATTGATGCGACCAAAGGAACGGCAAAGGCCGGTACAGTTTGGCACCAACTGTGTTGCAGGAGTTGCCGGAACGTTGCTGAAAATAGCAGCGGACCGTGTTATGGGCTCCAGCTCCAGATTTTTCCTTGGAGTTTACTCCTGAAGCCTTTCTCTTGAACGGATATGCTGCAAGGCAGCAGAGGTTTGATGTAAGAGTTTTCCTTCTCCTAGATGATGTCAGAGTTTTCCTTCTCCTAGATGAGCTGCCATCCAAGGCTACGAGCCCCATGTACCCAATGCGGCAGGTTGTACTAGGCAAGAGTTTACCAGTAGAAGTGAAACCGTGACCTGATCTGCTATAGCTTGTTCTTCTCCTATTTAATAAGATGACTGTTCCCAGATATTCGAACTTATCAACTTGTCTCAGTGTTGTGCTGTTTGCTATTGTTTTATATGAGGGAATTTCTTGTTGTTTTTACTCATTACCATGACCTCAATCTACTTACCATTTAGTTCAGGCCCTTTATTTCTGCTTTCTATTTCTATTATATTCACAACATTTTTTTGTCATTTTCTGCAATTAAAACGGTGTCATCTGTATAACGAAGGGTGTTTATCAATTTTCCTCCAACATTTATCCCATGGCATTCATTAAGGCTTCTCATGATGGTTTCGCTGTAAAGTGAGAACAAATCAGGTGACAAAACATATACCCATCTAGCTAGTCTTTTAATATTTTGAAGAGAACTTATAACATTGTTGCTGTTTGTTCTCAAAACATATTTCTTATTATTCTTAGATCTTTTCCATCAGTATTGAGCTTTCCAAGTTTGTTAATCAGTTCTTGTCTTACCAAGTCAAACGCTTGGTATACTCAACAAACACAAATGTAAATCCTTTCTCAATTTTATTTATCTTTCTTTGAGAGTTGTTAGGATATATGTACCACACACACACACACACACACACACACACACACACACACACACACACACACACACACACACACACACACACACCATATATATATATATGGCGTTAAGAGTTCCTTTCCCTTCAACAAATCCACACTTCTGCTATTTCTGCTATAATTGTATTTCGTATCCTCATCATGATTATTCTTAATAGAATTTTTTGTCACATGACTCATCAGGTTGATTGGAGTTCGTATTCTATAGCCTCTGTTTTGTTTGGAAGTGCAGTGAAAACTGACTTGGACATGTCTGCATGGGTTTTTCATTTAAGTGGACTGTTACTTTTTGAATACCAAATTCGTCTAGAGCCTCAAATATTTATTTAATGACAGTGTCTTTGTCCTGGGGCTTTTCCTTCTTTAATCTTTTTCGTCGCTGCTCTGACTTCATCTTTCATTATTGGTGGTCTTCCATCGTTCTTTCTAATGATGTCTTCTTCCCTTCTGTCATCCTTCGATGTACTCTCCCTATACCTAATCTGTTGTCTTTTTTCATCATACTAAACATCTATTGATTTTAAGCGACCAGCTGATATGCACATCAATTAGTTGCTTAAAATCAAAAGAGGGTACGATTATTATGAAAAAGAAAAAGAAAGAGAGAACACAAGATCTCTAAAAATTGACAGAGATGGCAGAAAAACCTGGATGCCATCCAAGCAGTTTAGTGACGAAAGCAACAACAGATTCAAAGTATTTCTTGAAGAAAATGGGTGGGTACTAACTGGGAAACAAGTAGCCGATCGATTTGCTGAAAGATATGCAAATGAGAGCAACATGCCGAGCAGAACCAAACAGCGGAAAGAAGAGAACAGAAAGAGAGAATCTCCAAAAGAGCCACAGTGGAATCCACAAAACTAACCCTAACTGTCAGTGAGATCAAGTTATTAATGAAGGAGCTGAAGGAAAAAATCCATGATCCACATAGTAACGAGATGCTTACCTACCTTGGTGGTGCAACAGTGTGCAAGCTTCAACGGTATCTGGGAAGAAGGGTCACTGCCACAGATGTCAAGAGAGGTAACTACTGTACCTATCCTCAAAAGTGGAAAGAACCCACAGCTCTCACCCAGTTATCCTGACCATCTGATCATGGAGACGGAGGTAAGGATTGTGAATGAGTGCCTTTGATGGCGTTTGGAAATCAACAAACTACTTGCATTTGAACGAGCAGGATTCAGACAACTCCACAGCCCAGATGATCGGACCGCATGTCAGTCACAAGAGAATGAAAATGCTTTCTAGGGGCAAAGGATGATCTTTGTAACCTTGATAGTTTTAACACAAAATATCTGACAAGATCTGGACTGACGGACTTCTCGTCAAACTGCTGAGCACAGGTGTATCTAGCAACCCGTGACATGGGCTCAAGGCTACCTCTATAGCAGCATGCAGAGCAAGATCTCCGTCAACCATGAACACAGCAGCAAATAATCCCACTGCACCGACGGGTTCCTGTCTCTTTCCCTTCTTCATTAACGATTTGGCATGTAAGTTGTCTCATCATCATCATCATCATCATCATCATCATCATCATCATCATCAAGTGCCTTGCCACATGGCGTTGGCGATCATGACCCTCTATATGTTTCTCTCCCTTGTTGCTGCAAGCACATCCTCCACCCTCTCTGTCTTCAGCCACTCTGCAAGTCCGTCCAATATTTTTTCCCTAGGTCTACCTGGTGCACCCTTTCTCTCCAGCTTTCCTGTTGTAACCAGGTGCTCCAATTCCCCTTTCCTCATAAAATGGCCTATGAATGTTGCCTGTCTTTTCCTAATCTTCCTTATGAATGATCTTCTTTTGTCTGCCTCCATCAAGACTGTCTCGTTTGTTTTCTTTTCTGTCCTTGGAACTCTCAAAACATTCTTCTTAGAAACCACATCTTGGCAGCCTCAATCTTGCTCTGGCTTTGCTTGTTGACTGTCCACGCCTCACAACCGTACAACAGTATTGGTTCTACATAACATTCAAGAACTCTCTTCCTGATGAGACATTTGTTGGTAAGAATGCTTTTCATCTTCTTGAATGCTGTTTTGGCTTGGCCGATTCTGCTGGCTATTTCTGATGTGCATCTGCCGTCTGGTGAAACGACCGTTCCCAGATTTTAAACTTATCAACCTGTCTCAAGGTTGTGCCATTTGCTGTTATTTTGCATGAGAGGATTTCATGTGTTTTACCGATTACCATTGGCTTTAGTCTTCTTGCTGTTTAGGTCAACCCCTTACCTATGCTTTCTATTTCTAATATATTCACAAGGTTTTGTAGGTCCCTTTCATTTTCTGCAATCAGCACGGCGTCATCTGCTCATGGAATGTTATCATTTTTCCTCTAACCTTTAATCCATGGTATTCTTCTAGGTTTCTCATGATGATTTCGCTGTAAAGTGAAAGCAGATCTGGTGACGAAACACAATCTTTTCTGACTCCTTTTTTGGTATTTTGGGAAGAGCTTATATCGTTTTCTATTCTCATTGCAGCTGTTTGTTCCCAATACATATTTCTGACTATTCGTAGATTTTTCCATCAATATTGAGTCTTTCTAGCTGGTTGATCAATTCTTCATGTCTTACCCAATCGAAAGCCTTGGTATAATGAACAAAGCATAAATATAAATCCATATTCATCTCGACTGACCACTCTATGATAGTTCTTAGGATGTATATAGCAATGATAGTTCCTTTCCCTTCCACAAATCCACACTGTTATTCTGCTATTTCTCTTTTGATTCCGTTCCTTGTCCTCCTCATGATTATTCTTAATAGAAATTTTTCTTACATGACTCATCAAGCTGATTGCGCGATGGAGTTCGCATTCTGTAGCCCTTGTTTTCTTTGGAAGTGCAATGAAAATTGATGTTGACATATCTTTGGGGATTTTGCCAGTGTCATAAATCACATTAAGAAGGACTGTTATTTTTCCAATACCAAATTCCTCCAGGGCTTCAATCATTTCTGTAATAATATTGTCTGATTCTGGGGCTTTTCCTGGTTTCAACTTTTTCAGTGCTGCTCTATCTTCATCTTTCATTATGGGTAGTCCTTCAACGTTCTTTCTTTAATGTATTTTTCGTTTCTGTCATCTTCAAAAAGGTCTTTAATGTACTCTCCCCATCTATGTAAATATTTTGTCTTTTTCCACGATAAGCAACCAGTTGATGTGCATGCACTTTTCCTGTGGACAATTTCTTCAATTCTTCTGTACATACCCTCAGGATCCATTTTGTGTCGGTCTTCTATTTCTTTGCATTTTGTTTTCAGCCAAGCTTCCTTAGCTTCATTGCACCTATTCCTGATTTCTTCGTTTATCTTCCTGTATATCTACTCCTTTCCCTTTGCCTTATCCGTTCCTCCATCAAGCCTAGAATTTCTTTTGTCATCCAGTTCTTTTTTGCTTTTCTATGTACTCTAGGGATTTCTCCACAAGCTTCATTTATCGAATTTCTCAACTTTATCCATTGTTCCTCACTGTCACCAATCGTCTTCCAGAGCACTGAATTTGTTTTGAACACGTACGTTGAATTTTTTTACGTATCACTTCATCTGTCTTTAAGAGTCCAAGATTTAGTTTGATGTTGCTTTTGGTCTGTTTCCTTTTCCTTAATTTCAGCCTAAGTTTTTCCACTACAGGATTGTGGTCACTGTTGCAGTCTGCGCCTGGTAGTGGTTTTTTTGTTTGTTTGTTTGTTTGTTTTTTTGCTGCCAGTAAAGAATTTCTAAATCTTTTATTGATCAGGATGTAGTCAATCAGATTTTTGGTATTATCTGCTGGACTCATCCATGTCCATGTTCTTCTATTAGGCTGCTCAAACCAGGTGTTTCCTACTATGAACTCATTCATCTGTGTCCATTCTACAAGTTTCCCTCCCCTTTCATTTTGTGTACCTAGGCCATGAGGTCCAACTATACCCTCCACCCTATCCTGTCCCACTTAAGCATTAAAATCTCCCATTATTACAGTAACTTCTTGTGATTTACATTGGGCCTTGGCCATCTCTAATACTTCATAGAAGTTGTCAATTTCGTCCAGAGTACTTGCGGATGTTGGTACATACACCAGAATGATGTTGATATCAAATGACTTGCCATCCCATCTAATCAGCAAAACTCTGTCGGACACAGCCCAGCATCCCTTAACTGCTTTTGATTTGTCCCTGTCAATAATGATACCTATTCCTCTTTCATGTGAGTTTCCACCAGAATATATTATTGTATGCTGTCCTGATATTATCATGCCTGCTCTCTTCCATCTCACTTCCCCTTGTCCTAAAATACTAATGTTAAGCCTGTTGTCTAGGGGTATCAAAACTGTTCTGTATGCAGACGGCCTGGTGATCTGGTGAAAACAGAACATGCAAAAACTGCTGTTTACAGAATGTAACTAGCAGCATATTGGCTGAATGTATGTGTGTGAAAATGGTGCATCTCCATTAACAAAGAGGTCTTCTACAATACTGTTGTCGACCAAGCAAGCTGACATTATCACGCTTGTAGAAACCCTTTATAGGATGGACGAAGAAATAACCTACAGTGGAGTCACTTTTGACAAAAGACAGATCTGGAAGCCACACATTGTGAAGAGCGAAAGCGCCAGGTGCAAACTTGCGATCCACAGGAAATCGGTGGGCACTACATGGGGAGCTAACGAAAAGGTATAGGCTATGAGGGAACAGTGAGATACAACTTTGAATGTGGCGCCAATGCATGGTCAAACTCAGCAAGCCTAGTACAGAATCTCAGGCCCTCAGACTAATGACTGGTTCCTTGAGGTCTTTTTTCGCATAGCAGTAAACAATGCCACAGCGATTAGCATATGATATCTCGATATTTGTATGATCCACCAAAAACCACGTTCCTTGGCTTGGATTAGCAGCGTACTAAATAAGTAATGTGTCGTACTGGGGAAAGCAAATGGGAAAATGTTGGCGAGTTGTGAGACACCGCGGTGTGCACAGTCCCTTGAAAATTATCTCCAGCGTAAGCCAATATTCTAGGCCCAGGTGCATATCACGTTTGATCTCTTGGTACCAGCGTTGAAATTGTTTAAATGTTGTTGTTTTTTCGAGAACCTACGTTAGAATTGAAATAGATTAACATTCAGAGTGTTTCGAAGAGACCGAAGCTTGTTGTGCACCTGTACCCAGGCACTGCGCCATAGCAACTGATGAAGTACCATTAAAAAAGTAATATATTCATTACATATCCTATTTAGATTTATAAACGAAACGGAGTATGTACAGCGCTGCACGACGAAGGCAGAAGATACCAGCAAGACTCGAGAACTTTTGACTGACCACAATTAACAACCATATGTTGTTTTTCTCACGACCCAGTATGAATAATGGCTACTTGTTATGAAAACGGTTTAAAAATAACCATACAGTTTCTCAGTATCTGTTCTTTTCAAGGGAGATCCATGTCAGCAAGAGGGCATGTATGTTGTCTATTTGTATGTACTTTTGTATTGTTCTCTGTGAACAAAATGTCAGCAAAGATTTCTCAGCTGTTTGTAGATACATTTTCACCAAGTTAATAGACCTTTTCAATGAATAATAGAGATTGTACAAGCATAGCATCTTTTCAATTTGAACTAAAGGATGTCTTTAAGATGGATTTATTGCATTCGGACAGTTCCATTTGTGTCACATCCAGACCTGTTGGCAGTTATCTGGCCGACTCCTTGAGTCTGTGCATTGAAACCGATGTGCCGACAAGGTCTTGAAATGTGGAAAACAGGAACTATGAAACGCTGACACCACCAAAAAGATTGGAGCATCAACACGGGCAGCGTACAAGCCAACTGTTATGTTGCGGGGTGGGATGGAACTTGAGACATGAGATCTGGAGTCTATGGCTTTATCAAAAGAGCCAACCAGCCAGTGAAATAGAAATACAAATATTGCGTGGTCCGGAGCCAGCCAACCCGTGTAATACAAATACAAATATTGTGTGGCCCGGAGCCAGCCAGCCCGTGTGATACTAGTATTGTGTGGCCCAGAGCCAGCCAGCCTGTGTGATACTAGTATTGTGTGGCCCAGAGCCAGCCAGCCTGTGTGATACAAATATTGTGTGGCCCAGAACCAGCCAGCCTGTGTGATACTAGTATTGTGTGGCCCAGAGCCAGCCAGCCTGTGTGATACAAATATTGTGTGGCCCAGAACCAGCCAGCCTGTGTGATACTAGTATTGTGTGGCCCAGAGCCAGCCAGCCTGTGTGATACAAATATTGTGTGGCCCAGAGCCAGCCAGCCTGTGTGATACAAATATTGTGTGGCCCAGAACCAGCCAGCCCGTGTGATACTAGTATTGTGTGGCCCAGAGCCAGCCAGCCTGTGTGATACAAATATTGTGTGGCCCAGAGCCAGCCAGCCTGTGTGATACAAATATTGTGTGGCCCAGAACCAGCCAGCCAGTGTGATACAAATATTGTGTGGCCCAGAGTCAGCCAGCCCGTGTGATACAAATATTGTGTGGCCCAGAGTCAGCCAGCCAGTGTGATACAAATATTGTGTGGCCCAGAGCCAGCCAGCCCGTGTGATACAAATATTGTGTGGCCCAGAGTCAGCCAGCCAGTGTGATACAAATATTGTGTGGCCCAGAGTCAGCCAGCCAGTGTGATACAAATATTGTGTGGCCCAGAGCCAGCCAGCCCGTGTGATACAAATATTGTGTGGCCCAGAGCCAGCCAGCCAGTGTGATACAAATATTGTGTGGCCCAGAGTCAGCCAGCCAGTGTGATACAAATATTGTGTGGCCCAGAGTCAGCCAGCCAGTGTGATACAAATATTGTGTGGCCCAGAGCCAGCCAGCCAGTGTGATACAAATATTGTGTGGCCCAGAGCCAGCCAGCCAGTGTGATACAAATATTGTGTGGCCCAGAGCCAGCCAGCCTGTGTGATACAAATATTGTGTGGCCCAGAGCCAGCCAGCCAGTGTGATACAAATATTGTGTGGCCCAGAGCCAGCCAGCCAGTGTGATACAAATATTGTGTGGCCCAGAGCCAGCCAGCCAGTGTGATACAAATATTGTGTGGCCCAGAGCCAGCCAGCCTGTGTGATACAAATATTGTGTGGCCCAGAGCCAGCCAGCCAGTGTGATACAAATATTGTGTGGCCCAGAGCCAGCCAGCCAGTGTGATACAAATATTGTGTGGCCCAGAGCCAGCCAGCCAGTGTGATACAAATATTGTGTGGCCCAGAGCCAGCCAGCCAGTGTGATACAAATATTGTGTCACCCAGAGTCAGCCAGCCATGTGATACAAATATTGTGTGGCCCAGAGCCAGCCAGCCAGTGTGACAGAAATGAAAACATTGTATAGCCCGCATGCGGGTCAAACTCACGACCCCTGCATTATCAGCCACTGGAAGACATCCAAAATAATATTTGGAAGAAATATTTAGTGAGATTTTCTTGACCATTGAGATCAAACCTTTGTTGTAAGCAGACAAATACTGAAGAAATCCAAAACAAGTGTGACTGCCCGCGTTCAAGCAAACAGAAATCAGCAAAAACACGAAAGAAGAATAAGAACATATATTTGATACAACAAGACAAAACGGGCGCAAATTTTCGGCCAACTGGCCTTTGTCAAGCGTCAGATTCCTTTTCTCACATTGGACCCAGCAGCAGGGAAATTTCAGTCTTTTTCTCATAATTTTTGTATCTGGTGTTTGCTTGTTTGTAATCTTACGCTTGACAAAGGCCAGTTGGCCGAAAATTTGCGCCTGTCTTGTCTTGTTGTATTAAATACTGAAGAAGAAAATAGATATTTATCACAGTTACACTTTTGTTGGCGTAAACCAAAGCATGATCAAGCCATATTGATATTCTTCATCGTTTTATATCATGTAGATTATAACAAAAAATAAAGTGATCTTGAAAATGCCCCACGGTCAACTGAACTTGCACAATATACAAACACACGGTGCAAGTGGAAATATATCAGCTAGAAACAGCTGAAAAAGTTTAATTTGAAATTATAGTTGCACTGAAGACAATCCTGATTTCGTACTTCTTAAAGTCACTGAGATCTTGAAGAAACACTTGACAAAACGAAACTTAATGTACAGCGAGGAAAATGGTAACCTGTCAAACTCGAGAAAATGGAACGTAGATATAACCCCAAGTTAATGGGAAAGTGCTGTTTACACATTTTCCTTAAAAAAAGTTCTGATTTCATGCTGTGAACCCCACCTTTGCACCATGACTTTCAAATATGCATTTGCGACTCCTTAACAATTCACACCTTCGATCCAAGTTCGATACAGATCCATCCAGGTCATGCAGAGAAAAGTTTGCTGTCACATTTTTGTCTACACCTACCCCCCCCCCCCCCCCCACACACACACACAGACACATCAACGCATCATCATTATGATAAACTATTAAATGTCAGGTTAAAATAAAAGTTGTATGGACAAAATACACACAGGTACACACACACACACATACACACACATGTGTTCACTCTCTCTCTCTCTCTCTCTCTCTCTCTCTCTCTCACACACACACAAAACACACACACGCAAACACAGACTCACAAATGCATACACACACTTACATCATAAACATACACAGAGACTCAAACATACACAGGTACATAAAAAAAAAACACAGACGCACACACACACACAAACACACACACACACACACACACACACACACACACACACACACACACACACACACACACACACACACAACACACACACACACACACACACACACACACACACACATCTCCTAAAATAATCACCCTCTTTTGTTTTTTTTCTTTTGTTTTTTTGCACAATTATGAGGAATCTGGGTGTGTTCCCTGATAAATTAGATGTGTAATGTATTGCCCCGTGGAATAAAACTTAGATATTCGCGTGTATCAGTCTATTCATGTGACAAGCCAATTGTACGTAGTTTTTGTCCTATATACACTAGGCTATTGTCACTTTCCCTTTGCTGGCTTTCTGATAGCAAGCTATCTATAGATATACACCAACAAATCCAGAACAATGCAGATGGACTTGGACTACGGAAGAGCTTTCTGGTAAAGTGTGTTACCATGAATTATTTCCATTCAAGGTATGAATTGACTACTGAGTACGAGTTTTCTACACTTTGCTCTCACTGTCGGATAGCATGCTAACTCTCTTACCCTGCGGTCCTTCCAGAGCACTCGAGTCTCAACAGGCTCTCACGACTTTTTTTCTCTCCCAGTGTTTCAAAATCTTGCAAGCGTCTGCTTTCCCTTCAGTAAAGCACTTAAGAACCCGACACTGGACTGGGGTCATAATGCACTGATGTTCTATGATCTATCACGTGCGTGCGTGCGTGGTGGTGGTCTTTGATTTAATGTCTATTCACTAAAGTGATTTTAGACAACAACAACACACACACACACAAAAAGTAGGCAGGGGGATAGAAAGAGGAGTGAAGAGGATATTTGAAAAGAGTCAATTATGATCTTGAGAAAAGATAATCCAGAAAACAACTGTTTCGAGGAGGGGAAGGTAAAACTAACATATAACGTTACCATAATTAACGATTTAAACAAACAATCTAACAAAACAAAATTTATAAATGTATAGACCAAATGAATAGGAATGAAACTTAAAAATTAACTAGCCATAACAGTGAATAAGTGAAATAACATTTTAAAGATAATTCGCTATAGGACTTTTCAACAGGCAAACAAAAAATTCATATATTAATAATGAGGAGGCAAATATAACAGAAACTGATTTCGTAGATAGTATAGGAACATGTCGTTTTACCCTAACACAAGAAAGGATATGACTATGTATTATTCTTTTTCCACACAGACACACTATATTCCTGGTGTATTTTGTTTTGAATGCATCAAGTTTCCATCTATACACAAGGGATTGGCTACTTCTGCTGGCAGAAAACTGCGTAGGGATATTGCTAATTTCAAAGTTCATGTGACATTTATCATACTTTTATATTCTGTTTTTCTTGGAACTGGTTCCAGACGTAGGTGTCCATTTAGGTGTAATACTCGTGCAACGAGAGAGAGAAAAGCTGTATATTATTTGAAACTGGTGAGCTTTTTGCCCCCCATTTGGCAGCCCTGTCAACCTTATCATTGTAACGAAAAGAACTATGAGAAGGTATCCAGCAGAAAGTGATATCAGTGCCTCTTAAGGATAAACTATGAATCAAGTGACTAATTTCCAGAATCATTTCAGACCTTGTGTGTAATTTTGATGATTCAAGAGCCTGAAATACTGATTTTGAATCAACGCAAAAAAGTATCTGAAAAATTGTCCTAGGAAGACTTATCATAAAGTTTAAAGCCATTAATATTGCAAAGAGTTAAGCTGTAAAGACAGATTTTATCAAATCCTACATAGAAAGATTTCTCAATTTTGAGTGCAGGTATTAAAAACGCTGATCCTGCTTTTCTTTCAATGATTGATCCATCAGTGTAAATTTTCAAGTGATCGTAATAAAAATGTTCTATATGACATTTAACGTGACTTGCCAGTAAATGTATATTATCTTCTTTTTTTAAATTAGTGTGGTGTATGTCAACGCGTGCTTTTTGGAGTTCCCAACTGGGTACTGGTGAAAAGGAAGGTCTTATAGATGCAGGATCTACTTCTAGATCAATTCCTGAGCCTTTCATGACATCAGATGTGTACGTTGCAAGTGTGACTTGTGAAGATGTTGATTTAGCTCTTTTTGGAAAGTCGGTATCTGATCTTAATTTAGTTTCTGTTTCTGAGATGTTTTCTACGGTGGTGTTTCTTAACAAAAATTTAGTAGAAGCGACCTTCCTTTGTTCATCAAGTGGCAACAGTTTGATTTCATTATATGTGCGAAGACAGGAAGCATGCATCAAAAGACTCAGCGCAAGTTTGAAACCTCTCTGCCGTTTTTTTTTTTTTTAGTAGGCCTAAGTGTTTCGGTGCATTGAAGAAGATTTCTTGGGCATAGGTTAATTTAGATCTAATAAGCGATTTACAAAGATGAACAAGTGTTGATGAATCTTGACCCCATGTCTGTTTGCGAACTATTTTAAAGAAATTCAAACTTTTTTGAGCTTTTGTTAATAGGTATTCAATATGCTGATTCCAAGATAATTTTGCTGTACGGAAAACTCCTAAGAATTTAATCGACTCGCTATACTGGAGAAGAGTATCTCCCAGTTTGAAAGTGGGGAATATTTGCTGGGTTAGCTCCACTATCAAACAAAACTATTTTTGTTTTTGTCAAGGGATAGATGCAATCCATTTTCTACCATATATCGTGCTATTTTATCAAGCTCTGATTGATAACATTTACGCGTGTAATTAATACAGCGCAAACGAGTTTTCCTTTTTATATTTACCTGCATCTACATGCATAAATCGTCAGCATATTGAGCTAAAACTACATGTTAGATATTTTATTGGTTAAGTCATGCATTAATATCATGAAAAGAAGGGGAGCTATAACAGATCCCTGAGGGACACCCATTTGAAGAATTCGTTTTGTGGAATATACATTTTCAATCCTCATTTGAATTATTCTTTTTTCTAAGAAACATTTAACATAGTCAAAAATATGACCTGTCAGCCCAATACTTTTAAATTTAAGTAACAATCGGGAGTGCCACACTTGGTCGTATGCTTTAGTTATATCAAAAAACGTAGGTAAAACACATTGACGTCTTGCACATTGTTGTCTGATATTAGTGGTTAGCTTTGTTAGGATTTCTATTGGTGACCTGCCTTTTCGAAATCCTGCCTGATTCACTGGTATTATTATATTCTTTTCACAATAGTGCATCAATCTCTTTAAAATTATTTTCTCCATTAATTTACATACGTGCGATGTTAAAGCAATTGGCCTGTAGTTTTTCAAATCGGTGTTACATTTACCTGGCTTTAATACAGGAACCACTATTGTTTGCTTCCAATAGTTAGGCACTTTCCCACTGCTCCAGCATGTTTTAAATATGTTATGTAGCAAGATTACAAAATTTTCTGGTAATTTTTTCAGCATCTCATTTGAAATTGCATCATGTTCTACTGATGTCTTTTTACTTGGAATTGACCGAATGGCATCTTTCAATTCTTGGGGTGTGACTGATGCATTTATGCAGTGAGTATTGTCAGAGGCAGGATCCTTATGTACATCTTTCTTTTCTTCTCGTTCCCTATAGTCTCTACTAGAGACAGGAAGACCTTCTACACGACAGGCCTCAGCAAACACATCTGCAAAAGCTTCTGCTTTTTCCAATGAACTAGGAAAAGGGTTGTTTTTTAGCTTTACTGGAATTGATGGCAACTTGATCCCGTGTTTCATTAATTTTAGTTTTTCCCAAATCTTTTGCATATATTTGCGGTCATTTACTTCACATTTACAAAAAGATGTCCAGTATTGTTCTTTGGCTTGTTCTATGATTCTGTAACACTTAACGTTGGCACTTTCATCGCTGTGTGATTTTCAGGTGACCTGTGTGCTAAATAGATTTTGTATTTTTCTTTCTTTTCGTTCACTGCCTTGTGACAATTCTTATTCCACCAAACATTTCCATGATGTTTTTCTATTTTCGACACTAGAAGTTTTGGAATTGAAATGTTAGCAGCCCTTAAGAATGAGTTACAGAAAACATGCGTACATGTCGTTTATGTGCATTGTTTCAGATAGATCTGTTCTTGTCTTTTCAAGGATTGCTTTAAAACTGGCCCAGTCTGCGTTTTTATAATTAAACTTGGGTAAACTATCTTGTGGTATGGTGTCTATTTCAGCAGTATAGTTAAGGGTAAGAAGTATGGGAATGTGATCTGATCCCAACAAATCATCCTCTGTTTGCCATGTGGCATTTGGTGCTAGGGATGGTGAGATTAAAGTGAGGTCGATAGCTGTGGGTCTGTGGGTTGGTCTATCAGGGATCGGGTAACACGTCCGTTGTTAAGTAAATATAAATCGTATTCTACAATATTATTAATCAACCTGTTGCTTGTTATGTTTGTGCAATGCTGCAATGCTTTTCCCAAAGTGGGGCAATGATCCACTTGTCGTCTTGATCTTGAAAATGTCATAGCCATTCACAGTTCTCAGAATCTGGACATCTCGGTAGATAAACAGAGGCCATATTCACGACTAACGATGAGGAAAATTTTATAATGATTACACATGATGAAATAAATGCGGTAGATTTTGGAACTGGAGAAGTTCTTTCACAGTAGTTCAGTCCTTCTCGAATGTATATAGCAGTCTGTATACGGCTACCATCATTTACAGAGTCACATATTGATGGATAATAAAAACCGGATATGTTAGGTAAATTGGTTTTGATGGTATTCAGCGACTGTAGAAGCATGACATGGATCTTTTGAGAAAAGAGATAGTACTCAAATATGAAATGTTTTTAACAATGAAACGTGTGTTCCATTGAAAAATGTTGATATCGCTAACTACACACTTCTTCAAGAGGAACGGATGAATAAATTTGGAGCAATATGCTACCTTTAGATAATTAGATATTCGTTTAACTTTGAATCAAAAAGTACAATAGCATAAAAACGAAGTAAGGAAACAAGCAAATAAATAAGTAAAACAATATAGTTCAGTACTGAACGGAGAGGAACTGAATCTGGGCTTAAACTAGTTAAAGCCGGATCTTTGTGGGTGGCATTGTCGGGTTGATCTCCTCCTTGGTTTTTCCCAGAAAAGCTGATGGATTTGCCTCCCTAAGTTTCTGGCTAGAACGCTCGCCCTTCTGGTGGTTGGATGTATGTTGTCCTGGCTGACTTGAAAGTAGCTGCTAGTTTGAAGATTATATCATTGTTGATGTAGTCGACACCCACTGTTTTTAGAAGTTTCGCTTTTGTCAGGGCATTAAGGAGCTCTCTTTTCATATTCAGGTGTTTGTTTCTCACAGGAGCGACCTGACTTCACACTACCTTGGCTTTGGGAAAATTGGTGTTGATAGTTTTCACACATACTTCTAGATTTGTACTACATTCACTGGGTTTCTTTGTTTTTAGATCTGTGATCTTGGGTGAGAAACTTGTAGAATGGGCACAGATGAATGAGTTTATAGTAGAAAACACCTGGCTTGAACAACCTAATAGAAGAAAATGGACTTGGATGAGTCCAGGAGATAATACAAAAATCAGATTGATTACATCCTGATCAACAAAAGATTTAGAAATTCTTTACTGTCAGCAAAAACACTACCAGGCGCAGACTGCAACAGTGACCACAATCCTGTAGTGGGAAGATTTAGACTGAAATTGAGGAAAAGGAAACAGACCAAAAACAACATCAAATTAAACCTTGGACTCTTAAAGACAGATGAAGTGATACGTAAAAAATTTAATGTACATGTTCAAAAAAACTTCACTGCTCTGGAAGACGCTGTTGACAGTGAGGAACAGTGGACAAAGTTGAGGAATTCGATAAATGAAGCTTGTGAGGAAATCCCTAAGGCAGATAGAAAAGCAAAAAAGAACTGGATGACTAATGAAATGTTGGGCTTGATGGAGAAAAGGAGGAAGGCAAAGAGAAATGAGATCTACAGGAAGATAAACAAGGAAATCAGGAATAGGTGCAATGAAGCTAAGGAAGCTTGGCTGAAAACAAAATGCAAAGAAATGGAAGACCGACACAAACGGATCCTCAGGGTATTTACAGACGAATTGAAGAAATTGTCCACAGAAAAAAAAACATGCACATCAACTGGGTGCTTGAAATCGAAAGATGGCACGCTTATCATGGAAAAGGACAAAATATTAGACAGATGGGGAGAGTACATTAAAGACCTTTTTGAGGATGACAAAAACGAAGAACACATTATAAAAAAAAACTTTGAAGGACCACCCATAATGAAAGATGAAGTTAGAGCAGCACTGAAAAAGATGAAACCGGGAAAAGCCCCAGGACCAGACAACATTACTACAGAGATGATTGAAGCCCTGGAGTGATTTGGCATAGAAAAAATAACAGTCCTCCTAAATGAAATTTACGACACTGGAAAAATCCCCAAAGATATGTCAAAATCAATTTTCATTGCACTTTTAAAGAACAATCAGTTTGATGAGCCATGTAACAAAAATCCTGTTAAGAATAATCATGATGAGGACAAGGAATAGAATCAAAAGAGAAATAGCAGAAGAACAGTGTGGATTTGTGGAAGGGAAAGGAACTATTAATGCCATATACATCCTAAGAACTATCATAGAGAGGTCAATTGAGATGAATAAGGATTTGTCTTTATGCTTTGTTGAATACACCAAGGCTTTCGATCGGATACGACATGAAGAATTGATCAACCAACTGGAGAGACTCAATGTTGATGAAAAAGATCGAATAATCAGAAATATGTACTGGGCACAAACAGCTGCAATGAGAATAGAAAACAATGTAAGCTCTTTCCAAAACATCAAAAGAGGAGTCAGACAGGGTTGTGTTTTGTCACCAGATCTGTTTTCACTATATAGCGAAAACATCATGAGAAATCTAGAAGAAGACCCTGGATTAAAGGTTGGAAGGAAAATGATAAACAACATTCGATACGCAGATGACACCGTGCTAATTGCAGAAAGTGAAAGAGACCTACAAAACCTTGTGAATATACTAGAAATAGAAAGCAAAGCAAAGGGGCTGGAACTAAACAGCAGGAAGACCGAAGTCATGGTGATCAGTAAAAAACATGAAATCCCCTCATGCAAAATAACAACAAATGGCACAACCTTGACACAGGTTGATAAATTCAAATACCTGGGAACGATCATTTCATCAGACGGCAGATGCACATCAGAAATAGCTGGCAGAATCGGCCAAGCCAAAACAGCATTCAAGAAGATGACAAGTATTCTTACCAATAAATGCCTGTCAATTAACATCAGGAAGAGAGTTCTTGAATGTTATATAGAAAAAATACTGTTGTACTGATGCGAGGCGTGGACAGTCAACAAACAAAGCCAAAACAAGATTGAGGCAGCCGAGATGTGGTTTCTAAGAAGAATGTTGAGAGTTCCATGGACAGCAAAGAAAACAAACGAGACAGTCTTGATGGAGGCAGACACGAGTAGATCACTCATAAGGAATATTAGGAAAAGACAGGCAACATTTATAGGCCATTTTATGAGGAAGGGGGATTTGGAGCACCTGGTCACAACGGGAAAGCTGGAGGGAAAAAGAGCACCAGGTAGACCCAGGGAGAAAATGCTGGACGGACTTGCATAGTGGCTGGGGACGAGGAGGGTGGGCGAGATGCTAGGGGCAACGAGAGATAGAGACAGATGGAGGTCCATAATCGCCAACGGCATGCGGCAGGGCACCTGATGATGATGATGATGATCCCCACATGTAAAATACACAGTCAGGTTCAGGCGTCAGCTCTTCTTTTGATGTTTCAATGGCTGGTTACAGCCCTCGATGGTATGGATCTTCCTCGTCGCCACTTGGAAACCGT
>JAPXFY010000022.1:34969946-35064946 GCA_030674185.1 Monoplex corrugatus | reverse complement strand
TAAATATGCCCATACAACAATGCAGGCTCGATATTAGAAGCACTTTCTTCACATGGAACTGATCAAGCCTGGTTATAAAACTAACAATTCCATGATAATATTAGAACTAAGATTTGGGGAAGAACTTAAAAACATATCAGTTGTGAACTTTGAGAAATTTTTCTTCTTTCGCTTGTGGTCTACATCGTCAGAACTAGCAATGAATGTGATTTTTTCCCATGGAGCCAAACCTTCAGACACCTCCTTATAAGCCATGGTATCTTGCAATATAACGCAAACGTATACTTATGAAAGATAAATGTTTGTGTAAATGAAATTAATGATGTAATAAAGACTTAAGTTGAGGAGTATTCACGTTCCCATCATACAAGAAAATCTACATTACATGCCAAAGTCAGAAATTAGACCAAATTTTTTTAATGAATTTTCGAAAATGAAAGGTCAAAGACAATATCTTATGCAACGATCTTAAAACATGTAGGCCTATATGAAGAAAAAGAGAAAATGTTACGCTATTCAGGATCTAGAAGCAAAACAGGATTTAAATGAACAAGGAATGGGAAACCTAGAAAAAGACAAACAATAGCTGATATTATTAAGAGAGAGGAAGGAGCATTATTTTTTATCTAAAGTGAGATAGATTGCAGCCGGACAGAAGGTCCTTGGAGAAGAAACCCCTGTTAATCAAATGATTTGGCCCTTAACTCCTGATACTCTAAGAGGGCCGGGCTGCATCCAGGTCATGACTCCGGGATGCCTTTCTGCTGTTGACATTAAAAAAATGTCCTCCTACTGGGTTCGAACCTGCGCATCCAAGGCCAAGTCTAGATTTCTTAACCATTTTACTATCAGACATTGGCAACATTACGGAGTTCACTTTTGTTCATTCTTGACCAGATCCAACTGGAACTCTTTTCAACTGTTTCTGCCATTACGTTTAGGGCTCTGGTCTTCTCATTCTCAGAAATCGAGAGCTGTTTCACGAGGCCATAGACTGATGTGCCTATCAACCCCCTTGCTTCAACCTCTATGGCAAGGCTTTGGCTTTAAAGCCTGATTTCCCCAAGTTGCTGGCTAGGCTGACGTACTTGTAGATTTGGTCTTCCTTCATTCTATTTTCATACGGTATAGCGAATTCGATCAGAATTATTTGTTTTGATGAATGGGAGTGGAGAATCATGTCCAGTTTCTTGGCACTTTGGCTAGTGCTCTCTTGAGTGTTGTTTTTTTCTCCATTGTGAAAGACCTGCTGTGCATTCCGAATCGTCTGCTCCATCCAGCAAACATCACTTCCATGCTCCAGATGTCACACCTTTTAAGGCCATAGTTTGCTGCCTCCTGCCGTGTAGAAGGCTCTGGTGGCATATTTTCCTCCCTGGCAGTACTGATCGCTTGTGCAATCTCTTGAAGCACTTGGTTGTGTCTCGTGTGTACCTTCCTTGAGTCAGCGCTACCTTGCATGAGCTCAAGATATGTTCCACTGTTTATTTGCACCGGAGGGAAGGCATGCAGGGTCATTATCATTTCACAAGATTAGAATTCGCGGACAGAATGTCATATATAGATCTGAAGATGATTTTGAGAGGATCCATATCCCGCACGTGTCCAGTTTAGACTTCTTTGAAGTGCATCTTCTCACGTGATCCGTTATCCCCGTTGGCCTTGCTGCGCAGTGTTCTGTGTTCTGTGTTCTGTTCGCATCGTCTTCTTTCTTCGTCTCATGAATTATCATCTCTCTCTTTCTTTTTTTTTCTTTTTCTTTTTCTTTTTTTTTGCCTTTCTGTTGGTCTTTGACTACCATTCTGTTTTTGTTGATTCCAATCCCTTCCCATAGGTCTGCATGTGTCCTATTATTTCTGGAACCATCAGGCTTTCCTTCACTGCGTCTACTGCCTCCCAGACCTTCCATTTTCTGCCAGTCCTCATCTTGGTTTGAATTGATCTCACAACTTATCTCCCGAGTCCTCAAGCATGTTTAGTAGTCTGGTCTTTCTCGCCTTATACTCCATGACAAGGGATTTTAGGAGCAGCTTCAGCTTTGCCTGGCGACAGTAGAGCACAACGTCAGTCAGACCCGATGGGACCCAAGCCACTTTTTTTATGCATCTGTTGATTTTGGCCTCCATTGAATCCATTATCTTCATGTAGATATCGTAAATTAAGCCAGAGGAGCTTTGGGATCAGCACTGATGAATTACAGGCATCAGACTTTGCATTTGCTAAGAAGTACACTCTGATCTATTGCCAGCAGGCTTTCCTCTGCCATTTTCCTTACACCTTTTTATAAATAACAGGGAGTCATCTCATCGCCTTCCAAGGCTTTTTTGAGTGTCGGGAGTGATTGATAGGCGACAGTAAACGTTACTGTTTCTGCTACTTTACCTTTCCTCATTGAGAGGCTCCATGATTCTTCAGGTTTGAAACCCATCCCAGATGAGGCGACTACCTCGTTTAACTGCTTCGGGATCTTGTGTGTTTCCTCTTCTTTTGTGGAAAGCACTGTTGTGTCGTCCATGAAGGCGTTTATATCCATTTTCGAGTCACCTGGACCTGAAGTCCTCACTGTTGCTTTCAAGATGACCTCCATTGCTAACATAAGAGCAGTATCGGAGAAACTGCACATCCTATTGCTATGCCTAACTTCCAAACTGATCCAGTCTGTTGTGTATTTTTGTGGAGAACAGCATCGAGAAGTCATGAAAATACTTCAAAGATTCTCGGATGTTCTTTGGGACATGTTGCATCTCGAGAGCCATTTGAAACATCCCGTGAGGGACTGATCCCTACGCATTTGGCAGATCAAGCCACACTACATCGAGGTCCTTCTTGTCTGCTTTAGTTCTTTGGATTGCTTCCCAAATTATTTTGGCGTGCTCTACACAGCCAGATAGTCCTGAGGTGCCTCATTTTTGGACTGACAAATCCAGGTACTTGTTTTTGATTGCGTATTTGGTTAACCTTGCTGCCAAGACAGAAAAGAAAAATTTCCTTTTGACACTCAGAAGTAATATTCTTCAGAACTGGTTGATGTAGCCTGAGTGCTGTTCCTTTGAAACACTCCATCAGCTATCATCCATTGGTTGCTGATATTTAAATTCCTCCATGCTGATCCTATCAGGTATTCTGTTAGGCCCTGATTGATTTTGCTCTGAATTTCTCCTCCACTTACTTTATTTCATCTAGTGCTGGTGGCTTGTTATTAAATCTTTTCTCTGGCATTGCAGGCTGCACCAGGTTCCGGATTTCAAGTGCTGCTCGCTCCGAAGGTCGGAATATGTGTTCCTAAGATGCTGGTCCAGAGCTTCTTTGTCCGCTGTGAGTGTCCCAAGATGGGCTGTTTGGTCAGCTTTGTGGTGAACTGGAAGAGGTCTCTGAAGAAGCAATCTTCAATCTTCTTCTTTTCGACCGTTCTCCTCATTGCTGATTCTGCTTTGCTAAGGGAACTATGTTTCGTTTTCAGGTCTTTCCATAGTTTCTCTGACCCTTGCTTCCCAAATTCTGGAGCATCCTTCATTTGTTTCCTCGGGTTCTTTTTCTTTTGTTCGGATGTCCTCCAAATGTCGTTAAGATCTGGATTTCTGAGGAGGAGTTTCAATTTTGGTTGTTTTATTCATAAGCATCCCCGCGTATTGCATATATAATTTGCAATATGCGGGGATGCTTATGAATTTCTCCGAATGTTATCAGTTTGTTTTAGGGTGTTCCTTCCTATCAGAACGCTGTCTTTTGACTTTTTCTTTATCCTGCATCTCCCGTTCGACTTTTGCATTCACAGGTGGCAGGTTCAGTTTCTGGCGCTTAGCATAAAAAGTCTGTACAAATTCCTCGTCTGAACCATCAGCGTGGATGTCCTTGGCACAGTCGTTTGGATTGTGGCCTTGGATTTTCTAATCTACTGACGCAGTGCGCTGCTGTTCGTTCATCATAGTCTTTGCACAGCCCTTTTTCGTCCTGTTGATCTTCATGCCACGCTTAGTAGAGAATCTCTTTCCACAGACACACAGGAATTCCATTTGTGTCATATTCAACAGTCCTTTGTGGATTTTAAGTCGTGATAGGGCCGATTGATTCATGATTCATTCTCCCTTTCAGTGAATTGTGGGAGCATCTTTCATTTAAGGAGCTAGATGCAAGTTGAAGAAACGTAAAAAAAAGTTTTCTCTTACAATTTTTACCGGCACTGAAGGGTTGGAACTAAATAGCAAGAAGACTGAAGTCATGGTAATCAGTTAAAAACATGAAATCCCATCGTGTAAAATAACAGCAAACTGCTCAACTTTGAGAGAGGTTGATAAGTTTACATGTAAATATCTGGGAACGGTCATTTCACAAGACGGTAAATGCACATCAGAAATAGCCAGCAGAATCGTCATCATCATGATCAGGTGCCTTGCCACATGGCGTTGGCGATTATGGACGTCCATCTGTCTCTATCTCTTGTCTCAAGCATCCCCTCCACCCTCCTTGTCCCTAGTCACTCTGCAAGTCCGTCTAGCATCTTCTCCGGTGCTCTCTTTCCCTCCAGCTTTCCAGTTGTTCCAATTCCCCTTTCCTCATAAAATGGCCTATAAACGTTGCCTGTCTTTTCCTAATCTTTCTTATGAATGATCTACTTGTGTCTGCCTCCATCAAGACTGTCTCGTTTGTTTTCTTTGCTGTCCATGGAACTATCAGCATCCTTCTTAAAAAACACATCTCGGCTGCCTCAATCTTGTTCTGGCTTTGCGTGTTGACTGTCCACGCCTCACAACCGTATAACAGTACTGGTTCTATATAACATTCAAGAACTCTCTTCCTGAGAAGAGGCGGCAGGGAAGATTTTAGTCCCGTTTTTATTATCCATTGTTTGGTGTTTGTGATCTGTTTGTGACCGTGCGTTCGCGCTTGACAAAGGCTAGTTGGCCTAAAATTTGCGCTTGTTTTGTTTTGTTTTGTTGGATACGCGCTTATATTGGTTTTCTTGTTCTTCTGGTTTCTGTTTGCTTGGGCGCGGGCAGTCGCACTTGTTTTGGATCTCTTCCTGATGTTAATTGATAGGCATTTGTTGGTAAGAATGTTTTTCATCTTTTTGAATGTTGTTTTGGCTTGGCCGATTCTGCCGGTTATTTCTGATGTGCATCCGCTGTCTGGTGAAATGATCGTTCCCAGGTATTTAAACTTATCAACCTGTCTCAAGGTTGTGCCGTTTGCTGTTATTCTGCATGAGCGGATTTCATGTTTTTTACTGATCACCATGACTTCAGTCTTCCTGCTGTTTAGTTCCAAGCCCTTACCTTTGCTTTCTATTTCAAGTATATTCACAAGATTTTGTAGGTTCCTTTCACTTTCTGCAATTAGCACGGTGTCATCTGCGTATCGAATGTTGTTTATCATTTTTCCTCCAACCTTTTATTTAATCCAGGGTCCTCCTATGGGTTTCTCATGTTTTCGCTGTAAAGTGAAAACAGATCTGGTGACAAAACACAACCCTGTCTGACTCCTCTTTTGATGTTTTGGAAAGAGCTTATATCGTTTTCTATTCTCATTGCAGCTGTTTGTTCCCAATACATGGGAATCAGCCAAGCCAAAACAGCATTTAAGAAGATGAAACGCATTCTTACCGAAAAATGCATATCAATTAACCTCAAACAGAGAATTCTTGAATGTTGTATAGAACCGATACGGTTGAGAGGCGTGGACAGTCAAAACGCAAAGCCAGAACAAGATTGAGGCAGCTGAAATGTGGTTTCTAAGAATAATGTTGAGAGTTCCATGGACAGCAAAGAAAACAAACGAGACAGTCTTGATGGAGCCAGACACAAGAAGATCATTGATAAGGAAGATTAGGAAAAGACAAGCAACATTTAAGGGCCTTTTTATGAGGAAAATGGAATTAGAGCACCTGGTCACAACGGAAAACTGGAGGGAAAGAGAACACCAGGTAGACTTAGGGAGAAAATATTGGACAGACTTGCAGGGTGGCTGAGGACAGAGAGGGTGGAAGATGTGCTTACAACGACAAGGGATTGATGCATATGGAGGGCCATGATTGCTAACGCCATGCGGCAGGGCACTTAATGATGATGACGACTGAAGTATGTCGGAATACCACTCACACTTACTCGTAAGATTCAGAATTGTGTTCATTACGGTGTAATAAAATACATGGTGCGTAGATTGCGCAATCACATGTTGCCACATGGAGTCACTCTTTCACAATCGTTTGTTATCGTGTCAAATTTGTAACACCGCGTGACTTCACAGCAAGCAAACGGCATTGTTATTGTTGTTCGTCCTTCGTTGTCGAAGAAGACACAACTTCAATTTTGACTGGAGGAACTTCAATTTTGACTGGAGGATTGGCGATTGTGGGTCAAGAGTTGGCGGTGAGGCGAGTCCGGGCCAGGAAGGCTCGCCCGCACGAAGGGCAAGCGTGGGTTGGTGCAGCTTTAGGATGGGAGGTCGCTCATACCTTGCGCGCTTCGCGTTTTCTTCGAGCCTCTGCTGTGCGTCTTCTCTCCGCTGATCCTGCTCCGATGGTCAGCTTGCCTCGCCAGTTCGGTCGATCTAGTGCAAGTGTCTCCCAGGGGTCGTATATGGATACTTTGAGGCAATCTTTAAAGCATTTCTTTTGGCAACCAACTGAGCGCCTTTCCTGGCTAAGCTCTCCATACAAAAGCTGTTTCGGTAGTCGATTTTCAGACATTCTCACCAACTGTCTGGCCCATCTTACTCGGGCTTTATGCAGGTGGGCATGCATGCTGAAGGTGCCGGCTCTTTCCAGGACTCTCGTGTCTGGGATCTTGTCTTGCCAATTGATATGGAGGAGTCTGCGGAGACAGGTCAGGTGGAAGCGGTTGAGCTGTCTGGCATGCCTGCTATGGACTATCCAGGTCTCACTGGCGTAGAGGAAAGTGGTGAATGCCATTGCACGGTAGACCTTCAGCATGGTGGTAAGTCTGAGTCCTCTCCTTTCCTAGACGTTCCTTCGGAGTCTTTCAAAGGCAAAACTGGCCTTGGTGATCCTGTTGTTTATTTCCTCGTCTACGTTAACTGCACGGGAGAGTATGCTGCCCAGACAGGTGAAATTATCTGTTGCCTGTAGGCTCGGCCCTTTAACCATGATGTGTGCTTCTTGATAGGGTTTTCCGGGTGCAGGCTGGTACATAACTTCGGTCTTTTAGTAGATGTTAATGGTGAGACCATAGTTGTCATCTGTATCTGACGTGTATCACGTCCTGGCAATCATCAAAGGCGTCTGTCAGCATGGCTGAAAATACCATGCTAAAGAGTGTAGGAGCCAGTAAGCAGCCTTGTTTGACGCCGTTTGTCACTGGGAAGGGTTGTGACTCGTTTCCATCATCCAATACTTTCGCTATCATGCCATCATGGAATTGATGGACGATAGTGATGAATTTGTTGTAACATCCGAACTTCTTCATTATCTTCCACAGACCATCTCTGCTAGTCGTATGGAAGGCCTTGGTCAGATCGACAAAAGTTATGAAGAGGTCACTGTGCTGCTCTTGGTATTTTTCCTGGAGTTGGTGTGCCGCAAATATCATGTCGGAAGTGCCTCGTACTGCTCGGAATCCATACTGGCTTTCCGTGAGAAGACCTTGCTCAAGATGTTGAAGGAGGCGGTTGAGCAGGACGTGAGCCAGGATCTTTCCTGCTATTGATAGCAGCGAGATACCTCTGTGGTTATCGCAAGACTGGCGATTGCCTTTCCTCTTGTAGATGTGGACTATTGCATCCTTCAACTGTTGTGGGACACTCCCTTCGATCCATATGGATTGGAATAGCTCAGTCAGGATCTGCATCATGGCTGGTACCCCTGCTTTGTACACTTCAGCAGAGATAGCATCTGATCCTGGCGCTTTGCCACGGGAGAGTTGGTTGATGGCTTCCTTGACGTCTTCTTCTTTAGGAAGGTTGTCAAGGTTCTGGTTTGTCTCCACCTGAGGTGGACAAACGATGGCCTCGTCGTTAATTGCCGCTGGGCGGTTGAGGACTTGATCAAAATGTTCAGCCCATCTGTCCAGGATTTCCTATTTCTCCATAAACATTCGGGTTCCATCTGCATTGAGCAGGGATGAGAGCTGGAGGATTGGGTCCATAAACAGCCTTCAGTGCGTTGTAGAAACGCTTTGTCCTGGCTGGCTGTGTATCTTTGAACTTCATTGGCCTTTTGGCTGAACCACGCATCCTGCATCTCTCGTAGTTTCCTCTGCAGTTTTCTTCGCACTGTACCAAGGGCGTCTTTCTTTGCTTGTGATGAGTGATCATTTTGATGTGCCCTGAACAGTTGGTGTTTCTCTGACAGCAGTACCTGTATCTCATCCCCGTCATTTTCATCGAGCCAGTCTTGTTTTTTCCGGCTTGCTGACCCTAGGTGTTCAAGCGCGGCTGAGTATAAAGTGTCTCTGAAAACTGCCCGCTGTTCTTCAGCACTTACTATTCTGGAGTATGTCGGCAACCTACTGTCAACGTCATTGGAGAATTTTTCTGAGAATTTGCTGCTCTCCAGTTCGGAGACCTTCAGTCTCTTTGTACTCTTCTGACCTTGGGGTCTTCTTGCAGGCGGGATACGAAGTTTGAACCTGGACACAATGAGACGGTGATCTGTCCAGCAATCAGCATCACACGTGGATTTTGTCGCTCTGATGTCCTGCTGGTCCCTCTTCCTGGTGATGACATAATCGATCAGATGCCAGCGCTTGGAGCGTGGATGCATCCAAGATGTCTGGTTGCGGGTGGGGAGACGGAACAGTGTGTGTATTATCACAAGATCGTGCGTAGTGTACGTTTTGAGGAGTAACAGGCCATTACTGTTACACTTGCCAGTGCCGTGTCTTCTAATGATGCCTTCCAAGGTTTGATGGTCTGTTCCTACTCTTGTACTGAAGTCTCCGAAAATAATGAGTTTCTCTGACTGTGGGACTGCTGCGATTAGGGCATCGATTTCTTCACAGAACATCTCTTCGAATTCATTCAGAACTTCTCTTTGACTTCATCTGGGTTGATCATTGTTGGAGCATACGCACTAACCAACATAGCGGTCTTCTTGATTCCAAGTGGCAGTTGAAGTGTTATCAGCCGATCGTTGAAGCCATCTGGGAGCTTGGTAAGTTTCCAGATGAGGTGTGATTTGACGGCGAATCCAACGCCTGCCTTTCGTCTTTCCTTGCCACTTCACCCATTCCAGGACAAGATATATCCACCCCCTGCTCCTCTAGCTGACCCTTGTCTGGTAGGCGCATTTCGCTGAGTGCCGCAATGTCGACGTTGTAGCGAGCTGGCTCTCTGGGAACTAGTGCAGTTCTTTTTTCTGGTCTGTCTGCTTTGATGTTATTTAGCAATGTTCGCACGTTCCACGAGCCAAGGTTGAGGACTTTCTTTTTCTTTGTTGGTCGGCCGTTAAGTGGGATCCCCACCAGCCACAGTTTGCTGGCCAGGTGTGATGAAGCAGGCTATTTTAGGGTACCTATTCTAGTCCCTTCTTCGGTTGAGGTGAGCAGTACAGAGCGTTTCCTGAATAGGGTGCTCAGTCACCCCGGGTAGGTACCGAACTCCACGGCTGCTTCAGGACAGTAGAGAGCGATCCATAGCCCTGGGCCGCCTGTCTGCAAGTTCGTGACTACAACCCACAGTGTATCCGCACCTGCTGCTTCGCCACCCGCCCATCGCCACAGGACTTTTTGAAGTCATGACTTGCGCTTAACTTTGATTAGAGTGAGGGAGAGTTGCACAAAGGTCGTCAGCCTCTCTCTCTCTCGTCTCTTTATATCTCAACCCTGTGGCAAGACAAGGTCAAGACGATTGGAGATATATCGGGATGCAGTGGATGGCTAGCAGTGGTCTATGTGTCTCACCAAGTCCTGTTCGCCCTCCACAACGCTCTGCTGTCTCCATCTTCCAGCCCGTTGAACCGTGAGAAATAATTGGTTTCCTTCGCGTTATCTGCCGGATCCAGTCTCCACATGCTGAGGTAGACATTCCTCGGAGTTTAATCGCTGTCGCACGTGAACTTGCAGTGTGTTTTATTTCGCACTCACCGTGTCCTGGACGAGATGTCAACCAAGACTATCGAACCCCGTCTGCCTGGGTCTTGGAATCAGAGTGATCGTTCTCCTATATTGATTTGTCCTGAGTGGCAGGATCAGTCACCCTGGTGTTGGGGACCCTATAAGGCCGGTCACCACTGGCCTTATCACCGTACCGTGATAGGGCATTAAACAGCATTGTATATACCTCTGGCTTACCAGGCCAGAGCCCTCTGTTGCTCTGGTAGTACTGCCGCTGTTTGTCCGCGGTTGTTTATTCATCCCGAACGACTTATTCGCAACTGGCCCCCGAGGGGGCCATCCCCCTATCCGCAACCTGGGAACACGCCCGGTGGCGTACAGCTCTGCCGCCCTTGCATATCATTTGCCGACATAATGCAGAGCTCGCTCGCACACTGACAAATGGAGGCAGAGGACGATTCCTTTCCTACTTATCATACGTGACATACACAACAAAGTACAACACACATTGTTAATACACTTCGCCCACTCTAGAAGAAGATATCCATTCCGCTAGCTGACCCTTGTCTGCTAGGCGCGTTTCGCTGAGTGCTGCAATGTCGACGTTCTAGTGAGCTAGCTCTCTGGGAACTAGTGCAGTTCTTCTTTCTGGTCTGTCTGTCGAAAATATCCTTCATGGTGCTGAAGCTGTTCTGTTTCACCAAAATTTACAAAAAGTTATATTTAGAAAATGGTCTATAAAAGACTAACACACTCGTACCACTTTCGACTGGAACATATGCTACTTTTTAATAGTACCATCAGATATCGAGAGTACGTGCTCGTGCGATCCGTGAGCGATCAACACCGTCCACACCGTCCATCCGTTCAAATTCTATCTCACACCACCTTACAGTCTTGACAATATCATGCAATATCTAGTTGTCTCCTTCTGAAGCACAACCTGTCTCGCAACAAATTTTAAAGAGTCCAAGAATTGTGAAACGCGGTGAAATCACAGCTTGTTACCGTTTCTGAATCACGACTATCAAAAGGCGTTTAACTCTTTGTTTTGAGAAGGCTGTAACTCTGTGGAAAGAGGAGGAGCATTTCAAGGGACTGAAATTTTGTGTACGTTGGATTTTCCAATTATGACCCTTTTTCACAAAAGGGGGCCAAAGGTATACAGATACAAAGTCACTGTAATGTATGGTGTTTAGATCAAATCTTTAACGTTGATAGTGCCCGAGCTATGGCTATTTACACGGAATAGGTGAAGAAGAAGCCATTTTGAGAAAATTGCGGTTAAAGGTAGACACTACGTTTTCCATTTTCTTCACAAGCGGTCATTCTTGAAACTTTCTAAAACTCATAACTTGCAGATGCAGTTGTACACCGAGGTATGAAATGCCGAGGCTTTGTATAATCTGATTTCTATAAGTGCTGTGTGAAACTCCGATTTTTACTCCGTAAACTGATTTGTTTTGAAGGCCATTTTAACATATTTTCTGGTCAAATTTTGCTTTTAACTCTTATTACATGATCTAAAACAAGTATGGCTGCCCGAGTTCAAGCAAACAGGAACCAGAAAAAAATCACGAAAAAAGAATCAGAACGCGTATTTAATACAACCAGACAAGACAGGCGCAAATTTTTGACCAACTGGCCTTTGTCAAGCGTAAGAAAAGACTGAAACTTCCCTGCTGTTTCGTTCGGTGCGAGAAAAAGACTGCGCCTGTTTTGTCTGGTTGTATGAAATTAAATACGCGTTCTGATTCTTTTCTTTTTTTGTGTGTTCTTTTTTCCTGGTTCTTATTACATGATGAATGCAGGGTTATTGAATATAGCAAAACAAAAATCTCAAAATTATCCAGATTGACCCTCAGTGTCTTCTGAGCTGTTGCTTGGCTTGATACTTTTGTGAAAACGGGCCACATTTTTGTTTTGTGTAGCAAGTGACAAGACTTTTTGATCAGCCCTGGTATATCTATCAATTTGCGAAAGCTCAGTTACTGTAGGAATTGGAAAACACGTAAAACCACATTTGTTGAAGATATTCTCTTGGCTGTTGAAGCCAAACCGATGCATATCAATACTGGAAAAGAAAATTAGATATGATTATATTACGTAACGTTTGTTCTGAAGCTTACATGAAAGGTTGAATACTTCATTTTTTTCTTTTTTACAATTTTTGTTTCCTACAGTGCAATCATGAAAATATAAACAGCCATGACTATCAATCAAGATAAATCAAAAACAGCATTTCATATTTGAAGTTTCTGATATTGTGAACAAGATATAGTTACAATCGAAATTAGTGTGAAAGCGGTGACATAAAACATGCATTTCAACTATTTTGTTTTTTGTGACCTTAAACTCGAGGCAAGATCATTCAATTTTGGCATTCATGAGTCTTTCTCAAAACACTATTAAAATCATAAACCAATTCTGTATATTTTTTCATTGTTTAATGGCGTGTTGCTGTTCAGACAAATGTCATAATGATCTACAGAGTGAAAGGAATTTGTTGGTATGGCTTTGACTATTCCTGTTAAACAACTTTGATCGCTTACTCATGTGCAATGACGATTTAAAAAAATCAAATTGTAAAAACAACGGAAGAAAATTGAGTTGAACTTTTTGCTTTCCGAAAGAAAATCCAGATTTTGCATTTCTCAAGATCACTGTGACCTTGAAGAAACTTCATCAAGGACAATCATAGAGTGTCACGGCTGTGAAAATGAAAGCATATGTTTTAAAAATATGTTCAGAAGTTTCTGAAAAAATTTCTGATCACACACTCTTCCTGAAAAGTGCCAACTTTAGGCCCGTTTTTGTCTGCGTGACTTTGACCTTGATGATAAATATCCACCCATAAAAAGCTGAGAAAATCGTGTCCGTATATTTTCACTCACTCCCCCCCCCCTCTCTCTCTCTCTCTCTCACACACACACACACACACACGCACACACACACACACACACACACAACACACACACATACACACAACACACACACACACACACACACACACACATCTTTAGTCTATATTAAATAGTCTCCCTTTAAAAACAGGCTAAACTTTGGAAAATGGAATTGTTTGGTTGGTCTCAGAATAAAGACACAAGCTGCTCAAGCTGTATTGACATTCTTCCTTTCTTACACTATTGTGTAGATGATAACAAAAGTACAAGAGGAAATAACCCAAAGTTATGAAACTTGAAATTCTTATTTGAAGTTGTTGTTTCACTAAACAAGGTACATATAATTACATCTGACTTGTAAATCTGGGAGTTATGACGATATATGTATATTTCAACAATCTTGTTCTTGTGATCTGTGAATAGTGCTATTTCTAGGCATTTTTTTTTGCTCGTGTGAACGTGGCCATGGCACAATGATTTTCATTGGCAATTCTTGAACGGTCCACACCTTTAAACCACATTTATATAGGTTTATGGATAAATAGCTGGAAAAATCTTACTAACACAATTTTGTCACACGCAAACAATACTCCCCCTCTCTCTCTCTCTCACACACACACACACGCGCGCACACACAAACACACACACACACCACGCACGCACACACACCACACACACACACACACACACACACACACCACCACCACACACACAACACACACACCCTCACACACACACCCTCACACACACACATACACACACACTGTGATGCCGTGTCTTTGTGTATGTGTGTGTGTGTGTGTGTGTGTGTGTGTGTGTGTGTGTGTGTGTGTGTGTGTGTGTGTGAGTGGAATTCATACTTGTTTTGCTTTTCTTTTAACCTATCAAAGTGAATATTTCTACGGAATTTTGACAAATACAGTTCCTTTGTTGCTGTTGACTGTTTTATGCGCGGCAGTCTCCTTGGGAATAGTAATCCACGTTGTGCGTGAGGGAAAAGTTTACTGCCAATACAACACAAGTGCTGGCGTATGAATGTAAATGCACTTTTATCTTCATCATCATTATGGTCCACATCATGACAATAATTAGTTGGGATATTGGTGGTAGTGCTACTGTCGTTATTGTACTTAATACAGGTAAGGGTGCTGGTGTGGTAGTGCTATTACTGTTGCTGCTGTTGCAGTCTTGTTACAGTCTTGTTACCTATTATTGTTGCAGTGGTGAGGGCCCAGAGCCACATCGACACAGTATGTCGTACCATCATCAAAGCTGTGAACTGCGGTCATTTCACGTACAAACCCATTTGTGCGACAGGAGGGGTGCAGTACAACACTGAGTAAGATATATTTGTTGTTGTTGTTGTTGTTGTTGTTGTTGTTGTTTTAATGATTTGTTTACTTCATTTTAATTTCATGAAAACAAAAACAACACGGAACGAAAAATATATAGATACACAGACAAATTTACAAATAGACACATTCATACATGACATCACATTTCCATATCAACACTCAGCAGCTACACAGATATTTGATCACATACAAATCCAACACATAAATCAACAATTGCAAGTTCAGGACTTCAATCAACTTCTGAAGAAACAAATATCCGTGGACACAATTTTTCAGAAAATAAAAAAGAAATTTCACAACACTTCTTTTAAAGAGAAAAACAGGCACTACTTGGCCTAGTGTTGTATCATTCCCATCTACACCATCATCATCATAAGCCATTTCTTTTCCGTTTAACATAAATTTTGTGATGACATATCAAAAACTATGTATAACTCAAAGTGGAAATAATGAATATAAACATATAAATGAAACTCTTACAGATCGAGATTCTGTTTAAAAAAGTTACTTATTTACTCCAAGTTAAAACTGGAAGAGAACTTTACTACTGACACATTTAGCTCACTCCCTTCATTGGGAATGGGAGTTGGTTTACCCTGTAAACGCTGCAGACGTAGAAGAAATTATGTTGACCAACTTCATCTGCACAACCGCCAACATCTCCTAAACAAGACTATTTGCACTTTATTCACTTAATGTGAACACCACCCAAATTTCCTGTTTTGGCTTCCAACAAATGTGCCCCCCCCCCCCCCCCCCCCCCCCCCCACCCGTCCACCTACGCCGCAGTCCAGTGTTGCCCTCTTGTTTTCTGTTTTCTTCGAACTTTGCAGTCCGTTTGTTCATTGCTCAGTCCGTCTTAATGAAACAACCCATCGTATCTCAGCGTTTATTTTGGAAAACAACTTTGGTTTGATTTTACCGACAGAAACTTAATTAAAATCAAGTGCTATGATCCAAAAATTAAACACTCGCTCCTACTGGTTACAAACTCTTTTCTTCCCTCTAGCCTCTCTCAGTAGTAGTAAATGCATACTATATCGAATTTTCAAAAACGAATTTGGAAAAGAGAGATGTATTACACATTTACGAGATATTTATGTTCGATACAGCTATCACAAGCTTGAAATTAAATTCGGTGGAAGTAAAGGAATATCGAGAAAAAGGAGAATATGTAAGTGCTGTGATGACGGTGTCGAAGGCTTCATTGCTTTATTTCACTATATTTTCGAGTCTTAAATTCCATAAAACCAATCTAAGTCTACTCCACTAAAATATTTGTCAGTTAAATCAGTGCTTATACTGTGCATCTTCATATTCGGAAGTAACAAAAAGATCAATTAAAATTACAAAAATATCATGTATATGAAATTGTCTAAAATTTTATGATTATGCTTTGAATATTTGAGTATCTCACTGTAAGAAAATTTGAAATTTGTGTGTGTGTGTGTGTGTGTTTACTGTCACACTCTTTCTGCTGAATGTTATAAACTGATCCTGTTCGATTTTCGTTCATTTGATGTTATCTTCCTTGCCGCAATTATGACTAAAAGATTTATTAAACATTAAGTCTGGAACACTGTGTGTGTGTATGTGTATGTGTGTGTGTGTGTGTGTGTCTGTGTGTGTGTGCGTATGTATGTGTGTATGTGTGTGTGTGTGTGTGTGTGTGTGTGTGTTTGTGTGTGCATGCAAGATTCTTCTAGCCTTTTATGGGTGGATTTTTTATCCAGTTTTGGTCAGAATTGCGGGCTGTTGAGGAGTCACAAAAGTTTAGTTTGGAAGGTAAAGTCCCAAGGTCAAGATCACACAGACTAAAAAATGCCTTTTGTAGATGCGTGAACAGCATTTCTTCAGAAACTTCTGACAATATTTGAAATCTGATTTTAAATTATTGTCCTCAGTGCACGTCTAGTTTTATTTTAACAAAGCTTCTTCAAGGTTACCGTTGCCTCGAGAAGCGCAAAGTGTGGATTACATGTAAGAACTTTCGTATAAAATGGAAACTGATAGAATGGCTTGACCATCTTGTTTTACTTTAATTTAACCATGATTTTGTTTGAATACTCTAAGCACTCATTGTGGCAGACTGCTCCAGTGCACCCTTCAAAAGTTTATAAGTCGTCACATTTACGTCTTCAGTAATACGGATGCCTTTTATTTCACTCTTCTTCAACGACCAGTATTTGGTCGCTTACTTTACGGCTCATGAGTTGAAGTAAGACTGGTCGTAGTCTCTCATTACAATGTTTACCTGTGTGGTGTGCCTTTCATTGTCACTGGAGTTTTGTTTTCAACCCCTCATATTGCCAATTTTCCATGCATTCTTCGGCACTCTCGATGTCCCTTTCCAGAACACCCAATATTCTAAGACAGGTTTCATTGTAGCAGTCGCAAGGGCGTTCTGTTTCTTCTCCATCTCCTTGATATTGATGCCCTGTTGTCTGATAATAATTTTGAGTGTGTGATTGTTTTTCTTAACGTTTCTGAGTTCTTGTTCCAAGTCTATCCCGCTGGATTTGTATTTCAAATATTCTACCTTCAACTGACAGTTTTCGCAGTGAAAGTTGTCAAGTTTTCCGTTTATTTGCTCGTTTTGTAAAGGCCTATATTTGTTGCTAGGTTGTAAACTGTTTAGCATTCATCGTTTTTAATGCTGCTTGGATTTCTTTTATTTCTATATCGTTTAATCCTTGCTGTTCTTCTGTTGTGTGCTGACGTTTTCTTTCTTTTTCGGCATTAAATCTAACTTCACTTTCATCCGTCGACGAGAAATTCAATCTGTTCGAATGTTCTTCTGCATTTGCAAGATCCGACCTGTTCTTCAGAAATAATGGTTTCTGCTTGCCGATATAATGTATTCAGAATGATTTTGAGCATGACTGGCATGGATGATCAGGCCGACAGGGTGACGATTAGCGATTGGATCCACTCGCCTGTGTGCCAAATTTCGTTGTAGATGGCAATTAGGATATCAATTACTGTCTGTCCATATCGTTTCAAGAGTTCTGCCGGGAAGGTGTCATTTTCTGCAGCCTTATCAGAAATTCCTCACTGGGTATTGGGAAGTCATCTTCATTTGATGAATGTTGTACTGTTAGCACACTTGGATCCCCTTTGTTCTGGTGTACAGTTCATGACGGTACACAGTACACCTTTTCATGTCTTTTTCCTGTGTGTGATAGTTGTCATCTTTGTCATGAATGGTGCTGATTGCTTTTGTTTGTTCAAGTCATTTAAAATCTTCTGTCTTCACATTGTTGTTCAGCCCAGCTTTCCCTTGCGTTCTTCATTTTTCGACCAACCTGCTTGTTTATAGCATTGTATTTCTCCTTTCCTTCGTCATTTTTCTTTCGTGCTTTTGGCTCCTTCTAGTGTCACATCTCTGAGATAATACCAGGCATTCATCACCTGAATTTCCAACGGCATCCCTCAGACCTTTCGTGGCTGTTTCAGTCATCACCTTGTTGAAATTGTCAGGGCTTCAGGGTCTTCATCGAGCAATAGTAGTGGAGCGAATTTTCTTCCTTTGTCCGCTTGGAATTGCTTGGCGATGTCAAGATCTTTCAGTTAAGCAAGTTTCAGTTTGAGACAGTTGTTTTTCGTTCTCTTGTTGTGCTTCAACAGTATTTTAAGCTCATATAAAACGATCATGGTCTCTGTCGAGGTCAGCTCCTGGAAACGGCAATTTTGTTAGCTTTATCAATGCCAGACCTATTCCTGTTCTTTAGAAGAATTATAGTCTATCTGGCTGCGATACTGACCGTTTGGGGATGTCATATCCATTTTCGGGATGCTTTATGTTCACATGGCAAGTCATTATCGCTGGTGAATTCTATGGGCATAGTCCCTTATTACTGGTTCTTCCATTACAGTAGGGGCTGCAGAAATTCATCCAATCTTGTTCGGTATCTATACTAAATCTTGGTGTTCCAGTCACCCTGAAAGACAAGTATATGTTTCTTGTCAACATTGTTCATGACCATTTGAACCTGAGAGTAGAATTCTCATATCTGCTCCCGCCACGAGGGGACCACCACTTTGTCGTGGTCGGGGGACTTCAGGTCCCAATGATTCCTTTATCTATGCCGACAGAGGCTGTTTGCTGGAAAGCTTTGTTTTGTCACTAGTGACAGTCCTGATACTTAAGGCAGTTACGTGGACTTGACTTGACTGTGTAAATTGATGCTCCCGGCTGGGTTACCTATGTCGGACAGGTCAATGGGGGAGGGATGAGACGAAGCGTGGTTCCACCTTCATTTCCATTTTCACCGTCTCCATTTTCATAATCACAAGTGGTTGCCGTAAGCAGCCCGTGATCCCGATCTCGAATTACTTGGCAACGGGATGGGTAGCTGTACGTTAGTCAGTCATGAAAGTAGGGCCTACATTGTCTGAATTCATGCAGACGGTTCAAAGTGGACGGACGCCATGAGATTGGCAATCCATTGTCCCTTCCCCATCACGGCAGATCTCCTGCCATCGTTGAGCCTACGCTCATGAGTAAATTAAATACAACAAAAAGAAAAAGAGATAATCATGATGGTAACTCAAGAGACAGCGTGGCTGATCGTGGGAGGAACAAATGAGGAAAAACCACTATCATCCCTTTGCTATTCAAAAGGGATTTCAGGCCCTCATCGGCAACCCGAAGACAATAAAAAGAAGTGCTGAAATGGAGATTATCTAGTTGAGCGTCTGCTGAAAGCGTCAATGTTGATGGACCATGGAATTAAAGTTCCTCCGCACAAGAAACAGCAGCAAGGGGGTTATTAAGTGCCCCGAACTGAAGGGAGTTCCTGAGGAAGAAATTAGGACAGAATTGAAGACAAGGGCGTTGTTGACGTACGCCATGCCATATTCCAGAAGGGGTTGGAGACTGTGTCGACAAACACACTGTTCCTGACATATCCTGCTGTCTTGTACTTCCACAATCTTTAAAGATAGGGTACCTAAATGTCAAAATTTCAATATACGTGCCATCACCGATACGGTGTTTGCCGGAAAACGGTTTAGAAATCTTCTTACCAGTGTACAATTACATATGGACGACAGGATTCTTTCCTGCCTCGTGGTGGAAAGCCCTGATCATCCCTGTACCTAAACCTGGAAAAGATTTATCCAGTCCTTCCAACTATCGCCCAATAGCCCTAGCCAGTTGTCTTTGCAAAGCGATGGAAAAAATGGTTAGCAGCAGACTGATGTTGAAACGAGAATGACGGCATCTTGGCTAAAGAACAATGCGGTTTTCGCATGCACCATTCCACAGTAGATCATTTAATCCGCCTTGAAACAACGACCCGTAATACATTTCTGAAGGAACAATACGTAGTGGGTATCTTTTCTGATTTCGAGAAAGCATATTATACCACCTGGAAATCAGGAATACTTATGATCTACACGAATTTGGCTTTCAGGGTCACCTACCCCTGTTTATCCAAAATGTTTTGGCTGAGGGACAGTTTCAGTTGTGGGTTGGTACTTCTCTGTTTGGCATCCATGAGCAAGAGCTGGGTGTACCACAAGGGAGCGTTCTCTCCTGCGCTGTTCAGTATTAATATCAACAACATTGTGAAGTCTGTACAGCAGGGCTCTGACTGTTCCCTGTTTGTGGATGATTTTGCAGTATGTGCAAGTGTAAATATCTATGCAGGCGTTCAGCGGCGGCTGCAGCTGTGTGTAGATAGGATCCAGCAGTGGGAAGAGACAAAAACCTCCACTTTTTCTACAACCAAAGCATAATGTATCCACTTTCATAACCTTCGACAATTCTTTGCTGATCCAGAAATCCGTCTGGGAAAGTCCATCATACCAGCTGTAACAGAGGCTAAACTTTTGGGATTGATCTTTGGTCAAAAATTGAATTTTCTCAGTCATATCCAATATCTTAAAACCTCGTGCCAGGAAAGCTCTGAATATTTTTCGAGTTGTAACTCATACAGACTGGGGTGCCGATAAGAAAACGCTACTTCACCTGCTCAGAGCTTTAATTCGATCTAAACTGGACTATGGCTGCGTAGTACACCGCTCTGTGAGACCGTCGTACCTTAAAGTACTGGATCCCATTCACTATCAACGGCTGTGCCTGTGTCTCGGTGCATTCAGAACTACTCCCGTCTACATTTATACGCGAGGGCAGGAAGCCCTCCCTGACCAGCCGTAGACTGAAATTAACCTTAAATTTATGTTTGAAACTGTTCTCTGAACTGGAAAACTCAGCCTACGACTGTGTCTTCAACCCCAGATTTCAAAGTGAATTTGAAAACCTCTTTTAGGAATCCGTATCCGTCCTCATATGGAGTCTTTCTAGTTGGTTGATCAGTTCTTCATGTCTTACCCGATCGAAATCCTTGGTATAATGAACAAAGCATAAATATAAATCCTTATTCATCTCGATTGACCTCTCTATGATAGTTCTTAGGATGTATATGGCATTAATAGTTCCTTTCCCTTCCACAAATCCGCACTGTTCATCTGCTATTTCTCTTTTGATTCTATTCCTTGTCCTCATCATGATTATTCTTAATCGGATTTTGTTACATGACTCATCAAACTGATTGTGCGATGGAGTTCGCATTCTATAGCCCCTGTCTTCTTTGGAAGTGCAGTGAAAATTGATTTTGACATATCTTTGGGGATTTTTCCAGTGTCATCAATTTCATTTAGGAGTACTATTATTTTTTCAATACCAAATTCCTCCAGGGCTTCAATCACCTCTGTAGTAATGTTGTCTGTTCCTGGGGCTTTTCCTGGTTTCATCTTTTTCAGCGCTGCTCTAACTTCATCTTTCATTATGGGTAGCCTTTCAACGTTATTTCTTATAATGTGTTCTTCGTTTCTGTCATCTTGAAAAAGGTCTTTAATGTACTCTCCCCATCTGTCCAGTATTTTGTCATTTTCCATGATTTTAAGCAACCAGTTGATGTGCATGTATTTTTCCTGTGGACAATTTCTTCAATTCGTCTGTACATACCCTGAGGATCCGTTTTGTGTCCGTCTTCTATTTCTTTGCATTTTGTTTTCAGCCAAGCTTCCTTTGCTTCGTTGCACCTATTCCTGATTTCTTTGTTTGTATTCCTGTATATCTCTTCCTTTCTCTTTGCCTTCCTCAATTCCTCCATCAAGCCTAGAATTTCTTTTGTCATCCAGTTCTTTTTTGCTTTTCTATGTACTCTAGGGATTTCTTCACAAGCGTCATTTATTAAATTTCTCAACTTTATCCATTGTTCCTCACTGTCACCAACGTCTTCCAGAGCACTGAATTTGTTTTGAACATGTACGTTAATTTTTTTACGTATCACTTCATCTGTCTTTAAGAGTCCAAGATTTAGTTTGATGTTGCTTTTGGTCTGTTTCCTTTTCCTTAATTTCAGCCTAAATCTTCCCACTACAAGATTGTGGTCATTGCTGCATTCCGCGCCTGGCAGTGTTTTAGCTGACAGTAAAGAATTTCTAAATCTTTTATTAATCAGGATGTAGTCAATCTGATTTTTGGTATTATGTCCTGGACTCATCCAAGTCCATTATCTTCTATTAGGCTGCTCAAACCAAGTGTTTCCTACTATGAACTTATTCATCTGTGCCCATTCTACAAGTTTCCCTCCCCTTTCATTTTGTGTACCTAGGCCATGAGGTCCAACTATATCCTCCACCCTATCCTGTCCCACTTTAGCATTAAAATCTCCCATTATTACTGTAACTTCTTGTGATTTACATTGGGCCTTGGCCATCTCTAATACTTTGTAGAAGTTGTCGATATCTTCCTAAGTACTTGCGGATGTTGGCACACACACCTGAATGATGTTGATATCAAATGGCCTGCCTCCCAGTTTAACCAGCAAAACTGTTGGACACAGCCCAGTGTCCCCTAACTGCTTTTGATTTGTCCCTGTCCATTACGATGCCTACTCCTCTTTCACGTGAGTTTCCACCAGAGTATATTACTGTATACTCTGCTGATGTTATCAAGCCTACCCCCTTCCATCTCACTTCCCCTAATCCTAAAACACTAATGTTAAGCCTTTCCATCTCCATTTTGATATTGTCTAATTTACCTTTTTGCAACAATGTTCAAATGTTCCATGTTGCGATTTTGGTATTTTTTCTGAGGTTGAGGTTGATCGCAGTAGCTACGTCTGAGTATGGTTTTCTTTAATTGCATTTCAGACTTACAAAGTTAACGGTGAGGTCTTTATCTTAAGCATTTGGTATTAGCCCTGATGTGGCTGTAGTAGTCGGCTGGATTATAAACAGCTGAACACGGTTTTTAACTGTTGTCTTTTATCTTAACCTGGTTGTCGTTTTTGACATGGTGTTAGCCCTGATCGGGCTCTTGTAGTCGGTGGGCTATAAGCGATATGAACTCATATCTGGTCATCGTCATGTGGGAGCATATATTTTCACTACCGTAATGTTGAATGGTTTCACTTGCTGGCGGACGGTTATGATGTTGCTGGAAACAGGACAGTATCCCTAAAAGAAGCACCACCATGAAGAAGCTGCATTGATCAGTTCATCGTTTCTGTTGACCCCACCACACCCCCACTCCATGTGTACTTTTGTCCTCTCTTTCATACAGTACAGAACATGCCCTTCCTCTGTATTCTTTGCTGTTCTTTCATCGAACTTTGCAGACGTCTGTGTCATGGATCCATTCTGGCGATTTTCCAACCGGTCTGGGTGTTCTTATGTTCCTGGTGGCCAAAGTGATGATGTTCCTTCTATGGATATTGTGTGGTTTTCCCCCAAAAGCACATGTTTCGATTCGCCCTGGTAGAGATCGACAAATGGCGTGGCATAGGAATGGGCTCTGTACATTTTTCTTGTCGCACTGCGTATCTTGGCCAAATCACATCTAGCGGAGCCCATCCTTTTCCAGGTCTGATATTTATTGGATTCACCCACGTGCGGCAAGTTGTACTGGGTTACATTGTTACCAGTAGCAGAGCACAGCCACTGACCTGACCTGCTAGAGTACCTAGAGTACACTGACACCTGTGCAGGTTTATTTGTACTTTCATTTGCATGTAGATACCAGTCATCTGTGTCATTGCAATTACATCACTAAGCCTATTCTGATGGATTTACATAGAGCCCCAGACACCTCAAGATCCGACTGGCGAGCAATTCGTGAATAAACCGCAAAGGCATTCAGATCCTTTCCCTTAACTTTGGTGAACTGTGTTCACAAAAGCCAACATTTCAGCTGTTAAGTTCACCTGTACACTCATCATCAGCAACTAGCTATAACTATCAGTACATTGCCTCAAAAATTAACTGTAGCGATCGAATTATACGCCCTGAAAGAACACACGCTTTTGACACTTTCTGTTAAATTTCAGTGGAGTGATTATTACCGTTTTGACAGTAAGTACATATGAAGAATATGATCAGTGTTCGTTTGCTTTTCGTTTTCTGTTTCAGCAAAGTTTAAAATTTGTGGATTTTGTTTTCTTCCAGCATGGACAGTTTACTTAGTCATTTTGATTCCTGTTCAGTGCAGACTAAGATACGGTTCAATGTTATTTTTGTCTTGTTTCTTAACTCAAAATGCTTTTAATATCGTCATTGTGATATTGTGATGGATTCATACGGCTGAGTTCTCTGCTTCCTTTCATAATATGTATATCAAGACATTAACCAGTCCCAACACTTACAAACACCTGCGAAGTTGGGATTTTCTGAAATAATTATTTTGATTCATGTGATACACCTTTTTTTGATTTCCTTCTTTTTGTCATAGTTTACGAAAACAGACATCACATAAATAGTAACAGATAGAGACATGTGGCATGAAATAGATTCATGTCAGGACTCCAAGGTACACACACATCAGACCATATGCGGCAATTAAAACTCAGTGCCTCAGTCAAGAAATACGAGCTTTGATCAACTGCCGAAAAAAATCCATTGATGACAGAAGTAAGAAAACATTTAACTGTAACGACATTTCGATTAAAGAGGAGGAAAAGTAGGAACACCTCTTCTCCTGGCATTTTCTCATCTCCGTCCAGAAGTCTGGTCCGTTGTAAGGTAAGCAGTTATTTAGGACTGTATTTCTACCAGTCCGTTGTAAGGTAAGCAGTTATTTAGGACTGTATTTCTACCAGTCCGTTGTAAGGTAAGCAGTTATTTAGGACTGTATTTCTACCATTCCGTTGTAAGGTAAGCAGTTATTTAGGACTTTATTTCTACCAGTCCGTTGTAAGGTAAGCAGTTATTTAGGACTGTATTTCTACCAGTCCGTTGTAAGGTAAGCAGTTATTTAGGACTGTATTTCTACCAGTCCGTTGTAAGGTAAGCAGTTATTTAGGACTTTATTTCTACCAGTCCGTTGTAAGGTAAGCAGTTATTTAGGACTGTATTTCTACCAGTCCGTTGTAAGGTAAGCAGTTATTTAGGACTGTATTTCTACCAGTCCGTTGTAAGGTAAGCAGTTATTTAGGACTGTATTTCTACCAGTCCGTTGTAAGGTAAGCAGTTATTTAGGACTGTATTTCTACCATTCCGTTGTAAGGTAAGCAGTTATTTAGGACTTTATTTCTACCAGTCCGTTGTAAGGTAAGCAGTTATTTAGGACTGTATTTCTACCAGTCCGTTGTAAGGTAAGCAGTTATTTAGGACTGTATTTCTACCAGTCCGTTGTAAGGTAAGCAGTTATTTAGGACTGTATTCTACCAGTCCGTTGTAAGGTAAGCAGTTATTTAGGACTGTATTTCTACCAGTCCGTTGTAAGGTAAGCAGTTATTTAGGACTGTATTTCTACATCGTTGTAGGTAAGCAGTTATTTAGGACTGTATTCTACCAGTCCGTTGTAAGGTAAGCAGTTATTTAGGACTTTATTTCTATCAGTCCGTTGTAAGGTAAGCAGTTATTAGGACTTTATTTCTATCAGTCCGTTGTAAGGTAAGCAGTTATTTGGAATTTATGTGCCGTGGACCGTTTTGAGGATCACACAAACGAAGAGCACATTATAATAAAGAACTTTGAAGGACCACCCATAATGAAAGATGAGGTTAGAGGGGCACTGAAAAAGATGAAACCAGGAAAAGCCCAGGAACAGACAACATTACTACAGAGATGATTGAAGCCCTGGAGGAATTTGGCATAGAAAAAATAACAGTCCTCCGAAATGAAATTTACGACACTGGAAAAATCCCCAAAGATATGTCAAAATCAATTTTCATTGCACTTCCAAAGAAGACAGGGGCTATAGAATGCGAACTCCATCGCACAATCAGTTTGATGAGTCATGTAACAAAAATCCGATTAAGAATAATCATGATGAGGACAAGGAATAGAATCAAAAGAGAAATAGCAGAAGAACAGTGTGGATTTGTGGAAGGGAAAGGAACTATTAATGCCATATACATCCTTAGAACTATTATAGAGAGGTCAATTGAGATGAATAAGGATTTGTATTTATGCTTTGTTGACTACACCAAGGCTTTCGATCGGGTAAGACATGATGAATTGATCAACCAACTGGAGAGACTCAATGTTGATGGAAAAGATCTACGAATAATCGGAAATATGTACTGGGAAGAAACAGCTGCAGGGAGAATAGAAAACGATGTAAGCTCTTTCCAAAACATCAAAAGAGGAGTCAGACAGGGTTGTGTTTTGTCACCAGATCTGTTTTCACTTTACAGCGAAAACATCATTAGAAGAATACCCTGGATTACAGGTTGGAGGGGAAATGATAAACAACATTCGATACGCAGATGACACCGCGCTAATTGCAGAAAATGAAAGGGACCTACAAAACCATGTGAATATACTACAAATAGAAAGCAAAGGTAAGGGGCTGGAACTAAACAGCAGGAAGACTGAAGTCATGGTGATCAGTAAAAAGCATGACATCCCCTCATGCAAAGTAACAGCAAATGGCACAACCTTGACACAGGTTGATAAATTCAAATACCTGGGAACGATCATTTCATCAGACGGCAGATGCACATCGGAAATAGTCAGCAGAATCGGCCAAGCCAAAACAGCATTCAAGAAGATGAAAAGCATTCTTACCAACAAATGCCTATCAACATCCGGAAGAGAGTTCTTGAATGTTATATAGAACCAATACTGTTGTACGGATGTGAGGCGTAGATAGTCAACAAGCAAAATCAGAACAAGATTGAGGCAGCCGAGATGTGGTTTCTAAGAAGAGTGTTGAGAGTTCCATGGACAGCAAAGAAAACAGGTGGGACGATCTTGATGGAGGCAGACACTAGTAGATCACTCATAAGGAAGATTAGGAAAAGACAGGCAATATTTATGGGGCAGTTTGTGGGGAGGGGGGATTTGGAGCGCCTGGTCACGGCGGGAAAGCTGGGGGGAAAGAGAGCACCGGGTGGACCCAGGGAGAAAGTGCTGGACAGACTTGCAGGGTGGCTGAGGACGAGGAGGGTGGGGGAGATGCTAGGGGCAACGAGAAAGAGAGACAAATGGAAGTCCATGATCGCCAACGCCATACGGCAGGGCACCTGATAATGATGAACCCGTTGTAAGGTAAGCAGTTATTTAGGAATTTATTTCTACCAGTCCGTTGTAAGGTAAGCAGTTATTTAGGAATTTATTTCTATCAGTCTGTTGTAAGGTAAGCAGTTATTTAGGAATTTATTTCTATCAGTCTGTTGTAAGGTAAGCAGTTATTTAGGAATTTATTTCTATCAGTCCGTTGTAAGGTAAGCAGTTATTTGGAAATTTATGTGACGTGTCTATAAGTGATAAACGACAGTCAAATACCTCTTGAACTGTGTTATCATTATTGTATTTACATTGGTTATGAGCTGATAAGAGGAACAACAACAACAACAACAACAACAAAAATCACAATGATTTGGACGGATGGGACTTGATCCTTCTACTTGTCAGTCGTCAATCTGTTATGCTAACCAGTACGCCACATCATATAAAGTGTCCTATACCATAGACAATGCTTACAGAATATGCCATGTGGCAAATTGGCAACGGCACTTACCCTGAATTCAAAACATGACATGCAAACGAGAAAACGAGACACACAAGTTCTCTTTGCCTGTTCAACGTGTGAAATAAGCAATGAACCTGGTAAGTGAATCAGATTCGAACATCACCATGACAAAACAGTTTGAACGAGTGATGATATCCTCGGCGATCTAGGAGATAACTGTTGTATTTTCTTATATGGACTGGATAATGTATCTCTGTGATTGAACAGTCACTTCTGAAGGATGAAAAAAGGTTGTCTAGATGTTTCCTTTTGGTTTTGTTTCAGGTGTGACTTCACGAAAGCGCACTGTTTAGACCCTAATCTCAAGGTGGTGAAAGAAGGACCCTGTCTCTCTGGAGCCACAGATGTATGTTGTGTTGAAAGATTAAACGGAGAAAATGCGAGTATATGCACGAATGTACATATATGTTTGTACGCACCACGCACATGCACACACGAATACATGCAGCACACACAATTGCATACACACACGTGCAACATACACACACACACACACACACATATGGACTGAGGATAGATATGAGATGAGTGGCAGGTAGAGAGAGAGAGAGAGACAGAGAGAGAGAGTTCAGTCTGTTCATTGTTGCCACTGCTGTTGTGACCCAGATACAGACTTCTGGTATACACCTGCCATCTTTGGTCAGGACACCTACCAGTTTCTGCAGCTGATGGCCATAAAAACAGATTTATACATGGCTATGAGCTGATAAGAGCAACAACAATAACAACAAAAATCACAATGATTTGGACGGATGAACCAACCCATCAAAAAGGTCACACTCTTGACTGGATCATTTCCCGTCATCACCACAATTCGGCTACTGACAACTGCTTAGTTCTTTCTACCCGTCTAACTTCAGCCCTTCCATCTGACCACTCTGCAATTCTCTGTTCTCTTGACATTTCTCCTCCTTCCCGTACCATGCGCACAGTGCTCGACGCAATCTCAAATCTTTCGACCTCTCCACTTTTTCATCTGATGCTTCCCGTCTTCTTTCTGAAAAGTCACATAACCTTGCCGATGAATTCTATACTACTCTCCACCATCTTCTGGACACTCATGCTCCAGCCACAACCCGTCTTTTACCTGGCCGCCCCCCTACCCCCTGGCTCACTCATGTGCAAAACGTGCCCGCCGCAGAGCAGAGCTCCGCTGGCGCAAATCCAAACTCACTGTTCATACGCAACTTTTCCAAGCCTCTAAAACAAAAGTATCCACCCTCACTGCATCTGCAAAAACAAACTTATTCCAAACTAAAATCCTGAATGCCTCTTCTTCAAAAGAACTCTTTACAACCATGAATAATTTATTATCTCCTTGGCACACGAAAAGATTTACCTTTCCCAACAAAACACGCTAATGAAAAACTCCCATCTGTATTCTCCAAGTATTTCACCACCAAAATACAAACTCTTCGTGACAAGCTTGACAGGACACCCTGTCAACCATGCCCACCTGACCCTTCCTTCTCTGGCACACCTCTTACTACTTTTACCCCAGTCTCACAAGAAGACAATCTCAACACAATCAGATCCATGTCGTTCAAAACCTGCGAACTGGATCCTCTTCCAGGTTCTCTCTACTCTGACTGTCTCCCTACTTTCCTCCCATTCATCACTGACATCATCAACACTTATCTTCTAACTGGAACTGTCCCGGATTCTTTCAAGTCTGCTATTGTTCACCCTCTCCTCAAGAAATACAACTTAGACCCAAATGAACTGAAAAACTACCGGCCTATTTCTAATCTCTCTTTCTTGTCAAAACTTCTTGAAAAAGTTGTCCTCAACCAGCTGAACCCTCACCTGTCTGACAATAATCTCCTCAATCCTTTCCAGTCAGCCTACCACCAGTGCCACAGCACTGAAACTGCCCTACTGCACATTCTCAACAATCTCCTCCTTGCAACTGATACTGGCAAAGTCTCTCTCCTCACACTCCTTGATCTGTATGCAGCCTTTGATACCATTGTTCATGTATTCTCCTTTCTAGACTCCATCATACTTTTGGCATCTCTGACACTGCTCTCTCTTGGTTCATGTCATATCTATCAAACAGAAAACAAACTGTTCTCATCAATGGCATTTACTCTCAACCTGCATACATGACCTGTGGTGTTCCACAAGGATCTGTCCTTGCCCTGTTCTTTTCACTCTTTACACCTCCCTCCTGTCCACCATCATCAACTTCCACTCTATAAAACACCACTTCTATGCTGATGACACCCAACTTCAAGACAGTGACTCACCTGACAATGTACAGCGCCTACTGAGTGTTACTCGGACATTAAGAACTGGATGACATACAATAAACTTTAGCTTAACGACGACAAGACAGAAGCTATCCTCATTGGCACCCGTCGGAAACTTTCTCATCTGCCTCCTCTTTCTCTCCCATTACGTAACACATCAGTCCCAATTTCTGATTTAGCTAAAAACCTTGGTGTCTACCTTGACTCTGCCCTCTCCATGAACAGCTTTGTTTCTTTAACTGCCAGATCTTGCTACTATCACCTCCATCGTATAAGCCTAATCAGGAAATATCTCTCTGTCGAAACAACTGCAAAACTCGTTCTCTCCTTCATAATGTCTCGCATTGACTATTGCAATTCACTCCTGTCTGGTCTTCCTGCCTCCACCATTCACATCCTACAGCGCATTCAAAACAATGCTGCATGCCTTGTACTCAAAAAGAAAAAAGCTGACCACATATCTCCTCTCCTGGCACAACTTCACTGGGAATAACGCAGCCCCCGATTACCTGTCAAGCCTACTTGAGATCTATGTTCCCTCACGTACCCTCCACTCTGCCTCTGATCCTCTGACTTTTCGCTTTCCATGCACTAAGCTCAGTACCTATGGTCCACGAACCTTCTCTGTTTCTGGTCCACTCTCCTGGAACAAACTTCCTCTCTCAGTCCGTCAGCAACCTACTTTTGTCTCCTTCAAGTCCGCTCTCAAAACTCACCTTTTCTCCTCTGCATAAAATCCTGACCTCACTCAACCCCCTCTGCAGCCTGTCTCCGCTCGGTGTGGAATCACATTGTAATATATTATTTGTATTTAATATGTTCTCTATAATTTTCCACTGCTTTTCTTCTTTTTCCCCATTTATAGCCGTTGTGTGTGTGTGTGTGTGTGTGGTGTGTGTGTGTGTGTGTGTGTGTGTGGGGGGCGTGTGCGTGTGTGTGTGCGTGCGTGTGTGTATGTTTCAGCGCTTAGATTTGATTTCTATCAAGATTTTGTGCTATACAAATATTGTAATTATTATTGTAATTATTCGCTATACTATTGATAATCTTATTACTTTCGTTCCATTTCTTCTTGTTAATGATTTCCATCCCACATCCTGTCGCTGTCCAGACTCTTGACAAGATCTTGCCGTTCAGTTCGGTGCCTACCATTATGGCAATGTCATCAGCAAACACAAAAATGAAATAATTGTGGTCGTGGAGGGTTTTTGTGCATGCACATCTCTCAAAAGATGTTCAACAAGACTGATGATAGCAGACTTTCTTGGCCATTTTCCTATTGTAGTCCAGAGAAACTCTCCTTTGATTCTTGAGAAACGTGTGTGTGTGTGTATGTGTGTGTGTGTGTGTGGTGTGTGTGTGTGTGTGTGTGTGTGTGTGTGTGTGTGTGTGTGTGTGTGTGTGTGTGTGTGAGTGTGTGTGAGTGTGTGTGTGTGTGGTGAGAGAGAGAGAGAGAGAAGAGAGAGAGAGAGAGAGCCAGAGACTCAACATCCCCTCCCTCCGATATACGCCAACATAAATTGTGCATATTATTCTCATGCAGGTTCGTTTGCACAATTATGTGTTAGTGAATATGTAAGCGCGTGTTTATCTGAGTATGTGGATGTGTGTGAGCATGTCAGACTTTGTCAGAGTTTGGGATAGAAGAATCAAGTTTTGATACTGTAAAAATAGAACTACACCTTCGTTGACCTAAATTTACGAAAAATGTCTAAATCTGTTTCATCAGTGGAACCCAAAACAAACAAACAAACAACAAAAACAAACAAAAAACTAAAAACAAACAAACGAACAAACAAACAAAGAAAGAAAACAAAAAACCCGTAATGTTGCTTAAATGCAAATTAGTAAAAAATGTTCGAGATCTTACACCATGAATCCTAAAAAATAATTTTTGTTGAGTTGTCGTCTGGTTTTGAAATAAATACCCAAGACAGCAGCCATGCTCTTTTTTTTACACACATTATGATTCTTTAGGTCACATACTGCTGGGCTCTTTCAGGAATGGAGATCCAGATCAACGATGCTCAAAGCCACTTTGTGTTTATACTGTGGTGATATTCTCTTCACCGCAGAAGTCAAACTGTTGCACATTAAAAGGAACATATTAAAGAAGAAAACTGCATATCGTCTAATATCGCTTAGATTAAAAGACCTTGTATGACTGAACGAACAAAAATTAAATGTAACTGTAGAAACAGCTTTTGTTCTTAATCTTGTATAAAGAGTTGATACCTTTTGGACAATTTATGTTTCAGATAGTTAGTAGTTGTTCGTCCGTCGTGATCGACGATGACCAAGGATCATCACGTTTCATGTGTCCGGCTGTGACTGATGAGGCCGACTCGTGCGCGGAAGGCTCGGGCGCAGATCAGACACATGTGTTCTGCTGGATTCTGGACTTGGGAGTTGGCTCGGGATTTACGCAACTCTCGTTTCTTTTGTGCTCCACTGATCCTGCTTTGTTCGTAGGAGGCGGCACCTTCGCAAACGCAGCTTCTCCATGATGAGCGGTCTTGTGTAAGGGCCTCCCATGTTTTGGTGTCGATGCCGAAGTTTTTCAGGGACGCTTTAAGTGTGTCCTTGAAGCGCAGCTTTGGCCTTCCTCGCGAGCGTATGCCGTCTGCAAGCTCACCATAGAGCAGTCTCTTCGGGAGACGCGTGTCTTGCATACGCACGATGTGTCCAGCGCATCTGAGTTGGGCTCTTCTGAGCAGGGTGTGAATGCTAGTCATCCTGGCCTGATCGAGGGCATCTGTGTCAGGTATTCTATCCTTCCAGGTGATCTTCAGGAGCTGTCTGAGGCAGTTGATGTGGAATCGGTTGAGTTTCTTGGCGTGCCGCTCGTATACGGTCCATGTCTCACAGGCATACAGAAGGGTTGGCAGAACGGCTGCCTTGTATACCTTCAGCTTGGTGGACAGTTTGATACCTCTCCTGTCCCATACCGATACCCTGAGGCGTCCGAAAGCTGAACTTGCTTTGGCAACGCGTGTGTCTACCTCAGTGTCTATGTTCACTGATCTTGAGATCGTGCTTCCGAGGTACGTAAAATTGTCCACAGCTTTCAGGGTTTCTCCCTCAACAGTGAGGCTTGGTTCCGAGTACCATTGTTGTGGTGCAGGCTGAAACATGACTTCGGTCTTCTTCGTACTGATGGTGAGTCCGAAGTTTGTGCAGGATGATGCGAATCGATCCATGCTCTGCTGCATTTTGGCTTCAGTGGTGGCGTTCAGAGCGCAGTCATCGGCGAACAGAAGGTCGCGGACCCAGTCTTTTTCAACCTTGGTCTTCGCCTGAAGCCTGAGGGCATTGAGGAGCCTTCCGTCTGTCCTGTATCTGAAGCCAATGCATGTGTCATGGTCGTCATAGAATGCGTCTGAGAGCATGGCCGTAAACATCATACTGAACAGTGTTGGTGCCAGTACACAACCCTGTTTGACACCGTTCGTGACTGAGAAAGTCTCGGAGCAATCTCCGTTGTCCAAAACACGTGCCTGCATGCCGTCATGAAATTGGCGTACCATGTTGATGAACTTTGATGGGCATCCAAACTTCTCCATAATTCTCCATAGTCCTTCACGGCTGACTGTGTCGAAGGCCTTTGTCAGATCAACGAATGGCATGTACAGGTCTTGGTGTTGTTCCTGACATTTTCCTTGCAGTTGTCGTGCTGCGAATATCATGTCGATTGTCCCTCGTGATTTTCTGAAGCCGCACTGTGTTTCTGGTAGGTGGCATTTTCCAGGTGAACGATAAGGCGGTTGAGGAGGACTCTTGCGAGGATCTTACCGGCAGTGACGAGCAGAGAGATTCCCCTGTGGTTGTCACAGGACTGCCTGTTGCCCTTTCTCTTGTAGAGATGGACAATGGTCGCGTCCTTTAGTTCCTGGGGGATGGATTCTTGTTCCCACATGCTCTTGAACAACTCTGTTAGCTTTCGGGTCATGACTGGTCCGCCTGCCTTTTAATAATAATAATGATAATAATAATAATAATGATAATAATAATGTTATTAGAAGAAGAAGAACAGTATTTATGTGGAGGCAGATCTTGACAATTCAAATCAAAGCGCACTCACGCACCAGACGTACGCATGCATTCAACGCAGGCTATCTTACAATTAAAAAAGCTTACACAAACTGAGGAAAAAAGGTAGTTGTAGAATTCACTGTCGGGAAAAGAGGTGGGTTTTTTAAATTGGATTTAAAGGTAGATGTTAAACAAACGGAGAGTGGAAGTCTGTTCTAGGCATATGATCCTGACACAACTTAAATCTGGGAACCTGAAGGGAAAGAGTGTCTGAAACTGAGCGCAAGGTGCGAGTTGGTGTTGTCGCAAAGATATGATGGAATAGACTGGTGAACAAATTTGTAATACAAGGCATCTAGCTTATCTTCAATTCTTTTAACTAAAGAAGCAACCAGTGAAGAGAGCGAAGGAGAGGACTGACACGATCAAACTTTTTCTTTTTGAGAACAAGACGATCGGTTGTGTTTTGTATGTAATAGAGTTAATTTTATTTTTGGTGTCTATGAACATGGCTCTGGTTTTATCACCATTTTAATGTAGTTATTTTGTGCCATCCAGTTCTGGGTATCAACGTAACAGCTGGATGCTTCTGAGATAAGGAAGGCGATATTTCCAGGGGTGGTGCTATCCTGAAGTTGTGAATGATCTGCGTAAATTTTTTTCATGTCGTGCAGGTTGATGATGTTAGCTAGGGGTGAAGTAAAAAGGGTTAACAGGACAGGCCCAAGTACATAACCCTGAGGAACTCCGCAAGAAAGCTGAATAGGCTCAGACGAACTTCAATTGGCACCAACTGACTGAAAGCCATCAGACAGTTAGAATGAGAACCAAGAAAGAACAGTACCATGAATTCTGAAAGTATGTCCAAACGAAAGAAAAAGATGGAGTGGTCAATAGTATCAGAGGCAGGATGAGGAGATTGAAAAGTTCTGCAAGCAGTAGACAACTCGTTAACGAATACTCTTAACAGAGACATCTTCGTGGTGTTCGGAGATCGGAACGCCAATCTTGGAGTGGGCAGGGACAGTGAGCACGTTGACAGCAAATTCATACTCCTTGGAGTCATTGTCATACTGTTTTTATCAACCGCTACCCAAACAAGAAACCTGTAATACCAACCTGTCATTCTTCAAATGGAATTGTTCACAACCAAACTACATCCTAACACCACCTCGCGTTATGTCCATCATCAATAAGACAAAATCATCCCCAAAGGTGGGTGATCATGCTCTTGTCCTTTAGAGCCTGAAACTGAAGCTGAAGATAGGACGCTCTCCAGAATCATGGCATTCAAACTGATCTTCAGAATCTCAATGATAACAAAGTTTCGGAAATCTTCAAAACTAACTTAGAGCAACACACAATGTGTGCGTGTGCGTGTGCGTGTGCGTGTGCGTGTGTGCGTGTGCGTGTGCGGTGTGTGTGTGTGTGTATGTGTGCGTATGTGTGTGTGTGTGTGCGCGCGCGTGTGTGTGTGTGCGCGCGTGTGTGTGCGTGTATGTGTGCGAGCGCGCATACTCAGACACACGCACACGCATGTGCGCTCCTGTTTTCAGAAGAATAGTTGGAAAATGTTATCTTTATATGGCATTGTGCAGGGTATGACGACTGGGACCACGACGTCCCCAACTGCTCCACCCACAGGGACCCCCGACTCCACCATCTCAGGTATGTATGTCGTGGGGTTCTTGCCCAGTGATAACCCGTCCGCCTGGGAAGAGAAAAAGGTTACAGATTTCATTCCCTGTTGGACAGGAATTTTTCTCCAAACCAATCCACTTTCTCAACAACCAGACTTCTAATGTCGATATGGGTGTAGACGTTCAGGTGAGAGCCCATGTGCAGTATATATTTAGCTTACATTAAAAAGTCATATGAACAAAGGAATTGTTCCCAGCAAAATTACATAAAAAAAACCCACTTAAATAAGAAAAGAAAATAACTCGCATAGGGGAAAAGTGAGTGGTAGTGCATTGTGGTGATGTGCTCATCCTCGGACAAAGCAGTTCGGATTAAAGGCATAAAAGGCGCTGTGATTGATAATAAAGAACACAAATCTCCCAGTCTGTGGATATGTTCAGAGAAGTTTGTTCATTTTGTCTTTAGATTTTGAAAAAATTCAGGGCTTTTTTTAATCTGACAAAACACAAGCAATTGTGTTAGAACACAAAAAAGTTCGAAAAAATTATCATCATTATTGTCTGTGTTTTAAGCCCAACCAACTGCTCAGAGCCATATCAAAGCTGCAACCATTTCAAACGAAATACACATCAAAACACATCGATGACCCTGAAGAGAAAAAGCCGAAAAAGGAAAATAAAACACATACATCATTGCATTCATCACGAAAGCGATTTGAAAAAACAAACCAGAATGAAAATGCATAGACATAAATAAGTAGACAAAACATATATAGAAACTGACTGTATAGTACCTAAACTTGCATCGAAGCATTTACAATGTATACAATTATAACAGGAAGGATCAGGGTCTCCCTCTATCGCGGTAGGGAATAGTGCATCATCTATCACAGGAATATGAATTGGGGATGTATATAAAGAATTATTTCTGTACTTAAAAATCATGCACCCAGCAAGGAAAGAGAGTGATGAGAGGAAATGCCTAACCACACTAGACATGATTCTCATAAGCAGTCCACACATAGATTGATAACTACAACGCCTCTATTCAATTCAACAAAAGCGTAATTCACCATTCGTGAGTGCCATGAGATGCACTACGAATCTTAATTAGCTTACACATTACTATAATGCTGAACATTTCCATATGTTTTACTCCATTCTCTGTCTCTTTGCTTCATGGAAAATCAAACATACTATCTATTTCTATCCCACCCTAACAAAACTATAAAATGAAGCGCGGGTCACATACTTCTAAGAGAGGCTGGACGCTGAGACTTATCTGGTCGTCTCTAGCTCTTGCTCACTGACTCTAAAGACTGACTGACTGACTTTTATACAGGTGAGATTCATTCAGACAAAGCCTCAACAAGATTGAGGCAGCGAGATGTGGTTTCTAAGAAGAATGTTGAGAGTTCCATGGACAGCAAAGAAAACAAACAGGACAGTCTTGATGGAGGCAGACACAAGAAGATAATTGATAAGGAATATTATGAAAAGACAGGCATCATTTATAGGCCATTTTGTGAGGAAAGGGGATTAGAGCACCTGGTCACAACAGGAAAACTGGAGGGAAAGAGAGCACCAGGTATACCCAGGGAGAAAATATTGGACGGACTTGCAGAGTGGCTGAAGACAGAGAGGGTGGAAGAGGTGCTTGCAGCAACAGGGATTAGAAAGAGATGGAAAGCCATGATCGCCAATGCTGAGGCACTTGATGATGATGATGAGATTTCATTTACCGAGCTTTGTCTCTGCCACAAACATTCCCAGCTGCCCTTCAGCTGTCCTTATCAGTAAGTCCGAAACATTGAAAACTGGGTAACTTGGAGATCTTGGCATAGCAGCCATGGTCGTTATTCCACTTTCTGGTAATTTGCTTGGACATTGGTATTTGCTGAGACATGTTGGTATTCACAGAGACATGTTGGTATTCACAGAGACATGTTGGTATTCACAGAGACATGTTGGTATTCTAGGTAATCTACATCTGTGCCCACTAAAGTTGGACAAGAACCATATGAGCGTTAGATCCCTGCTGAGTGGAAAATGTTGAGTAACAAGTTGAATCATGGACAATGTTGTCTGTATCACACAAACCCTATTTACCCATTCATCGACTCTGTTTAAATACTTCTTCTCTCTAGAGGGGCCCATGTGATAATAGGTCCCCTCCCCAACAAAAATAGAGACCTTTAGATTACATGTCACGTATCCAATACGGGCCAGATATGTAACTTACCGACTACGTATCGCATTTTCTCGCGCGATTATATCGATACGTTCCACTTCAATAGGGACGTGTCCGGTTATATGTGCTCTCACCCAAATCTAGTTTGGGACGGCATATCTCAAGTTTCAAGGTAAGTGATATTTTGGTTGTGTTTTGAAACCCTTTTTCTACCTTGTTATGTATGTCTTATGTCACTGAGTTTTAAACAATTTATGTACAAGTCGACCAAACGCAACAAGTGTCAGCAAGCAAAAGCCTGCTGCTGGGAAGTACGTATCACCAGCTGACTTCATTAAAATGTTGAACGAGACTTCAGCTCGTAGGCCTGAATCGACTGCAATTTTTGCTATGAAATGCTATTTTGTGGACACCAAACGTTAGAAATGTGGTAAAAGCAGATTTATACTCAACCGGTGCTAAACAGAAGAATGTTAGAAAAAGCACTTATTTATGTACATTGTACTTACACTTATCCCTAATGCTGTTGTAAAAGCAGATAGCTTTAACAGTACCAAGTAGAAGAATGTTAGAAAAAACACTTATCTTTCATTATTCTTGCTCTTCTTGCACATGTCACCACAGTAGAGATCACCAAGTGGAAGAGACAAGCCTGAATCCTTGTACTTCACGACTGCCAATGATTAATTATTTGATTTGGAACCCACAGGATGGTAGTATTTGAAATCACAACCCCCCACCCCCTGCTGTGGTGGTTGCATCAGTATTTCATTAGCATATCAATTAGAATTATGAGGTAAGACCTATTGGCTGGTCGTCATGGTTGTGTGTGAAAGAAAAGGAGGGAGGGAGACATAGAGAAGGAAGGGTGGAGGGCAGAGAGAGAGAGGTGATTGAGATTTTAAAGTAGAGTATGTTCATACGCCCTAACAGACACACACACGTACATATCTACTCTCAGATACATACATATATCATCATCATCATCATCATCAGTCCCGTAGTCTGGTTGACCGTTGGGGCACCACTGAAGATTTTGCACCAACTTCCTCCACTCCTCACGGTCCTCAGCTTTCCGCAGAATGATGTTCCATTCAAGGCCAGTCCACTCTCTGATATTGTCTTCCCATCTTTTTCTCTGTCTGCCTCTTCGTCTCCCTCCCTGTACTGTTCCCTACAAGACGGTCTTGGCCAGTCCAGATGATCGTGTGACGTGCCCGTACCACCTCAGTTTGCGTCTTATCACTGAAGTCAGGAGGTCTTCATATGGCCCAATGGCGTTTTCGATTCGGGTTTTCACTTCCTTATTGGTTATATGATCTTTGTACGAGATACCAAAGAGTTTGCAGAAGCATCTCATCTCCATTGCCTGTATCCTTCTTTCAATGTCTGCTGTTATGGTCCATGTTTCGCATGCATACAAAAATATTGACATGACCAGGGAACGCATCAGTCTGATCTTGGAGCTGATAGCGATATTCTTGTCATTCCAGATGACTTTTAGCTTGGTCATTGCAGCTGTGGTCTGGGCAATCCTGGAAAGTACTTCAGGCTTTGATCCTTCATCTGATACTATAGCTCCCAGATATTTAAATCTATGGACGGTCTCAAGTTTCTTGTTGTCTATGGTAATGTCAGTGCTGATGCCATTGGTATTATTAGTCATCAACTGGGTTTTCTCTGCACTGATCTGCATGCCATATGCTGTGGAGGCCTCATCAAGATGTTTTATCAAGCTGACCAGCTCTTGCTCTTGCCCAGCTAGTTCGTCAATGTTGTCAGCAAAACGCAAGTTTGTGATTGTTCTACCTCTGATGCTGACTGTTCCCTCGTGGTCTTCAAGTGCATCAGCCATTATTCTCTCTAAGAAGATGTTAAAGAGAGTGGGGGAGAGCAGGCATCCTTGGCATACTCCAACTGTGGTTCAGAACCATTCTCCTATGTTGTTGTCATGGTAGACTGCACTGGTCGCCTTTTTGTAGAGGCATTCTATGGTTCTGATCAGGTTGGCATTGATGTTGTTCAGCCTCATGGTTGCCAACAAGGCTGCGTGCCAAACTCTGTCGAATGCCTTCTTGAAGTCCACGAAGACGTGGTAAAGGCCTTGCTGGTGTTGCAGGTATTTCTCACAGAGCAAACTGAGATTGAAAATTTGCTCTGTGGTACTTCTTCCTGGTCTGAAACCTGCCTGCTCTTCTTTTATTATCTCCTCAGCTTGTGGTTTTAGTCTACTCAGAAGGATTTTTAGCATGACCTTACTTGGATGGCTGATCAGGCTGATGGTATGGTAGTTTTGGCATAGTTGTAGGTTGCCTTACTTCGGGACAGTGATGATCAGGGACTGGGTCCAAGGTGTTGGCCACTCGCTAGTCCGCCAGTCTCTAGCAGACTCATTACCATTCGCCTGAAGGCTTCACCTTTTAACATCACCATCATCCAAGCTTATGCCCCAACAACTGACTATGATGACGAGGCTGTCGAAGACTTCTATGATCAACTGCAGGAAATCGTAGATCAGACGCCAAAAAAAGACATCATTATAGTGCAGGGCGACTGGAATGCGAAGATTGGAGAGGATGGACGCAATAACTGAAAAGGGATATGTGGCCAATACTGCAACCCTGAAACCAACGAAAGAGGTTTGAGGCTCCTAGAATTCGCCAGTTACAACGACCTGAAGTTGGTGAACACATTTGGTCCACACAAACCATCTAGACACTGGACATGGCACAGCCCAGGAGAAAAGTACCACAGTCAGATCGATTACATCATGGTTAAAAGACGCTTCCAGTAAGTGTTAACATTGCAAAGACCAGGAGCGGACATTGGAAGCTATCAAGAGATTGTAATGATGACCTTCAAACTCCGCCTCCAGAGGATGAAGAAACAGGGCAACATAAGAATCAAGTTCAATCTTGAGAAGCTCAAAGACTCCAACATAGTTGAAAACTTCCAAGCAACGATAGGAGGGAAGTTTGTTCCTCTCCTCGTCCTTGACAATCAGGACACCAAAGTAGACACTCTGATCAACAACTTCAACACTGCCGTGACTGAAGCAGCCAACGATATCCTTGGAAAACACCGACCAACAAAGATGCCCTGGGTCACAGAAGAAGTACTAAAGCTGAGCGACAAACGCAGAGAACTAAAGCAAAAGAAAGTAGATGAGGGTAACTTAAGAGAAGCCAACCAGCAAGTTAAAGAAGGCATGAGGAAAGCAAAGGAGACATGGATTGAAGAACAATGCCAAGATATCGAACCTGCAGAAAAATAACAGCAAGAAAGCCTACCAGCTTGTGAAAGGACTAACAAGCTCAAAACAAGGCAGAACCACTACTATACAGAACAAAGCAGGGAAATGTCTCACAGAAGATCAAGATATTCTGAAGAGGTGGACAGAGTATGCTCCGAATTATACACACAAACAACAGGAGATCCCAAGGTGCTAGACGTTCCTCCACCAACCAACGACAGCTACCCCATCGTGCGAGAAGAAGTTGAAGCTGCAATAAAATCTTTGAAGAAAGGCAAGTCGGCAGGAGTGGACAACATTCCCTCAGAACTGGTCCAGGCAGGAGGAGAGGCCATGATAGATATGTTACTCATCATCTGCAATAAGATCTGGCGGACAGGCGAGTGGCCAACATATATATGGGCAATCAAATCTGGTTTCCTCTCATGGGGCCCCGCAGATAGGCTAGACAAAGTATGATAAAAGCTTCTGGCTTTCTAGTTAAAATAGGAATTGTGGAGTTATTATACCTAACATGTATAATGAAAAATGTGGCAGTACATTTTAAATGTTTAAGAACTGGTGTTCTTTGAAAGGATATTATTACAGTTATCCCTAATGCTGTTGTGAAAGCAGATAACTCTAACACAACAGTGGTAGATAGCAGAATGTTTGAAAAAGTATCTTTCATGGTAATTACACTCATCTGTAATGTTGTTGTAAAAACAGATTTATACTCAACCAGTGCTAAACAGAAGAATGTTAGAAAAAACACTTATTTATGTTCATTGTACTTTCACTTATCCCTATGCTATTGTAAAAGCAGATAGCTCTAACAGTACCAAATAGAAGAATTTTAGAAAAAAAACACTTATTTTTCATTATTCTTGCTCTTCTTGTACATGTCACCACAGTAGAGATCACCAAATGGCATATGCCATAACTCTGCACATGATACACTCCCAACTCCCAACCCTGTCTCCCCCCTCTCTGTCCCATTTTCCATGCACACACACACACACACACACACACACACACACACACACACACACACACACACACCACACACACACATCACACACACACACACACACACATACACACGCACACGCACACACACACAACATACACGTACAGAGGAAACACACCATTGTGAAGTCACAAAATGACAGGTGCGGTAATCAAGCAGGTAAACGTCAAACTTGTAATAAGAATGTCTGGATTTGGTCCCTTCTGAATGTTACACACACACACACACAACACACACACACACACACACACACACCAACCACGCACAGCACGCACGCACGCACACTCTCTCACATACAGAGAGAGACAGACAGACAGACAAACAGAGGGAGAGAGGGAAAGAGAACTCAGAACTCAGAACTCAGAAAATGTTTATTGTACATCGGCCTTAGGCCACAATACATGCATGGGAAAGGGGAGGGGAAGAGATCAGGTTTTCTTATACATTCATACAAGTTATACTATCAAACTGCAGTGAACTCTGTCACATTGTCCCCTTCTATCGTTTACCGTCACATAAGCTGGGATACATTCATCTTTGCATTTACAGTGGTCCTTTCATTTGTATTCTAGTCCATATTCCTTAACTGGCCAGCTAAGAATATTTGTCATTAACCGCATCTATATCATTCATCTAACTGTCAATTTTACAATAACTGGCTATCAGACAAACAAACCATTCAATTAGTGCACAGATCTGACGTTTCTTGTACCCTTCAGTGATCATACAGTTGATCAATATATTCAACCACAGCTACTTGACATAAACACTCAATCCATCAATCGATCAACCAACCAACCAATCAATCAATCAGTCAACCAATCAATTAACCAATCAATCAACTGATTTACCAGTTGATCAATCAAATAATCCACCATTCAGCCCGTGAATCAACTGACAAATCAGCTTTCAATTGACTGGGTCAGATGCATCATCCAACTGTACAATCGATATCACTTCAGTAACAATCACTTCACGTAATCACTCCCTCACTCAATCAATCAATCGATCAATCATTTAACCAGTTAATCAGTCATCCAGTGACTTAATCGACCAGATAATCTAGAATTTAACTGAGTTCAATATATCAATTTGCAATCGTTACTTCAAATAACGCGAATCAATCATCCATACATTCCATAATTCAATCACTGATCGATCAATAGCTAAAACCATCAATCTATAAATCGATCAGTCGGTGAGCCACCCATCGCCATCAATTAACAAATTATATAATCATTCCGTTGTCAGCTAATCATGCGTTCAGTTTATCAATTTATTCACCAGTGAATCTAAACCAATCAATGGAATTAATGTCCAATGAAGTGAACCAAGAAATATATGACATAAGAGCAATTCGACCCCAAAACAGTCGGTTAATTGGCAAAAACAGACATTCATAATGCCAATCAATTAATCAGACTAATCGCAGATCAGTCACTCATTTACCAAAACAATTGACATTGAGACAATACCAAATGATCATTCAACGCATATTTAGCACTTCGTGCATCTTTTAGTTCAGAGATAACTCAATCTTCGGCGGTCAGCAATGGTTCAGGCCATAGACTGAATTGAAGGTTATGTATAAACGCACATACACACATACACATCTATATACACGCACACATACATAATCACTCATACATATATACATATATACATATATACACACATAGATATATACATATGTATCCACACATATACATAATGTAGACACTATCACCTATATATGCACATAAGTACACCAACGTCAATGTGAATACACAGGCACACATGCACATGTGTCTCTATATGAGCACCCCTTTCATATTCAAATAAACATTTTTTTTTCTTTACAATTGAAATTAAGTATTGTCTGAAATTCTAGTGCTAGTATCTACATAACTATTTACTTTTCTTCTCCTTTTAACAATTTTTTTCTCCTATTCATGGCGTAGAAAACGTATCTGGATACGCTGTGACTTCGGTGGTTATTTGTTGATTGGAGCAGTATGCACATAGGCATGCTGACTAAATCCTTTAAAAATTTCGCCCTGAGATCAGCGTAAGTGGAACATCTAAATAATAAGTGTTCTTCGTTTTCAGATTCTGTCCTGCAAAATGGACACACCTTTTCTTGATCAGATTCACTGTATCTATTTATATTATTGTTTAGTAGTAAAACGTTCAACCTTATTTGTGAAAGGGCAACTCTGAAACAGTATATATCAATAGAGTCAATGTACTTCTCTTTTTCAAAGATAGTCTTAAATGATCTGTAGCTTTCATACCTATCTCTGTCTCTGAGTGACCCAGACCATTCTTGAATATATAAGTCTACAAGTCTCTGTTTAAATACACGCAAAAAGGCTTTTACATCACCAACACCTTGTTGCAGCCACACGATATTAAATCCCGTTTCACACAAAATTTCCCTTATTTTTGAAGCCCAGCATTCTTTCCCAGCCCTGTCAAGTTCCACTAACATTTGGTAAGCCTTATAAGGTAACCTATTTGGATTCATTTCCAGTAATTTAAACCAATATCTAAGACAGGTAGTTGAGGAGTTGACATAAAGAGGATATCTTCCCAAATCCCCATATACCATCTTGTTAGGTGTCCTGACTGGAACACCCAACAGTCTTTTGCACGATACCAAATGTACTTTCTCTATATGCTCGAGTCTGTTAAGTCCCCATATCTCAGAAGAATACAACAAAATAGGTTGAATTTTTTGCATCAAACAACTTGAAGAAAGTTTCTATAGTCATGTCTTTATATTTTTGAAAAGTCCTGTTTAATAGCAAAGTTGCTTTTTTACCTTTTGTCACCAAATGTTCTGTGCCGGCCTTGGTGTTAATCATTATCGTGAAACTGAACCCCAGATAACAATATTTACTAACTACTTCCAATTTTGTCCCTTTGTAAAACCATTGTTCATGTCGTCCTAAGAAGCCCCCTCTTCTGAAAACCATAACCTTAGTTTTTTCAAGATTAACTTCCAGTTTCATGCTGGCACAGTATGTCTGCAAGACTCTTAACTGGTTTTGCAAACCATTTGGTGTTGTTGACAGAAGGGCTACATCATCTGCAAAAAGAAGAATGAATATTTCCATTAAACCTGGCATCAACTGGATGCCATGTCGCCCCTTTTCATCCATACAATTGGCTAATTGATTTATTAATACCGAAAATAAAGTAGGGCTTAAGACACATCCTTGTCTCACGCCTACGGGGTTATCGAATATTTCAGATAATTCCCGGTTTGCCCGAATACATGAGCATAATGATTCATACATTGCTTTTAGCGAAACCAAAAACTTCCCTTTTACTCCTTGATTTTGAATACACTTTAAGAGTTTGTCATGCTGAACCGAATCAAAGGCTTTCTTAAAGTCTACAAAAGCAACATATAGTTTTCTAGCTTTCTTGCACATAGTTTTCTGAACCATAGCGTACAGACTGAAAATTTGATCCACTGTAGAATATTTTTTCCTAAAACCTGCCTGACTTTCTGATATTAAATTATTGTTTTCTAACCAAGCATACAATCTAGTATTCAGTATTGATGTGTAACATTTTGAAACAATGCTTAATAACGACACACCCCTGTAATTGTTCGCTTTATCAGGATCTCCTTTCTTAAATATTGGTATGATAATAGCTTTTGACCAATCTTGAGGATAAATTCCTCGGTCGAATAAAGTGTTAAACAGCTTCAAAAGAAAATTATGGATATTTGTGTTACCATTTTTTAACATCTCGGCTGTAACACCGTCTATTCCACTGGCTTTACCTATCCTCAATTTTCTGATGGATTCTCTGACTTCTTCTATAGTTATCTTAGAATTTAATGGGTGTTCTGTTGATTCATTTAAATCTACTTCGACAATGCAGCGCTCATCATTTGTTGATCTGTTATCTTGAAATACGTTTTTAAAATGACTGAACCATTCATCAATACTTATATTGTTAGTAAGTTTGTTTTTGGTACCATACCCTATATTTCTTAACTCAGTCCAAAACTGCGATGAATTTGAAATATTTCTGGCTAAACATTCTGCTTTTTGTTTATTAAACTGCTGTTTTTTATTCTTTAATAATTTTTTATACTTCTTCCGTGCTTCACAATACACAACTCTATCATCCTCATCTTTTGTTTTTCTGTAGTATTTGAGAGTTTTTCTGCTTTCTGCTTTTGCTTTCTCACATTCACCATCAAACCAATCAGATCTTTTTCTCTTCTCTGTACATTTCTTACGGTACATACAAGCACCAGCTTCTTTGAGACATTCAACAAATATGGTTAAAGCCTTATCTACATTAGTGTCTAGAGTATCCGAAGCCAATGTAATTCTTCTCTGAATGTGATTACTTTGTAATTTGTTTGTATAATCGTCTTTCTTATTTTCTTGCCATATGAACTTTTGTGTGATGTTATTTTTTTATACTTTTCCCTCCGCTTTTGTTCCTGTTTCAAGCTTTCGCTCCACTTTCATTATAACCGGTAAATGATCTGATTCTGTGAGACTGTCAACATCTAATGTAGCAATTTTAACTGATGAAAACAGATCACATGATACGATGAAATAGTCAACTACACTCGACCCTGAAACTCCAATGTATGTATAACTACCATCAAAGTCCAGTTTACACAGACTATTTAAAATGATACAGTCAAACATACTGCATAGCTCGAGCAGTTGGTTTCCAAAAACATTCGTGCGGCAATCATGAGACTGTCTCAAAAAATCACTGTATACCGAAAGATCAGTTAAAACACTGCCACTGTCATATCCAAATGAACAGTAGTTACCATCAGCTGTTCTTGCATTTAAATCACCAGTCAGCAAAACATAAAAGTCATCGTGCGAAACTTGTAAATCTAACAAACATTGTTCCAACACTTCCATACCAAACCCATCATGCTGATTATTCCAGTATGTGGAATCATGAGGGGGAATATCATCATCATCATCATCAGTCCCGTAGTCTGGTTAACCGTTGGGGCACCACTGAAGATTTTGCAACCAACTTCCTCCACTCCTCACGGTCCTCAGCTTTCCGCAGAATGATATTCCATTCAAGGCCAGTCCACTCTCTGATATTGTCTTCCCATCTTTTTCTCTGTCTGCCTCTTCGTCTCCCTCCCTGAACTGTTCCCTGCAAGACGGTCTTGGCCAGTCCAGATGATCGTGTGACGTGCCCGTACCACCTCAGTTTGCGTCTTTTCACTGAGATCAGGAGGTCTTCATACGGCCCGATGGCGTTTTCGATTCGGGTTTTCACTTCCTTATTGGTTATATGATCTTTGTACGAGATACCAAGGAGTTTGCGGAAGCATCTCATCTCCATTGCCTGTATCCTTCTTTCAATGTCTGCTGTTATGGTCCATGTTTCGCATGCATACAAAAATATTGACATGACCAGGGAACGCATCAGTCTGATCTTGGAGCCGATTGCGATATTCTTGTCGTTCCAGATGACTTCTAGCTTGGTCATTGCAGCTGTGGTCTGGGCAATCCTGGAAAGTACCTCGGGCTTTGATCCTTCATCTGATACTATAGCTCCCAGATATTTAAATCTATGGACGGTCTCAAGTTTCTTGTTGTCTATGGTAATGTCAGTGCTGATGCCATTGGTATTATTTGTCATCAACTGGGTTTTCTCTGCACTGATCTGCATGCCATATGCTGTAGAGGCCTCATCAAGATGTTTTATCAAGCTGACTAGCTCTTGCTCTTGCCCAGCTAGTCCGTCAATGTCGTCGGCAAAACGCAAGTTTGTGATTGTTCTACCTCCGATGCTGACTGTTCCCTCGTGGTTTTCAAGTGCGTCAGCCATTATTCTCTTAAGAAGATGTTGAAGAGAGTGGGGGAGAGCAGGCATCCTTGCGTACTCCAACTGTGGTTCGGAACCATTCGCCTATGTTGTTGTCATGGTAGACTGCACTGGTCGCCTTTTCGTAGAGGCATTCTATGGTTCTGATCAGGTTGGCATTGATGTTGTACAGCCTCATGGTTGCCCACAAGGCTGCGTGCCAAACTCTGTCGAATGCCTTCTTGAAGTCCACGAAGACGTGGTAAAGGCCTTGCTGGTGTTGCAGGTATTTCTCACAGAGCAATCTGAGGTTGAAAATTTGCTCTGTGGTACTTCTTCCTGGTCTGAAACCTGCCTGCTCTTCTTTTATTATCTCCTCAGCTTGTGGCTTCAGTCTACTCAGAAGGATTTTTAGCATGACCTTACTTGGATGGCTGATCAGGCTGATGGTACGGTAGTTTTGGCATAGTTGTAGGTTGCCTTTCTTCGGGAGAGTGATGATCAGGGACTGGGTCCAAGGTGTTGGCCACTCACCTGTCCGCCAGATCTTATTGCAGATGATGAGTAACATATCTATCATGGCCTCTCCTCCTGCCTGGACCAGTTCTGAGGGAATGTTGTCCATTCCTGCCGACTTGCCTTTCTTCAATGATTTTACTGCAGCTTCAACTTCTTCTCGCACGATGGGGTAGCTGTCGTTGTTGGTTGGTGGAGGAACGTCTAGCACCTTGGGATCTCCTGTTGTTGTGTGTGTGTATAATTCGGAGCAGTACTCTGTCCACCTCTGCAGAATCTCTTGATCTTCTGTGAGACATTTCCCTGCTTTGTTCTGTATGTAGTGTTCTGCCTTGTTTTGAGCTTGCTAGTCCTTTCACAAGCTGGTAGGCTTTTTTGCTGTTATTTTTCTGCAGGTTTGCTTCGATATCTTGGCATTGTTCTTCAATCCATGTTTCCTTTGCTTTCCTCATGCCTTCTTTAACTTGTTGGTTGGCTTTTCTGTATAGTTTAGCACCTTCATCCGTACTTTTCTTTTGCTTTAGTTCTCTGCGTTTGTCGCTCAGCTTTAGTACTTCTTCCGTGACCCAGGGCATCTTTGTTGGTCGGTGTTTTCCAAGGATGTCGTTGGCTGCTTCGGTCACGGCAGTGTTGAAGTTGTTGATCAGAGTGTCTACTTCGGTGTCCACATTGTCAAGGACGAGGAGAGGAGCAAACTTCCCTCCTATCGTTGCTTGGAAGTTTTCAACTATGTTGGGGTCTTTGAGCTTCTCAAGATTGAACTTAATTCTTATGTTGCCCTGTTTCTTCATCCTCTGGAGGCGGAGTTTGAAGGTCATCATTACAAGCTCATGATCGCTTCCAATGTCGGCTCCTGGAAAGCTCCTGGTCTTTGCGATGTTAACACTTGACTGGAAGCGTCTTTTAACCATGATGTAGTCGATCTGACTGTGGTATTTTTCTCCTGGGCTGTGCCATGTCCAGCGTCTAGATGGTTTGTGTGGACCGAAAGTGTTCACCACCTTCAGGTCGTTGTAACTGGCGAATTCTAGGAGCCTCAAACCTCTTTCGTTGGTCTCAGGGTTGCAGTATTGGCCACATATCCCTTTCCAGTTATTGTGTTCATCCTCTCCAATCTTCGCATTCCAGTCGCCCTGCACTATAATGATGTCTTTCTTTGGCGTCTGATCTACGATTTCCTGCAGTTGATCATAGAAATCTTCGACAGCCTCGTCATCATAGTCAGTTGTTGGGGCATAAACTTGGATGACGGTGATGTTAAAAGGTGAAGCCTTAAGCCGAATAGTAATGAGTCTGCTAGAGACTGGTCGGCATCCCATGATGGCATTCACAGTGTCTTTGTGAATGAGGAATCCAACTCCATGTTCATGTTTGTCTTCACTGCCACTGAAGTAGAGTTTTTGGCCTTCTGGGGTCGACGTTTCTCCGAGGTTTTTCCATCGTACCTCACAGAGCCCAAGGACGTTCCATCGGTATCTCTTCATTTCATGCGTTAGTTCTGCAACTTTTCCTGCTGCTCTCAGCGATCTCACATTCCAGGTGCCGATAGTAACATTTTTTCTTGTACGTAGGGATTTTTGTCCACCAGTCACATACTTTTCACCTCCGCCCTGATGGCCAGCGACGGAAGGCGCGGTCCTTGTTCCGGGCGACGACCGGGCCGGTATGGATTGAGTTGCGGTTGTAATCTTCATTTAGTGTGTCTTGGGCAATGTCGCATGGCGGAGCCCATCTCTCTCCAAGCCAGACCACAGCCGACGTCCTCCATCTAGGTGGTTCGCCTTGGTCTTGAACACATAGCCGTTGAGTTCCTTGCGGAACTTCGTCCGCCTTGGCCGGTAACCTGCATCGTGGAGGTTATTCGCCCAGTGATGCAGTGTTAACACCACCCCCTCACATGGTTTGGCACGCCTGCTGAGGCGAGGTCCCGGGGTGTGGCGCTTGGAGCCAGCACGTGAGAGATTTAGAGGATGGACGAGGACCAGTGATGCCCGTCCACCCTACCAGGTAGAGTGCAGCAGCCAGACATCAAAGGTACTACCTCTATCCAGAGCCTCCTACACCTCGAGGGGAATATATGTACATACAAACATTATAGATTTATTTGTTGAAAACAAATCTTTGTTGATTTCAACAATAATAGCATTTTCGTTTCCAACCTCAATTCGTTTAACAAACGATTTTAAAGTCTTTCTTACCATAACTATTATTCCACCGGAATACCTTCCTTGATGAGATAGTTTCTTTGCTTTTAGTGTAAATACAACAAACTCTTGAAACAAAGATGAATCAAAATCATTCGCTATAAAGGTCTCAGTGAGACAAATGAAATCATGCTGCGAAATGAAATTAATGAAATCCTCATCATCCAGTTTCGGTAATAATCCATTCACATTATAAGTGAGAAATTTAATCTGTGGATTATTAACATTATGAACATGTAAATTCACCACTGATGGACACGATCTCATTTGGGATCCGTCCACATTTTGGGATTCTGGTAAAGAACTTATTCTTTTGTTTTTACTACTTGCTGTAGTGGCCCGGCCGATGTCCTATTTATCAGTGCCCGAGGCACCACTAGAGCTAGTTTTGGACTTACATTGCATACTTTTATCGCCTTTTGAGCTATCAGCAGCTGTTCTTTTCATAGAGTCCAGAATACTGGTCTGACTGCCTGACCTGTCTGTTGTACTGCGCATCTGTCTGCTTCTCTTTTTAGGAGGGGCAGTACGTTTTGGCCGCTGCTGTTTCGGTGAACATGAACCACTGTCCTGTTCTTTCTCTGCAGAATCCTGCTGGGATTCTACAGATGCTGCTTGCGTGTGCCTAGTGGACTCGTCAATGTGTCCATCTGACTCTCTGTCTGTGTCAGCCCTAAGTGCTGTACTGACTTGTGTCATTGTTTTGTCAGTGTCTTCACGACTAACATCATCTAGGTCACTATCATTTTGCGCATCACTTTGTGAGACACTAACATCGTCTCTTACATCTGTAATACCATTTGGTGCTTCAATTTCAGCATTGTCTTTTTCTACTATCTTCTGGCCCTGAACCTCGTCTGTGACAACTGATAGTCATCATCAGTCACATCGATTTTATTATCGTCTTTCTCGCCATGATTATCGTCAGTGTTCAAAACACTACCGTTATTGTCATCACTGTCTCTATCAGTATGATCATGTGCGCACTCCTCTCTGGTTATTTTTCTGCTAACATCTTTAACGTGGGTCATTTGGGTATTGACTCGTGCTCGTCGTGAAACATTTTCATGGGTGACGGCAGTGCCTTCTTGGCGGTAACTGTTGGTATCATTTTGTCGGTGTCTGCCTGTATTAATAGTGAGCCGTCTGTCTTCACTGTCTTTAAGGAACACCACTCTCCTGTGTCCTGTAATGACCGGTTCTCGCTGACATTCCTTCTGTGTCATTTCACTATAAGAAAAGTCTCCAGGAACAACAGGTGTGGCGGTATCCTGGTTGGAACCGTAACGAAACGGGCTCTTCCAACTTCTGTGACTTTCGATGTCTCTGTTATAGGTAGGGTTTGTATGGGAATGTCCTCTCCTCTCTGACACGTCCCTGGGACGTTGATATTGGTGTTCGTTTTCAGTAAGGGAGATCCTGGTGTTTTGTCTCTTCTTCCTTCGGTTCGTGACCATTTCCTGAACGAAATCATCGTAATGGTTGGTGGGGTGGTCTCTGTTATAATGTCCATAGTTGTGCCTTGCCGGGTGTGTATTGACGGGCCGTGGATCTCTACTGTTTTTGTATTTTTCACGTCCAATGTCATGGACCTGAGGCCAGTCTTCCATGTACTGTGTAGTATCTGGTGGGAAGTATTGGCCATTTTTGTACGTGTGGTGATAGGTGTCCTGGCTGTTCCTCACATGGAGCTTTCCCTTGTGGATGTATGCTGTCTTGCCAAGCCCACGATGAAATGCGAGCATTTCCCTTTGGTAGGTAGTGAGGTCGGAGGCCACTCTGATTCCGTTGTACCTCATGCTGTCTCTCAATTCTGTATTGCTCAATATGGCCATTTTGTCAGCCCAGCGACAAAACTGCACCAGGACGGGACGAGGACTGCTTCCGTGGGTGCACGGTTTTCCAATTCGATATGCGTGTACAATGTCTTCTTTGTACCAGTCTGGTTTCCTTGTGTGACTGTTGAGGACTTCTACGATAATTTCGGTTGTGACGTAGTCGTCCTCCCATTCTTGCTCCGCTACATTGATGAATATAAAGTTACACGCTTTTGCTTCTTTTTCAGTTGCTTCCAGTTTTCTTTCAAGTTTTTCAATTCTGTCCATCATTATTGTGCTATTTTCTTGGAGATCGTCAATTGATTCTCTATTTGTAAAAACATTCCTTCAGCTTTCTGACTTCAGTAAAGAACCGTGAAAGTTTGTCGTCTAAGTTGCTGAACTTTTCTTCCATGGTTCTCTGTACTGCTGCTGAATGCAATTGTAGTGCATGTTGTATCTGTGCAAATCGCCAGTCAATCAAGTTAGGGTAAGGGGTGGGTCACAATTTCCCTGAGCCATAATGCCGTTCGAGAGGGAAAGAGAGAGACACAGAGAGAGACAGAGAAGGGGGTGGGAGAGAGACACAGAGAGAGAGAGACAGAATGAGTGAGACAGAGAGAGAGAAAGAGACGGACGGACAGACAGACAGACAGAGAGAGAAAGCGAGAGAGAAAGACAGAGAGAGAGAGAGAGAGGAACAAAGACAAAGACATGGAGATAGAGACAGAGAAACAGAGAGACGGACAGTAAGACAGAGAGAGAGAGAGAGAGACGTGCACCTACAAGAGTACTAAAGGGGGGGGGGGGGACCTTTTGGTACAGGCATGATGGTGAAGTCAGGGGTGACCAGAACAGCATGGGGGGGGGGGGGGGGACTGCCCAGAAATTCCCCCGGGAGATGATTTAGGACACCGATTTGTCCCCGTGGGACGATCTGGGACATCATCCCCGGGGGACCCGCGCAAGAGGGGGAATCATAATATACAGGGACAAATCAAAAGCAGTTAGGGGATACTGGGTTGTGTCCGACATTTTTGCTGGTTAAACTGGATGGCAGGCAATTTCATATCAACATCATTCAGGTGTATGCACTAACATCCGCAAGTACTCAGGACGAAATTGATAACTTCTACGAAGTATTAGAGATGGCCAAGGCCCAATGTAAATCACAAGAAGTTACAATAATAATGGGAGATTTAATGCTAAAGTAGAACAGGATGGGGTGGAGGATATAGTTGGACCTCATGGCCTTGGTACGCAAAATGAAAGGGGAGGGAAACTTGTAGAATGGGCACAGATGAATGAGTTCATAGTAGGAAACACCCGGTTTGAGCAGCCTAACAGAAGAAAATGGACATGGATGAGTCCAGGAGATAGTACAGTAAATCAGATTGACTACATCCTGATCAATTAAAGATTCAGAAATTCTTTACTGACAGCAAAAACACCACCAGACGCAGACTGCAACAGTGACCACAATCCTGTAATGCGAAGATTTAGGCTGAAATTAAGGAAAGGAAACAGACCAAAAGCAACATCAAACTAAATCTTGGACTCTTAAAGACAGATGAAGTGATACGTAAAAAAAATTAATGTACATGTTCAAAACAAATTCAGTACTCTGGAAGAAGTTGTGACAGTGAAGAACAATGAACAAAATTGACAAATTCGATAAATGAAGCGTGTGAAGAAATCCCTAGAGTAGATAGAAAAGCAAAAAACAACTGGAAGACAAAAGAAATTCTAGGCTTGATGGAGGAACGGAGGAAGGCAAAGAGAAAGGAGGAGATATTCAGGAAGATGAACAAAGAAATCAGGAATAGGTGCAATGAAGCTAAGGAAGCTTGGCTGAAAACGAAATGTAAAGAAATAAAAGACCGTCACAAAACGGATCCTCAGGGTATTTTCAGAAGAATTGAAGAAATTGTCCACAGGAAAATACATGCACATCAACTGGTTGCTTAAAATCGAAAGATATTACATACATGGGGAGAGCACATTAAAGACCTTTTTGAAAATAACAGAAACGCAGAACACTATAAGAAAGAACTTTGAAGGACCACCCATAATGAAAGATGAAGTTAGAGCAGCACTGAAAAAGATGAAACCAGGAAAAAACCAGGATCAGACAATACTACTACAGAGATGATTGAAGCCCTGGAGGAATTTGGTATTGAAAATATAACAGTTCTCCTAAATGTGATTTATGACACTGGAAAAATCCCCAAAGATATGTCAAAATCAATTTTCACTGCACTTCCAAAGAAAACAGGGGCTATAGAATGCGAACTCCATCGTACAATCAGCTTGATGAGCCATGTAACAAAAATTCTATTAAGAATAATCATGATGAGGACAAGGAATAGAATCAAAAGCAGAAGAACAATGTGGATTTGTGGAAGGGAAAGGAACTATGAATGCCATATACATCCTAAGAACTATCATAAAGAGGTCAATCGAGATGAATGAGGATTTACATTTATGCTTTGTTGATTATACCAAGGCTTTCGATCGGGTAAGACATGAAGAATTGATCAACCAACTAGAAAGACTCAATATTGATGGAAAAGATCTACAAATAATCAGAAATATGTATTGGGACCAAACAACTGCAATGAGAACAGAAAATGATATAAGCTCTTTCCAAAATATCAAAAGAGGAGTCAGACAAGGTTTGTGTTTTGTCACCAGATCTGTTTTCATTTTACAGCGAAAACATCATAAAAAAAACGTAGGAGAATACCCTGGATTAAAGATTTGAGGAAAAATGATAAACAACATTCGATATGGAGATGACACCCGTGCTAATTGCAGAAAATGAAAGAGACCTATAAATAGAAAGCAAAGGTAAGGGGTTGGAACTAAACAGCAAGAAGGCTGAGGTATTGGTGATCAGTAAAAAAAAAACATGTAAATCGCCTCATGCAAAATAACAGCAAACGGCACAACCTTGAGACAGGTTGATAAGTGTAAATATCTGGGAACGATCATTTCACCAGACGGCAGATGCACATCAGAAATAGCCAGCAGAATCGGCCAAGCCAAAACAGCATTCAAGAAGATGACAAGCATTCTTACCAACAAATGCCTATCATATAACATCAGGAAGAGAGTTCTTGAATGTTATCTAGAACCGATGATGTTGTGAGGCGTGGACAGTCAACAAGCAAAGTCAGACAAGATTGAGGCAGCCGAGATGTGGTTTCTAAAAGGAATCTTGAGAGTTCCATGGGCAGACACATAAGGAAGATTAGCAAAAGACAGGCAACATTTATAGGCCATTTTGTGAGGAAAGGGGAATTAGAGCACCTGGTCACAACAGGAAAGCTGGAGGGAAAGAGTGCACCTGGTAAAACCAGGGAAAATATATTGGATGGACTTGCAGAGTGACTGAAGACAGAGAGGGTGGAAGATCTGCTTGTGACAACAAGGGATAGAAAGATATGGAGGGCCATGATCGCCAACGCCATGTGGCAAGGCACTTGATGATGATGATGTATTGGGAACAAACAGCAGCAATGAGAGTAGAAAATGATATCAGCTCTTTTCAAAATATCATTAGGTACGGATGTGTTCTATCACCAGATTTGTTTTCACTTTACAGTGAAACCATAACGAGAAACACAGAAGAATGCGCTGGGATAAAAGTTAGACACCGTTCTAATTGCAGAAAAAGAGAACGGCCAACAAAAGTTTGTGAATATAATAGAAATACAAAGAAGAAATAAAGGGCTGGAGCTGAATTGCAAGTAGTCATGGTAATCAGTAAAAAAAAAATCCCCTCATGCAAAATAATGGTAAATGTCACCACGCTGAAACAAGTTCCTAAGTTTAAACAGTCAGCGAATACTGTACAAGACAATAGGTTATTACACCCATCTCTTCCCCGTCCTTTCACTCGGGCTACTGAGCTACCAACGCGCTGAGTACCTGTAGGCGTTACAGTGCAAGTGCCGGGCCTAGCTTGCCGGTCGTGTCTCTGTCAGTGCTCTCCGATGTCGGTTGTCGTATCTTTTTTTCATTTTCCCTTTATTTCACTTGACTGACAGGACTGCCCGTCACCTGGCTGGTAATCTGGGTCATCTACATCCCCATATTCTGTTTCTAATTCTGCTCTTTCCTCTCTGTCACCGTTCTCTAGCACAATCCGAGCGATGTTGACATCAACACCTGCACGCTGATTTCATCACCTTCATCTTCCTCGCCCAGAGGATCATCTGACAATGCTTCGCCATACATCTTCAAAAATTCTTTATCTTCCATCACTTCTAAAACTACTTTAGGATCTTTCATGTAAAAATCGGAAAAATCCTTGGGTTTATGCTTTCTTTTCCCCAAGCTTGAACCTGGTTGTGGTCCGTCGTGTGCCATCTTGAAAAGTTAAAGGAAACTGAGGGGTGGGTCGGTCACTTGACCGTCAATTTCGATCAATGTCCTGTGAGATATCACTCCAAAACTAATGAATAATTGAAGCTGATACAACACACTTTCTGATTGGAGCAAATGGGAAAACCCCTGTCTAAAATTGGAGGAGATAGGAAAATCATGAAATGACGATGACGCTCTAGGGGCATTTTTTTGCACCCTACAGTTTGACGCCCTAGTGTGTCATGGGGCACTGAAGTTAATGACGATGCACCATTTTTCTGCCCATACATTCAACCGATATGCTTCTTCTTGTATTCTGAAAGCTGTAGTTGTCGCATGCTATTTCTTCCTTTGGATCACCAGGACGTTCGCATACAGAACAGTTTTGACATCCTTAGGCAACTTAGATATGAAATCGTCGTAGGTTAGTGGACTCCCACCTTGTGTGGCATAGCGTTTCTGTGGCCATGGTTGACAGAGACTCTCTGCGGTAAAGGTAGGCCTTGATTTTCCGTACATATTGCTGGAAATGCCTGCCGTCTGCAATTTGATAAGAGGTCCATCAGTCCAGACCCCGTCAAACACTTTCTGTAGATATATCCAGATAACCAAGACCAGCTTTTGATCCTGGAACGCAATTTGACTCTTCTGAGAGATACTCTGTCATGTGGAGTTGTCTGAATCCTACTTGTTCTGTTGCAAAAAGTTCGTTATTTCTAGGTACTACGAGAGGTGCTTGTTCACAATTCTTTCTATGTCTTCACCATGCAGGTATAAATAGATTGCTAAATCTAGAATCGGTAGTTCCAAAACTGAAGTTGATATACCAATTATGGTTGCACTTTCCCGTTTTCAGCACAGACGTGTGGACAGGTAAATATGTGAATATTGCTGACACGTTTCCATTCTCTGCTCACTTTATTGAGGAATCCGTTTTCGTGTCATACCTTCCTCATTCCTAAAAGCGTTTGAGGCTCGTTCACATATCGGAGGACAGGATTCCTCACACACACAGTTTCACTGAACCCGTGCTTGTCATGGTAAAGCCAGCATTATGTGGGTGATGCCCACCTCCTCTCCTATATAGTTTTCCCTTTGTCAAACAGAGTCAGTAACCCCACGGAGACTGGAGCGCAAACGTTTCTTAACACTCTCACCAGTGGAACTCTAGTCTGGAAGGCTTGCAAACACACCCGTATTCATCTTATTATGACAAGGTGCTTCAAAAAAGCTGTACAACCCCCAAACCTTGGGAGCGGAACACCATCCCCAAGTCCTGCGGTTACAGGCTTATATCGAAAGAACAAGACAGACTAGTGGAAACAACCCTTACCCAGTCCGACCCAGCCACAGACATACAAACTTAAAAAACATTGTTTAGAAGAGTGACGAAGAGTATGGAACGGGTAATAAAAGAGGAAAGAAGACGAGTAGAATGAAGATGCACTCACACACGTGCGCGTGCGCACAGTCACAACACACACACACACACACTACGCGCGTGCACACACACCAAAACCACACACACGCACATACACACCACAAACCGCGACATGCACACGGCCACACACATGATTTTCATGACACAGAGGCGCGAGTGGGGGAAACGCGCGCAACAGTAAGAGAAACGCACTTGAGAAGAATAGGGACCATCAGTCTAACATGACGGACAGACATAAACACAACAAATCACACTCCTGGCACAACAAAATCACCACAGGATTGTGGAGATGCGGGTGGTGTGGGGGTGTGTATGTGTGTTGTACAGCGGGAAAGAGAGAGAGAAGCGGGGGGGAAGTGGAAGCAAGATCACACACGGGACACAAGAGAAGTCACTAACAACAAAGAACACACACAACACAAACAACACACACCACACACAACACACACACAAACACACAACACACACACACACACACACACACACAAGAACACACACGCGCACGCGCGCGACAAGTGCGTACACGCACAAGTACGCACGCAGCACTTAGAAAATATCGACTCATCCGCATACATAACGACACACCTAAACACAAATCCCCCACCCCCACGGCCCATCAAAATCTACCCACATGGGTGCAGGCGGTGGTGTGTGATGGGTGGGGCGCGGACAGAGAGAAGAGAGGGGGGGAGAAAGGTGAACAGAGATAAAGCGGGGCACAAAGAAGGAAATGTGAGATATACAAAAAGAGTGGAAAGCAAACACATATACACGCACGCACGCACAGACACACACACGCGCGCACACAACAACAAACACACCACACACACACACACACACACACACACACACACACACACACAACACACACACACACAACATACACAACACAAACACACACACACACAACATACACAACACACACACACACACACACACACACGCGCGCGCGCGCGCGCGACACACACACACACACGAGTTCATGAAACGGGCAGATACGCATCGGCCCCTCTTACGCCCCATCCCAAACACACACTCTCAACACTCTTACCCTGCCTAAAATCCGGATACACATTTGCAGGAGTTACAGCCACAATTTCACCTGATTTCACTTCACCCTCTCTTGCAGCCACCTCTGCTACAACGACAACTACTACAACAACAACGGGCATCACGACTGACCCCAGCCTGTCATCCATCTGCAACCAGATCGTGAACACTGTCTGTCAACCTGATATCAATCCTTTGTGTGCAATGGATGGCCAGACTTACCAGAACTAGTACGTGAATTGCCTTTTCTTTCCATCATTTTTACCCCTGTCTTTTCGTTAGCTTGTCCTTTATTTCTTTTTTTTTATTCCTTTATTGTCATTGTTTTATTCATGTATATACAGGGGGGGGGGGGAGGTGGAAAAGTAGGTATACAGTAAGTATCACATCATTATTATAATGCTTAATTCCGCTCTCGATTAGAGGAGTGTGTGAATACCGACGGCAAGCAGTTTGAGTATCTGAGGGATTAAGGCTGTGCTTGTTATTACATGTATATGCAATATTCATTTGTTTGTATAATAAATGCAGTGAGTATTGTACGTGTTTTCTTTTTTCATAACTGTATACCTACTTTTGCACAACCCCCCCCCCCCCCCCCCTCCTGTATTTACGCATGTATTTAAACCGTCACAGTCTTGTCATTGATGGTGCTGGCACTGTTGATATTGGTGTCAGCATCGGTGGTGCTTATGGATATGGTTGTGGTGGAGTGTGAAAATGGTATTTAAGCAATGGATGTCTTAGTGGTGATAGTGTGCTGGTTTCACTTGGTTCTTTTGACGCTGTCGGTTTTTGCATATTGATGGTAATGGTTTTGGTGTTGTCATAGTTGTTGTTTTGTGGATACAAGGTGTCAAAAGTGACCGAGACTCGACCTTGAAGTTACGATTGTAAGCGATGAAATCCCAAGTGTATTCTATATTAGAATATTATATGAAAAATTGAGGAAGTGGATGATTCCACACTCTTATCACAGTCTATAATTAGTGTGTAAAGACAAAAACATACAATGAGAATACAAATGACGTGTGGGTTTTCCCATCTTCCAAAATTACAAACATATTCCGTGAATTGTTGCATTCCTGTTTCATTCAGGAAACTGATGGTAGTGATGGTGGTGATGGTAGCCTCGGTGGTAGAGTGACTGTGGTCTTTGTTTGTTTGTTTGTTTGTTTCGTGGTAGGTGAGAAAAATCACTGTTAGGTTCAGCTGCTTATTTGACTGATTGGTTGACTGGTTGGATGGATGAGTGGATGGATAAATGAATTGGTGTACTTACCGACTGACTGATTGTTTACTGGTTGAATAAGATCACTTGTTCTGTGTCTTCTAGAATACACGGTATCGCCTGTAGTGCCATATTCTCAACTGCAGCTGCATTTACTTCCCTATTACACTATCTCCATACTATACCAACAACAGTAACAGCATGGACACTGTCCAGACTAAATAGTCTGAAGAAGCAGCGGGCACCATCATCTTCACCAACAATATACGGACTGCACAAGACTGTATAAGTCATTTGAGGTCTCTGTTGAAGACAGCTTTTTTCAGCAAACTAATCCACAACTAGAAAGACACATGAACAATATGGCAGGCTCAAAAAGATTTGCTAAGGGCTTACCTACAGAATGCACAGGCACTCCACAACAACTGAACACCAACGCTTTTAATTAATATCTAAATATGTTGTTGAAAACATAACATTAACTGAAGCAGATAAAACACATCACAAGTGCAGCGAACATCTTATCCAAATCTATTAAAACAAAAATGAAACACGATTCCTTTCTTCAACGTTCTTGAGGTCGGAAAATGAGATTATATGAAGAAAAATCAATTATTCTCCAATGTGAAAACAAAAATCATCTGTGGCAAAATGTTAAAAGTATCCATGCCTTATATCGTCGAAACACTAACAGATATATTTAATTTATGCATTAATCAGAAGATCTTCCTAACAGATTTTAAGGAAGAGAAAGTGTTCCCTTCATCAAAACAAAAGATAGAAATACTCTGCAGAGTTACAGGCCACTACCAGTATCGTCTTTGGTCTCTAAACAAAGCTATAAATTTATGAAAGATCATTCACTATTTCAGCCACTTCAATCAGGCTTTCTTCGACATTAATCAAACAGCGCTACTCTTTCAAACATGACAGACTCAAGGTTTTCAGCCATAAATGAAACATTTATCTAGAATTCTCTTCTTAGACTTTAAGAAAGCGTTGATTTCATTAACCATAACACCCCTCTTTCAGACCTTAACGTATACCTAAATAACCCTCATGTCCTTTCTTTCTTCCAGTATTTTTCTTCTGAAGGAAGGGAATCATTTGTTGTTTTGCAAAATTCTATTATAAGTGCTATTTTACCACTCCACACACAATATCAAATTCTATTGAACGCCAAATACTTGCAGACGACACTATTCTAACACATCTGAGAGAACAGATTTGTGAAATCCAAGAAATATTATATTTATTTATGAACCAAGTGTAAGAATGATGCAAATTATATGCAGGCCATTCCTACAAAAACAAAATCAGTTACTGAAAGAATTACTAGTAAATAGTAAAGTGTACAACACTCTAGTTAGTGAATGTGAAATCAAAGATCTGATCAATGATCTACCACATTTATCTACCGAACAGAGGAATTCTCTTGAAGGCGAAATTACTCTAAAGGAAGGGAGTTTTGCACTGAAAAACATGAAAAAATGAAAAGATTCCAGGTACAGATAGTTATGAGGCAGAATTTTAAAAATTCTTTTGAAGCATTCAGAGACAGAGAATTGTCCGCAACCCAAAAAGATTTAATAACATGCATCCCTAGAAGAGACAAACCAAAGGAATATAAAGAACTGGAAACCAAGTACACTTTTAAGTGTTATCTACAAAACAGGTTCTTTTTGTATTGCACATAGAATTAAGAACATATTACCAATACTTATTTATGAATATCCGACTGGTTTTATCAGAAACAGTAATACTGGTGATTGTATAGCATATTCATATGATTTGCTACAATAAGTAGACTGGAAAAACGTACCAAATATGTTGGTATATTTATATTTTGTACAGGTTTTTTTTATTTCCATGATTGGGGTTTCATGTTTAAAGCCTTGAGAGCCTATGGCTTTGGAGATGATATATGTAAATGGATAGACATTCTATAAATGTATCAAATCAGCAGGCATACTTAATGGTTAAAGCATTCCATGGTTTTATGGAGAACGACGGCGATCCAATCTTTGTCTTATCTCTACAACTTAATAACGATCAGAGAGAACAGACCTATTATTAAAGGAATCTAGATTGGTGACTCTGAACACAAATTTCTAGTCCTCTGTCAGTGTTGGAATGAGGGAGCTGTACCGCAGGACACGAGGGACGCCAAGATTGTCACCTTGTACAAAAACAAGGGCGAAAGGAGCGACTGCAACAACTACAGAGGTATCTCGCTCCTCAGCATTGTTGGCAAAGTCTACGCTCGGGTCCTCCTAATCCGCCTGCAGAAACTGGCTGAACGCGTCTACCCGGAATCACAGTGTGGTTTTCGAGCAGAGAGATCCACGGTAGACATGGTCTTTTCCCTTTGCCAAGTCCAGGAGAAGTGCAGAGAGCAGCGGATGCCCCTGTATGTGGCATTCATTGACCTCACCAAGGCCTTTGACCTAGTCAGCAGAGATGGCCTCTTCAGGGCTCTCCGAAAAATCGGCTGCCCCCCCCCCTCCCCCAAACTGCACAGCTTAATTGAGTCCTTCCACTCCAACATGAAAGGGACGATGCAGTTCAACCGAAACCTCTCCAAGCCCTTCGACGTACGCAGCGGTGTGAAACAAGGCTGCGTCCTGGCCCCAACCCTCTTTGGAATCTTCTTCGCTCTCCTCCTGAGGCATGCGTTCAGCACAGCGCAAGAAGGGATCCACCTGCGGACCAGATCAGACGGCAGGCTCTTCAACCTCGCCCGCCTCAGAGCAAGGACAAAGGTCCGTGAAGCCCTCATCAGAGACATGCTATTTGCCGACGATGCCGCAGTTGTGTACCCATACTCAGCGGGGCTTGCAGTCATTAATGGACCGCTTCTCCCAGGCCTGCAAAGATTTTGGTCTGACCATCAGTCTTAAGAAGACAAACGTCCTGGGCCAAGACACGCCATCTCCACCAGCCATTACCATTGATGAGTACGAGCTTGAAGCCATCCACCAATTCACATACCTTGGGTCCACCATCACCGATAACCTCTCCCTTGACACAGAGATCGACAAGAGGATCGGGAAGGCAGCCACAACACTAGCCCGCCTCACATAAAGGGTGTGGACAAATCCCAAGCTGTCCACGAAGACAAAGATGGCTGTATACAACGCCTGTGTCCTCAGCACCTTGCTGTATGGCAGCGAGGCGTGGACCACGCATGCTCATCAGGAGAAAAGGCTCAATACCTTCCACCCGAGAACCCTACTGCGCATACTCGGCATTTCCTGGCAAGACAAGGTGACCAACACCGAAGTCCTGACCCGCGCTGGCCTCCCAACCATGCATACCATGCTGAGACATCGTCGGCTGCGCTGGTTGGGCCACGTTCGCCGCATGGAAGATGGTCGCATCCCAAAAGACATCCTTTATGGTGAGCTTGCCACAGTGCAGAGAAACATTGGCCGCCCACAGCTGAGATACAAAGACGTTTGCAAACGTGAAGGCGCTTGAGATCAACACTGAGTCCTGGGAGGACCTCGCAGTCGACCACAACAGCTGGAGAACCACTCTCAAGAAACAGCTGCGGATTGGTGAGGACAAACTATCAGCTGCTGCAGCAGAAAAGCAAGTTCGCAGAAAAGGGATGACAGCCAACAGACCAGCATCAGCATACACATGCGACCGCTGCGACAGAAACTGCCTCTCTCGCATTGGTCTCTACAGTCACACGCGACGCTGCTTGGACCAAGCAGACAGCCCATCTAGACATTAGAACGGATGCACTTTGTCCATGGTCAGCCATGACCGAGGGAGGCCTACTACCACTAGATTGGTGACTCTGAAAACAAATTTCTAATCTGCTGATGACGCGCAGTTCACAAACAGAGGAGACGAAGTATGTTTTAAAAAATCAATTGAAATACTAAAACATTTTGTAAAGATTCTAGTTTATTCATGAATGCTAAGAAAACACAAGCAGTCTGGCTAGAAAGCCAGACTAAACATAGGCCAGACTAAATCAGACTAAACATAGACCAAATATGAAATTACAGTGGAATCCTAGAAAATATTTGAAACTGAGCATGTAGTTTACACAGGATTTGAAGAAATGTGTCATGATCTATTATTCTGAAAGATTTTTTTTTAAGTAAAAGCACTTTTCAAAAATTCATTTAAACGAAATATTGCACCGCTAGGGCAGATGCTGTGCTTAAATCCATTATTTTATTAAAACTCGTAAATCTTTGGATTTTGCTACCTAACCTCGTTGATGACTTTCTACAAAATCTTCGGAAAAGGTGTTGTTAGTTTGTATGGAAAAATAAACCAGACAAAATTAATATGAAAACAGCAGTGAAACGTGGAGAAAAAGAAACGTGAAACGTGGAGAAAAGATGGACTTAGTATACTAGAATTTAAAACAGTACTAAAACTTACCTGCGTTAGGAATCTAAAAGATACTGGCCTTAATAATGTAAAAGTGTCTGTTTCTTAAACCATTTAGAACACAATCGATCCAGATTAATGGAGTTTGCAAGTAAGAATACAATCTTTTGGGGCTACACACTTTGAAATCATATATAGAAATATGCAGTAAGTTGAAACCAATAACCTACCATGAATTGCTCGCAGAACATACATGTCCTATCAAACAAAAATTTGCATTTGTAGGTGAAGTGATATAACACACAAAATGGATTGACCTTGGATAAATTGGAATTTATCGTCTTGCACATTTTCAGAGATGATGGACATGTCTTTCTTATTTAGAGTTTAAAGCAATATTTGATATAAACATTGACTTTCTTACTTATGCCGTCTGTGCATCTTCGATTATGACAACAAGTCAGTGACAGCAATGCACTTGAGCTAAATCCCGCACTGAAACTGATTTACTCTGTGAAGGGCAACAATACGATGTATTGATCATTGATAACATTAAACGAAAGCATAGCTCAAAATGGGACGGGAAACTTGATACGAACATTACATGGAACAAGGTATTCTACTAAGTGCTTCAAATCAGACATCAAGCTTTAAAGGGTCCAAACTCGAGCCCTATATGGAATTTGGCAACAAATATATTCATAAAAGAAATGAAAATAACAATAAAAACTAATGCTTATAATTCCATTTGTATAGCACAAGCATGCATGTCAGATAATGCTCTATGCACATTACGAAGAGCATAAACATTGCGATGTTAATACAGTAATGCGATACAACAAACATTCACACGGTAATACATCAATGCAGCATAAACATTTCAATGTCAATACATTATGATGCAGTACAAACATATGGGATGCACGTATACACCAATCAATCAATGCAACATTAACATATCATCATCATCAAGTGCCTTGCCACATGGCGTTGCCGATCATGACCTGTTGGCGTTGGCGATCATGACCTGGAAATCTGTTTCTATCCATTGTTGCCTCGAGCGCCTCTTCCACCCTCTTTGTCTTCAGCCACTCTGCAAGTCCGTCCAATATTTTTTCCCTGGGTCTACCTGGTGCTCTCTTTCCCTTCAGCTTTCCTGTTGTGACCAGGTGCTCCAATTCCTCTTTCCTCATAAAATGTTCTACAAATGTCGACTGTCTTTTCCTAATCTTCCTTATGAATGATCTTCTTGTGTCTGCCTTCATCAAGACTGTCTCATTTGTTTTCTTTGCTGTCCATGGAACTCTCAACATTCTAATTAGAAACCACATCTCGGCTGCCTCAATCTTGTTCTGGCTTTGCTTGTTGACTGAACATTAACATAGCTCATCAAAATAACAACAAATGTGTTTTTCAATTTATCACTGAGAGTCACGCATATGAAAATCCAAAAACATATAAGCACGCTTACACACGTACAAATATACACACCTTGTATACATACACACGCGCACGCGCACGCGCGCGCACACACACACACAGATACATACATACGTGTGTGTGTATATATATACATATAGATAGATAGATAGATAGATAGACAGACTGATGGATAGATAGATAGACAGACAGATAGACAGACAGACAGATAGATAGATAGATAGATAGATAGATATCTCATCATCATGTGCCCTGCCGCATAGCGTTGAAGCACTTACTTGATTGTGCCTCCTTGTGTACCTTCCTTGGGTTAGCGCTACCTTGCATGAGCTCAGGACATGTTCCACTATCTGTTTGCCCTGGCACAGAGGGCAAGCAGGGTTATCTGATTTCCCCCATTTCACCAGATTCGAGGGCAGGAGGTCAAACACAGATTTGAGGATGAAACTGGGCCATATGCCACAGGTCATTCCAGCTTAGACTTCTTTGGAGCGCATTTTCCCAAGTTGTCCACTGCCCTTGTTGGCCTTACTGAACTGCCTTCTGAAGTCTTGTGGCATCATCTTTTTTTTTTCTTTCTTCTTTTGTATTACAATATCTCCTTTTGCTTTCCTGTTAGCCTTTGACCACCATTCCATTTTTGTTGATCCCAGTCCCTGCCCGTTGGTCTGCGTGTGCCCTATCATTTCTCTGACCATGAGGTTTTCCTTCGCTGCGACCAGCGCCTCCTGGACTTTAAATTTCCAATCAGGCCTAAGCTTGGGCTGGATTGACCTCACAACCGTATCTCCAAGTCTTCAAGCCTGACCTCTCCTGCCTTGTAACTCCTCAACAATGGATTTTAGGGGCAGCTTCAGCTTTGCCTGGCGACAATTGAGCGCAACTTCAGCGAGACTGGGTGGGACCCCAAGCCATTTCCTTGAATATTTGTTGATTTTGGCCTTCATTGATTCCACTGTGCTAGTGCAGATATCGTATATCAACAGAGGCCAGAGGACCTTTTTGGATCAGCATGAACTGCAGGCACCAATGGCTGATCACTGAGTGGAAAGAAGTGGCTTCTAGTATAGGCGTCACCTTCCTTCGGGTGAGTGGAACTTTATAACAACACCTGCTCGTGGTATCCGCCGTCGATTTTGCTGTCATGGCGGCTCTACCAGGCACCTAGCGGTATAATTAGGTACAAAGGGAGGTCTCTGCCTTAAACATGCGGCGTACCTGGTCCACCATCGTGTGGATATGCCCTGGCGTCCACGAACCAACCCTCCATGTATGGGACAAATACGAAAATTTTATATATCCCGACAGCAGACTTGATGGATGATGAAAAGGACACAAATGTGCAACATTGTACACAGACAACTAACTGTTCACTCCATTGTGTGAAAAGGATCATCTTGTCCAACTGGGGCATTCTACAATCCAGTCTCACTGTAGCTGAATTTCTTTACCAGCTCCCTTTAATTGTCTACAAAAGAGACACAAACCTCTGTGACTTGCTGGTACGTTCAAGTCTCAGAAAAACAGCCAGCCAACCTCCAGCCATTTCTGGTCTGGAGTATCTGTGGTCTTGCGACACAGCTAGGAGACAACAGATTTTATCAAATATGTAAATAGTTTTCGTATTGTTTGTTTTGTTGAAACTTTCATCAGTGTATCCTTTGATTTGTCTTCACACTTTGTTGATTATGTAAAGTTCATGTCACTTGCCATTAAGTTATCACATCAGGGACGCTGGTCTGGGGTTATCCTGTTCATGTGTAAAAAAAAAAAAAATTCAGCAGAAATATATCTATAATTGATTATTTGCATGATCATATTCTTGTTCTGAAATTATCAAGGAATTTACATTGTGAGTTAATGGCATTGTATTCATGTTAGGATTTGTGCCCCCCGTGTATGGAAGTCCATACTATCAAACATCTGATTAAGTGTACCATTTAAATGAAATGGAACTGTGGGCGAAGTTATGAAAAGCAATAATAATTGTGAAATCTTGGTGTGTGGAGATCTAAACTCCAGAACAGCAGACTGTCATCAGATTAATATTCACAACATATTTGATGTTTTTGAACGAGAGTTAGAAATCAATGACGGTTTTGTATATCATGGAAGGGTGTCTGAGAATGTTTTAAATGGATTTGAAAAGTGTATGATTAAGTTTTGTGTCTGTTTTGACTTAGTGATACTAAATGGTTTCTGGGACATGAATGCGTCATGCAAATATCCATGTATAACAGCGTAGCGGGTTATTTTTAGCTTTACATGCACTGTCTGATGTTATATCAGATTTCTGTGTAGGTGAAGGAATTGAGTCTTAACATGCGCCCATCCATTTCATGTTAAAAGTTAAAGGAGCACAGGAAAATTCAATATAAAAAAGACACCAACTAAAAAAAATCATTTGGAGTGAAGAGAAAAAGGATGTTTTATAACAATATTTCATCTGCAGTTTCGCAGACACATTAGAAGCATACCAGCCGGTTGATTTGGACATGGATCTGTCTGTCCAAAAGTTCACAGACAGTATGATCAATGCAGCCAAATGTGTGAGTAGAAAAACAGGGGCTAGGGGAAGATTCAAGAATTTGTCTACGTGGTTTGGTTATGATTGTAAGAAGAAAGCTGCCAGACGATTATTAAGGAAACATTGTAGAACTAAATATGACAGGGATAAAGATTGTTACAGGAAAGAAAGAAAAGAATATAAACAGTTTCTTAAATCTAAACAACAGAAGTATAGGAAAGTACAATACAATTTCAAAATTTGCTGATTTCAGTAGACAGCCCAAAATATTTCTGGTCGGAAGTAAAGAAATGCAGATGTCAAGTGATGTATTCTAATAAAATTTCGAAAGAGACATGAATTGAAAATTTAGAACCATACTGAATGAAGGGATGGAAGACTACATAGTCCAAAAGGTTATTTACCAAACCAAAATATTAATACTAACGATGATACATTAGATACTGGTATAACAGAGTCATAAGTGAGAAAGGCAATTAGAAATGTAAAAAACGGCAAAGCAGCAGGACGAGATGTTATCCTAAATGAAATGTTAAAAACGACAGAAAACGTTGTTATTCCCTTCTTAGTGAGACTATTTAATTTTATGAAATCCAAAACAAGTGTGACTGCCCGCGTTCAAGCAAACAGGAACCAGAAAAAACATGAAAGAAGAACACGAACGCGTATTTAATACAAGACAGGCCTCTGTCAAGCGTAAGATTACATACAAACAAACACCAGATACAAAAATTATGAGAAAAAGACTGAAACTTCCCTGCTGCTGTGTCCAATGTGAGAAAAGGAACATGGTAATGATGATGATATCACAGCAAGAAAAATCAATGGACAGCAATCCCGATGAATAAGACAAAATGATCGTGTACCTTTTGATCTTTCTTTCATATGACTGGCCAAGAGAACTGGACCCTTGCCTGTCTGATAACATTGCTGAAGTGTGTGTGGCATAAATTATCAAGTACCCCTCACAGAACCTTATCATTACCAGAGGAACTACTAGCTGCCTCCGGGTCCTGAACAATATGCCAGCCACTAACAAGAAATGTTTAAACTCTCTAGTGTACTTTTTTCTTGAACTTATAGTTCTGTGTTGTTTTGAATGCATAAGAAATAGGAGCTATGTTCCACTAACAAAAAATGTTTAATCTCTCTGGTGTACTTTTTTTCTTGAACTTGTAGTTCTGTGTTGTTTTGAATGCACAAGAAATAGAGGCTATGTTCATGTCTTGCCCTTGTAACCTTTCCTAGTTACAGCTTGTCAGTCGTGCAAAGTCGTCCCTGAAACGTTTTGGTTCAAAAATGTCATCCATAATACAATACAATACAATACTTTATTTTGTATAGCGCAAAATCTTGATAAAATCAAATCTAAGCGCTAAAACAGATACACACACACGCACGCGCACACGCACACACACACACACACACACACACACACACACACACACGCGCGCGCGCGCGCGCGCGCGCGCACGCACGCACGCACACGCACACGGCTAAAATGGGGAGAAAGAATAAAAGCAATGGAAAATTATAGAGCATATTATATACAATTATATATTACAATGTGATTCCCCTTCGAGTGGAGACAGGCTGCAGAGGGGATTGAGTGAGGTCAGGATTTTATGCAGAGGAGAAAAGGTGAGTTTTGAGAGCGGACTTGAAGGAGACAAAAGTAGGTTGCTGACGGACAGAGAGAGGAAGTTTGTTCCAGGAAAGTGGACCAGAAACAGAGAGGCTCGTGAACCATAGGTATTGAGCTTAGTGCGTGGAAAGCGAAAAGTCAGAGGATCGGAGGCAGAGCGGAGGATACGTGAGGGAACATAGATCTCAAGTAGGCTTGACAGGTAATCGGGAGCTGCGTTATTGAGGCTTTTGTAGCACATGGTGTCTAGTTTGTACTGTATGCGCTTTGATACAGGGAGCCAGTGAAGTTGTGCCAGAAGAGGAGATATGTGGTCAGCTTTTTTCTTTTTTAGTACAAGGCGTGCAGCATTGTTTTGAATGCGCTGCAGGATGTGAATGGAGGAGATTGTTGAGAATGTGTAGCAGGGCAGTTACAGTGCTATGGCACTGGTGGTAGGCTGACTGAAAAGGATTGAGGAGATTGTTGGCAGACAGGTGAGAGTTCAGCTGGTTGAGGACAACTTTTTCGATGAGTTTTGACAAGAAAGAGAGATTAGAGATAGGCCGGTAATTTTTCAGTTCATTTGGGTCTAAATTGTATTTCTTGAGGAGAGGGTGAACAATAGCAGACTTGAAAGAATCTGGGACAGTTCCAGTTGATGATGTCAGTGATGAATGGGAGGAGAGTAGGGAGATAGTCAGAGTAGAGAGAACCTGGAAGAGGATCCAGTTCGCAGGTTTTGAACGACATGGATCTGATTGTGTTGAGAATTTCTTCTTGTGAGACTGGGGTAAAAGTAGTAAGAGGTGTGCCAGAGAAGGAAGGGTCAGGTGGGCATGGTTGACAGGGTGTCCTGTCAAGCCTGTCACGAAGAGTTTGTATTTTGGTGGTGAAATACTTGGAGAATACAGATGGGAGTTCTTCATTTGTGTGTTTTGTTGGGAGAGGTAAATCTTTTCGTGTGCCAAGGAGATGATTCATGGTTGTAAAGAGTTCTCTTGAAGAAGAGGCATTCAGGATTTTGGTTTGGAAATAGTTTGTTTTTGCAGATGCAATGAGGGTGGATACTTTTGTTTTAGAGGCTTGGAAAAGTTGCCTATGTACAGTGAGTTTGGATTTGTGCCAGCGATGCTCTGCTCTGCGGCGGGCACGTTTTGCACAAGCAATCTCATTAGTGAGCCAGGGGGTAGGGGGGCGGTCAGGTAAAAGATAGGCTGTGGCTGGAGCATGAGTGTCCAGAAGATGGTGGAGAGTAGTATAGAATTCATCGGCAAGGTTATGTGACTTTTCAGAAAGGAGGCGGGAGGCAACAGATGAAAATGTGGAGAGGTAAATAGATTTGAGATTGCATCGAGTCACTGTGCGCGTGGTACGGGAAGGAGGAGAAATGTCAAGAGAACAGAGAATTGCAGAGTGGTCAGATGGAAGGGCTGAAGTTAGACGGGTAGAAAGAACTAGGCAGTTGTCAGTAGCTGAATTGTGGTGATCACGAGAAATGATCCAGTCAAGAATGTGACCTTTTTTATGGGTTGGTTCAGAAATATGTTGTGTCATATTGTGATTGGACAGAGAATTGATGATATGTCTTGTGTCATAACGGTGAGTAATGCCTCTAGGATCTTTGATTATACTTTCCACTGCTGTGCGAATTCAGTGGATTAACAGCCTGCAGGTTGTTTGCACCTGAGGAACATTGAAATGTCGGAATTGACTTGAATGTCCTCGTCCTTTCCCGGCAACAGCCTCACAAAATCTTTGTGATCAACCTTCCTTTGTCAGATTCTTTCAAATTCCATTGCTTTCTGAAAAAAAAATTGACTCTGTCTATTGTTTCCTTGTCTTTTTCGGGGCAAATCTGGTTCACCTGTATCGGTATGCAGGGATCCGCTCTTGCACACCAAATCAAACTTTACGGTCATAGAGAATCTAACCTATGACGCCTAACAACGTCCAGTTTTGCACTTGTTCAGCACGTAACAAAGTTACCACAGTCATTTTCGAACCAATGGCATAATTGTGAAACTTTTTCTGCTTAAGACAATGTAAATGTAGTAAATTCACGCTTATGTACAAGTAATGTATTTCAGTCATTATTCCAAAATGTATTTAATTCTTGAATGGCATTAAAACGTTAATCGGGCTTTGGAAGGAGAGCAAGTACTGACATGCGTTCATGTGTACTCTTAAGCACATAACGTCACGCTTGTGAATGGGTAAATGCATGAGTGGGAGTGAGTGAGTAGTGAGTGAGTGAGTGAGTGAGTGAGTGAGTGAGTGGATGTGAGTGAATATGTGTGTGCGTGCGTGCACGCACGCACGTGTATGTTTTAGAATGATAAGCATGTATTCTAGAACAATCATTATGCACGAACGTTGTTAATGCTTAACATGCTATTTTAATGTCACAAACGTTTACCGTTTTAATGTCACAAATAGTCACCACTGCATTTGATTTATTGACTTGACTGACTGACTGACTGGACTGACTGACTGAGACTGAGACTGACTGACTGACTGACTGACTGACTGACTGACTGACTGCGGACCGACCGACCGGACTGACTGACCGATTGACTGACCGACTGACTGATTTATGGATGATTGATTTTTTTTCTCATTGTGAGAGAATGATGACAACTGTATAATTTTTCGTTGGGAGATACTTGGGTTTTCTTCATTTAATTCAACCTTTTGCTAGAATAAGCAATGTCCTTGGTAGTTCCATCATGACCCTGATCAAGACCACTCCCAGCGCTATGCTTCACAAGATCAACAAAACGGTTTTACATTATCATCAGCATATTGAAACAACGTTTTCTCCACATTTCAGCTGTAACGTTCCAACGCTGATTACAACTACAATGTCTGTTTGAAACACACAAGGGATCTGTCCGCCCTTTGATACTTCCATGTTACAGTTGAAGACTTATCCTTTCACCCGGGCGTTCCCTTGTTTTGTTGATATCATAGTTGTTTGTCTTCCAATATGTGCTTCCACTTGTAATTGCTGAGCATGTGGCATCGTTTAGTCAGTCGTGTGAGTGTGTGTGCGATTATGACCATAGATATATGAATATGTATGTTGGGATATCATTGGCATACGTTCAATTGTGTGTATGTTTATTTATTAATTGTTTTGTATTCTGATCTATGTGTGTGTATGATATATTGGTGCTTGTGTACATGTTAGACAATGTCTTGTAAAATGTGTAATACGAAATGAATCCGAATGAATTTGGAGAATAGCAACAAGAAACGTTTACCATTATCGTCATTATCTCTAAATTACAGCTGCGAGTTCTCCAAGTCCCGGTGTTACCTGCCAGGTCTGGAGATCGCGTACGCAGGCACCTGCAGTGGCACTGACACCTTCCCTCCTTTAACGACTTCTCCTCCCGCCACCAGCCCCCCGTCTGTCTTTGAGATCATCTGCCGCACTCTGGAGCACATCACCTGTGAAACAAGCGGTGTATACGTGTGTGGCTCTGACGGCGTCACTTATCCTACACCGTCAGTAGACTCCTATCCTCTCTATTGCACACAACAAATCAACCAGTCAGTCAATCAATACATCAATACCTTAATCAATCAAACATCGTAACTGCAGTTTGTCTGGTGAAACTTATTGTTTTGTATTTTTCACTGTCCAACGAAACGAAGGCTGAACAATATTAGTTATTCATTAATCATCATAATGTAATAATTATGATAACAACAACAACAACAACAGTAATATTAATAATAACAATAAAAATAGTAGTAATAAGAAGAAGAAGAACAACTTAACACTAACAACAACAACAGCAACAATAATAATAATAATAATTATAATAGGCCTCCGTTAATCGGCGTTGTCTATGGATGATGCACCCTGATGTCGTGCTGAGTCGGGTTGACACCTCTGGAGCAGTGTCGGCTATGGTTGGTAAGGTCGATGCGGAAAAGGCAGTCTCTGCGACATTGGATGCATGTGTGGATGCTGGCCATGAGATTGCCTTCACGGGAGCTTGCTTTCCGCCTGGCTCTTTTTTTCCAAGCTAAGATCTGGATCTTATTTTCCCCCAACCTGAGTTATTTCTGGAGCACACTGCGCCATCTGTTGCCATCGGCTCTATGTCTTCCCAGCTCTCTGTGTTGATGTCCGGAGCTTTCATATTGCACTTGCAGACGTCTTTGTATCATAGATGGGGACGGCTAACAGATTTCTTGCGGGAAACAAGTTCACTGTAAAGGATATCCCTTGGGATACGTCCATCTTCCATCCGTGCACATGGCCAAGCCAGTCCAGCCTGCGTTGTCTGAGCAGTGTGTGCATGGTGGGGAGACCAGCGCATGCTAGAACCCGGGCGTTTGGTCTTTTGTCATTCCACTTGATACCGAGGACGCGCCGACGGCAGTGCAAGTGAAAGCTGTACAGCTTTTGTTCTTGTTTAGCATATGTTGTCCATGTTTCGCTGCCGTACAGTAGAGTGCTGATGATTCAGGCATTGTAAACATCTTGGACTTGTCAGCTTTGGGTTCTCTCCCAGACGCGAATAGTGAGTCGGCCTGAAGTTGCTGCAGCCATGCCAATGCGTTTTTTGATCTCGGCATCGTGGGACAGAGTATTGTTGATGATGGACGCGAGGTATGTGAACTGGTGGACGACATCAAGTTCATTGTTGTCAATGGTGATGACAGGTGGAGCGTCCACGTCCTGGCTCAGCACGTACGTCTTTTTCAGGTTGATCGTCAAATCAAAGTCTTACAACAACAACAACAACCACAAGCAACAACAAAACATCAACAACAACAATAACAACAAGAATGCTGATGCTTCTGCTGCTGCTGCTGCTGATAAAAGTTACTCATATTTCAATTGCCAAAGTGCTTCGAAGTGGTCTAGTCCGCATGTTCGCCTGTACTTAGTGTGTACATGTACTGACAAATTGTGTGTGTATGTGTGTACATGTGTGTGTGTGTGTGTGTGTGTGTGTTGTGTGTGTGTGTGTGTGTGTGTGTGTGTGTGTGTGTGTGTGTGTGTGTGTGTGTGTGTGTGTGTGTGTGTGTGTGTGTGTGTGTGTGTGTGTGATGCACTATGTATTGATTGTATCCTCTCTCAGTCCGTCAGCAACCTACTTTTGTCTCCTTCAAGTCCGCTCTCAAAACTCACCTTTTCTCCTCTGCATAAAATCCTGACCTCACTCAACCCCTCTGCAGCCTGTCTCCGCTCGGAGTGGAATCACATTGTAATATATAATTGTATATAATATGCTCTCTATAATTTTCCATTGCTTTTCTTCTTTTTCCCCATTTATAGCCATGTGTGTGTGTGTGTGTGTGTGTGTGTGTGTGTGTGTGTGTGTGTGGTGTGTGTGTGTGTGTGTGTGTGTGTGTTGGGGCGTGCGTGTGGGTGGGTGCGTGCGTATGTGTCTCTTCAACGCTTAGATTTGATTTCTATCATGATTTTGCGCTATATAAATATTGTTTATTATTATTATTATATTATTATTATTATTATTATTATTCCACTTATCTTAGTGGTGTATTCGTTTATTTGTTCGCGTAGTTGGCTTTGTAGGCAATCTGAAAGAGGAGAGAAGGCGCTCGACTACGGGCGGATTTTATAGGCTGCTTTCTTCTACGAAGTATTAGAGATGGCCAAGGCCCAATGCAAATCACAGGAGGTTACCATAATAATGGGAGATTGTAATGCTAAAGTGGGAAAGGATAGGGTGGAGGATATAGTTGGACCCCATGGCCTTGGTACACAAAATGAAAGGGGAGGGCAACTTGTAAATGGGCACAGATGAATGAGTTCAAACACCTGGTTTCATCAGCCTAATAGAAGAAAATGGACTTGGATGAGTCCAGGAGATAATACCAAAAATCAGATTGACTACATCCTGATTAATAAAAGATTTAGATATTCTTTACTGTCAGCAAAAACACTACCAGGCGCAGACTGCAACAGTGACCCCACTCCTGTAATGGGAAGATTTAAGTGAAATTACGGAAAAGGAAACAGACCAAAAGCAACATAAAACTAGACCTTGGACTCTTAAAGACAGATGAAGTGATTCGTCAAAAATTTAATGTACATGTTCAAAACAAATTCAATGCTCTGGAAGACGTTGGTGGCAGTGAGGAACAATGGACAAAGTTGAGAAATTCGATTAATGAAGCTTGTGAAGAAATCCCTGTAGAAGATTGAAAAGCAAAAAAGAACTGGATGACAACAGAAATTTTAGGCTTGATGGAGGAAAGGAGGAAGACAAAGAGAAACGAGGAAATATACAGGAAGATAAACAAAAAAATCAGGAATAGGTGCAATGAAGCTAAGGAAGCTTGGCTGAAAACAAAATGCAAAGAAATAGAAGACCAACACAAAACGGATCCTGAGGGTATGTACAGACGAATTGAAGAAATTGTCCACAGGAAAAATACATGCACATCAACTGGTTGCTTAAAATCGAAAGGTGGTATGATTCTCATGGAAAAAGACAAAATATGGGGAGAATACATTAAAGACCTTTTTGAAGATGACAGAAACGCAGAACACATTATAAGAAAGAATTCTGAAGGACCACCCATAATTAGAGATAAAGTTAGAGCAGCACTGAAAAAGATGAAACCAGGAAAAGCCCCAGGACCAGACAACATTACCACATAGATGATTGAAGCCCTGGAGGAATTCGGTATAGAAAAAAATAACAGTCCTTCTAAATGAAATTTACGACACTGGAAAAATCCCCAAAGATATGTCAAAATCAATTTTCATTGCACTTCCAAAGAAGACAGAGGCTATAGAATGCGAACTCCATCGCACAATCAGTTTGATGAGTCATGTAACCAAGATCCTATTAAGAATAATCATGATGAGGACAAGGAATAGAATCAAAAGAGAAATAGCAATTGAACAGTGTGGATTTGAGGAAGGGAAAGGAACTATTAATGTCATATACATCCTAAGAACTATCATAAAGAGGTCAATCGAGGTGAGCAAGGATTTATGTTTATGCTTTGTTGACCATACCAAGGCTTTCGATTTGGTAAGACATGAAGAATTGATCAACCAACTGGAAAGACTCGATATTGATGGAAAAAATCTACGAATAATCAGAAATATGTATCATATTGGGAACAAACAGCTGCAATGAGAATAAGAAATAATATAAGCTCTTTCCAAAACATCAAAAGAGGAGTCAGACAAGGTTGTGCTTTGTCACCAGATCTGTTTTCACTTTACAGCGAAAACATCACGAGAAACCTAGAGGAAGACCCTGGATTAAAGTTTGGAGGAAAAATGATAAACAACATTCGATATGCAGATGACACCGTGCTAAGTGCAGAAAATGAAAGGGACCTACAAAACCTTGTGAATATACTTGAAATAAGAAAGCAAAGGTAAGGGGTTGGAACTAAACAGCAGGAAGACTGAAGTCATGCTGATCAGTAAAAAACGTGAAATCCCCTCATGCAAAATTACAGCAAACGGCACAACCTTGAGACAGATTGATAGATTTAAATACCTGGGAACGATCATTTCACCAGATGGCAGATGCACATCAGAAATAGCCAGCAGAATCGGCCAAGCAAAAACAACATTCAAGAAGATGGAGAGCATTCTTACCAACAAATGCCTATCAGTTAACATCAGGAAGAGAGTTCTTGAATATTATATAGAACCAATACTGTTGTACAGTTGCGAGGCATGGATAGTCAACAAGCAAAGCCAGAACAAGATTGAGGCAGCCGAGATGTGGCTTCTATGAAGGATGCTAAGAATTCCATGGACAGCAAAGAAAACAAACGAGACAGTCTTGATGGAGGCAGACACAAGTAGATCATTCATAAGGAAGATTAGGAAAAGGCAGGCAACATTCATAGGCCATTTTATGAGGAAAGGGGAATTGGAACACCTGGTCACAACGGGAAAGCTGGAGGGAAGGAGAGCACCGGGTAGACCCAGGGAGAAGATACTAGACGGTCTTGCAGAGATGGCTGAAGACTGGGAGGGTGGAAGAGATGTTTGAGGCAACAAGAGATAGAGACAGATGGTCCATAATCGCCAACGCCATGCGGCAAGGCACTTGATGATGATGATGATGATCTTCGAACTGACATTACTTTTTTGGACAATGTACATTGACACATTCAAAGAACAGATGCCCCAGATGTGTTGAACTTTCTAAATAAGATATGCATCGTTTTGTGTGTGTGTGTGTGTGTGTGTGTGTGTGTGTGTGTGTGTGGTGTGTGTGTGTGTGTGTGTGTGTGTGTGTGTGTGTGTGTGTGTGTGTTGTTTTTTGTTTTTTGTTTTTTGCAGGTGTCACTTCGAAAAGTCAAAGTGCCATCACCCAGACCTCACTGTTATAGAATGCTAGAGCCGACCGCCAGTTCATGGTAAGCGTAAGACTTGTATCTGAACATTTTCTTTCGTCACTGATGGAGTGAATGCAGTTGAGAATCTAGACTGTTGTCCGACTCTACCAGTACTACCAAACTACACGAGAAACATATCTTGTACAATCTGCCTTTCCCTGATCTTTGCTTATTTTTTTGTTGCACAGATCTGCTCAGTTTGTGTTATTTTTTAGAAAAACTATGATTTCTGTATAGCGTTCAGATTTTCTCAGATGTGTATATGCGCAGTTTTGTCCACGCTGTGCAGTATACTGGTGCAATCTGCATACTCTGATTTGGTGGATATGCTTGCTGGGCCAAGCTTCCATAAGCCACCAAACACACAAGACATGACTTGCAAGATCTTTATAGTGCATTTGATTTTCTGCATGACCATGCACACAAAGGGGTTTCAGACATTGGTAGGTCTGCACACGTGCTGACCAGAGAACTTAACAAATTACCCACCCTTTTTCACCAGGCAGGAGGCACTCAGAAGGGACCAAACCCAGACATTCTTATTACAAGTCTGACATTTACCTGCTTGATTACCTGTCATTTTGTGACTTCATAATGGTGTGTTTCCTCTCTACGTGTGTGTGTGTGTGTGTGCTTGGAAAATGGGAAAGGGGGGGGGGAGACAGGGTTGGGGGTTGGGAGCGTATCATGTGCAGAGTTATGGCATATGCCATTTGGTGATCTCTGCTGTGGTGACATGTGCAAGAAGAGCAAGAATAATAAAAGATAAGTGTTTTTTCTAACATTCTTCTATTTGGTACTGTTAGAGCTATCTGCTTTTACAATAGCCATAGGGATAAGTGTAAGTACAATGAACATAAGTGTTTTTTCTAACATTCTTCTGTTTAGCACCAGTTGAGTATAAATCTGCTTAACAACAACATTAGAGATGAGCGTAACTACGACGAAAGATAAATGTTTTTCTCATATTCTGGTGTCTACCACTGTACCACAACAGCATTAGGGACAAGTGTAATAATATCCTTTCAAAGAACACCATCATCATCATCATCATCATCATCAGGTGCCCTGCCGCATGGCGTTGGCGACCTGGACTTCCAACCATCTCTATCTCTCGTTGCCCCCAGCATCTCCCCCACCCTCTTCATCCCCAGCCACTCTGCAAGTCCGTCCAGCATTCTCTCCCTGGGTCTACCTGCTGCTCTCTTTCCCTCCAGCTTTCCCTTTGTGACCAGGTGCTCCAAATCCCCCTTCCTCATAAAATGGCCTATAAATGTTGCTTGTCTTTTCCTAATCTTCCTTATGAGTCATCTATTTGTGTCTGCCTCCATCAAGACTGTCTCGTTTGTTTTCTTTACTGTCCATGGAACTCTCAACATTCTTCTGAGAAACCACATCTCGGCTGCCTCGATCCTGCTCTGGCTTTGCTTGTTGACTGTCCACGCCTCGCATCCGTACAACAGTATGGGTTCTATATAACATTCAAGGACTCTCTTTCTGATGTTAATTGATAGGCATTTGTTGGTAAGAATGCTTGTCATCTTCTTGAATGCTGTTTTGGCTTGGCCGATTCTGCCAGCTATTTCCGATGTGCTTCTGCCGTCTGATGAAATGACCATTCCCAGGTATTTGAACTTATTAACCTGTGTCAAGGTTGTGCCATTTGTTTTTATTTTGCATGAGGGGATTTCATGTTTTTTTTACTGATCACATGACTTCAGTCTTCCTGCTGTTTAATTCCAACCCCTTACCTTTGCTTTCTGTTTCTATTATATTCACAAGGTTTAGTAGGTCCCTTTCATTTTCTGCAATTAGCACGGTGTCATCTGCGTACCGAATGTTGTTTATCATTTTCCCTCAAACCTTTAATCCAGGGTCTTCTTCTAGGTTTCTCATTATGTTTTCGCTGTAAAGTGAAAACAGATCTGGTGACAAAACACAACCCTATCTGACTCCTCTTTTGATGTTTCGAAAAGAGCTTATATTGTTTTCTATTCTCATTGCAGCTGTTTGTTCCCAGTACATATTCCTGATTATTCGTAGATCTTTTCCATCGACATTGAGTCTCTCCAGTTGGTTGATCAATTCATCATGTCGTACCCAATCGAAAGCCTTGGTGTAGTCAACAAAGCATAAATACAAATCCTTATTCATCTCAATTGACCTCTCTATGATAGTTCTTAGGATGTATATGGCATTAATAGTTCCTTTCCCCTCCACAAATCCACACTGTTCTTCTGCTATTTCTCTTTTGATTCTATTCCTTGTCCTCATCATGATTATTCTTAACAGGATTTTTGTTACATGACTCATCAAACTGATTGTGCGATGGAGTTCATGTTCTATAGCCCTTGTCTTCTTTGGAAGTGCAATGAAAATTGATTTTGACATATCTTTGGGGATTTTTCCAGTGTCGTAAATTTCATTTAGGAGGACTGTTATTTTTTCTATGCCAAATTCCTCCAGGGCTTCAATCATCTCTGTAGTAATGTTGTCTGGTCCTGGGGCTTTTTCTGGTTTCATCTTTTTCAGTGCCGCTCTAACTTCATCTTTCATTATGGGTGGTCCTTCAAAGTTCTTTTTTATAATGTGTTCTTCGTTTCTGTCATCCTCAAAAAGGTCTTTAATGTACTCTCCCCATCTGTCTAATATTTTGTCTTATTCAATGATAAGTGTGCCATCTTTCGATTTTAAGCAACCAGTTGATGTGCATGTATTTTTCCTGTGGACAATTTCTTCAATTCGTCTGTACATACCCTCAGGATCCATTTTGTGTCGTTCTTCTATCTCTTTGTGTTCAGCCAAGCTTCCTTAGCTTCATTGCACCTATACCTGATTTCTTTGTTTTTCTTCCTGTATATCTCCTCGTTTCTCTTTGCCTTCCTCCTTTCCTCCATCAGGCCCAAAATTTCATTAGTCATCCAACTCTTTTTTGCTTTTCTATTTGCCTTAGGGATTTCTTCACAAGCTTCATTTATAGAACTTCTCAACTTTGTCCATTGTTCCTCACTGTCACCAACGTCTTCCAGAGCACTGAATTTGTTTTGAACATGTACATTAAATTTTTGACGTATCATTTCATCTTACTTTTAGAGTCCAAGGTTTAGTTTGATGTTGCTTTTGGTCTGTTTCCTTTTCCTCAATTTCAGCCTAAACCTTCCCACTACCAGATTGTGGTCACTGTTGCAGTCTGCGCCTGGTAGTGTTTTTGCTGACAGTAAAGAATTTCTAAATCTTTTGTTGATCAGGATGTAGTCAATTTGATTTTTGGTATTATCTCCTGGACTCATCCAAGTCCATTTTCTTCTGTTAGGCTGCTCAAACCAGGTGTTTCCTACTATGAACTCATTCATCTGTGCCCATTCTACAAGCTTACCCCCTCTTTCATTTTGTGCACCAAGACCATGAGGTCCAACTATATCCTTCACCCTATCCTGTTCCACTTTAGCATTAAAATCTCCCATTATGACTGTAACTTCTTGTGATTTACATTGGACCTTGACCATCTCTAAAACTTCGTAGAAGTTGTCGATGTCTTCCTGAGTACTTGCGGATGTTGGTGCATACACCTGTATGATGTTGATATCAAAAGGTTTGCCTCCGAATTTGACCAGTAAAACTCTGGTCATTTAAAATGTACTGCCACATTTTTCATTACATATATTAGGTATGATAACTCACAATTCTTACTTTAACTAAAAAGCCAGATGTTTTATCAAACTTTGTCTAGCCTATCCGCTGGGCCCCGTGAGAGGAAACCAGATTTGATTGCCCTTATATGTGTATGTATCTGAGAGCAGATATGTATGTATGTATGTGTGTGTGTGTCTGTTAGGGTGTATAAACATACCATCACTTTAAAATCTAAATCACCTCTCTCTCTCTCTGCCCTACCCCCTTCCTTCTCTATCTCCCCCTCCCTCCTTTTCTTTCACACACAACCATGATGACCAGCCAGTAGGTCTTAACTCATAATTCTAATTGATATGCTAATGAAATGCTGATGCAATTCATCATGACCACCACAGCAGGGGTATTTGTGGTTTCAAATATTACCATGCTATTGGTTCCAAATCAAATAATTAATCATTGGGAGTCCTGAAGTACAACAATTCAGACTTGTCTCTTCCATCTGGTGATCTCTACTGTGGTGACGTACAAGAAGAGCTATCTGCTTTTACAATAGCATTAAGGATAAGTGTAAGTACAATGAACATAAATAAATTGTTTTTTTCTAACATTCTTCTGTTTAGCACCAGTTGAGTAGAAATCTGCTTTTACAACATTAGAGATGAGTGTAACTACAACGAAAGATAAATGTTTTTCTAACATTCAGGCAGTTGTTTGCATCCTGCAGCTTCTGGACTTCTACATTTTCTCTCTTCACATTAATCTTTCTGAATGTCAAAATCAGTCTTTTTGCTTTCTTCTTCTGTTTGTATTTAATCTTGCTGGTACTCCATGGTTGTAGACCACCATGCAGATGGGCTGTGTGATTTCTTGATTTGGCATGGGGAACACTTAGATCTGAAAAACAGGAAGAAACTGATTTCATTTGTCTTTTTATTTGTTTACATATTTATTCATTATGGTAATGATGATGATGATGATGATGATGATGATGATGATGATGATGATGATGATGATGATACTGATAATGATAACAATAATAATAATAATAATAATAAATAAATAAATAAATAAATAAATGAATAAATAAATAATCATGATCACCACTATCAGTTTCTGCTGCCTGTACAAACACAGTCCACTCTTGCTCCCCAGCAGCCTCTCTTACCAAGGTAGGCCTATGTGGCCTTGACCTTGATGAGAAACGAGACAGTGAACTGCAAGGCTAGATCTATTTCCTTAAAGGCCACATCCATTATGCATTTTTCGTTCGAAAATTTATCAGCAACTAATCAAAAACAATAAAAAAAATTACATCACTCACGACATTTCTAACGTTTCGCGTCCACAAAATAGCATTTCATAGCAAAAGTTGCAGTCGAATCAGGCCTCCAAGCTGCAGTCTCGTTCGACGTATTGATTAGGTCAGCTGGCGATACGTGCTTCCCAGCAGCAGGCTTTCGCTTGCTGACACTTGATACGTTTGGTCGACTCGTACATAAATTGTTTAAAACTCAGTGACATAATACATACATAACAAGGTAGAAAAAGGGTTTCAAAACACAAGCAAAATGCTACTTACCTTGAAACTTGAGATATGCAGTCCCAAACTAGATACGGGCGAGAGCACGCATAACTGGACTTCCATACGTAGACACGTCCCTATCGAAGCGGCACGTATCGATATAATCGCGCGAGAAAGTGCGATACGTAGTCGGTACGTTACGTATCTGGTCCATTGGATATGTGACGTGTAATCTAAAGGTCTCTAATGACGATGATGATGATGATGACAATGTTCACAATAGTGATAGCAATGATAATAATAGTCATAACAACAACAATAACAACAACACACTACTACTACTACTACTACTACTACTTCTACTACTACTATAATATGATAATGATAATGATGATGATACTGATAGTGATGGTGATGATGATGATGGTGATGATGATGATGATGATGATGATGATTCTGTTTCAGACAACTTGGTCAGCGGCATTCAAAACTTAGTGATTTGTGTCAATGAAGACTTTGCTTTGACTGCATGATGCAGAGGAGAAAAATATACTACGACAAACTTATAGAAGATTATGATGCACCTCTGTGTGTCTGTGTATGTGTGCGTGCGTGCGTGAGTTCGTGTATGTATGCGTATGTATGAATGTCTACGCGTGTGTGTCTGTGTCTGTGTGAGTGTGCATGTATGCACAATAAATATCTTGTGATGGCGCATCCAAAACAACAGAAAAACAGTGCAAACAAATGGAATACAGCAAAACAATACAAACAAAAGCAATCAAAAAGCTGTTATTGTTATTGTGGAGTCATATCAGGGCTATAACCGTTTCAAAACATACAATACTTCAACATGTAAGAAAGGAAAAGGAAATTTAGTATACATATCGATGCATCAGCGCAAGTAATCTAAGGAGATGCCCCCGGCGTTGACCACTCTGTTCAATTGAAAAACAAACAAGCTGTAACACGCACAAACAATGCAAATGCTATATAATGGTAGAATCCAAAATAACCTTTACCTGTGCAAAAGTCCTCGTTCATTTCAAGCCAAAGCAATCACTGTCGAAAGGTAAGGTTGAGCCAGCATTTTTTTTTTAGGTAACCAAGACATTCGAACAGAGAAAACAGTCAAGCGCCTTGGAGGGCGGTGTGATAATTCTACTGACAGATACAAAAAGTAAATAGCAGGGAAAAAAACTTCCAAGTGTGGCTTTCTTGACAAATACAAAATCTAGTGCCTGCAGTTTGAACGGACGACTGGGAATGCACAGCAGAACTTCAACAATAACAAAAACATCCAGAAAGCGTCAACAAGAGTGGCAAGGAGCTGGATATAATTGTTCATTCTTATGCATCAAAAAAAGTGATTCTGATCGAACTCACCGTGCCGTATGAAAGTAGAATGGAGGAATCCCATATCTATGAGACTGAAAAGTATGTCAGTCTAGCCAGCAACTTTTGGAAATCCGGCTGTCAAGCCGAAAATCTTGCCATAGATGCTGGAGCACAATGGTTGGAAGGTAGATCTACCTATCATCATCATCATCATCATCATCATCAGGTGCCCTGCCGCATGGCGTTGGCGACCATGGACTTCCATCCATCTCTATCTCTCGTTGCCCCTAGCATCTCCCCCACCCTCCTCATCCCCAGCCACTCTGCAAGTCCGTCCAGCATTCTCTCCCTGGGTCTACCTGGTGCTCTCTTTCCCTCCAGCTTTCCCGTTGTGACCAGGTGCTCCAAATCCTCCTTCCTCATAAAATAGCCTATAAATGTTGCCTGTCTTTTCCTAACCTTCCCTATGAGTGATCTACTTGTGTCTGCCTCCATCAAGACTGTCTCGTTTGTTTTCTTTGCTGTCCATGGAACTCTCAACATTCTTCTTAGAAACCACATCTCAGCTGCCTCAATCTTGCTCTGGCTTTGCTTGTTGACTGTCCACGCCTCGCATCCATACAACAGTATTGGTTCTATATAACATTCAAGGACTCTCTTTCTGATGTTAATTAATAGGCATTTGTTGGTAAGAGTGCTTGTCATCTTCTTGAATGCTGTTTTGGCTTGGCCGATTCTGCTGACTATTTCCGATGTGCATCTGCCATCTGATGAAATGATCGTTCCCAGGTATTTGAACTTATTAACCTGTGTCAAGGTTGTGCCATTTGCCGTTATTTTGCATGAGGGGATTTCATGGGTTTTTTTTTACTGATCACCATGACTTCAGTCTTCCTGCTGTTTAGTTCCAACCCCTTACCTTTGCTTTCTATTTCTAGTATATTCACAAGGTTTTGTAGGTCCCTTTCATTTTCTGCAATTAGCACGGTGTCATCTGCGTACCGAATGTTGTTTATCATTTTCCCTCAAACCTTTAATACAGGGTCTTCTTCTAGGTTTCTCATGATGTTTTCGCTGTATAGTGAAAACAGATCTGGTGACAAAACACAACCCTGTCTGACTTCTCTTTTGATGTTTTGGAAAGAGCTTACATTGTTTTCTATTCTCATTGCAGCTGTTTGTTCCCAGTACATATTTCTGATTATTTGTAGATATTTTCCGTCAACATTGAATCTCTCCAGTTGGTTGATCAATTCATCATGTCTTACCCAATCGAAAGCCTTGGTGTAGTCAACAAAGCATAAATACAAATCCTTATTCATCTCAATTGACCTCTCTATGATAGTTCTTAGGATGTATATGGCATTAATAGTTCCTTTCTCTTCCACAAATCCACACTGCTCTTCTGCTATTTCTCTTTTGATTCTATTCCTTGTCCTCATCATAATTATTCTTAAGAGGATTTTTGTTTCATGAATCATCAAACCGATTGTGCGATGGAGTTAGCATTCTATAGCCCTTGTCTTCCTTGGAAGTGCAATGAAAATTGATTTTGACATATCTTTGGGGATTGTTCCAGCGTCGTAAATTTCATTTAGAAGGACTGTTATTTTTTCTATGCCAAATTCCTCCAGGGCTTCAATCATCTGTAGTAATGTTGTCTGGTCCTGGGGCTTTTCTTGGTTTCATCTTTTTCAGTGCCGCTCTAACTTCATCTTTCATTATGGGTGGTCCTTCAAAGTTCTTTTTTATAATGTGTTCTTCGTTTCTGTCATCCTCAAAAAGGTCTTTAGTGTACTCTCCACATCTGTTTAATATTTTGTCTTTTTCCATGACAAGCGTGCCATCTTTCGATTTCAAGCAACCAATTGATGTGCATGTATTTTTCCTGTGGACAATTTCTTCAATTCGTCTGTACATACCCTCAGGATCCGTTTTGTGCGGTTTTCCATTTCTTTGCACTTTGTTTTCAGCCAAGCTTCCTCCTACACAGACACACCACACCCTACACAGACACACCACACCCTACACAGACACACCACACCCTACACAGACACACCACACCCTACACAGACACCACACCCTACACAGACACACACATCCGACACAGACATACCACATCGTGTAGAGACATGCCACATCCTACACAGACACACAACATCCACAGGAACACAACATCCAACAGGGACACACAACATCCAACAGAGACACACAACATCCTACAGAGACACACCACATCCTACAGAGACACACCACATCGTACAGACACGCCACATCCTCCACAGACACACCACATCCTCCACAGACACACCATATCCTACAGAGACACCACACCATGCACAGATACACCACATCCTACGGAGACACACCAGAACCATGCAGGGATACACCACATCCTACACGGACACACCACATCCTACAGAGAGACACCACATCCTACACAGACACACCATATCCCATACAGACACACCACACCCTACAGAGACACACCACATCGTACAGAGACACACCACATCCTACAGAGACACACCACATCCTATACAGACACACCACATCCTACACAGACACACCACATCCTACAGAGATACACCCCATCCTACACAGACACACCATATTCTACACAGACACACCACATCCTACAGAGAGACACTACATCCTACAGCGACACACCACATCCTACACAGACACACCACATCCTACACAGACACACCACATCCTACAAGATACACCCCATCCTACACAGACACACCATATTCTACACAGACACACCACATCCTACAGAGAGACACTACATCCTACACAGACACACCACATCCTACACAGACACACCACATCCTACACAGACACACCACATCCTACACAGACACACCACATCCTACACAGACACACCACATTCTACACAGACACACCACATCCTACACAGACACACCACATCCTACAGAGAGACACCACATCCTGCAGAGAGACACCACATCCTACAGACAACACAACCACCACATCCTACACAGACACACCCCATCCTACACAGACACACCACATCCTACACAGAACACCTCCACATCACCCATCCTACACAGACACACCACATCCTACACAGACACACCCATCCTACACAGACACACCCATCCTACACAGACACACCACATCCTACACAGACACACCACATCCTACACAGACACACCACATCCTACACAGACACACCACATCCTACACAGACACACCACATCCTACACAGACACACCACATTCTACACAGACACACCACATCCTACACAGACACACCACATCCTACACAGACACACACCACATCCTACACAGACACACCACATCCTGACACAGACACACCACATCCTACAGAGACACACACATCCTACAGAGAGACACCACATCCTACAGAGAGACACCACATCCTACAGAGAGACACCACATCCTACAGAGAGACACCACATCCTACAGAGAGACACCACATCCTACAGAGAGACACCACATCCTACAGAGAGACACCACATCCTACACAGACACACCACATCCTACACAGACACACCACATCCTACAGAGAGACACCACATCCTACAGAGAGACACCACATCCTGCAGAGAGACACCACATCCTGCAGAGAGACACCACATCCTACAGAGAGATACCACATCCTACAGAGAGACACCACATCCTACAGAGAGACACCACATCCTACAGAGAGACACCACATCCTACAGAGAGACACCACATCCTACACAGACACACCACATCCTACACAACACACCACATCCTACACAGACACACCACATCCTACACAGACACACCACATCCTACACAGACACACCACATTCTACACAGACACACCACATCCTACACAGACACACCACATCCTGCAGAGAGACACCACATCCTACAGAGAGACACCACATCCTACAGAGAGACACCACATCCTACAGAGAGACACCACATCCTACAGAGAGACACCACATCCTACACAGACACACCACATCCTACACAGACACACCACATCCTGCAGAGAGACACCACATCCTACAGAGAGACACCACATCCTACAGAGAGACACCACATCCTACACAGACACACCACATCCTACACAGACACACCACATCCTACAGAGACACACCACATCCTACACAGACACACCACATCCTACACAGACACACCACATCCTACACAGACACACCACAGCCTATAAAGACACACCACAGCCTATAAAGACTCACCACAGCCTATAGAGACACACCACAGCCTATAAAGACTCACCACATCCTACACAGACACACCACAGCCTATAAAGACACACCACAGCCTATAAAGACTCACCACAGCCTATAGAGACACACCACAGCCTATAAAGACTCACCACATCCTACACAGACACACCACAGCCTATAGAGACACACCACAGCCTATAAAGACTCACCACATCCTACATAGCCACTCCTCATGACATACATCACAGACATTTCACACTCTGCAGAGACATACTACATCTGCAGAGACATATTACACTCTACAGAAACACACCATATCCTACAGAGATACAACACTCTCTACACAGACACTCCACACACTGCAAAGGCACACCGTACTCTACAGAGACGCACTAGATCCTACAGAGACACACCACATTCTACAGAGACACACAACGTCCTACAGAGACACCACACTCTACAGAGACACACCACACTCTACAGAGACACACAACGTCCTACAGAGACACCAACACTCTAGAGAGACACACAACGTCCTACAGAGACACCACACTCTACAGAGACACACCACACTCTACAGAGACCCTTCATACCTAAAGAGATATACCACACTGTATAGAGACAAACCACACCCTACAGAGACATACCATACCCTGTAGAGACACTCCAAACCCTGAAGAAACACACTACATTCTATAAAGACACACCACACTCTACAGAGACTCGCCATTCCTATACAAACACGCTATACCTAGAAAGATCCTCTATACCCTACGGAGACACACTACACCCTATAAAGACACACCACACCCTACAGAGACACACCATACCCTATAAAGACACACCACATCCTATAAAGACACACCACACTGTGTAAAGACACACCACATCCTATAAAGACACACCACACCCTATAAAGGCACATCACACCCTACGGAGACACACCACACCTTATAAAGACACACCACGCCCTACAGAGACACACCACACCCTACGGAGACGCACCACACCCTATAAAGACACACCACACCCTATAAAGCCACACTACACCCTATAAAGACACACCACACCCTATAAAGACACACCACACCCTATAATAATAATAATAATAATTACAATATTTATATAGCGCAAAATCTTGATAAAATCAAATCTAAGCGCTGAAACAGACACACACGCCCGCCCGCACGTACGCACGCACGCACGCACACACACGCACGCATACACACACACACACACACACACACACATACACATGGCTACAAATGGGGAGAAAGAATAAAAGCAATAAAAGCAAAATAAAAGCAACGGAAAAACCACAGAGAGCACACCTTACACAATTATATATTATAAAAATGTGATTCCCCTCCGAGCGGAGACAGGCTGCAGGGGGGGGGGAGGGGAGGGGGTTGAGTGAGGTTAGGATTTTATGCAGAGGAGAAAAGGTGAGTTTTGAGAGCGGACTTGAAGGAGACAAAAGTAGGTTGCTGACGGACTGAGAGAGGAAGTTTGTTCCAGGAAAGTGGACCAGAAACAGAGAAGGCTCGTGGACCATAGGTATTGAGCTTAGTGCGTGGAAAGCGAAAAGTCAGAGGATCGGAGGTAGAGCGGAGGATACGTGAGGGAACATAGATCTCGAGTAGGTTTGACAGGTAATCGGGGGCTGCGTTATTGAGGCTTTTGTAGCACATGGTGTCTAGTTTGTACTGTATGCGCTTTGATACAGGGAGCCAGTGAAGTTGTGCCAGGAGAGGAGATATGTGGTCAGCTTTTTTCTTTTTGAGTACAAGGCGTACAGCATTGTTTTGAATGCGCTGTAGGATGTGAATGGTGGAGGCAGGAAGACCAGACAGGAGTGAATTGCAATAGTCAATGCGAGACATTATGAAGGAGAGAACGAGTTTTGCAGTTGTTTCGACAGAGAGATACTTCCTGATCAGGCTTATACGATGGAGATGATAGTAGCAAGATCTGGCAGTTTGAGAAACAAAGTTGTTCATGGAGAGGGTAGAGTCAATGCAGACACCAAGGTTTTTAGCTGAATCAGAAATTGGGACTGATGTGTTACATAATGGGAGAGAAAGAGGAGGCAGCTGAGAAAGTTTCTGACGGGTGCCAATGAGGATAGCTTCTGTCTTGTCGTCATTAAGCTGAAGTCTATTGTGTGTCATCCAGTTCTTAATGTCCGAGTAACACTCACTGGTGCGAGTCAACAGGCGCTGTATATTATCAGGTGAGTCACTGTCTTGAAGTTGGGTGTCATCAGCATAGAAGTGGTGTTTTATAGAATGGGAGTTGATGATGGTGGACAGGGGGGAGGTGTAAAGAGTGAAAAGAACAGGGCCAAGGACAGATCCTTGTGGAACACCACAGGTCGGGCATGCAGGTTGAGAGTAAGTGCCATTGATGAGAACAGTTTGTTTTCTGTGTGATAGATATGAAGTGAACCAGGAGAGAGCAATGTCAGAGATGCCAAAAGTATGATGAAGTCTAGAAAGGAGAATACCATGGTCACTGGTATCAAAGGCTGCAGACAGATCAAGGAGTGTGAGGAGAGAAACTTTGCCAGTATCACTTGCAAGGAGGAGATTGTTGAGAATGTGTAGTAGGGCAGTTTCAGTGCTATGGCACTGTCGGTAGGCTGACTGGAAAGGATTGAGGAGATTGTTGGCAGACAGGTGAGAGTTCAGCTGGTTGAGGACGACTTTTTCAAGGAGTTTTGACAAGAAAGAGAGATTAGAGATAGGCCGGTAATTTTTCAGTTCATTTGGGTCTAAATTGTGTTTCTTGAGGAGAGGGTGAACAATAGCAGACTTGAAAGAATCTGGGACAGTTCCAGTTTGAAGAGAAGTGTTGATGATGTCAGTGATGAATGGGAGGAGAGTGGGGAGACAGTCGGAGTAGAGAGAACGTGGAAGAGGATCCAGTTCGCAGGTTTTGAACGACATGGATCTGATTGTGTTGAAAATTTCTTCTTGTGAGACTGGGGTAAAAGTAGTAAGAGGTGTGCCAGAGAAGGAAGGGTCAGGTGGGCATGGTTGACAGGGTGTCCTGTCAAGCCTGTCACGAAGAGTTTGTATTTTGGTGGTGAAATACTTGGAGAATACAGATGGGAGTTCTTCATTTGTATGTTTTGTTGGGAGAGGTAAATCTTTTCGTGTGCCAAGGAGATGATTCATGGTTGTAAAGAGTTCTTTTGAAGAAGAGGCATTCAGGATTTTGGTTTGGAAATAGCTTGTTTTTGCAGATGCAATGAGGGTGGATACTTTTGTTTTAGAGGCTTGGAAAAGTTGCCTGTGTACAGTGAGTTTGGATTTGCGCCAGCGGCGCTCTGCTCTGCGACGGGCACGTTTTGCACAGGCAATCTCATGAGTGAGCCAGGGGGTAGGGGGACGGTCAGGTACAAGACGGGTTGTGGCTGGAGCATGAGTGTCCAGAAGATGGTGGAGAGTAGTATAGAATTCATTGGCAAGGTTATGTGACTTTTCAGAAAGGAGACGGGAGGCATCAGATGAAAATGTGGAGAGGTCGATAGATTTGAGATTGCGTCGAGTCACTGTGCGCGTGGTACGGGGAGGAGGAGAAATGTCAAGAGAACAGAGAATTGCAGAGTGGTCAGATGGAAGGGCTGAAGTTAGACGGGTAGAAAGAACTAAGCAGTTGTCAGTAGCGGAATTGTGGTGATCACGAGAAATGATCCAGTCAAGAATGTGACCTTTTTGATGGGTTGGTTCAGAAATGTGTTGAGTCATATTGTGATTGGACAGAGTTGATGATATGTCTTGTGTCATAACGGTGAGTGTTGTCATAGTGGACATTGATGTCACCTAGAATGATGAGATTTCCAGGTAAGAGGCAGTAGTGGTCAAGCAGTTGGTCAAAGTCAGAGAGAAACGTGGATGTGGTGAGTTTGTTGGCAGAGCTAGGTGGGGGTCGATAGACACAGGAGAAGGTGATGGGGTGAGGGGTGGATTGGAAGGATACTTCAACGTGCTCGAAGGAAGGATGGGAGAAAGGCAGAGACTGCGAGAAAGATAGGCGGGAATGGAGTGAGTCATTGTAGAGGATGGCGATATCGCCACCTCGGGATGAGCGATGGAAAGAAGCAAGCCTGTAACCACTCGGAGTGAGGCTAGCATGTATAGGTTCATGACCAAGGGGGTTAAGCCATGTCTCTGTGATAAAAGCAATGTCAACATGTTCATCTGCGATAAAGTCAGCAATGACTTCGGCTTTGCCATCCTTGCATGTTGACTGAGCGTTAAAAAGGCATAGTTTTAGTTTATCACAAGTCATATGCGGTGGCCGAGGTGGCGACGAAGGCGGCACCGACGGGATAAAAGACGAAGGCGACACCAGCGGGGCAGAAGACGAAGGCAGCAACGACGGAACAGAAGATGAAGGCGGCACCCGCAGGACAGGAGACGGAGGCGGCACCGGGGGGACAGAAGACAAAGGCAGCATCGGCGGGACAGAAGACGAGGGCAGCGCCGGCGGGACAGAAGACGAAGGCGGCATCGGCGGGACAGAAGGTGAAGGCGGCACCGGAGGGACAGAAGGTGAAGGCGGCACCAGCGGGACAGAAGGTGAAGGCGGTACTATCAGGATAGAAGGCGAAGGTGAAGATGGCAGAGGAGGAGACGAAGTTTGCAGCAGCGAGGTCGAGGGCAGGGGCAGTGGAGGAGACGAAGAAGCAGAAGACGAAAAGTGGCGTCGGGCAGAAGGCAGGTTGTGCCAAAGACGGTGGAGACGTCCACCACGACAGGATCGCACCCTATAAAGACACACCACACCCTATAAAGGTACACCACACCCTATAAAGACACACCACACCCTATAAAGACACACTACACCCTACGGAGACACACCACACCCTATAAAGACACACTATACCTAAACGAGATACACTACACCCTATAAAGACACATTGCACCTTATAGAGACACATCACACCCTAGAGAGATACATCACACCCTAAAGAAACATAGTATCCTGAAGAGACACGCCACGCCGTAAAGAGGTACTCCATGCCCTGTCGAGGCACTACACGTGAAAGACACTTGCCACTCCATACAGACACATGCCACACCTCAAAGAAATATATTACACCCTAAAGAGACCACAACAGCCTGGAAAGCCACCAACAGGCTAAAGAGACACAACATTCTAAAGACACATATCGCACTCTTAAGAGACACATCACCCCCTATAGAAAATCACCACACTCTGTAGAGACACACTACACTCTATAGAGACACTCCACACTCTATAGAGACACACCACACTCTATAGAGACACACCACACTCTATAGAGACACACCACACTCTATAGAGACACTCCACACTCTATAGAGACACACCACACTCTATAGAGACACGCCACACTCTATAGAGACACACCACACTCTATAGAGACACACCACACTATAGAGACACACCGCACTCTATAGAGACACGCCACACTCTATAGAGACACACCACACTCTATAGAGACACGCCACACTCTATAGAAACACACCCACACTCTATAGAGACGCACCACACCTAAAAGAGAGACAAAACACTGGGTTTCCTCACGTTGCTGACAAGACTGGTGTACTTTTCAGTCTTATGGGCATCGTTCATTGTACTTTCACAGGGTACAATAAGGTGATAATACTGATGATAATGATCATAATGATGCATTAATAATAAACAGATAGTAAAAATGACAATAGTGATGATTATGATGAAGACGATAATAACGACGACGACGACGACGACGATGATGCTGATGCTGCTGATGATGATGATGATGACGATGATGATGATGATGATGATGATGATGACGATGACGACGATGACGACGACGACGACGACGATGATGATGATGATGATGATGATGATGACGACGACGACGACGACGACGACGATGA
>JAPXFY010000022.1:34957446-34964946 GCA_030674185.1 Monoplex corrugatus | reverse complement strand
TAGAGGAAGACCCTGGATTAAAGGTTGGAGGAAAAATTGTAAACAACATTCGATACGCAGATGACACCGTGCTAATTGCAGAAAATGAAAGGGGCCTACAAAACTTTGTGAATATACTAGAAATAGAAAGTAAAGGTAAGGGTTTGGAACTAAACAGCAGGAAGACTGAAGTCATGGTGATCAGTAAAAAATATGAAATCCCCTCATGCAAAATAACAGCAAATGGCACAACCTTGAGACAGGTTGATAAGTTTAAATACCTGGGAACGATCATTTCACCAGACAGCAGATGCACATCAGAAATAGCCAGCAGAATCGGCCAAGCCAAAACAGCAATCAAGAAGATGAGAGGCATTCTTACCAACAAATGCCTATCAATTAACATCAGGAAGAGAGTTCTTGAATGTTATATAGAACCAATACTGTTATACCGTTGTGAGGCGTGGACAGTCAACAAGCAAAGCCAGAACAAGATTGAGGCAGCCGAGGTGTGGTTTCTAAGAAGAATGTTGAGAGTTCCATGGACAGCAAAGAAAATAATAATAATAATAATAATTACAATATTTATATAGCGCAAAATCTTGATAAAATCAAATCTAAGCGCTGGCGAAAACAAACGAGACAGTCTTGATGGAGGCAAACACAAGAAGATCATTGATAAGGAAGATGAGGAAAAGACAGGCAACATTTAGAGGCCATTTTATGAGGAAAGGGGAATTGGAGCACCTGGTCACAACGGGAAAGCTGGAGGGAAAGACAGCACCAGGTAGACCCAGGGAGAAGATATCGGACGGACTTACAGAGTGGCTGAAGACAAAGAGGGTGGAAGAGGTGCTTGAGGCAACAAGAGATAGAAACAGATGGAAGGCCATGATCGCCAACGCCATGTGGCAAGGCACTTCATGATGATGATGCTGATTGTTATGCATTGCTGGGAACGATAACTGGGGCTAATACATGTATTTGTTTATGTTCTCTATGAACAATATGCAGTCAGCCTGACTGAACCTGTAACATTGAAAAACAATAATCAGGAGACACTGATAGTAATGCTATGGTGTTTATTTGCTGTTTATTGCCTCTGAGTTTTGCTTAAGCTACACTCTTTACGAAAGATTTGTTGTCGTATTTTTCTTATTCATAAACATTATTTTAGAAAAAAAACCTGTATCCTTCTTTGTGTATCTTTATCATATTATCGTATATAATTTTCATAGTATAATTTTGTATTTTTCGTGTATCATCGGTATAATATTCTATATGTCATTGAATAATTTTAAAACATTTGTTGTGTAATCCAATCGCATGCAAATACGTGCACACTCACGGGCGTATACACACACACACACACACACACACACACACACACACACACACACGCACGCACGCACGCACGCACGCAGCAGCACGCACGCACCACACACACACACACACAAACACACACACACACATACACGCGCGCGTGCGAACACAAAGGCAAGAGAGATAGAGTTGTACAGATAGATAGAGAGGGGGCGAGAAACAGTTATATCTTGTTACATACATTTATGCTGTACTATAATTCAGCGTGTATGTGCATAACTTTTGATACTTGGTTATGTCTTCTTAGTTACTATAATGATAAGGTAGACTGTTCATACATGTTTCTCTGTGTTTAGGGCAATCCTGTCTACTTCTTGTAAAGAAAAGCACAACCACTTTTATATATTTATACAATGAGTTGTTCAGATTGCTGATATTATCAAAAACCTTTTTTTATACATTGATACAGTGAAAACTAAGATTATTCCTAAGAAATATGTGCGCATAAGCAGTATTGTCAGTCTCAGCAACACAGTCTGATATTGCTAAGTTACGTGATCACTATGACACAGTCTGATATTGCTAAGTAACGTGATCACTACGACACAGTCTGATATTGCAAAATTATGTGATTATTATAATACAGTCTGATCTACGACACAGTCTGATATTGCAAAATCATGTGATCACTATTACACAGTCTGATATTGCAAAATTATGTGATTACTATGACATTGTCTGATATTGCTACGTTATGCGATCACTATGACACAGTCTGATACTGCAAAATTATGTGATCACTATGACACAGTCTGATATTCAAAATTATGTGATCACTATGAGACAGTCTGATATTGCAAAATTTTGTGATTACCATGACACAGTCTGATATTGCTAAGTAATGTGATCACTATGACACAGTCTGATATTCCTAAATCGTGTGGTTACTATGACATAGTCTGATATTGCGAAGTGATATGATCACAATGACACAGTCTGATATTGCTAAAGTTATGTGATCATTATGACACGTCTGATATTGCAAAATTATGTGATTAATGTGACACAGTCTTATATTGTCAAGTAATGCTGTTCATTATGACATTGTCTTATATTGCTAGGTTATGCGTTCACTATGACATAGTCGGATATTGGTAGGTCTCAATTTAAGTAAGCTCAATTCATAATCTTGAACAGCAATGTACGATTTTCTTGATGTCACTGTGAGGATATTGTTGGAAGACATTTCCATCCTATATTGTTGGAAGCCATTTCCATCCTATCTTCTATAATATGACTAATTGAACAACACCATGATCGACTTAAATTTATTAAAAATAAAAAGTCGCCCTAGAGTTTCTGAGTAAAACATATCAATGATATTTCTCCTCCCGTTCCACCCAATCTACAACCAAACAGACAGATGTAGATCGGTCCACAATTCTAGTAGCCATATCAAGAGCAAGTCACTCTTGATGAATTTGACGTCACTAGCAGACGAAACCAAAACGCGTCACACAGATAAGAGTAGCTGACCTTCGCTGCTGCTCTACATGCCAGTGACACAAGGACAGCAGATTAGTGTTCAAATAAACAAGGTGAGTACTAGTAAAATTTTAAAAAAAGAGTTTTGTTTGATCTCTCACTCTCACACACCCACATACCCCCCACCCACACACACATACAGACACACACATGGGCGCGCGCACACACAGTGTTTAATGTTCAATGTTTAATAGATCTTTAATCCCAATGGGGGCATGGAGGATAACAGCAAATCAATGAAAATCCAGCAGGATTAACATATAACATGAACTAGAAAAACCTCGTTTTAGCTAAAATTGCCTTCAAGACACACTATGCCCTGACATGAACGTCCCAAATCATAACCAGAATCACCCAGGAATTGATAATGTTCCAGGAGAATTGTTAAAACATGTTGGAAAAGAATGTCTAAAAGCAAGGCACCATCTTTGTTGTAAAATCTAAAATACTCATCAGTGGCCAACAGATTGGAAACACCAAGAATTTGTGATTCTTTATAAGAGTGGCAATGTCAAAGATTCGATTGCATCAACTATAGAACTATAGCAAGAAGGAGTTTGGTGTATCTCCACCATCTATGGCAAGAAGGAGTTTGTGTGTTGTCATCTATAACAGGTAGATGAATTGGGGATGTTTATAGAGGAGTTATTTCTCTACTTAGAAGTCACACGCACAACAAGGAGGAAGGAGAGAGACGAGTAGAAACGCACTAAGCATACTAGCAATAAGTTTCAAAAGCAGTCCACACATAGCATTACAATTCAACATAGTTTCTTTAATTAAACATATTCAAAGCAAAATCATTCATCCTCTTATTCTTATTTGCCTACGTCCTAAAGCAATCCTACTTCTTTGCCTATCAGACCTAAACCCTACATTGAAATAAAATATCAACGTACCTTCACTACATGTTTCTGGCAAAGGCTCAGCACCTCTGCCAAGTTGAGTGGCCCATCTCCTATCATAGCCGTGACTGACTGACCGTTCTGTCTCTCTGTATTCTCTGTGGGTCTGTGTTCTCTTTGGGTCTGTATTCTCTTTTCATTTATAGAGTATGGATCAGAACACGTTGGGGCTCTGACCACACCTATCTTAAGACGACTTTTCGAGAAAGTTCTTCTACCAGTGAATACATGAAGGAGGGGTTGACGTGGACAAACACAGGCCAGACCCTGTCCACTGAAACAATGGACCGCTCTCTTCCACTGTGGCGATCTTTGAAAACGTCCCAGCAGAGCTGCGTTTACAGATGGCTCTATTGGTTAACTGTCCTGTTTACAGTGTACATAAGTGTGAGAACGGCTGTGCTGCCCGATGCTGGAGTACACTGAAGTACCTGTAAGGGCCTGTTTCTACTTGAGTCATTTCTGCGATAGAACCATTGTCCTAATCAGCCATGCCAGTAAGATTTTGCTCATAATTATTCTCAACAGAATGAAGCTCAAGATAAAGGAAGAAATATCTGACTGCTAGGCAGGCTATAGATCCAACAGAGGCACAACTGACATGGTATTTGTGTTACAAATATTCATAAAGAAAATAAAAGGCACTGAAAAAGAAGCTTTTCTCGCCTTCATAGACTATAGCAAAGCATTTGACAGTGTCAGTCATCTCCACCTTTTCAACGCAATGGTCAAAATGAGCTTTCCTAAACATCTCATTGCATTAACTGCCTCATTATATAAAGACCAAAAGGCTACAGTTAGATGGAACAATCAGGAATGTGAATTCTTCAATATCCACATGGGGGTTAGACAAGAATGTATCCTCTCACCTAGTTAGACAAGGTTGTATCCTCTCGTCTTATTTCTTTAACATGTACACAGAACAAGTCATGAGAGATGCTGATGTAGAAGGCATGGGCACAAAGCCAGGAGGAAAAAAACTTACAAACCTGCGCTTTGCCGATGATACTGCGCTATTAGCAGATAACATTACCAGTATGAAAAGAATTCTATACAAGGTGAATACAGTGGGTAAAAAGGCTGGCCTAAATTTGAACGCCAAGAAAACAAAAGTGCTACATATCACAGACAAAGACACTGAAAACAATCATGACATCTTATTTAACAAAGTTCCTTTTGAAAATGTTAAGGATTTCAAATATCTTGGTTCTGTTAAACTGATTATTGAACCTGCTCCAAAGACATCAAAATAAGAATTAGAATGGCAAAGCAAAAAACGGTCCAACCCAACAACATCTGAAAAGATAGAGGCATGCCAAATGGCTAAAGATTAGACTTTTAAAATGTTTGATCTGGCTAGTCAAGATTTATGGCTGCAAAGCCTGGACTCTGAGAAAAGCTGATTGCAGAAGAATTGAGACAGCAGAGATACAGTTTTATTGGAGACTACTACGTGTCAAACTGACAGACAGAAGAACTAATGAAAGTATCCTGGAAGAACCTGATACCATCAGAAAACTACTAGCAGACACCAACAAGAGAAGACTAAAATAGATTGGCCATATGTCACGCAGCAAGAACACGGATCTCATGGCAACCATTTTTCAAGGAAAAACATTGGCAAAAAGGAAGAAAGGCAGATATCCAATCTCATACATCGAGAACATAACCAGCATCAGAGGCCTAAATATTCAAGAAATTGTCCACAAAAGTCAAGACAGAGCGGCCTGGAGAGAGGTAGTGATGTCAAAGAGTGCAGCGGCCAACACTGGACCCAGTGACGCCTACAGATGAGCCAGGTGAGACTAATGACAGATTCGCCTTTCACAAAATCTTTAAACTTTAAATGTATTAAGCCCTACATGTTAATGAGTATAAATGGATTCATTAAACAAGCTCTTTCAAACTTTAGATATGATGTACCAGAAGTTACGGTGCATTGCAAAAGATATATAACATCGGATGAAGATGCTTTGACGTGTAACTTGTGCAATTGTGCCATCGAAGATAAAGATCAATTTTGTTTTTCCGTAGATGACTTAAGAAGAAAAAATCTTATTTCTCAAAAATATTGGAACAACGATAAATTTGATTCAACTTCTCACAACAGAAAATGGGGAAATAATGAAAGAATTGGTGAAATTTCTCCATTAAGCTCTCAAAAGGATAAAAATATCTTGTAGATATGTATTTGTTTAATTCTTGTTTTATCATCTGGTTATGTGTTTGTTGCAAAAGTGTTAAGCGTACATTCATAAGTAACGTTCCTGTGCTTACAACATATTTTGATAACTTGATTTATTTTGTAATTTACATCCTTTCATGAGGGGTTATGGCCTATATGAATAAATCATCTGAAGTCTGAAATCTCTTTCACACACACCACATTTAAAAATGAACATGAATAAAAATGACATAGTTGTCTCCAGAAAAGTAGGATATGTAGCTGTCAGAGAATGACGGTCTTTTGATGGAGCAGTCAAGCCTGCAGTTAATGTGTACAAATATTTAGGAACTTATTTTCCAACAATTTTTCAATACCGTGCCAGGATTTTGCTAGCAGAGTCAAAAATAGTCTTTTGAAAATACTGTGAAAATTGTAAAGATTCAATTGTAACTCTCTTGATACAAATTTGAAATTATTTGACTCAAAAATTCAGCTTTTTATTCAATAAGGCGCAGATTTAGCTAAACACTGTGAAAAAGTACATTTACATACACTAACTAAATTGATGGGTGAGAACATTAAATGAAACTGTATATGGAGAAACAAACAGATACCCGATTCAAACAAACTCTGTATTAAGATGTGTTAGTTTTTGGTTGAGAATTACATGGATGGATAATTTCCAAGAAAAGCCTGCAGAATGTTTTAACGTAACGAATTAGATGAACGTTAAAAAAAGATATCTGACATAAATGAATGTGTGAGGGAAGTGACCCATTGTAAGTAAATTTAACCCTTTCACTCCCTATCTACTAACTGCAAAGACTTAACCCTTTGATTCCCTCGCCCTATCCACCAGCTTTATGCAGAAAACTGGCGGATGGGGTAAGGGAATCAAAGGGTTAAGTTTTTGCTCTGCTAGCATGGTTGACAATGCAGGATGCTGGTGGACAGGGTGCAGGAGTCAAAGGGTAAAAGAAGAATCTGTTGTATGTCCCTGGCAAGAATGGGATGACGTTCTGTTAATTAAAGGTTAAAAAAACCTGATGTTAAAACATATTTGTCATTGAATTTAGATAAGCACTTGAAATTTGTGACGACAAGGAGTTGACTTGGCATTTCTGAAACTGTTTGTCATAATTGCAGATATAAAGCACCGCAGTGAACTCGAGACAAATTTGTCTACTATGCTAAAAACACGAAAGAAGATGCACTGCATTTTGTTTTAAGCTGCCCTGTACTTAGTAGTTTAAGAGATCAGGATATACTGTTAAAGTTTTAAATATTCCCGAGCCACCTTCGACTTATTTGCTTGTGGCTCGTGTACATGACAGTACAGTTAGAAAATCGCCACTTTATTTCTGCAAAGCATTGCTTAAAATCCAGAAACCATGTTTATATCGATGTTGTCATTGGCATTAATATCAAATGATCAATGCTGATTCTGTTAATTGTACCCCATCATGAGGAGCGGTGATTTATATGTGAATAAATCATCTGAAGTCCGAAATGTCTTCCTCACACACACACACACACACACACACACACGCGCGCGCACGCGCGCGCGCACGCACGCACGCA
>JAPXFY010000022.1:34637446-34949946 GCA_030674185.1 Monoplex corrugatus | reverse complement strand
TCGACAGTTCGAAGTTATTTTTAGAACCGGCGATGACCATAGCACAGGGTTTAGTCAACCTTTACTGTTGTATTAATTTTCATTCGAGTTGACATTTCGTGGGGTTATTGGTATGTAACGGTATAAAGTAGGAACGAGGTAATTCAACTTAGTAATTTCTATAATGCTTTCTTTCGTCATCTCCTTAGGCTTTGATTTTAAAGGTGCAAATGCCCTTGTTACTAATTATCTTTTTGTCTCGTCTCGAAGGTGGGGATTACAGCCTATCTACGCAAGAACACGTATTGTTGTCGGTTTATTTTGTTATCCAGAAATAGGAATGGTGTTAGGAGGAGTAAGCGGTGGCATTAGTGATGCATATGTAGAATGGAAGTGGGAAACAAAAAGATCGGTTAGGCCTACTGTGTAGACTAATAACTAAGTAGCCTAGTAGGTGTGTAATAACCAGAAACTCGAGACAGTAGACCTAGATTAGACCAGCTTGCCAGTTCTAATTAAAATTCGATTACTGTATGAAAACATGTTTGGAAAACTTGTCTGTAGTCAGATAGCTATAAAATTCAGAGAATGTAGGCCTACATGTATATAAATATAGAAGATTCAAGATAGAAGCTAGTTACTGAGTAAGACAGTTCCAGTCCCATTTTCATTTTAACTACAGGTGCATTTGAAATACATTGACCATAAAAATTGAACATAATTTCAGCAGTGACTGCCAATAACATGCATCAATCTTTGGCTTAGTGTATGTTGTTTTGTTTCTGTGAGCCTGTTGGCCTATGAAAACTGAATTTATGCTGAATGCTTGTTCTATAAATTTCTTTGAGCCCGTTGGCTTAAAAAAAAAAACAAAGTTAAAGATTATTATCATCATTATTATTTAAAAAAATAAAAATTCTTCTTCTTTTTAAGTATACACACACTGCTCTGGAATTGATCTACAAGCAGATTCTAGGTTAGTCCATACAAGCAGATTCTAGATTAGTCTATACAATTACAAGCAGATTCTAGGTTAGTCCATACAAACAGATTTTAGGTTAGTCCATACAAGCAGATTGTAGGTTAGTCCATATAAGCAGATTCTAGGTTAGTCTATAGGCCTACAAGTAGATTCAAGGTTAGTCCATACAAGCAGATTCTAGGTTAGTCCATACAAGCAGATTCTAGGTTAGTCCATACAAGCAGATTCTAACTTAATCTAAGTTAGTCCAAAAGATGTTGGTTCTCATTATTAACCATTCGAGAAAGATCTCCAAAGTGCTTGATTTGACATCACACTAATTTTAATATAAAGAAGATAATGTTTACAAACTTATTACTAATACTATATTAGAAAGTCCAGGTAAATGTCATATATTGAAAACAGTTAAATCCTCATCAATTAAAAATGTACACTCATGGATCATTCAACTTTAAGAACAAGCAGATTCATATTTTTGAAATGTACTGTGTGCTTTGTATCTGAAAGTTACATATATACTATTACTTACTATATAGAACTCAACAAATCAGTATTTTCAGCTATACTCTTTTGCAATATTGATGGCAGAAAAATGTTTTCCTGTGACAGTATTACAGATCTAGGCCATAACATTTTTTTTGCATGGGTTCAGTATCACAATTCGGGCTCTTGATTTATTAAAGAATTACAAAAAAGATCTAAAGCGATAATAGAAGTTAGCCACTTAGCTCATTTTCATTTGTTAAGAGATGCTGATTGATTTTATTAAGAGATGTTGGTATTGCTTTCTTTTGGATGCCATAATTATCAATGTATAGGTTGTTTACTTTTATGATTATGATTTGGTTGAAAGGGCTTCCACATGAGGAGCTCCTTTTTGCTTTGAATGAGTATTATACCTTAGTGGATACCTATGTTTGGAAGAATTCCAAGATAGCAGATAAAAGCATTTAACTGAAATTTGTAATCGGCAAAATGAATAAGCAGGTTATTATCAGTACAATTGTATAATCCCACATGTATGTGGTATACATGATTTAGATTTAAAACAAAATAGGCAAGGAATGTTATGTGCCTTTTGTCCTTTTTGTGGACACAGACAACTAGTCATATTCTTTCTTGCATTCTGATAAAGTGATACATTCTGTATTATCAGAGAAAACAGTTTACAAAGTATTTGAATCAGCATCATAAACAAATAAAAATTTATCGTCACCCATTTGGAAAGTCCAGTAGCTAATTATGCATAACTTGTAATTTAAGTGGTCACTGTCAATTTAGCCAGTTTATTGTTTAAATCCTAGATAATCATTGTCATGGTAAATTTCTTTATTTGTTCACTTCCCCCCCCCTGTCTTACAGATTTTTGCCTTTTCCTTCTTTCTTTCTGAAGATTGACCATTTATTGATTTAAGCCTTTTACTTCCAACTGCGGAAGTGGCCCCGCGGTACTGTAAATTATCCCCCTTGTCCTGGAGTTATCTGTGCTTGGATTGACGGAAAAACATCTGCAATAAATAGCCAGTTCATTTTCCTTCAAGAAAGTACATAGTTTATTAGATATTAGGTAATCAATTATTTTTTATGATTTTTTCTCTAATGTAACCCATTTTTTTGCAAAAAAATTTCCAGAAGTGAAGGGGTTAAGCAAGTCTCCTTTGCCCTTACCTCACCCCCATCCCCCACCTTCCATTTTCTTTCCCCCTCCCCCTCTTTTTTGTTTTTGTCATAAATTGTGAGTGAACAGACATTTAACCAGTGACTATCACATTTGCACGTGCATGTACATATATGCCTGCGGCGCGCGCGCACACACACACACACACACACACACACACACACACACACACACACACACACACACACACACACACACACACACAACACACACACACACACAGAGTTGTAGTGTATGCACACACACACACAGTGTTAATAAAAACATAGCAAGTTTGAGTAATCTAGTTTTGAAAAAAAAGTTCAAGCAGTAATCTTATCTACCTATTTAGTTTTGAAAAAAGAAGCAATAATCTACCCTCACTGAAGCTCACATAGCTGGCTCAGGTCATCCAGAGTTTCTGAGCCTGGCAAATCTTTGTCTGATTCTGCATACACCATATGCATAATTATTATGGAACTATGGATTACTAATCTCGCCAGTTCTTTTACCAGCAGAGATGCTACCCATAGGACAGTTCTCACGAGTGTCACTAAACAGTAATAATGTTCTTGGATCTTTCTGATTATATAGAATGGTGGGAGAGGCTTGTATTCGTAGAGCAATAGCCTAGGGTGTTCATCATGATGTAGATTATTTCAGTCTTTAAATCTGTAACAAGCTTGCAACTATCAATAGTAAATTTTCTTTTTAATTGACAACTTCTTTTCCCTTAATTCTGTGAAGAGTCACTGGGCACTGCACTAAAGAGCTGTTCACCAGATTCTTCAACTCTTGTCGGTTGTGTGCCAAAGCCTCAGTCTCTGCAAATGTTTTAAAATTGAAGTGTATATTTGGCAGTATTGTCAGTCAGTCTTTTTTTTTTCCTGTCTTACCCTTTGTCTCCCTTGTTCAACAGTTTCTTGGAGGATTGATTTAGCAAAGCCCTTATATCTTGTTACATGGCCATACTAACATATTTGTCCTTTCTCAGCTTAAGTCAGCAGATCTTTACACGGTTCAGCATGTTTTTTGATGGTTTGGCACACTAATGGTGATTGATAATTTATCTGATATTTAGTATCTTGCTATAAGTTATAACATCTTCCTTGTCGTTTCCTCAATTTTCACTGAAGTTAGTGATGCTATGTTTGTTTATCAGGTCAGTGGGGTCAGATTCTCTGGCTGATGGATATCCGTAACATTTCTTGGGATAAAAGAGATGTTAGATGTAGGATTGGAGACTTGCTCAAAGCCTCAACACCTACATGACGTTGTTGGAATTGCTGTTCACAGCCTGTCCACCCGACACACACATTTACCTAGTTACCTACCTACAAGCATACTTCAAGTGCTCAGAAGCATTACAACTAATACAAGGCTCTGAAACTAAACTTTTTATCACCTGGCAGGACCCCCATAAAGGCATCTGTCAAGACACTTTAAGACATTGCACAAAGATTTGCTTGTCCAAAGGTGGCGTAGATATAACAATTTTCACACCACTATCTACCTGCTCTGTGGCCACATTAAAAGTGGTAGGAAATGTTCCATTAAAAATTATCCTGAAAATGGCTGGCTGGAAACATAAAACTAAGCACTTTTGCTGCATATTACCACAAACCTGTACACTCACAGGGCCATTTTGGCAAAGCTGTCCTTCAAGGAAATGAAGGCAAATAGACAGGTCTCTCAAATCTCGCTTGATCCAGAATACTGACAGAATTCTGGGAGGCAAAACTCCACAATTAGACAAACTCATCTTTTGACATTTGGGTGGGGTTTTGCAGACCAGTATGAAGTCAGGATGGGATCAGGCACCTCTCCTTAATCTCTTTGAATACTTCCTGTATTCAAGCAAAATAGAAATTAGAATCTGCCGACTCTCTTGAGTCTCTGTTTCCTCCCGTGCCTGTTTCCTGCCTGTGCCATTTGCATGTTCAGTGTGACGAATTTGTGTTCTCTCACCTGATCCCATCCTTACAAGAAACTCTATGAAGGTGTCACACTCATACACAGATGCGCACCAAACGTGTGACTGTAAACTTGTACACAAACATGCACTTAGTTAAATCCACACCTGCACACATGGCTTACACAAGGTTGAAGCAGAATCCAGCACATAGATTTTTTTCTTTTCCTTTCTTTGGGGCAGGGGGAGAGAAAAAACAACCAACAATGCGGGCAGGCCTTTGCAATGCATGCAACAGTGAGGAAAAATCAGGACAGTTGTAGTTCAGCTGATGTAGAATTTATAAATGCAATTATGATTCGGATTGCACTAGGACAAGGTGTGTCACTGTCTGTGACAATGATAAATTGGCCAGAATGGTCAGCGCCAGGCGCATATCCTCAGATTGTGTGCACAAATGTTGTGTACTTTTTCCTCCCCCCTCATTCAGATGTTGTGCACATTTTTGTGATGATTATAACCCTGATGATGGCTCTGCACAATCGTTTGGGCTTTATTAAACAATGATGATGATAACAAACCTTGTACAAAGATTGGCACATAGCATTTTCAGTAATAATGATTTTGCACAAATGTGCATCTGTGAATCTGAATCTGATGCATGAAATGCCCAGTTGAAGCACTAGAGTGCATCGTTAAAATGTATCAAATTTTACCCTGACGCATTGAGTTGCTGCTGTACGCACTATAACTATGAGCAGCGATTCACTTGTGTGCATTTTATTCGGTCAACCATGATCTTTGCAGTGAAAACGTTCCTTGTGGAATTAGAAGTTTTTCGATTGATGAACAGCTTCAGTTTGGGAACTCTCCTCTAGTGAAAAACCATCAGAAATCTTCAAAATAGCCTAACTAGTCTGTGGACTATGACTAGTATGAGATCATGTGATTCAGCTAAGTCGTCCCATAGCGATAAACATGGCGTTAGCCTGATTAGATGTAACCCCTAAATATCCTGGTGAATCCTAGAAAATTTGGATGTGAATTCTGCATGTCAAATCGGACTCCCTTATTTTGAGGGGATGGAGGAGGTTTTGCCACACCTGATAAATGTATTATTTCTAAACCAGACAAGCTTTTAAAATTTTTGATACATTGGTACTACTGATAGCTATACAGATTTAAGGACAGCAGTGGTGGTAAAACCTGAAAAATGCAAAATTCGATATAAGTTGAAGTTAAAATTACTTCAGGCCTGTAAGTGTACAGGTTAATAAATGTGTGGTAGCAGTTGATATGAAGTTTAGTTGATGATTGTTAGTTTAAGAAAAACATTGTCATGAAAAAGCATGCCTTAGTATTTATATTGAATTCTGAACTAGCCTAGTGGCAGAAAAAAATTGCAACTCTCAGACTGTTCTGTTGATGACTGACTTTAGTAAATAAGTTTACATAAACTGTTCGTGAATTCATATTGATCATGATGACATATATATGTCATCATGATCAGTATGAATATATATATATGTATGGTCACGGCTACGAAATGGCGTCAAATGGGCCGCGCGCGCTACTACCGAACTTCAGAGCTAAATTTACATACTCTGATACCTCAAATATAGCCACAAAGTTAATGTAACGTGAAAGCGAAGTAATGACCTTTGCGCCTGGGTGCATTTTCCCCCACAGCAACTGATAACAGTTCCGAAAATCAATCATTTTGTGGTTTGTTTACACTATCGTCTGAGATAATTTCTGTGACACTTCAAAGTGTGCGCAATCGATTGAGCGATACTGCACAACGATACAAGAAACTTTAATGTCTGGGACTTGATCATCATTAAATTGAATGCATAAAGCCCTCATACTTCTACATCGGCAAATAGTAGGTGCAGGAAGTAGAAAATTGCCAAGCAAAATCTGCTTTAAGTACATAACTGTTCGTTGTGAAATTTCCCTTGCGCATAAGAATCGTCGATTTAGCACTAACTGAGGTAAACCCACGAAGTAAAAATAAGTGATTCTCTCAAAAATGAATGTATTTTTGTTTGTCTCATTCAAAAGAACGATGTGATGTTTGCAATATGCGCAGTCTGCCATGAAATTCATCTTCTGCTTTCTGTTGTAAATGCTGTGTTATGTACAATTTTTTTTCATGCGGACTGACACTTCAGCTTTCGCATGCTGACCGCATTGACTTTGTCGTTTCATTGATACGGCTTTGTGTCTTTCGCCATGTGAAGCAAAAATCCCTCTGTGAAATGGCAGGAAGGAAAAAAAGCTGATCAAGTTTTTGTCGTGAATCGTTTTCCCATGTTATGTACAACAGAATCTGGCCAAGATTGCTTGTTTTTTTCTGTTAATATATTGATATATCTGTTGCTGCCCTATTATAGTTGTTATAACCGATAATTAACATCTCTTTAGCCTTACTCTTTAAACTTGCTGACTTGGTTCTCAGTTTAGTGTTGGTTTTGCCTTGTGTTTGTAGGGACTGTTCAGTCTGATTGTCGTGATGATGATGTACACCTGCGACTTCTTGATTTATTGTTTACTAAATACTACAGGCAGAAAAATTTACATTCATCATTTTTACATACATGAAGTTAATAAGAAGCACTGATTAGTCGTACTTGGTCCCTGCATGTGTTGGCCTTATTGTTCATGGGTCAGTGCATAACATCACAGCAACAAAAATCATACCAAACCAAACCACTGTTTACAAAAGCAATTTGGTTTAAGAATAATGTTGAAAAAAGAGTTTGTTGACATGCTGTTGCTCTTGGATTGTTTCAATAATCATTTTAGGCTTTTTCATGGATTTTCGACAATGTTGTGTACTTTTCATGATGTACATAACACCACATCAGCATCTGCATGGTCTGGATTTTGTGAAGTTATGAACATATGATACTGATGTTAAATTTTAAAATACTAATGTTAAATCTGTTAAAATGCCTTCTACAGGTCAATACTGTTATTTTTGAGAAATCTTAATTGAAATAGTTTGTGCCTTAACATTTACCTGCAAATCTCACACAAAAATGCAGTATAACCATCTGTTTTGACTTTATGAACAAAGAAGGAAATTTTAGTGGATGCTTTTGTCACAAATACATACCTGCTATTGACTCTACAGTTTGTTTATAGTCTATCGGTATAGGTTTAAGTAAATCTTACCTATACTTCACATAGTGGCTTATGTTTTTAAGTCTGCAGTGTTGCAAAAGATGTTGTTTTCTGTATGTGAAGTTATGAACATTTTATAGAAAACAATGTTTTTTTCTGAAATAACTTTTTATTAATCCCACAAGTATCCAAACATGCAGATACAATCCTTGTAGCTTGTTTTTATACAAAAATTCATGGATATATTTGCATTTTTTTCTGAAAAAAGGTAGGCCTACATTCTCTCTCTCATAATGTTGTGAAATTATGTACTAAAGAAATTTTTAATGAGTTTAGGAAATGACAATTCACTTAAAATAAGTTAAAAAGAAAGCAATTATCATATGTGATGTTTGGTTTTTATTATTTCAAATGACAGGTGGTTTGATGTCATGTTTTGCTTTTAAAAGGAACGTTTAGTAGCAATATTAAGTTGACTGTTGTGAAGTTATGAACTGGTATGTTAAGTTTTGAACAATTTATAGAATAGCCAGTTTTTCCCCCTCATTATAAATCCCAAATGTATTCAAAACATGCTGATAGAATCTCCTCAGCTCTTGTATCTCTGTTTTTGTAGAAATGAATCAATATTACAAGTACTGTTTTCCTGAAGAAAAGGGAGATTCTCTCCAAGAATGTTGTGAAGTTATGCACTAAAGAGATCTTTAGTGAATTCAGCAAGCCACAATTCACTTAAAAAGAAACTGACTGTCATGTGTGGCATTTTGGTTCTTCTTATTTCAAGTGAAAGATAGTTTGATGCCAAGGTTTGCGTTTTAGAGGATGCTGCAGTACAACATTTTGTTGTGACTGTTGTGAAGTTATGTACAGATGACTATTTCAGTATTTGGGTGCTGTTCTGTTATGTGTTCATGTAATATTTTCATTTTCATAGCATGTTTTTGTTTGCAACATGTCTTTTGAGTTACTCATAAGCTGTTTTGCACAACAATAAGAATTTTCAGCTTTTGAGATCTTTTAAATGTTGGAGGTGAGTGGACATTCCAGTAACGTACATAAAGTAAGCCTTAATATAAAAACATTCACTATTACTAGTATTAGGCATTACCTGAGTGCTTTGCATAATTATTTTGTCAGCTGTCTTTACACTGCTTGTCTTCAAAACAGCAGAAGTCTGTTTTATCTTCCGAGTTCCGTGGTACAGCCCTGAAATTTACACACTAAAGAATTGTTGTGAAGTTATAAACAAAATCTTCTCCTTTTATTTTCTTGTATTTAGTGTGTTTGATTTTCATGTCCTGCCTTCAGATGTACCAACTGGACCTGCTGTTAATGTGTTCACATTATTTTGAGCAAAATATCTGTTCCTTCTCAGGTTCTTTCCTTTACAAGGTTTGTGACATCATGTGATGTTATGTACAAAAGAACATCATATTATCCTGTTTACAGGAGTGATAAATGTCCGATTGACTTGCAAGTTGGATTATTTGTCATGGTTTTTGTCCTGCTGTTTGGTTTGCACATTATTTTTCCATAGACAGATGTTTCATTTTCTTGCTTATGTGTCACACGTTTTAGATACCATTTCGTAACCTGACCGTATATATCCTTTGCTAGTGGTCACTAAAATGTGGAACATGACCAAAAATTTAAAACACTTCCAATGAAGCTGTTATTTGGTGTTATCATACCTATATCTTTAGTCTTTATAAATTTGCAAAAAGGGAAGCAGCAGCTAACAAGGTTTGAATGCATCAGGGTAATTAACATTTCTACTCTAAAAAGGTAACACACATTACACTGGGACACTAACTTGGATAAAACTAGAGATGTTACTTTTGATTTGAAGTTGTAGAGGTTGTTGTATGAAAGGTTTGATGAATAATTTGTTGATTTTGGTTTACATCTAATAATTCGAAAACTGGCATAACACACGGGACATGGTAACGCGAGTGACCTCATTTATATTTTTCACAGTGCACACAAAAACACCACTGGTATTTCAGTCATCTTTCACACACATGTATAATGTAAGAACAGCATCACTCTCACAAGCTTTTATTTCCCAACAGCCAAATACAGAGGAGTTGTGTAAATGTTTCCTTGAAAGGTAGCTGTGTTACATGGGACACACTCAAACAAGAATGAAAAAAAAAAAAGTTTTGTTCTTTATGTGTCTTCCAGGCACAAGGCTTGGTCACAGTTGGTGGTGGCACAATGTCTTTGATTTGGGATGTGGGATGCCAAGCCTGGTCTTCCCAAACAAAGACACCGTCTTTTTTGACCAAGTAGTGAAGGAGGCAGTCGCTGCCCTCCTCCATGTCAACAACCTCCAAAACCTGACAAAAAGACTTTTACAACAACAACAACAACAACAACAACCAACAACAACAAAAGTCAGAAATGAGACATGTTCTTCTATTATCGGTAGATGTAAAACTTCTTTATCAGATCAGTGTCCCTTGAAACAAAGTTACCAATGATCCATATTGCTAATCATCGAAAGGATTCATGATAATACTAGAAGACAAAATTAAACTTAGTATCTAAGCTCAAGTTAAAACTACAAAATGGACCATGCACAACCACTCTTTGGATCATTATAAGACACAACAGGCTTTTTGCAGTAACTGGCGTATCATGGAAGCTGACAACAAAGCTTGAGGCACAGTGCCTTTTGTACTTCAGTGGTATTGAGCCAGAAATAAAAATATCAGCAACACTATTTGGTGAATAATCATCTATCTCCTTACCTTCAAACTCCAAAGATTGTTCACAAACCTCTGAACAGGCGATGTTGCCGATTTAAATAGCGAATTGACGATCGACAACGTTTGTGGTAACCGTATATCCGAATACACAAACATGGGACACGTCGCTGTTTTTGTGTCCTCATGACCCACAGAGTTGCGCATTTTCATGGGAAACATTATCAGTCGATGCGTAAGACTAAGAGCAAAGGTCACTTACACTAAAATGTTTGAACGGAACTTTCGAAGCGCGTGCTGGAAAACGGTCTTAGTTTTGAGGTAACTATCATTTCATTTGGGACAAGGTGAAAAATATCCGACCCTATTCAAATAGGAATGCAAAATCGTTGTAAAAATCACATTAGAATTGATTACTGTGATACAAACTTGCATTCTGTCTGGCTTGGGGTTTCCAAATTAGCTGTCAAGAAGATTGAAGCACATGACTTGGATGCTGTGTGCACGGGACACGCCATGAATGCGGTTACTGTAATTTTTGTCGTCTGAATTAAAAAGCCAGAATGAAAATTTGATAATTTTAATCATTTGAACCACTTATTAAGCTTATTGTTGTGACAAGTACATTAATTTAGTTAAATGATTGACCTACTATCTCGAAAACACACTTTAGAAAAAGTCAGGTTAGCCATGTCATAAAATTGAACGCCATTTTGACCACTATTTTTGCATTTTGTTTTCATTTTCTCTAAAAATGTTCACTCTACAATATCAACCTTGCTCATGCTGTTTCTTTATTATTTCACCAAGACAATCACATTTATTTCACATAAATTGAAGCAAAACATATGTTAGTAAATTATGTTCTTGTATGCTGACCCCCACTTGTGACCACTAGCAAATATATATATACAGTAATAGTAATTGTAGTAATAGTTACATTATTGAACAGGTTCAGTTAGCATAGATCTGCATTCATCTGTTTTTAATGTTTGCATTTTGATAGGTAGGTTTATAGGTAGGTTTCAATCACAACTTCTGCTTGTATACCAGTGTAACTTATCTTGTCTCTAAATACAACACAGTAAATTTATTCTGTTAAAAATGTGTTGGTTTTTCTTTGGAAAATGTTCTCTTGTATTTAAAACCATTGTTTAACCTCTTGGCATGTGTGTGCTGTTGACGTAGGATTAATATCATGATTTCACACAATTGGCTGTGCATTGTTGACATACACTGTAGTTTATATGCCGATTGTAAAGTAGTTATAATTTTTTCGTTCAACATTGCAGGTATGTAGACCACCTAGCAACAAGATTTAAATGTCTGACAGCTCTTTCTTTCCTGAGTATGGCAAGCTTAGTGGTGTGGTTTGTGTGTGTGTGTGTATGTGTGTGTGTGTGTGTGTGTGTGTGTGTGTGTGTGTGTGTGTGTGTGTGTGTGTGTGTGTGTATGTGTATGTGTGTGTGTGTGTGTTGTGTGTGTGAGGGGGAAAGGATTGTGGGGATGAGGATGTGAAACATAGGAGCAGGACACATTATGGGCAGTTTTCTCATTTGATCCTTGTGCATGTGCTGCTTTGTGTGTGGCCCCATGAGAGAGTTGTTTTGTGTGTGACCATGTGAGAGAGAGTTGCTTTGTGTGTGACCACATGAGAGAGAATGTAGGGTGTATTGTAGGGTATATTTCCAATCTGTCATCTGGCTACAAGCACTCTTGCACAGCTTCTTTTCCATCAGGACAACTGAAAACCTGAGATGGTAGGCGTTCTAACAATCTCTCCAGTTCCAGTTGGTTCTTTAGAACCAGGTAGTCGTGAAAAGGTGTGTATGGATGAAAATTCGCATCAGGCTTGTGCATGTTTGTCAGTTGGTGCAAGTATTGATAGTTTTGTGTTAACATGATAATAATGGTTTATGATGATATGCGTCTGTGTGCTTGTATACATGTGTAAATTGCGTGTATGTGTGCACATGTGTGTGGAAAGGTGGTTGAGAGGGAATCACATGCGCTTTTGTGTTTGCACACGTTTACTTTCATAGTAAGAATAACAGTACAATCTGACCATGACTTAGATTTAATTTTTTTTTATTTCAAACTTTCTGCAATACAGAGTGTTGCAGAAAAGTCTGAAATAAAAATAGCAACCACATTATTGCATCTTCTCATTTACACATTTGTGCTGTTATTAGATCCTTAGAACAGTTGGAAATTATGTGGTTAATGGTTGAATTTTGTGTGTGTTTCTGGTTTTATTACTGAAAGTGAATGAAAAAGTAAACATCATTATGGCATAATTAATTTTAGTATGTTTATGACCAGGGGAGAAGTCACTGTTTCAGTCATAAATATTCATAATTCTGGATTATGACTAAGGGTTTTCTACATATATCAGTGTAAATCTATAGTTCCAAATCTGTGCACATCCCAAATACAAAACTGATGTTTATTTTAGATCAAGTGATGAATGTGACAGATTACACTGATGAAAATTAAGAACATTGGGCATCACACTATTGAGCTCAAACTTAAGTAACACATCACACTATTAAGCTCGAACTTATATATGATAACAGGTCAACCTTATCTAAGTAGAACAGTTCAAAGATCCACCGTGAAAGTTATCAGACTGGTGCCTACACATAGGGCTTGTGTGCTGGCATAAGGCTTATGCCATAATCATATGGATCTTCTCCATTAAATTGCACCAGTGGTGTCAGTGCATGTATACTGAATTTATTCGGAGTGCTGAGATGAGCGCAGGGACACTATCTTGAGAAAATGAAAATTGTGTGGGGGTTGGTGAAGGTTTGGAAGTTTAAAATCGGACTGAAAGAGAGAGAGTGCCCATTTGGTTAATTTTATGCAGATTTTGAAAAATGTTGAATTTGAAAACCTTAGTACAGGTGAAAATCTTGCAAGCTGCGCTGTCATCACCTGTATGGGACGTGATTCTGGAGAAAGATCAACATCTACAGGGTGAATTGGAAGTCAGCCTAGATACCCTGGCTACAAATGAAAAACAACAACAAAACAACAACAACAACAAAAACCCCAACCCTCCCAAAAACAACAACAACAACAACAACAACAAACAAACAAACCACAAAACAAAACAAAACAAAAAAAGTTTAGTTGATTGTGACTTAATGACTTCTCTCTATAACTGTTACAGTTACATGTAGTATTTGGTGTATAAGACATTGTGTTTCTAGACTGTTAGTTTGTGGAATAAGGAGTAGTATAGCTAATGTGCATTATTATCATAGATTGTCATAGTAGTAAACAGCATAGCTTCTGTTCATTTTTTTTAAATACAGGAATTCGATGGGACAGGCATATCAAGAGAAGAGGAATCCCAGTAAGTATCCTTTTAAGAAATTTTGTTTGACATATTACATAGTTTCACTGGTAACATTACCAAATAGCTTTTTCCTGGACTTTTGCATTTGTTTTTCCATGGCAGATTTGGATTGTCTGTGCAATGTTTGCAACAGATATTTTCAGTGATTACGAAGCAAACCATAAATGATGTGAGTAGAATGACAGTGGATAACCTATTATTGTTGCTTAAAGCCCAGCTGACTGCATAGAGCCATGTCAGGGCTATAACCATTTCAGTGTACATACAGTACAATATCAGGGCTTTAACAGTTTCAGAACATGCACAATACTTCAACAGGGAAAAAAGGAAAAGAAAATTAAGTACACATATTAATGCAATTTGCGCACATAATCTAAGGAGATGTCCCTGGCGTTAACCACTCGGTCCAATTTATCGCATCTGAATACAAATGTAAACATAACTAAGGACACTAAAACATTCATAAAAAGGGACTTAAATTACAATTGCTTTCACATATGAGCCAGGGTCAAAAGGAGCTTTGGGGTGACTTTCCTAGTTCAAATCACTGCAACTAATTTTCTTGCCTTTGCACAGCCTGAACAATCCTAGATATTGAGCTTTAAATGTCAAATAAAAAAACAGACATGAATTCATGGAGGTTGAACAAATCATTTATTAGCCAGTCAAGTTTATTTTTACACTTTATGTAAAAGTGAGTAAACGTTTTACTCAGATTTCAGCCTTCCTTTTACAGATAGGTGTAGTAGGCTGAGAATAAAGTTTGGTGTTAAACTGATGGTTGTACCTGTGTATGTTTTTTTTTTTGTTTCTTATCAAAGTTGCTCAATAGTTTAGAATTTCATTTGTTTTGGGGTTTTTTTGCCTAAATATTTTCATATATTCTGCAATATTAAAGTGTAAATATAAGGTTTCATTCGTGACACTTTTGTGTCACAGACCAACAGTGCTTTGATCAATCACAGTGGGAAAAAAATGATTAAAACCTGAAATGAAATAGGGCCTTTCAAGTTTTATGCATAAAGCTGTCTGAATAGAACTCATCAGCATTGCAATCGAATGGATACTTTAGGGAGTAGATAACCTCCAGACTTACCATTCATAAAGAGATCTGAAATACTCCAAATACTGAGTGACAGAAATGGTACAAAATAGCATTTTAGTCTTCTAATATTCTTGTGGCAATACTTGGCAACAGAGCACCTCATGAACTCGGGTTGAACCCTCGAGGGACTTTGAGGAACTCTGGCCACCAGATGTGCAGCATGCAAGCCCACAAGCATGTGGATACACCCTGGTGCCCATGAATCAGACCTTCAGTTATGTGTAAATAGCACCAATGCCCTGAGGGTGTCTCGGGAGAGACCAAGGGTAAGGGAATAAACCCTGACAGAAAATCACCACTGCATTGTGGTTATCTTGGGACAGACCAAGGCTAAGGAAGTAAACCCTGACAAAAATAAGCCCCCACTGCCTTGTGGGTAGTCATGAGAACGACAGAGGCAAGGAGAGAGACGGTATAAGAACCGGTGGAAGGCAGCGGGAAACAACCATTTTATCTTACCAACAACATCATGGCCGATATATGAATAAAAGGAAAGTGAAGAACATGAATAGGGGCTCCACTGGAACATCTTTATACCAGACTGTAATCAGGCTACTGCTCTCAGATTAAAAGATATAAGAAATGTTTAGAACAGTGCTGCAGAAGGGAAAACTAGAAATGAGCACATGGCTTTCAAAAATAGCAGAGGCTGGCATAGCCTTCTGTGTCTTGTGCCGCTGCAAAGCCAATAACTATAGTCAAGTAGGCATCCACAAACCTTCAGACCATTTCCAGCCAAAGAAGTAGCAGATGAGATAAAAACTGATAAGGACCACAAATATGTTCAGTCTGTTACTTAATGTTGTTGGAGCATACTTTAGAAAAATACACATCAACTTTTCTATTCTTGAAATCTGACACCAGTGTGTATAAATTATTTTGCTTCAGTACAAAGGATCACAAACAAGCCCCAAATTGTCCCAGATAGAATCAGATTGCTCTTTTTGCATCTATATTCAAAAAAATTTCCCCTGGACCCCCCCTACATTTTTAGATTTTTTCATTTGCCATTAGGAGGCCTGATGGTGGGAGTGCAGGACAGACTAATGTGAAGCCAGGCAAAAAGAGGAAAAGCTGAAGAAGAGCTGAAAGACAGATCTTTCTTCAAGAGAAAATCAGATATTTATTTGATTACATGCACTGTAAACTAGTGCATACTTACAAGTACATGAAACTTAGATGTGTATGATTGACTTAAAAATGGTATAGTTTAGATTTGTATGGCGGGACTTCCTTTACTTTAATTTCTATATGAAGAGAGTTGTTCCCAATGTGAAGAACTGTGACACTCAAGAACTTAATGACATCAGAACGTTTTTGTATGTAATGCTTACTGGTAACTAGTTTTGAAAAGTTGAAAATGATCAGAGTGAACTATAATTATCAAAACAATGCCTGCGACCTACCATTTGCAGCTGGAACTCTGTGTATGTGTAGACCAAGAAACCTCAAACTGTTCTATTTTGCTGAAGGTAAGATGTTGATAACATGATTTGTTGCTCATAATTTTTCACTTGTGCAAATATTGTATTGCTGTTAAAACTATGTATGATAGATTGCAATGTCCAGTGTTTTCATTGCTTCAGGAATTGATGCAGGTTTTCAGGATTGGGAACATTTAGAGGACATGGAAATTTAAGGTTTCAGGATAGAGATTTTTTCACTTTCATCCATGCATTTCTTACTTCCCTGTCAGCACCAACCAAATTTGCTTGGATAAGAAAAAATATGGTGTTCAACCTGCTAAATAAATATAATTTTCCCACAATCCAATGGTTACACATTCAAATGACCCCAATTTCCAGTTGATTTGATTCCGACTGATTTGAGCTATAGCAGATGATAATTAAGTGAAACCAGGAAACCAAGTTTGACCGAATTGTTACAATGTGAATAACATTTGTCATTAGCTTGTAGATTGACTACTAGCAACATTTAAACACTTTGGTGTTCTGGATTGCAACATGCAACAGGTAAATTATGCTTTTTACATAAACTTGTATCATTTGACGTCCTTTTTCCGCAGTCGGCATTCTGAGCAGTAAATGATTTCATGTATTGACTGTTTCACAATGGTTGCATTTTCAAAGTCTGTATTGTGTATGTTGTAAAGCTTCACACTTCTTCGCATCGTCACAAAACAAAATCAACCCAGAATAGATTAATGAAGGTTTTTTTTAATTTTTTTTTTTTACTGAAGTGCATATCAGCTGTATCACTTTACACAAGCCATGTGTATCCTGGGATATCCCTCATGACTATACTAGGGGCTCTTTCAATATGCAGTATCACCACCAGAAAATTCTGCACTGGAAATGTCTTTTTTGTGTGTGTGTGTGTTGTGTGTGTGTGTTGTGTGTGTGTGTGTGTGGTGTGTGTGTGTGTGTGTGTGTGTGTCATTCTCTTTGTTTCTGCCTTTCTCCTTTGCTTTCTATCATCTTTCTAGAAAGTCATTTTCTGCCTCAGTAGTCCATTCATCAGTATGTATTCTATAAAGCCTTATATAGTTTCTCTTAGGATTGATAATTGGGTACATTCACTGACTATGTAGTATATTTTTGGCTCTAAGTAAATGTGATGTACAGAAACAATTTTAGGTAATTTAGGCAAGAGTTTACTATATTTAGTTATAGAAGTAGTTATGTTTGTATTCAGTTTTTTAGACCCTCTAGTGATAAATTGGGTAGAGTGATCAAAGCCAGGGGAATGGTTATAGCTCTGATATGGCTCTGTGAAGTCAGATTGGCTTTAAATAATAATAATAATAAAAAGAAGAACATCCTGGGGTTTACCGACATGGCCATACTTTGAATCAAACCAAATCATGTTTGCTGACAACTGCTAATTTACACAACTGCAAGCTGAACTGTTTCAAAATTGAAGAGGTTTTGTTTCAGTCAGTTTTTCTGTAGTCTTTCACAGCTCAGCATGATATATGATTTATATTAATTGATCGGAAGATTGCTAACACAGATTTGCAGCACTGTATCAAAAAGCACCCTGAAGGGGAAAATTTGAGATTATAGTTTTGTTCTGATAAAAAGTAGAGTTATATTGTTGATCTGATTTATTTAGTCCACTTGATGCTGAGGTAAATGAACTGATGTGGATAACAGATGTAGCAGACTGTGTCATTTCTCTCAAAATTGTGGTAAATAAAATTATATCATTGTGATAAATTTACCTTGTTCTGATGTTATAACTACAGTTTCTTCAACATCACACTCACAGGTAAGTTCATTGTAATTGAGTCATTCTTTGCTAGTGGTGACTTCACAGTATGATCTCAAGAAAAGTTGATTTTGGATCAAGTATTCTTAACTTTAACTCCCAGTCTTGTCTGATGCCTTCCAAGGTTGACGAAGAAACAGTGTAAACAATAAAAAGATCACATGAACTCTATAACATATATAATTTGGGTTAAAACTAGCAAAATTCTGTTCAAAGTAGCGGAGAAAAACGGGAACAGCAGCACCAACTTTCTTTGAGTAAATGTACAAACTTTCTATTTTCTATTTCACTACATTTCTTCCTGACTTTGTTTTTGAAAAGCATCAATAAAGTGGTTGAACAGGCAAAACAGTGAGTATGTGTTGTGAACTTTTGCAATAATGCACCAGAAGTAAGCGTAACTCCCGTTAACAGCCGCGTCACACGACTCTGCTTCAACATCAATGGGACAGATGCAAAGAGTCGCCAAGTCTAACTGTTTACAGCAAAAATTAAAAACAGACATACATAGGAAAGTATAAAGATCCCAGTTTTCAGATAAGTGGCTGTTTTTTGTACTCACGAGTAACATCAAGTGTCCGTGTCACAAGTGAAATGCGAGTTACGATCGATTTTTATCATCTTGTTTTCGACAACGTTCCAGTAAGTTCCGATTGCGCCTGTACTAAAAATAACACTTGGAAGTCCCACACAAAGTGATAACATTTCACACAAAAACTCGAATACAGGAAGTGTGTCACACAGCGAAATTCGTCGTGTGTCACACACAACATTTTGATGTACGCGAGTGATGGTCTGCCAGAAGTTGTCGACTGCTCTTCAAAATGCATATATCTCTACGGCAGCTGAGACCATTTTAGTTGCTGGTAAGTCTTATTCATGTTGTTTATGTATGTGCTTACGTTTGATGATGCAAATTTCACCATATAGTTTGGGAACTGGATTTCCAACGCGATTTTAGAAACAGTGTTTACGAAACTGGTCTGTGTCATGTGAAACATGAGTGGTGATTGTGGTTGTTTCCTCGCTTTTCCTGAGCAGAGAAAGCAATAGAAAGGTTAAGACTGTTTAAAGTTTTATCATAAAATGACTTAATTGAACTTTTACATTCACAAGATATTGTAGATCGTGCAGAATGAGGGAAATTTAGCGACATTGCAACCTACGTTTCATGTGACTACGATTACTGTGTGTGTGTGTGTGTGTGTGTGTGTGTGTGTGTGTGTGTGTGTGTGTGTGTGTGTGTGTGTGTGCGTGTGTGCTTGGTTTTGATGTATTTATTTTTAAACTGATTGCAGTTATGCACACATGTATTTTTGATAAATATATATAGATTCTGTATTGTTACAAGATTATTTAATGAAAATTATTAGTTTTTTTTTTTAATATGTTATTAATATGTTATGGATGTTTCCAGAATTTAGGGTTTGTTGAGCAATTTCATTTGACTGTGTGAGCATGCATGTGTGTTTGAATGTGTATGTGTATGTCTGCACATGAGTGCTTTTCAGTTTATTGTATTATAAAGTTTCAGTTCAAGTTTCATCTAAATTAACAGTTGTTAAAACTTTTAATCAATTTGCAATTTCATTCTATGCATTTAAATAACAAAGTTATGTAAACATGTTTCTTGCATTTCATTCATGATGTGGTATTCTCGTTGATGAGTTATGTTTTCAATGTGTCAGTACAACCTTTATGTTAATCTGACAATAAAGGGTTTATGAGAGAGAGAGCGAGAGAGAGAGAGAGAGACTGCATTCTCAACAGCTCTGATGAATTTGAATAACTCCTGAACGGGGGAAGGGTGAGGAGAAGGAGAATGTATGTGTGGGGGGGGGGGTGGGTGGGGTTATTTTATTTAGTTGTTTTATTCTAATGTTGTGATGAGAGATGGATCTAGATTTGGTTTTTTAAAGATAGTCAAGATAGGTCTGAGTTTTATGGTTATATATTCACGTTTTCAGATAAACCAGAACCTTCAGGGACCAACCTCTTGAGAGTTTCATCCAGAATTTTTCAAAGGAAAAATGCCCAGCAGTCTGCAGCTGTTACAGCCCTTGGCCCTTGTGGGAATCAACATCAAAATACAGAAGAAAGTGGAGTATCAAAAGCAGCTTTAAGGATGCGGCGTTACAGATAACGCCTGTTTTTCATTGACAGTTTGTCAGATGTAAAGCTTACTTGTATCTTTCAGTCTTTAAGTTTTAGTTGATACGTTTACTTTGGAACTTTTCAGTTTTTCTCCTCTCATGACACCCTTGCGTAACGCTAACACAGGTTACACTTTGTCTTCAGGTCTGCGTTATTTCATCCAGATGTGATTCATTGTAAACAAACTGTTTAACAAATGATTTTGAATGTTTACTGCAAATAAAGCTCGAGAATGCAACATTGTGTGTTTGTTAAATAATTTTTTGACAAATCTGTAACTCGCGTTACAGTGTCACACCAGAGATACATGAGCTGCTGTGTCAATAGAGTAGATAACAATACATATCTGAAAACACAGACTTCTAGCAAAATGTTTTCGAAGTTCTAAAATGAATTTTATTCTTTTGCTTATTACTATTTCTCCTGCAGCTACACTCATGTCACAGTGTAACGCGAGTTACATCTGACGTACTCCTCACTTGTCCATGACTTTGTGTGGGAAAAAGAAACCAAACTGCTTTTCTCTTTATAAAATATCAATCTGCAGTGATTCAACTTTCTCAGAACCAAATATCTTAAGTGTTTGGTATATTTTAATTCTTCCTTTGAGTCACCATTATTAGCAAAGAATGACTCGGTTGTATAATTAAACATCACAGTGAGGTAAGTTCATTGTTATGTTGTGATATATATACATTATATCAGTGTGAATATATGAATGCATGAATTGCGGTGCTATGTCAGGCAGGAGATGGAGACAGTGGAGATCTCAGAAAGTATGGTCAATCCCAGCAGTGAGAAGAAACTGTCTGCTGAAAACTTTGAGCTTCTCAAAACCATTGGCAGAGGTGGCTATGGCAAGGTATTATTGTCACCTCTCACTTTCTTCTGTCTTTTTTATTCCTTGACTGAACCAGCATTGTATAATTTTTATGCACGCGCACATACACACGCACACACACACTTTCTGACAAAACCAGGTTTGATTAATTTCATTTTTAAAAGTTTTATTGAGAAGGTAAATGGTGTTTTCAAATAAATCAAGAACCTGTTGAAATGATGTTGAGTATGACTAGATTGTGTATTGAATAAATGCAGGTGTATGTCCTCAGTCCCAAGAGATGGAACCTATGCTGTTGTCTCCTTTGCAGTGATAAACACAAACAGGAAAACAAAACAAATAAACAAACAAACAAAAATGGAACAGACTTTTTTCTTGGAGAGAATGAACTGTCACCTGCTTTGGGAACATAAGGATCTTCCTTGTAATGGACTTAAGTACTAGAAGAGAGTGTAGATTGCCTAAGACTTTTTAAAAAAAATGTGTACTGTGTTGTCTTCTTCAACTGTCTCTTGTTTTGTTTGATTTGTTACACTTACAGTCACTTCTGTCAAGTAGATAATTTTTCTCTTTTCTCTTTGTTCTAACCATTGTAAGGGGGACAGCCTTTCTCTTGTGAGACTGAGGACATTACAACAGTCATTTTTCTTTGTAATACTTTGTAATGCAGCCAGATATTCAACTATACAAAACTGCTTCCTGAAATTACTTAAATAGTTTTGGTGTTATCTTTCTCTTTGATCTCTCTCTCTCTGTCTGTCTGTCTGTCTGTCTGTCTCTTTCTCTCTCTCTCTCTCTCTCTCACTCTCGCTCTCTCTCCACTGAGTGCTCTATTAGTCATTTAGGTGAAATTTCTAGCCTTCACTTGGCAGAATGCTGTTCTAATGTTGGGATGGCTCATTCTGTGGAAGATTTACCTAGGAACTTTATTGCTTCCCACTCCCAGCCACTGATATTTTTTTTCACAGCATTGTCTTGATCAAAGTTTCTGTTTCATTTGGTATATTTCAGACTGGACAAATCTATTGAGTGAAAGGCCCTTTTTGTTGTTGTTGATTTGTTTTCTTGTATTTCTGTTTTTGTTGTTGGTTGTGATGCAGAGGACTGGGTCACAACCTGACCTTCACTCTCTTAGGGCTGAGGTCACGTACATGCATTTACTGTATTTGATAAAGCAAGCCTTGGCAGTTATTTTCTTTGTATTAGATCTTGTGAAGACCAATCAAGGTTTTGATGAGAGCAGAATATTATTATGGATTTATTTTTTATATCCGCATAATGAAACAGAAACTTTGATCAAGACAATGCTGTGGAAAAAAAATCAGTGGCTGGGAGTGGGAAGCAATAAAGTTCCGCATCTCCATCGTATAAGGCTGATCAGGAAGTATCTCTCTGTCGAAACAACTGCAAAACTCGTTCTCTCCTTCATAATGTCTCGCATTGACTATTGCAATTCACTCCTGTCTGGTCTTCCTGCCTCCACCATTCACATCCTGCAGCGCATTCAAAACAATGTTGTACGCCTTGTACTCAAAAAGAAAAAAGCTGGCACAACTTCACTGGCTCCCTGTATCAAAGCGCATACAGTACAAACTAGACACCATGTGCTACAAAAGCCTCAATAACGCAGCCCCCGATTACCTGTCAAGCCTACTTGAGATCTATCTTCCCTCACATACCCTCCGCTCTGCCTCTGATCCTCTGACTTTTCGCTTTCCACGCACTAAGCTCAATACCTATGGTCCACGAGCCTTCTCTGTTTCTGGTCCACTCTCCTGGAACAAACTTCCTCTCTCAGTCCATCAGCAACCTACTTTTGTCTCCTTCAAGTCCGCTCTCAAAACTCACCTTTTCTACTCCGCATAAAATCCTAACCTCACTCAACCCCCCCCTCTGCAGCCTGTCTCCGCTCGGAGGGGAATCACATGGTTATAATATATAATTGTATATGCTATGCTCTCTATAATTTTCCATTGCTTTTATTCTTGCTTTTATTGCTTTTATTCTTTCTCCCCATTTATAGCCATGCGTGTGTGTGTGTGTGTGTGTGTGTGTGTGTGTGTTGGTGCGTGCGTGCGTGCGTGCGTGCGTGCGTGCGTGCGTGCGTGCGTGTGTGTCTGCTTCAGCGCTTAGATTTGATTTTATCAAGATTTTGCGCTATATAAATATTGTAATTATTATTATTGTTATAATGTGGAAAAATTAGTAACCTGGCAGTAAGTAGTTTCAGTCAGTCAGTCTTGTTCATTGTTTCAGTTTCATAAAAGGATCGTTAAACTTACTTTGCTTTGCAGTGATAAGACTGTTTCTGTACTTGTTATTCTGTGACAGCTGCTGCTTATGCGGTTTCAGCTGTTACTGACTGATCAAGCCAACTGCTCTGAATTTCCATATGCTGGTGCTCATAATTCAAAAACTTTGCAATGTTTGGGGTAGAGAGAGAGAGCTAAAGTATATTTATGTTTTTGCCTCCCAGAATTCTGTCAGGATTCTGGATCAGGCAAGAGAACGTGAGAGTTTGTCATTCCCACAAGAGTTCCCATCAGAGTCGGACATGTGGCGCTATTCTGTCCTCCTTTCCCACTTTATTCTACTTTCACTACGTGCTTTGGAATGAATCTATTGTTGTTTAGTAACTGTGACTTGTGTATGTTGGAACCCATGTTCAGCAAGACTCCAGTAAGCAAAACCTTTTTTTTTAATGACTTCATCAGTTTTGTGTGATTATTTGTTGACAGGTTATGCTAGTGCGAAAGAAAGGAGGAATGGATTCAGGAAAAGCCTTTGCAATGAAAATCTTAAAGAAGGTGAGATTTACACTTTAGTATTGCCATGTTGTCTTCTGCTTGTTACAATCATTATTATTATTATGAATATAAATGTTCTTGTATTGCACTATTCTCCAAAGTCATTTGTACTCACTGCGATGCTTATATTACGTCTGTTTGATGAAAATTGCCCAACTGTGTGTGTTTTTTTAACTCAATCGCTTCGTGCCGGAAGAAAATCTCCATCACTTCCGTTTACTGCTTGATTTATCGACGGCGGACATTCGTTTTTTTTCTTTTATATCAGAAGCGTCAGTTATAGGGAAAAATCACTGGGAACCGAAACTAGGGTATGTTTACAGCAGTGATTTACCTTAGATAGTTTGTGGCAATGTGAAACAAAGACAACAGTAGCCTTTTTTCAGCGCTACCGGTGACATGCGAATTTCGCAAATGGCGTCAAGGAAAGCAAATCGAACCTCACAATTCTGTAAATATTTTGTGCTCTGGAGCAACTGTATGCAAAAAGTGACAACTACCAGTAATCTTGTGATTTGAAACATCCATGGCATGGAAATTATGTTCTGGACTTCATCTAAAACTGTTTCACAGTGTGTGTTCATATCCATCAAAAAACCCCAAAAATTACCCCCCTTTGGATACCTATTAGGATACCTCATCATTTACAAGTACACAGAATACCATAAATAAAGTAAGATTATTTGTAAAGATCTAATCCTGGTCTTTCTGTATCACTTTACTTTGTTTGTCTACTTTATTTGGTTGTTTTCTATATTTTTTTAAAATGTGCTAAAAATCCTCCGAATTGAGGGGGCAGAATGACCCTGAAGACTGCGACTCGGTTGAGTTAAAAGTGTTCATGATAGAAAGGAGCTCACAGATAGTTGAAAACCCAGTGTTGTTATCATTAGTGCAAATCTCCGTGATGAAAGTGGGAGGTGTCTCACAGGCCTGAGACTCATCCTTACATTACAAGAAGTTCATAGCTTTTAGAGATACCAGTACTACTTTTGGAGAGAGGTCAGAGAACAGACTCAAAGCTTAACTTGTTCCATGTCAGGAGTTTTCCTTCTTGCATATCAGATGTTCAAGTTTGACAGGAATTTTTTTTTTTTTTTAATGCAAATAAAACCTAAACCTAGTCATTTGAAATTTGTAGTTGTTGTGGACATTACATGCTGTATAGCAGACTGCTTAAGAAGCCTCTTATATGATTGTGTGTGTGTGGAAGGGATTTTTAAGCCTCTGATATGATTGTGTGTGTGGAGGGGATTTTTAAGCCTGTTATATGATTGTGTGTGTGGAAGAGATTTTTAAGTCTCTTGTATGATTGATTGTGTGGAAGGAATTTTAACTGCATTTCAGACAAAGATAATTGTGGGCTTGGTCTTTGACTGTTGTATTTTTGATTTACTTGTTCTATTTTGGCATGGTGTTAGCCCTGACATGACTCTTGTTGTCGCTGGGCTATATGCGATATGCCCCCATGGAGATGCCGGGGGCTCTTTCAGTATAAATAATATTCCCACCTTCTGGAAATTCTGTGCTAGAAATTTCCTCTTTCCATTGCTCTTTTTTTAGGATTGATAATTGGGTACATGTATAAAGAACACTTTTGGCTCTAGGGAAATCATGGCTGTGCAGAAAGGCCAAAATCAGCATCTTTAGTTGCAGGTAAAGCCTGTCACCTAGCACGGCCCTTGACCCTCCCAATTACACACTGTGATAGCTTTTCCAGAGTTGGCAGGCAACTGACGTGGGTCTTTTCCTTATTTACATCTGTTAAAAAGTGGCGATCTTATGCTGTTTTTGAAAGCAATGTACAGATGAGTCAAGGTTTTGTCGGCATCCATCTTTTGTCAAGTGAAAGTTTTGTCTCTTGACTCTGTCTGGTTCACGGAATGGCGATGGCTCTGATTGTTCATGCACACAGTGCATTTTTTACTTAATGATAGGCTGCAATCTCTGATATATCGGATGGTGATACACTTTCTGACATTTCCATAAACTGTAAAAATGGTCTGCAAAAAGTCTTTCCTTCTTTTGCACGTGCCCATTTAAAGTGGTTTCCTGCAGCTTAGATGCCAGCCATGATAACGGCAATGGGTTAGCCCAATGGCATCTGTTTATTCACGTGTAGGATTATCCTTGACTTCACCGTGGGACTGTTTACAAAAGGAAGCAGCTCTGTCCAAGAAAGAACCCTGGTACTGTTAATGAAAGGAAGCGGCCCAGTCTAAGATCATGCCTTGGATAATGTTGAGGAATGAAACGTCTGCTTGATATCTTGTTAGTCATTAGAAGTCATTACAAACTCCTAGAAAGTATACACACTTGTGAAGAGTGAAAAAAAGAGAGACAGAGAGAGAGAGCACAAAGTCTGATAAGAGATATGAGAGAAAATGCCACACTCATATCAGCTGTATGACACCCTAACATAGACTTGGTGCAACACCTTGTATAATATAGTGTACAGATTTGTGTATATCGTTTCCTTTAATCAGAACCAGAATACAGTTGTAGATATTTCGTAGTGACAAGAACTGTGTCCTTCTTTTGCCACTTTATTTAAAAACATTTTAAATTATGCCAGGATCAGTTGAGTGTAGTGACTTGCGACAATGGTGACAACACATTCTGTGACTTGGAATCTAATTGGAGGAATCTCTTTGTTAGTACAGACATCTAGGCCTACCTTTATTGTGGCACACACAGCTTGGACATTGTCGTACATGCATATATTCTTTGCCTGCTAAAATGTGTGAATTTACCTGTTCTAATGTCAGTTTGTCACCGGTACATGTATTCTCAAAGACTGGTTCCAAACTGCCAACATCATATTCTGTATTCACTGACAAACATAACGGAGCATAACGCATAGGGTCAGTTATATCTGAGTGCAGTAAAGGACCTGCATGAATTTAAGATAGGTTCTAGACTAATATTTTGAAGGATAAACCTGTTGTTTCTGTTCATCAATACTGATGTAGCCTTTTTTCTTAAAGGTCATTGAAGGTGAACGGATCTGACTGTGTCTGAGTGCCCCACTCATGTATTATGCGACCCAGGCAGACCAAAGAAAGAAAGAAAATAGAGACAGACGAGAGAGAGAGAGACAGACAGAGAGACAGATAGACAGGCAGACAGATGGGTAGACAGATGGGCAGGCAGGCAAACAAAAAGGCAAAAAGACAGAGGCAGAGAGAGAGAGAGAGAGAGTGAGAGAGAGAGAGAGGCAATACACATGATGAACAGTGTTTAGTGTGCCCATGCCAAGTCAGCTGATCCTGTGAAAGTGGAGTACTTAAGTTGCGTCACGTCACTCGACTTAAGCCAGAACCCTTCTGCTGGTGTCTGGCAAGTGACTGTCAAGACATGTGACAAGGTGTTAAAGATTGTAGCGTATCAGGGCTGGCGAAATCCACTCGCACACACCTTGCTCTATAGGCCCTTATACAAAATACTGTTATACAGGCAGGAGAGATTAGTCTGATGACAGACTTGCAAACTAAGGCTCTTCAGGTTAGATGAGTTTGAAAGAGGTGGGTTTTCAGGTGCCGTTTGAAGGTTGAGAAACACTTAGTTTTTCTGAGAGACAGTGGTAGAGAGTTCCATACATTTGGGCCAAAGACAGAGAAAGATTTTTTTACCAAAGGTGTCTAGAGAGAAGCGAGGAACAGTCAACAGTGAGGTGTCAGAAGAGCGGAGCGTTCGAGACGGTTTGTAACCCTGCAGGAGGTTGGCAAGATAGGATGGCATGTTCTCATGATAGATACACTGAAAGCAGAGACAGGCAACTTTATATTGAATCCTAGCCTTTACCGGGAGCCAATGAAGTGTTCTAAGCAGAGATTTTGCACTCTCACGCCTGGACTTGCGGAGAACAAGGCGAGCAGCGTGGTTCTGTATGCGCTGAAGTTTAAATAGTTGATTGTCATGGAGACCTGCGAATAGAGAGTTACAATAGTCCAGTCTAGATAGTATGAAAGAGACAGCAAGCTTGTTGGTAGCATTAGTGGAAAGGAAGGAGCGAATCTTACCTATTCTGCGTAGCTGATAGTACAGAGTATGGCACAACTGTTTGACATGGGCTTCCATAGACAGTGTTTCATCCAGGTAGAAGTCAAGGTTTCTAACAGTTTGTGAGAAAGATACATCACAACCAGAGATAGACATGGGGGCATGAGTAACCTGATTGACCTTTGACTTAGTACCAGTAACAATAAGCTCAGTTTTATCATCATTCATCTTCAGCTTGTTTTCACTCATCCACTTGGAGACATCCTCTATACAATCTCTCAGACTGCACGCAAGAGCGTCAAAATCTGATGGGGCAGAGGAGCTATGCAGCTGTGAGTCATCCGTAAAGAAGTGGTATGAGTGACCTGACTGATGAATGATAGCGCTGAGAGGTTGTGTATACATAGTGAACAGGACAGATCCCAAGACGGAACCTTGTGGGATACCACATTTCAGCACAGATGGATTTGATTTGTGGCCAATGACAACAGACTGGGTACGGCCAGTCAAATAGGAGGTAAACCAGTCCAGAACCGTTCCAGAACAGCCAAAAGTGGTACGCAACCGCGTTATGATGATGCTATGGTCTATGGTGTCAAATGCTGCTGACAAGTCAAGCAGTGACAAGATAGACACACTCCCATTGTCTGAAGCCTGAAGGAGGTCATTGACCACACGCAATAGTACTTATACAACAACTAGAAAATTTTGAAAAAACCAAAAACCAAATAAAGTTAAAAATACAACAAAACAAAACAACACACATAACCAATCAACAAAAGCCAACAGATACATACTTCAGTAACACTACAGACCTAGCCAACAGAATAGGTGTCGCTGCTGGTGATCCAATGAAACAAAATGATTTTTTTTTAAAAAGGTGCACACTAACCATCTCTGCATATAAAACTGCCGATTGTTCTGCTAGACTTGCTTTTAATAAACATACTTACCAAGTCTCACCAGTGCCAGTATTTCTCACTATTTATACTCTCTCTCTCTCTCTTTCGTTTAATGGTTTCATGCTGTCTCTTTCTCTCCCTCACACACTCTCACACTTTAAAAGTAAATGATTAAAATTATCAAAGGGGAAAAATATTGCAGGATGAGGATGAAGTAATTTGCAAAACGTAACAAATGATCAGTTGGACTAAAATAAACTAAAGAACTCCCTCTTACTTACACACAGAATCCATGTAAACCTTGAGATCAGTCATCTGCCTTTTACGTCTTCGTGTTATCACTAGATTTCCCACTGTTCCCCCCCCATCCCACTCTGATGAAATCTCCAGAAGAAAGTTTGACCACCTTTGCAATAATAGCTTGTTCTGCTGAATATTTTGGGTCATCATCATAAAGAGAATTTCACTGCCCCGGGCTAGTGAAAATATCTGTGGGCTAGTAGATCTTATAATCCACTAGCCCGGCTGGCTAGTAGAAAATTTTAATCTTCTCCAGGCCTGCGTATCTCTCTCTCTCTCTCTCTCTCTCTCTCTCTCTCTCTCTCTCTCTCTCTCTCTCTCTCTCTCTCTCTCTCTCTCTCTCTCCTCTCTCTCTCTCCTCTCTCTCCACACACACCCACAACCTCTCTCTCTCTCTCTCTCTCTCACACACACTCGATATAACCAAGTCTTTCTCTCCCCCCTCCCTCTCTGTTTCTTTGTCTCACCCAGTTTCTCTATATCTCTGTCTGTCTGTCTGCCTCTCCTCTCTGTCTCTCTTTCTACCTCTTTCCTACTTTTCTTCTCTCTCCCTCCATGCCTTTCATGTGTGTGTGAGAGAGAGAGACAGACAGACAGACAGACTCTCTCACAGTTATGCGTGTACTAACACAAGAAAAGAGAATGGAAAGGGTCTGTACAAGGTGAAACATTGTGTCGGTCAAATTGCCGCTATACAGTGGGGTAATTATATAGCGTTTCCCTCCTTCCTTGTTGAGGTGGAAATTTTTTGATTAAGTGAAGAGGCTTCCTGATATGTTAAACTTTGTGTGACATATTTTTGTTAGTGCGTGAAAATCTTAGAAGCTTGGGTAGTGGGGTTGAAAGTTATGAAAGAAACTGAGATCTTACCAAAATGGCTGTGCTACCTGAAATTTAGTATGTTCTCTAAAAGATGTGGTAACGTAGCCTGCTGAACTACTCTGGTCATGTTTGATATTATTTTAAAGCTATTTCTATTGGCAACAACACGGTCACTTACATATCAGACTGTTAAAAGGCGCTGTAATATCTAAGACTATTTAACAACTAACTCATTTTTGTTCCCCCCACTGCACTACCGCTGTCAGCAGGGTAAGGTGCATGGCCTGCCCTCTCCGGCTGAAGTAAGGTCAGGTCACAGCTAGGGGCTTCTGGAACTAAAGAGTCGGGTTGGAACAGCGGTGAAGTGAGATATGCGGAAGCAGTTTTAGGTAATTTATGCCCATTTTTATATAAGTTTAGTGCCCTTCCTTGTGTTCTAGTTTGTAATCAGGTATGTTTTTTAAATCCCCTGTGTGATAAATTGGACGGAGTGGCCAACACCAGGGGCATCACCTTAGATTATGTGTGCGAATGTATTGATATGTGCACTTAATTTTCTTTTCCTTTTTTTTCCCTGTTGAAGTATTGTGTGTGTGTTGCAAATGGTTATAGCCCTAATATGGCTCTATGCAGTCAGTTGGCTTTAATAGTTTAAACAAAAATAACAATATAAGCAATATGTATCAAACCGAACTGAACCGAACCAAACCAAGTCAAAGGTTCTGTTGTACTGGAAAAAAATTAATGAACTCAGCAAATTCTTGTGTAGTAGTATGGAAACTAAAAGCCCCAGTACCAGACAATATTACTACAGAGATGATTGAAACCTTGGAGGAATTTGGTATTGAAAAAATAGAGACCTCCTAAATGGGATTTATGACACTGGAAAAATCACCAAAGATATGACAATCAATTTTCATTGCACTTCCAAAGAAAACAGAGGCTATAGAATGTGAACTCTATCGCACAGTCAGCTTGATGAGTCATGTAACAAAGATCCTATCAAGAATAATCATGATGGGGACAAGGAATAGAATCAAAAGTGAAATAGCAGAAGAACAGTGTGGATTTGTGAAAAGGAAGGGAACTATTAATTCTATATACATCCTAAGAACTATCATAGAGAGGTCAGTCGAGATGAATAAGGATTTGTATTTATGCTTGATTATACCAAGGCTTTCAATCGGGTAAGACATGAAGAATTGATCAACCAACTAGAAAGACTGAATATTGATGGAAAATATCTACGAATAATCAGAAATATGTATTGGGAACAAACAGCTGCAATGAGAATAGAAAAATATATAAGCTCTTTCCAAAATGTCAAAAGAGGAGTCAGACAAGGTTGTGTTTGTCACCAGATCTGTTTTCACTTTACAGCAAAAACATCATGAGAAACCTGGAGGAATACCCTAGATTAAAGGTTGGAGGAAAAATGATAGACAACATTCGATACGCAGATGACACCGTGCTAATTGCAGAAAATGAAAGGGCCCTACAAAACCTTGTGAATATACTAGAAATAGAAAGCAAAGGTAAGGGGTTGGAACTAAACAGCAAGAAGACTAAGTCATGGTAAGTAGTAAAAAACATGAAATCCCCTCATGCAAAATAACAGTAAACGGCACAATCTTGAGACAGGTTGATAAGTTTAAATATCTGGGAATGATCATTTTCACCAGATGGCAGATGCACATCAGAAATAGCCAGCAGAATCGGCCAAGCCAAAACAGCATTCGAGAAGATGAAGAGCATTCTTACCAACAAATGCCTATCAACATCTGGAAGAGAGTTCTTGAATGTTATATAGAACGAATAATGTTGTATGGTTGTGAGGCATGGAGTGATGGACAGTCAACAAGCAAAGCCAGAACAAGTTTGAGGCAGCCGATGTGTGGTTTCTGAGAAGAATGTTGAGAGTTCAGTGGACAGCAAAGAAAACAAATGAGACAGTCTTGATGGAGGCAGATACAAGAAGATCATTGATATGGAAGATTAGGAAAAGACAGGCAACATTTATAGGCCATTTTATGAGGAAAGGGGAATTGGATCACCTGGTCACAACAAGAAAGCTGGAGGGAAAAGAGAGCATCATGTAGACCCAGGGAAAAATATTGGACGGACTTGCAGAGTGGCTGAGGACAAAGAGGGTGGAAGATGTGCTTGTGGCAACAAGCGACAGATGCATATGGAGGGCCCTGATCGCCAACGCCATGCGGCAAGGCACTTGATGATGATGATGAGTATCGAAACTACGGGATTTTTTTTTCAGCAAAAGAGCACACCATGTATGACACTATATCAAACTTATCTGATCCATTATCAATCCTTTCAGCATCTGACCCCTCAGTTCTAAGCATTTCAGTCGAATGATGAATGCTGAGCAACAATTTGCCCTGTTTGCAGTATTGAACATGCTCCTTACAAACTCTATTTTTGTTTTGTTTATGAATGGAATGAAGGCGGAAGCTGACTCATTGAGGAACTTTCCAAATCGCAGAATACATGCACAACCAGCTAGTGAAGTATCTGAATAACCTTAGACATCATGTCTGCATGGTTGGTCTGAATGTGATGCGCTGTCACAACAGCGCAATTTTACAGTCATCATTGATATGGGAATGTAATTTATTTTGGGTATTGTTCGTCTGCTTGCTTGTTTTGTTTTGTTTGTTCTGTTCTTTGTACTGTTTTTCTAATTTTTTTTTTAATAACTTCATGTTGTAGGATTTATTTATCTTAATTTCTTTACCTGCTGTATTTGTATGCATACATATGCATACATATATATGCACACATACATACATGTATTGCAATGAAAGCCTGTTTATTATTTCTCTTGACTATGCATTGTATACATTTCATGGTGCTTTGTAATTGTTTTGAAAACGATTGAAAACAAGTTAAATGAAAAAAGTCAGCAGGTAGAGTGAAGACGTTTAATGCAGGAGCTGAGGAAAAATTTGGCATTGGTTACATGAGAACTAAGAGTAAAGCGTGAAGCAGCTGTTAAGGAAGATAAATTCTGCACATGTTTTCAGCCCACTGAGCTAAACGTAGGAAGTAGCACTGCACTGCTGGGCAGTGTTCCATCTGACTGCCATGTTGCAGCTATCATCCACCGGCCAGCGCTGTGCTGTACACATGCTCAGTACCACGATTGGCACACATTTTAACACTTTTGAATACCTACAACTCAAATTTGCTTATAATGAAAATGTGTTACCTGTAGGACTTGTGGTTGTATGGAGTGTAATTATGAACTGTCAAACCTGGTCCATTACTGTGACCGCACGCACGCACAGACGCACGCACGCACACACACACACACACTCTCTCTCTCTCTCTCTCTCTCTCTCTCTCTCTCTCTCTCTCTCTCTCTCTCTCTCTCTCTCTCTCTCTCTCTCTCTCTTGTCAGAGACAGACGTGTAGTGCTTATCTGTCTTCTTTCCCAACTATATTTGCCCTTCAGTAATTCGCTTTTTAGGCAGTTGTTTTGTTGTCTTTTGTGATTGTGATTTGTGATTGTTTCTTTTATGACTTTCTGGACTTTATGGTAAGCTAGATGATTAAATATTATTTCTTTTATACTTTTGAGTGGTCGGTGGAAGTAGCTATGTGCAGGCAGGTGTAGTTTCGAACTGACCAAGCGACCCCATTGTGTTAAAGTTTAATTTGCAATTGCTCAAACTTGACTTTTTAATAAGTCTTATCAGCTACTAATGTAGCCCCACTGGCTGCTTTTGTAGTCTCATTGGCTACTTGCGTAGTCTCATTGGATGTCTACAGTCTCATATACTGCTTTGCAGTGAACGGTAGTTCTAACGGCGTCTGGGTGCGTGGAACTGTTTTTTCCGACTTTTGTCACAGGTAAAATGGCGGATGAAGAACTGGTCGCGATACAAAAGACAGAATAACACCAGATCTAACACTGATTCCAATCGTGACAAAATGAAGAGAAAAGTAGAGACGATTAAGACTGACAACCTGCTACACTGATAAATTTTTAGACACTGTATCGTCGTACGTCAGTGACATGGAATTCCAAAACAGTGAGGGCATCACAATCAAGACAGGCGATGAAGACAAAGGCCGGGCGACGAATTGGACATGATCAGTTTCAAGAAAAAAGACTGCTTCATATAAAGTTTGGTCTTGATATCATGGACGACACTAGCACTGATAATATGATCTACTCCACTCACTTCATCGAACGAGATGGGCCAAGTGTGGATGACATTTGCACCAATGTTTGATAAATTGATGCAAAGCTCAAAACAAAACTGACAGGAACTTGAAGACCAAGGCACTACTGCAATCATGTACCAAACATGAAAATATTCCGACCATAAAAACCAAGAACTACACACTGAATCGAATTCTCTGGACACTTTCCTGAAAAGTAAGAAGTGGCCAGTGAACAAGATTTAGTAACGGGAAGCCTAACCCTTATCAGATTGTTGCTGGACAACCTGAAGAAAAAGACTAAGAAATGGTTCATCCCAGAGATATTTTTGATAAATTAGCAAAGTGTCCCAATCATTCATCATGTATCATAAGAAAATATAAGCCTCAATCCAGATTTCCAACTGCTTTGTTCATTTCAAAATATTCAATCAAATTGACAATCCTTTGGGTGATGATATTACCAGGAGCATAGAGGGATTGACTGTTTACACTTTGACTGGCTGGTGGAAGTAGTTCTGTGCAAGCAAGCATGGTATTGAACTGACCAGCGACCAATTTGTGGCTGTAACTTACGGTTGTTCACAATCAACTTTTTGAAAGTCCTGTCGGCTACTATTATAGCCCCTCATTGGCTGCTTGTGTAGTCTCATTGGCTACTTGTGTAGTCTCATTTGGCTATTGTGTAGTCTCACTTGGCTACTTGTGTAGTCTCATTGGTTACTTTTGTAGTCTCATTTGGCTATTGTGTAGTTTCACTTGGCTTCTTGTATAGTCTCATTGGCAGTCACAGTCTCTTATACTGCTTTGCAGTAAACATTCATTCTACCATCGTTTGGTTGCATAGAACTGTTCTTTTCTGCTACTGTCACAGGTAAACTGAAGGACTTATAACACATACTACAACCAACCCCACACATCACATAGAGCCAGAAATTTCAGCCACTGAAAACCAAATGGATTAAACCAGTCTCAACACCAGTTTCATCAGATGCTGAAGATGCAGGAGGTGGAGTAACTAATCCCTCTGTAAACTATACCAAACAATTTGTTGGTGAAAACAGCTGATCAGGTTTGGGGAATTATTAGTATTGGTCCATAGATGTTGATCAGATCGATGAAGTTAGTGCCCAGTTTTCTTTGCCCTATGGCTTGCCTTACCTGGAAAAGAGATCTCTTCATGCATTTCTCGTTGGGAAATTCTTTTTCAAAATGAACACCTATTGTTTCTAAAATAAGTTGCCAGTCTAATGAAACGAAACCTATTTTTACATGTTGACCTCAAGGATGCCCACTAGTCTGTCAGCAGTGGCATAGTAATATTCACTTATTATCCAAAGCACAATTCTTATTGATTCAAAAGTGACCTCAGGGATTTCATGATTCTTGAAGAATTTTCATAAAGATCTTGAAACTGGTCCTTACACACCTTCATCAGGGAGGACATGCTATATCATCTGTGTCTAGATGACGCATTGATACAGGGCGACTTGTATGAACTTCTACATACTCATGGTGCATTTTATTATCTATAAGTTGATAACTGAATTTCACCTTTCACCTTGTGACATCAGCGTTTAAACCAAAACACACTTAAATTTCTCAGTTTTCAGAATACAGTCGCGTCTCGGGTTACAAATTTAATTCGTTCCATAACGTAGCTCATATCGTGAAAAAGTCTTATCTCAAAACGAATTTCACCATTTGAAATAATGGAAATCCGATTAATCCATTTCACACCCCTTCCTTCTTCTTCAGGATAGTGCAGATTGTTGATGACGAACGGCCGTACAATTTGGCGAGATCAGCCACGCATAGACCACGCTCATGTTTTCCTGTGATCTCCTTCTTCATTTCTATGCCTCTTAGCAGCACTATCCTTAGCAACCATCTTCTTGGACAACATCGTGGGTTACAAAATTTCTTCACGTAAACCACAAAAAACACTGAAGAGCACAAATGAACACAGAGATGCTTCTGCTACGAGAGAACAACGCACACTGAGAGCGGGATGCAGCGGCGGGAAGCACATGGCATAATCATAACGTCGCTTGTAACGCAAGCAAATGCTTGAATACCGAGGCAAATTTTCCAAGTATTTTGTGCTCGTAACCTGATTTGCTCGTATGGGGAGACGCTTGTATCCTGAGGTGCCTCTGTAATTGGATTCTGTACCCATTAGTATTGCCGTCACTGAAAGGAAAGCCAGAAAACTTATTGAAGCTTGTAGTGTAAACTTATTGGCAAGATGGTAGCTGCACAGTCTGATGTATGGATTACTGCAGTTTTTTTTAAACCATCTTCAATTTGCAAAATAAAATAGTCTCTGAATACAGCAGAAATCTTGAAGGCTGCATTCAGATCACAGACTCGCATAAAGAAGATATTGAATGATGGATTCAAAAATGGTTCCACATTCCAACTCCCAAAAGTTGGAATGAACTCGCAATCATTGTTGAAAGAAGGGGGAGTGAACAATGGTACTCGAGCACATGGCCAGCAAACGAACGGGTAGAATTCATTCATTGTCTGTGAATTGAAAGCAGCTGTCTGCAGATTCAAAATCCCTAGACAGGGAAGATCAAACTGCTCATGTTAAAATATTGTCTGTCAATAACAAAACTGTTATCTATGATGATAATACAGATGGGCAACACAGAACCTATGTATAACAAAATTATCAGGGAAACTTGGTGGTAGGGCTTACAGCCAGCAAACTTTGTGTCAGCTGCTGTTGTGAAACTACAATGGAGCGTTGACTCTGATGTTGTTATGAATACTGTGCACAAACTTGTGCTCAGCTGACCTGTTCACATCTGGATTGATTGATAAGATGCCAAAAAAATGGTGCATTTAGCCTCAGTTGAGGATATTTGTCAGCTTTTGCTTTTTCCTTTGAGCCTTATCCCAAAGACTCTGCTGTAGCTGTAGAAGATCAGATACATTCTCATTGCTCCAGTGTGACCAGCCTAACTTCGACACACCAAAATCCTTCACCTTCTGACAGAATACCCAATGCTTCTACCTCATAAACCCAATCTTTTGATAAAATCAACAACAGGTGAACTGCTTCAGCTCCGGAACAAAATTTGATAATAACCTATTAATTATCAAGGAGGGTTTGCAGGCACAGGGACTTTCAAAAGAGACCACAACATTTATCAAATCAATTCGGAGATCAAGGACAAGGAAGAGTTACAACACTTGTTTCAAGGATGATTAAATTTTTGTTATGAATGTAATAAAAATCCCCGTTTTCCATCTCTGTCTGCAGTATTGAATTTTCTGTTGTCTTCTAAGAAGGCAAAGGTTGCAAGTCCTTGAATGTAACCAACAGTGCTGTGTCTGCAGGCTCCCACTGTTTTATGAAAGATCTTTGAGCTGAAGTTTACTTTACCAGGCATTGGAGTTACTTGGTGTATATAGATCTGTAGTTCTCGACTTTCTTATGCAGTGGTCTCTTGGTAGGTACTTGTTCTTTCCCCAGTCATCACTGAAGGTTTAGTGTTGTTATGGTTGTTAATATCATGACAGTGGAATCAGCCTGCCTGGCTGACAGACACTTGCAGCATGCCTTGCAGTTAAAGAGAGGTTAAAATTAGGATTGAAAATTTGATCAAAACTTCAAATACCTACATGAACCTCAGCAAGAACTACCCTTAACTCAATCAAGTTGCAGTCTTCAGGGTCATTCCAACCCCTCAAGTCGCGCGATTTTTAGCACACTTAAAAAAAATATACAAAAACAACCAAATAACTTGGACAAACAAAGTAAAGTGACACAGAAACTGAGAAACACCAGGATTAGATCTTTACAAATAATCTTGCCTTATTCATGATATTCCATATACTTGTAAATGATGAGGTATCGAAATAGGTATCCAAAGGGGGGTAAAAAAATTTTTGATGGATATGAACACACACTGTGAAACAGTTTTAGATGAAGTCCACAACATAATTTCCATGCCATGGATGTTTTAAATCACTGATTTCACATGTTGGAAAACAAAATTACTGGTAGTTGTCACTTTTTTTTGCATACAGTTGCTCAAGAGCACAAAAATATTCACAACATTAGTTACAGTAAAATTTTGCTGTTTGACACTGAGAAACAAAATCTGTACACTAGTTTGAAAGCACACATATCAAGATATAAAACACTCAAATTAGGTCTAAAACTAACTGTACAGGGAGGAGGCACAATAAAACGGTGAAATATTTCTTTTTTCTCCTATTCTTCAAGTTACAGTGAAGTGTAGTCTGCTTTTGTCTGCTTTCGTATGGTAAATCTCAAAGCAGGGTTCGATGCACAGGGCTTCTGGCACTGACGACATCGGTATGATGTGTGCTTGGTGTTGTTCTTCAGCTGCTGTCAAATGGCATTTTGTGCCTTTGCCCTTTGCATTGTCGGAAAATGCATCATCAACGTCTTCTTCTTCATCAGACTCTTCTTGCATTATTATTTCAAGCACTTCCCATGTGCGTTGGTTCGACTTGCTTTCCATGATGCCATTTTGGATTTAGCAAAATTCGCATGTCACGGGTAGCACTGAAAAAAGGCTGCTATTGTCTTTGTTTCACATTGCCACAAACGGTCTAAGGGAAATAACTGCTGTAAACATACCCTAGTTTCGGTCCCCAGTGGGGTTTTCCCTATGACTGACCCTTCTGGCGTTAAAAAGAATTATGAATGTTGTGGATAAATCGACGTCATGTCTATAAGCATTAAAGGCAAGTGTCGGCAATCTTTTACCGGCAAGACTCGATTGAGTTAATAGACTATCCACCTGACAGATGCAGTTGCCCTGTTGCCAATTACAGGCATACCTCAAGCATTCAGAAGTATTATGAAGGTCTGAAACAGAACTCCTTGTCACCTGAAGCATCTCCTGAGACACCCTAAGACTGTGATGAAGAGATCTGCTAATATCCAAAGCTGGCATAGACATGACTGTTTTCACACCTCATTCATCAGCTCAGTGTTACATCAAAGATTGAGACAATGTCCCATTAAAGACAAGTTTGAAAACAACTGTCCAGATTATGAAAGACTTTAGTTGTGTATTGCCGCAAGCCTGTACTCACACAGGGTCACTTTGACAAAGTTGACCTTCGAGGAAATAGAAGCAGATAGACACAGGCTCTCAAATCTGGCTTGATTCAGATTCTTGATGGAATTCTTGGAACTCTACAATCAAACAAACTCACATTTTGACGTTTGAGCTGGGTTTTGCAGAAGACCAGTATGTAGTCAGGATAGGATCAGGTGCCACACCCTTGATCTGTATTGGTGTATGGAATAAGTGTTTAAAAAATACAGAATATTGAGTCAAATGGATGTCCATCTCCTCACTTCTTCTGAGTCTCTATTTTCCCTCCCTTGCCTTATCCTGTCTGTGCCATTTACATGTTCAGTCTGAGGAACTCTCCCGTTCTCTCACCTGATCCTATCTTGACTTCACACTGGTCTGCACAACCACAATCAAACATCACAAGATTTCATTCTGCTTAAAACTGTTCTCTGAACCAGAAAACCCAGCCTATGACTGCGTGTTCAACCCCAGATTTCAAAGCGAATTTGAAAGATATCTGAAAGTCATTCCTCCTTTTGGAAATGTGTATCCATTCTCCCTTGCAAAGTACAGATGCAGATTTAGCAGTTGTTTCAGACTTGTCCAAATTTTCTGACAGCCCACCATGTACTTTGAAAACAGCTAAGGTCTGTTTTGGTATTGATTCCTTCTGTAAAGACTGTATCAGTTCATTGACATATGGGTTGTTTTATGCAGAACTGTCAGAAATTTCGGTCATCTCATAGATTATTCACTGATGGATCAGAAATTGAAGAAAGCGTTGCTGTTGCTGCCTTCTGTTCTGCTATTCCCAGTTGTTCATTTTCAAAACATATTCCCTGTAACAGTTCTATTTATTTTGTTGAACTGACTGCTGTAGTTTTGGCAATGTCAGTGGTGTCCCAATCCAAGCATAAAGATTTTTTCATCTTATCTGACTCCTTTTCTGCTTTGCAGGCAATTGCTGGCCAAAACATTAGTCACCCTGAGCTTTTGAAGTTCTTTGAACTCTTTTCTTCTCCTGCAAGGGAAGGTTACCACATTGTTTTTGTCGGGATTTCTGACCATGTTGGTATTGGAGGCAATGAAAAGGCCGATTGCCTCGCCAAGAACACCACAAAGATCTGTAAATCCTTCATTGCATACACAGATCGGCAGCCATCTTCCACCTCGCCTCGTACTCTCTGAGCAGCTAAATATTTTTCGATTTCGCTAGAGCCCTCAACTCAGCTGCGGCTCTGTTGACTTCTTGTCATTTTGTGGCCTTCACACTGCCCCTCACGGTAATCGACTCGGCTGTGGCTCTGTCGATTCCGTACTCGCCCTCTCAGTACAGCTCAACCCCGGTTCAGCTGCTACTGTTTCAGCCCCTATGGCTGAAGGGCGACACGGGTATGGGTCTCCTTTGGGAGGCAGGAAGGCCAGCACCTTGACAGAAAATGGCTCACCCCCTGGTTAGCCAGGCGGGACGTCCCCTGGTTCGCCAGGCAGGCCAAGGGAGACAATCCCCCTATTACGGGCGTCAGATCATAGATCCGCCCAGGTTGTCTCCCTCCCTGCAGCCTGCTTGTGCCCTCAACGCAGCTGCGGCTCTGAAAAAGGCTCACCCCCTGCTTAGCCAGGTGGGTCATGGGTGACAACACCCCTGCCGCGGGCGTCAGACCGAGGTCCGCCCTGGCTTGGTCATCACAACTCAACTACGGTTTTGTTGCCATGACCACGAGCCCTCAACTCAGCTTCAGCTCTGTTGACTTTTTGTTATTTTGCGGCCTTCACACTGCCCCTCACGGTAATCGACTCAGCTGCGGTTCTGTCGATTCCGTACTCGCCCCCTCCGTACAGCTCAACCCCGGTTCAGCTGCTACTGCTTCAGCCCCTATGGCTGAAGAGCGACACGGGTACGGGTCTCCTTTGGGAGGCAGGCAGGCCAGCACTTGGGCAGAAAATGGCTCACCCCCTGGTTCGCCAGGCGGGCCAAGGGAGACAACCCCCCTATTACGGGCGTCAGATCGTAGATCCACCCAGGTTGTCTCCTTTCCTCCCCTGCAGCCTGCTTGTGCCCCCGCTCCAACCTCTTTGTCCCATCCGGACAGAGTGCTTGGTCGCCTTGGCAAATGCCAAGCGACCCACTGCGGGCTGGCACATCTCTGTCCCATTGTGGACAGAGCGCTTAGTTGTCTTGGCAAATGACAACCGACCCCCAGCAGGCTGGCCCCTTGGGCACTGGGGATCCGGGGACTCCATCGGCTCAGCCCATGACGCCTCCCATGGCACCGTACATGGCGCCATGGCAGCACTTCCCATCTATGGGATTTCCCCTTGCCTCGTTTGCAGGGTATACTTGGTGGCCCTGCTTTATGCCCGGCGCCCCACCCACGCAGGCGTCTGCCCTGACCACCACTCTGGATCCCCCCCCCCCCCCCCCCAGGTTGGATTTATCCCCAGGGGGGCCTCCCCGGGGCTTCTGACCCCAGTCCGTTGGAGTTTGCCCACACTTGGGCACTCCACAGTCCATCGCCTCCTCTGTAGGCGGGCCGGGGGTACACTGACTCCACAGCCCCAGCCTCCCCTTTCCTAAAAGAGTCAGGCTCGGTGGCTGACTCGGTGATGTGAGGGGCATTGAGGCACAGGACATCCTTCCAGGCTCTGTGCCCGACTTCCTTGGAGTTCTGGCTTAGGGGAAATTCCTGAGGCCAGAGAAACTCCCTTTCCACAGAGTGGTCCTCACGGTCCATGAGGCCATTCCAGAGTCGCCACTCTCCCTCACACAGGATAACCTCCTCTTAGCGCAAGAGAGGTCTCAGGCCCAGCAGCGGCATATCTCCCTCTCGCAGCGCTGCCTGGCAACTGGGAGGAGACTGCCAGGAGGGGTCTGGAAGTGGATCCAGTGGTGGATTCCTTCTTGGGTGCGGTCTGGTGTCCGCTCTTCAGGACCCAGACTACGAGCCCGCTTCTCTCCGTCAGTCACCTGTCTCTCCCACAATGGTTGCTTTCATTCACTCCATGGTGGAAAGAGCTCAAGCACTCAACCAATGCCCTTTGCCAGATTGTACCTCAGTTCAGTCCTGTCAAGGCCAAATGCAGTACTGTTACCATCTTTGGTCACCCGCTCTTCATCTGCCAGAGCTTCCTCGAGAGCTGTGCCACTTAGGTCTGGTTCCCTCTTCGGGACCCACGTGCAGGCCACTATCAAGAGTCAGGAGAAATCAGGAGGGACCTCGCCCTTCACTCTGGTCCCGCTTGCCCTGCGGCAAAGCGCCCTGCTCCGGCGGCTCCCCCACCTTCCAGGGGCCTCCACAGGAGACATTTTGTGCCTCCTTCAGCCCCAAAGGGGCTAGGGCAAGCACCCCCCCCCCCCCCCCAAACACACGCGATCCTGTGGGCAGTCTGTCCCGACACATAGACACTTTCAGATGGAAACCCCTAGGTCCATCTGTGATGCCTTGCTCCCGGACGACTGGGGGATTTCCATTGATCTCAGAGATGCATATTCCCATCTCTTTATTCACCCAAGGGACAGGACGTACCTCCAATTCGTTTCGAGGAACCGATTCTTCCAGTTCAAGGCTTTTCCCCAGGGTTGCTTGGGACCAATCATCAGTGAGCAAATGGCACTCCCGGTCCCGGTTAGCCCAGGGAGTCCATATCACACACCCCCCTCCTCAGCGGACTTGTTCACGGATGCGTCCTTTCCTGTCACATCAACATTCTGGAACTGGAGGCAGTTTTTTCAAGCCCCCAGAGACTTTCTCCCCTTTCTTAAGGGAAAACATGTTCGCATCGACACGGACAACACTACTATGGCTCGTTACATCAACAAGCAAAGGGGCGCTCGCTCCCACTCCTTGTCTCGGAGAGCGGAACAGCTTCCACTCTGGTGTGTAGAACAGTCCTTTCAGATCTCAGCGATGCATGTCCCGGGAAAGATGAACATACTTGCGGCCTCCGTCCGCAGCTCCCACACGATTCTTCCCTTAGAACAGGCACTGGTCTGTGCAGTTCTGCAGCCAGTGTGGGGAGCATGGTCCAATTCACAAGTGGACCTGTTTGCCACCAGATTCCACCGCCGCCTTCATCTGTAGGTCTTTCCAGTCCCAGATCCTTTGGCTTGGCCCGTGGATGCTCCGTCATCCCACGGTCAGTCCTGTCGGGCTACGCCTTCCCTCCGTTCCCCTAACTGGGAAAGTTCCGCGGAAGGTCCGGGCAGACTCTGCCATGATGGTTCTCGTGGCGCCTCGATGGCCTGCCCAAACATGGTTTCCATGTGCCTCCAATAAAACACACTGTCACAGGCCGGTCCTTGCTTCAACCAAGGTCACGTATTCTGCACAGCAACCCGGAGGCTCTAAACCTTCCTGCTTGACTGCTGTGCAGGCCTCAATGTCTCCATTAGGCTTGTCCCCGGCAGTGATCGGCCCTGTGGTGCAAGCACACAGACCGGACACTCAGGGAACGTATAGTGCCCACTGACACAGTTGGCCTTCTGGGAGCTCCTCAACTTTCCAGTCACCCCCGCGCTCGCAGTGGGCCAACTACCACGGCCTTCTTTGTCGGGGAAAAACCTTTTGTCCTCCTCAGTGAAGGGACGCAGGGCAGCCATCTGCAATACCATCAGCCAGTCGGGTAGTCCTTCATTCGCGGACAACCCTGTCCTGCTGGATATTGTCTGTAGGGCTTCCCTTCGGGAAGCCTGACTCCCCGCGGCACCCGGCCGAGGATCTCCTTCTTGTCCTCTCCTCCCTGGGACTTTCGCCTTAACGAGCCCATCAGGAGTGTTCTCCCAACTTCCTCTCATTTCGGACGGCCTTTTCGGACAGCCTTTCTACTCAGTCTAGCATTGGGGAGGCACTGTAGCGAAGCGCACGCTCTTGGCGGACTCCCCGGGGATGTTGCTTTTGAACCGGAGGGCTCAATGTCTCTCCGCCTACTCCCGGACTTCTTGGCCAAGAACCAGTCGCCAGGTTCTCCTACTCTATCTCCCTGACGTCTATCCTTGCTCCGGATGACGAAATCTTCTCGCCAGAAGCAGCACCACCTGTTTCTCTCTTACAACGAAAGTTATAAGAAGGCCATTAGCCACGCATCCCCCTCTCGATGGCTGTGAACAGTCATCAAGGATGCGTATGCCAGGCCGGGCTCAGATTCGGCTGTTTTCTCCCTGAGGCCCCATGAGATTGGAGCATGGGCCTTGTCACTGGCGTTCACTCAGGGCCAGCCCCGTGAGTGTCCTGGACACCACGCATTGGCGTTCTCTGGGCACGTTCATTCCATCCTACCGGCGCGAGGTATACCGTCTGCGCGACGATGGATCTAGGGGTATCGCTTCCGCTGTGGTGGCTCAACACCCCATCTCTGCTGCACGCCCTGACTTGTCTCATTCCTCCAGGCGTTAACCAGGTAAGCCCTCCTTCCGGGTAGTGCTATTCTGCATTAGTGAGCCACGGTATAGTATGTGTAATTAAAAGGAAATTTTCCTTCCAAAATTACGTTTTAATCTAACATACTTACCGTGGCTCACGCAGAGTCCCTCCTGTCCTCCCCGCCTTCCTGGTTCCTTCTGTTCACAGTCAGGGTCTTGGTTTCCTCGAAAAGAGGAAGAGCACATGCGCATGCGCAAGACATGGATACTCTCAGAGTTATGGTCCCTTCGGACTTTATTGTTTATGAGGCAGGAATGGCAAATCGCTGCCGCTTATTGCATTAGTGAGCCACGGTAAGTATGTTAGATTAAACATAATTTTAGAAGGAAAATTTCCTTTATGTGAGATATTTCTGGTAAGAGGATTGGAACAGACAGACGGACAGACAGACGGACACACTTTTTCAAGTCCACCCCAACCTTATACTGAGATCCTCCCTTTTGCTCCTGGAAACTGCAGAGATATTACACAGTTAAAGTACATATGGCATCATAATAATGTTGTGTGTATCAGTAGGGCAAAGGTTGCATTCTGTCTCAATACAAGTTAAAAGCATTTACAATAAATGGTTCAGAAATGGTGATCTTACAGGTAAGACTTTTGAATCAGCCCTTATAAAAATTGCTGCTCTGATGAAATATCAAACTAGAACTAAACTTAACAGCTGAAAAAGAAAGAGCTGTAGAACGGAAGGCATTGAACATGACACGCAGCTCAGCAGCCACAAACAGCAAGAACTGGTTGAAAAGGAGGATATGCGGGGCTCTCCCGTTCAGTGTACTGGGTAAGCTGAAGAAATTTGCGTACAACATTCTTCTGGCAGGATGTACACCTGTACAGAACATGCTTGTCATAGCTGAACTTGTTTTTCCGAATACCATTTATGCCAGTACCAAGATGAGATTCAAGAAGCCCACAAAAGTACAATCAGGTTCCAGTTCACCCATCAGTGATACAGTACAAATGCAATCACTACTCTGATGTCATCATAGATTATCAGGTTTTTCTGTCTGGTGACATGAAACATGATGTAACATCATCACAGATTATCATATTATCATGTTTTTCTCTTTGATGTCCTGAAACATGCTGTCATGGTGCGGACAGTCCTGGACAAGACAAACACTTGACAGGCCAGATAGTGCTAATTGTATTGTTTTTATAATGGCTGAGCTTTGCAGTATGAAACAGACTGCCATGGTCTTTCAAGAAGACAAGAACCAAAACTGTTGATACCATTCAACTTTTCTTTGTCGTTTTCCCCATTTTCATCAGTCAAATATGTAGGACTATTGTTTTCTGGCACATCAGCCACAACATTTTTATCTTTGATACTTTCGTTGCTGCTTTCATAATGGTCAGTGTCTGTCATTCATCAGAACCAACCTGTAAGACCAGTTCTGTTGCTTGGGTGGCAGGTAAATTTGAGACAAGGGTCAAGTTGGCTGCTTTTGACACAAATTGACTTATGAAATATGTATTGTCCCTTTTGAGTTGTAAAATTTGTGGTAGTTTCTTAGAATAGCTATCGCAAGGATGCATGATTTTTCTGTTGTAGTGAGCCTGCTCACTATGTATTCAGAAGGTATAGGTAGGAATCGTAAGGATTCTTGCATCATGTTGCAAAGAAAAATTTTTTTTTTTCTTTTTTCAAAATTTGGACAAACATTAATGTTGGTTTATTTCTGCAGCATAGACATTTAACTTCGTGTATTGGTACTACCATTAGACTTATGAAATAATGGTATTGTGTTTAATTGATATTACTGTATTTCTTTTTTTGTGTGTTGTCCAGGCCACAATTGCTAGAAACCACAAAGATGCTGCTCACACACGCGAGCTGAAAGGAATATACTTGAAGCAGTCAAGGTAATTTAGAATTGACTGAGCTGGAATATGATCAGAACTGGGTACACGGATTTGATACACATGTGCAAGCACTTGCTTACATCCCCTCCACACTCACACTGATATACACACACACACACACCCTTTGCAGCTGCAGCTTACCATTCTGTTTTTCTTCAGACTATGCCCCTGCCCTTACCCTGTCACACATTAATTTTTTTCTAGTAGAGTTTTCATGTCACAGGTTTTTCTCTCATGTTTGTTAATAGTAATGTTCTGTCAGTTTGCTGACAATAATATTGTATATGTTGTTTGTTCACTGACGTATTCTATCAGTTTGTTGATAGTAGTAATGTGGATGAACGTAAGCAGACAAATGGACTGTATGCTATGTTTGCTGTAGAGTGCAATGTAGGGGCAGGGGGTCTATATGCTATGTTTGCAGTAGAGGGCAATGTAGGGGTCAAGGGGACTATATTGCTATGTTTCCAGTAGAGTGCAATGTAGGGGTCAGGGGGACTATATGCTATGTTTCCAGTAGAGTGCAATGTAGGGGTCAGGGGGAGTATTTGCTATGTTTGCAGTAGAGTGCAATGTAGGGGTTAGGGGGACTATAATATGCTGTTTCCAGTAGAGTGCAGGGTAGGGGTCATGGGGACTATTTGCTATGTTTGCAATAGAGTGCTATGTAGGGGTCAGGGGGACTCATTAATGCTTAAAACATTTCTGAACATGCACATCTGCTAAGTTTGCTGCCTCTGGACAAAGTAATTTTGATTGTTGCTGTCAAGGCTATAGATTGTTTTACATAAAATCCTCTCAATTGCTTGTTTCTGAATAAGTGCTGAAGACTGTGAAATTGTGTAAAAATGATTGTATATGTGCAATTGTGTGTTGCAAAAAAAATTTTTTTGACTGTGCATCATGAATGTTTTAATTATTGTTTCTTGTGGTGTTCGCAGACATCACTACCGTTCAACACTACTGACTACTTTTGTCATTATTTTTATGAGAATTGTCACCAAAATCACGTTTGGAATCATTGCTTGATCTTTGTCAACTGCAGCGCAGAGTTTGTCCATGAAGATTTCATCAAGTCTTGTTAAGCAGTGTAAAAATTTTCATTTCGCTTTTATTTGGAATGAAGTAAAGAATGTTACATAACAGGAAGTTGAGAGGTTACTTTCACCTTCTGTTGACCCCAGCAATAACCAGAACTGAAAGTGATAGTCATGACTGGTGATTTGTCGGTTGCGATCCACAGGTGGAATTTCATGCAACTGATAAATTGTCAGTTGCAGTCAGAAATGTGTTAAATTCTAGAGCTTTGCTGGTCCCTTTTTGTCACCATTTTCTAAAGACTTCCACACAAATCGAGGACGAATTCAATTGCACATGGCAATTGATCTTAAACTGAACGTTGAGAAGACAGGTGTTGGGATTTATGTAGACATGCATTATTACAAAGGTTATAATGTATCAAAAGCAGGTGGACTTTGAGTTGCTTGGTCTTTACCAAAAAGAATTGCGTTTGCTTCTGGGGTTTTTTTTCCCATGTGTGATAGTCTAAAAATTCTGGGTGGCTGATCAACTGGCTGAAGTGATAATGAGGGGGAGAAAGGCAGTTTTAGATTTCCACTTATAAGAAAGCAAACGTAAGGGATGCTTTATAATTGTTCATTATCAAAAACACTGATAAGAGAAAAATGATAAGTTGAGAAATATGAAAGTTTTTCAGACATTGACGGTAGGCAAATTTTATCTATTCATTTGTTCGTGTTTTTAAGTAATTGATCATTTGATTACCCCTTGTTCAGTATGCTTCTTGTGCAGTTCTGTGAAATTGAATACTCATTCTCTTTTCAGCATCCCTTCATTGTGGATTTAAAGTATGCATTCCAGACAGATGGCAAATTATACCTGGTGCTGGAGTTTTTGCCAGGTGGTGAATTATTTATGCAGCTGGAGAGAGAAGGAATCATCATGGAAGATGCTGCCAGGTGAATTACGTAGAGTACATTACTGTCCATGTGTAGTACATTGTTGCAACATATGCACATACACAGGTGCCACTGTTTTTTTTTTCTGAGAGATGGAATTCCATATTTTGAAAGCTTCTGAAATGAAGTCTGCATTAAATGTAAGAAAAAAGGGGGGAAAGAAATTCATCATTTCAAAAACTACATCTTTGATCGAATTACTCTTGTAGTAACTTTGTAAACAGAAATAATGGTCCCATTTTATCTGAGCAATATCTACAGATCTGTCTGCAGAAACAAAAACAGATGCAAGACTTTGAATACAAACTGAAAATGAAACTGATATGTTCATTCATATGTGTGACCATCCATCACGGAATCGGTCTACAATGTACTTGTACCATTTTAACATTCTTACATCTAATGCTATTCTCGTAGCAAGATTTTGGAATATTACCCAAATTTTTGTGGACATGTGGTTTTTCTTCTCAGTTTTCTGACAAAACTTTTTTGGGCAGGGGAGGGAGGGATCAGAAATATCGGAATTGGCTAACCCAAGTTATTCTCAAACAGCTTCTCTGACCTTAACCCTACCAGACCTGAGCCCCTGAGCGTAATTGTGCCCCCCTGCCTAGCCTTCTGAGCAAAATTTTGAAAAAAATGTATATACGTTAGAAAACTGTTCATATCATGCACACCAATGGTTAGAATTATATGAAACGTGGAGAGATTGTAGAAAATAGGCCTACCTTTCATCTAACGCCAGTCCAACCCTCAATCACACAAGCATCTCCCCTATCACTTGGTTGGGGGGTACGGGCACGCCCCCTTCTTCCAACACTCTGTCTCGACCTACTTCTTTCATTGTCAGAATCATCACTTTCACTCAATGCTTCATCAACGTAATCATCGTCACTTGAATCGGAAACGTATTCCTGATCAAATTCTCCAATCTGCAAAATGTCCACCACTTGTTGAATTGTGAAGTGAGTTGGCCTCGCCCGTTTACCTGTTGAAGTGCTTGGTTCATCACTAGCTCGCTTCATAGTCAATTTTGCACCCAAATCACCTCAAAATACCATCAACACAAAGGCAGACATTTGCAATAGGCTGAACACACGCTCACGCGACACTTAGCAACGGCTGGGTGGCTATTTTTAGCTCTTGATAAAGTGACGATCATGTGAGTGTGCTATTCCCGCTATAGCGGGAACTCGGTATATAGTCATTTTCGTCATTCCCGCAATAGCGGGAACTCGGTCTGGTAGGGTTAAGTGACATGAATTGCTATTTCGTAGAACCCCATATCAGGGTCATTTTGATTATGCCCATTGTAAACAGCCTTGGGATGTTTACTTTTGCATTGATCAGTGAAGTGAACATAATGGCATCATGGTCAGTAGAGGAGATAAATTCATTGCAGACGTGTAGCAAATTGATGGAGGGGGGATTGGCTATCATGGTAGGTGGGGGAAGAATGGATTGGAGAATAGACTAGAAAAATCAGTATGGCTTGGTATGCATGATACTTGCTGTATCGGACAGATATTAATTGTATTGTTTAGTTACACATACTATACCGTGGCTCACAAATGCAACCAGCGGCAGTGGTTTGCCATTTCTGCCTCGTAACAATAAAGTCCGAAGGGACAGTAACTCTGAGTATCCATGTCTTGCGCATTCGCATGTGCTCTTCCTCTTTTCTCGACAGCCATCTTCCAGCTCGCCTCGTACGCTCTGAGCAGATAAGTATTTATCGACTTTGCTCGCAATTGATCGATTGTCATTGCTGTTTTATGTTGTCTTGCCTATGTTTTCGTCTAAGGGAGAAACTTATGTGAAGTGTTTGGGTAGCAAAGCGAGGGTTAAGAAGATTTCGTCCGCCGAATTCTCCAACCCACAGACCGGTGGTTCGCCCGGTGCACCAAAACCCGCTCTCTCTTCATCTTTGTCTCTCCCTCCTCCGTCTTCTTCGTCTTCTGTCTCTCACTCTCTCGACAAGTCATTGCAACTCAGCTACGGTTCTGTTGCGGTGACCACGAGCCCTCAACTCTGCTGCGGCTTTGTTGACTTTTCGTCATTTTGCGGCCTTCACACTGCCCATCACAGTAATCGACTCAACTGCGATTCTGTATTCGCCCCCTCCGTACAGCTCAACTCCGGTTCTGCTGATACCGTTTCAGCCCCTGTGGCTGAAGGGCAACTTGGGTATGGGTCTCCTTCGGGAGGCAGGAAGGCCAGCATTTTGGCAGAAACTGGCTCACCCCCTGGTTCGCCAGGCGGGACACCCCCTGGTTCGCCAGGCGGGCCAAGGGAGACAACCCCACTATTACGGGCGTCAGATTGTCGATCCGCCCCAGTTGTCTCCCTTCCTCCCCCGCAACCTGCTGCTGCTGCCTCCGCTCCAACCTCTCTGTCCCATTCCAGACAGAGCGCTTGGTCGCCTTGGCAAATGCCAAGCGAGCCGCTGCGGGCTGGCACATCTCTGTCCCATTCCGAACAGAGTGCTTGGTCGCCTTGGCAAATGCCAAGCGGCCCCCAGCAGGCTGGCCTCTTGGGCACTGGAGAACCCTCGACCCGCGGGGGCCATTACCAGCGGGCTGGGCCCTCCCCTTCCTGGGGTCAGGGTCCTGGGACTCCTTGGGCTCAGCCCATGGCGCCTCCCATAGCACCGTACATGGTGCCATGGCAGCACTTCCCAACAATGGGATTCTCCCCGGCCTCATCCGCGTGATGCACTTGGTGGCCCGGCTTTATGCCCGGTGCCCCACTGGCGAAGGCTTCGGCTTCGCCAGCCCCTCCGGCCCCCCCGGTGTCGGATTCCCCTCCGGGGGTACTTCCCGGGGCCTCGGACCCAGGTCCCCCTGGAGTGGCCCCCCGTTCGGACACTCCGCGGTCCCTCGCCTCCTCTATAGGTGGGCCAGGGGACACGGACTCCGACACAGAGGATGAGGTCTCTGTCCCCACGTCCTTCTGCTTCCCCGAGGCGATGGACCGGCTGGCATCCCACGCGCCTGCAGCCCTGTCTACGGTGCAGGAGGACGAGGCTCCCTGCCCTAGTTCGGCTGAACTCATTGTCAGCGCACCTCCTACCTCCGCCCCACGCTCCTCTTTCTCAAAGAGTCGGGCATGGTGATGGATTGCCTGCGGAGAGTCCAAGGCAACGCAAGGGGGAAAGCGGCACACGACTTCCTCCCAGGATCCGTGCCTGACTTCCCTGGAGCTCTGCCATTCAGGAAATTCCTGAAGCCAGTGCACTTCCCATTCCAACAAAAGCCCTTCATGGCCTATGAGGCCATCCCCGAGTCACCCCTCTCCCTCACACAGGAGGACCTCCTGTTAGTGCACGAGAGATCTCGGGCCCAGCAGCAGCCCCACATCTCCCTCCCAGAGCGCTGCCTAGCCGAATGGGAGGAGAATGCGAGGCGGGGGCTGGTGGCGGCCTCCGCCATGGATTCCTTCTTGGGTGGTCTGGCGTCCGCCCTTAAGGACCCAGACCACGAGTCCTTCTCCCTACGCCAGTCGCCTGACTCTCCCGCCATCGTGGCCTTTATCCAGGCCATGGTCATCATCATCATCATTCTCCTGCCCGTGATGGGCGTAGAGGAGAGATGAGAGACACTCTTGAAGCCAGCCGTCGCCAACCGGTCCTGTCCTCCGCCTGTCGCACCAGCGTGGGGCCATCCAACCTGGTCCATTCTTTGATGTTGTCCATCCAGCATTTGGCTTGTCGTCCCCTTCGTCTGCCGCCTCCCAGTGTACCCTGGAGGACCGTTTTGGGCAGTGAGTTGTGGCGTGTGACATGCCCGAACCACGACAGCTTCCTGTTCTTGACTGTTGCCAGGAGGGGTTCTTGTGGGCCTGCGAGTGTTGTTATTTGGCTCCACACAAAGTTGTTTGTCTTCCGATCTTGCCAAGAGATCCCGAGCAAGCGCCTGAAGCATTTAGTTTCAAACGTCTGGATTCTCTTGGTGGTCTCTGCTGTCATGGTCCAGCTCTCGCATCCATACAGCAGGATGGGGAGCACCAGGGACTTGTACAGCTTCATCTTCGATGGAAAGCCGATCTCTCTGCTCTTCCAGATCTTGTTTAGCTTTACCATTGCTGCTGTTGCGATCGCTAGTCTGGTCTTGATTTCTGTTGTAGAGCGACCGTCTTTGGTGAGGGTGGCGCCAAGGTATTTGAAAGCGTCCACTTCTTCAAGCTGTTGCCCGTTCATGTAGATTTCAGCATGGGTGTTGGTTGTGCTGTTGACCAGGACTTTGCTTTTTTCTGTGCTCACTTCCATTCCGTGTGCACCTGCACTTTCTTCCAGTCTCATGGTCAGGTCTTGTAGTTCTTCGTTGCTGCCTCCCATCAGGTCGATGTCATCTGCGAACCTCAGGTTGTTGATGGTTCTTCCTCCGATGGAGACAGTGGAGTGGAAGTCATGGAGGGCTTCACGCATGATGTTCTCCAGGAAGAGATTGAACAGCACGGGAGAGAGTAGGCAGCCTTGACGGACTCCAACTGTGGTCTTGAAGTAGTCCCCTATCTGGTTGTTGAGGAGAACTGCGCTGCTGGCAGTGTTATACAGCGCCTGGATGGTTTGGACGAGACCTTCCTCTATGCCAAACTTTCTTAGCACCTGCCACAAACCCTTATGCCACACCCTGTCGAATGCTTTTTTAAAGTCTATGAAGTTGTGGAACAGGTCTCTCTGATGCTGCAGATGTTTCTCCATCATTATCCGGCAGGTGAAGATCTGTTCTACTGTGCTTCTGCCCGCCCTAAATCCAGCTTGTTCTTCCGCAAGGTGTTCTTCCGCTTCTTTCTTCAGTCGATTCAATATGACTCTGAGCATGATCTTGCTGGTGTGGCTAATGAGACTTATTGTTCTGTAGTTCTGGCATTGGCGCATATTTCCCTTTTTGGGCAGGGGGATGATGAGTGATTGAGTCCATTCTGTGGGCCACTGTTTTGTCTCCCAGATCTTCTGACAAATCGATGTTACACGAGTGACCAAATCATTCCCTCCATGTTTGAGCAGCTCTGCTGGGATATTGTCTGCTCCAGGTGATTTCCCTGCTGGTAGGCTGCGGATGGCTTCTTCCACTTCTTCTCTCATCACTGGTAGCGGTGAGGATTCCCTCAATGGTGTTGAGTCCCCCTGAAACAAACTGTCATCTGGCTGTATTGGGTAGTTGTATAGTTCTTGGCAGTACTGCGTCCATCTGTTCAGAACAGCGGAGCTTTCTGTCAGCAGCTCGCCTGAGGTATCCTCGATGACTGACGATCTGTTTTGCTGCGTCTTGGTAAGGTTTTTCAGTGTGGTGAAGGCATGTTTGCTGTTTCCTTTTTTCATGCCTTTCTCGATGTTCTCACACTGGTTGTTGATCCATTGTTCTTTGGCTTCAATCATTTTCTTCTTTACAAGGTTGTTGGTTTTACGATACTGTGCGGCTTCTTCAGGGCTGGAGTTTTTCGTCTTCTTCAGTGATCTTCTGTTGTCGCAGAGGTCAAGGATGTCATTTGAGATCCATGCTTGGTGTTTCTTCCTCTGTCGCCCCAGTACCTCCTCTGCTGTTTCGCGGACTGCCTCACCAAAGTTGTTTGTGAGGTCGTTGATGTCGCTGTCCAGGAAGTTGAGTGCCGCGAACCGCCCCCCGAGCTGTGCCTGGAATGCCTCTTCTATCTCTGGATCTTTTAGCTTTTCCAGGTCAAACTTGATGCGTGGCTGCGCAGCTTGGTACTTCTTTTTCAATTTGATCTTCATTGTGAGCAGCACGAGGTCGTGGTCGCTGCCTATATCAGCTCCAGGGTATGTCCTCGTCTTTGCTTTATTAATGCTTGATTTGAAGCGCCGCGGTGTGAGGACAAAGTCGATCTGGTTGTGAGTCTTTCCGTTCGGCGCATGCCAGGTTGTTCTTCTTGACAGTTTGTGGGGGTAGAGGGTGTTGGCAATGGTGAGCCGTTGGGTGCAGGCAAACTCCAGAAGGCGAAGTCCCCTGTCATTAGTTTCCCCTGTGCCAAATTGACCCACTGTTCCAGCCCAGTTTTTGTAGGCATCTGGGCCGACTTTGGCGTTGAAGTCCCCCTGAACTATGATGATGTCTTTCCTGGGGGCTTTTCCGATGGTGTCTTCTATTTTCTCATAGAATTCTTCAACCACCTGGTCTTCGTGGCTGGTAGTTGGAGCATACACTTGTATGATGGTGATGTTCTTTGGTTTGGCTGACACCCGAATGCTGATGATTCTGCTGTTGACAGGCGTGCAGCTCATGATGCATCCAATGACTTCTTTGCGTACGATGAAAGCTACGCCATTTTCATGTAGTGACCTCTTCGCCACTGTACCACATCTTGTGTCCTTCCTCTGTGATTGCTTCTCCGAAGCCTGTCCATCTTACTTCCGATATACCCACAATGTCCCATTGGTAGCGTCTCAGCTCGTGTTCTAGTTCTTTTACTTTGCCGCACTGATAGAGTGTACGGACATTCCAGGTTCCAATGGTAGCTTTTTCCGTTGGCAGTTTGAATGATGTCTTTGCCCCAGTAGCTGACTTTTCACTTCCACCCTGGTGCTTGTCAGTGGTAAGCGCGGTCGTTTGTAACCCGGGCCCCGACCGATCCGGTATGTTGTTGGCTATAGTGTCTCTCATATCTTTTCTGTGGGCTTAGGTTAATCCTTGGTGGCGCCAATCCCCTCTCCAAGTCTCCTGCTGTGACAGGTAGTACTGGGCTACAGCTTGCCAGTAGCAGACCTATTTGTCTGACCTGACACTTCCATGGCCATGGTGGAAGGGCTTAAATGTTCATCCGAGGCCTTGGCCAGGATGTACTTCAACTCGGTCATGGCGAGGCGGGATGCTGTTCTCGCGGCATCCTCGTTCGCCAGCCCCGCATCAGCCAAGGCCTCCTTGCGAGTTGTGCCCCTTCGGCCTGGTTCCCTCTTCAGGAACCACGTGCAGGCCACACTCAAGCACCAGGCCGACATCAGGAGGGATCTCGCCCTCCATTCGGATCCGTCTCGCCCTGCAGCAAAGTGCCCGGCTCCACAGGCCCCCGCAGGCGAAGTTTCGCGGCTCTTCCAGGCCGCAAGGGCATAGGAAGAGACAACAGCACACGGGCCGGTCGGTTCCCCGACCTAGGGTCCGAAAGCTGGCTTCTACTCAGCCGGCTCACCCCCAATGACTCACCCCCGGCCTGAGGCCATCACCCCCCACGGGCGATCCTGTGGGCAGTCTGTCCCGACACATTGACGCTTGGGAGAGGCTGCCCGCAAGCCCGGGTTCTGCGGGTGATCAGGTCGGGGTTCCGTTTCCTTGGGGCCCAAGGAAGGCCCCTCTCACGCCCTCTCCCCCTGCTTTCGCACTTCCTCGAGATCACTTGGCCTCGCAGGCCCTGGATCAGGAGGTTCTTTCGATGCTAGCCAAGGGGGCCACGGAGGAGGTTTTCTCCCGTTTGTCCCCGGGATTTTATGGCCGCATCTTTGTGGTCCCCAAAGCCATGCCCTGACTCGTCCCATTCCTCCAGGCGTTAACCAGTTAAGCCCTCCATCCGGGTAGTGCTATTCTGCATTTGTGAGCCACGGTATAGTATGTGTAATTAAAAGGAAATTTTCCTTTAATCTAACATACTTAACGTGGCTCACGCAGAGTCCCTCCCGTCCTCCCCGCCTTCCTGGTTCCTTCCATTCACAGTCAGGGTCTTGGTTTCCTCGAAAAGAGGAAGAGCACATGCGCATGCTCAAGACGTGGATACTCTCAGAGTTACGGTCCCTTCGGACTTTATTGTTACGAGGCAGAAATGGCAAACCGCTGCCGCTAGTTGCATTTGTGAGCCACGGTAAGTATGTTAGATTAAACGTAATTTTAGAAGGAAAATTGCCTTTTATTACGATTTTGTCCTTCTGTGCTTGTTATTGTCACTTTTCATAAAATAATCATGATTATGACTGTCACAAATGTGTGTTTTGAGGCTGTCACATAGCCCCAGATTGCACAGATTTTGATCTAGCTTTTTAACATTTTCTGGGGGAACATGCCCTTGGACCCCCCTACTTTTTCATACTTTTTCATTGGTGGAAAACACTTTTCTAGTTTATTGTGCTTTAAGCTTTTGAATTCTATAAATGATTTTTTTCTTGCTTCGATCATGAACAGTAAGAATGATGATTGCTAGAATTTATTAACGAAGATTGTTAATATTCTGAACATGATTCCTATCTTTATTTTCGACCAGTTTTGGATGTGCGCAACAATGCAACTGAAGAAACTGGTGCAAGTATGAATCAGTTGACTCATTTGTCATTTCCTGTCTGGAAAATGAATGATCCCGCTTCCTGCATGCCCTGCACTTCAAATTCTGAAACGTTTGAAACTGAGAAAAGTTCAGAACTTTTGGACTAGTGCATTCTCACCAAGATCTTTGATCCCTATCACACAAGATGGTAGAACTTTCCATTCGTCAGGATTTCAGACCACCTCAATCAAGAATGATACACTCCAGTCATTTGCTTCTGCACCTTTACAAATGGCTGTTAGTGGCAGAATCTGCCTCCACATCAACCAGAAATCCCTCATGAAATAAGTTCAGATTTTAACACATTTGTCGAATAGACCTATCTTTAAGTTGAGACTTACTCAAAACCCTACAGATTTTTTTCTGCTTTCGGATGCATGGATACTGAATCCCTCTACACTCACAATGGAAGGCGTGGGTATCTTGGTACAAAAAGGGGTCAATAGATTGAAACCACCACTCCAAGGAGTTAGCCAATTTTATGACCTACCTTCTTTTCAGGTCCCCAGCCAATTTTTTATGACATACCTTTTTTTTCAAGAGGGATTGGTGATACCACTCTGCCATTTGTACCACATTTTAGCAGATAAGCAACCCCAATTTCATGGATAACTTTCTCCAAGAAATATTATGGGTGCTGACATCTGACGACACCTGGAACCCCAAGAGAGTCCCAGGCTAGGACCTGTTGCTCGTCTGTAGTAAGGAAATGACATACAAGTCTCCAGACAAGCCCTTTTAACAATAGCATCAACTAAAATAGCATTTCTATCCACACCGTGGGCAGATGTACAAATGAACTGCACAGCCTCGATGATACACAGACAGGACATTGCCTTCCATCTCCTAGCTCCTTAGCTTTCTTTTCTTCTAAAGTTCAAAACAAAACCCATCTTCCAGAAGAAAATTCACCTCAACTTCTACTTCTGCCTTATCAGACAGATATAGATGAATAAAGTGAGGAACACTACCTCTACATGGTACACTATTTCAAATGGCACTGGGAACACAAGTAAAACCACAGATGAATAAAGTGAGGAACACTACCTCTACGTGGTACACTATTTCAAATGGCACTGGGAACACAAGTAAAACCACAGATGAATAAAGTGAGGAACACTACCTCTACATGGTACACTGTTTCAAATGGCACTGGGAACACAAGTAAAACGGACATGCCACATGCAAATGTCTTTTTCTTCTGAATCGGTGAGACTCGTGAAAGACTTCACTGCTGCAAGCAATATCCCAGTTGATTTCCCAAGTGATCTTCTGGACTTAACAATTGCCCAGTAAAGACACAGACACACTGAGCCATGAAATTTGGGCCCTGTCTGCAACTTAAGCATTCCATCATTCTGTCTCTCTGAAGGATTTTTTTAAAGGAGTGTATTGGTGCTTAGAAAAGCACTTCATAAATTACTGTCTTAGGGATCTCCACTTGTCTCAGGCAGAAGGTACCCTTGGAATTTCATTTGTGACTGCAGACTGTACCATCCCCGTCTCTGGACCTCAGCTCAGATGTCAGAGGCAATGTGCCCAACCTTGATTCTTTAAATTGCTTGTTGGAAATGATAATCCCTGTTCAGCTATATGCATTAAACATTTCTAACAGCATTTCAGCTGTGCCATCCTTGTTCTGATCATTCTGGTCTCACAAAGGATATTTTTAAGGGGCCGGTGAATGAGACGAAGCAAGTTGAATGAGTTTTGTCAAATGGGAAAGGCACTGATTGGCTGTATCAGAACAAGGCCAAGGGATGTCACTAACTGAAATTCTGATCAAAGCAGAATATTCAGCTAGTAGGGTTGCACATGTTAGAATTGTTAATACATATAGCTAAACAAGGATTTGAAAAATCTCTAGTTTTGCCCAGTTTCATTTAAATGATCCGAAAGTTGACACGTTTGTAAAGATCCAAGCATGCTGATTATTTAAAAATCATACGTATAGCTCGTATAGAAGGAAAATTATTTTTAAAGAATTTATCTGTCTGAAAAAATTGCTACAGAATTGGTGGTTTTGCCCCTTTTAATCCACGACGGTAACATTAGCGCGCGTGCGTGCGTGCGTGCGTGCGTGTGTGTGTGTGTGTGCGTGCACATATCTATGTGTATATTATATTAACTCTTGTGATCTGCTGACAGTTTTTACTGCTCTGAAATTGTCTTGGCCATTGAACATCTGCACTCATTGGGCATCCTCTACAGAGATTTAAAGCCAGAAAATGTTCTTCTTGACAAAGAAGGTCAGTGTCTTGGTGCATTAGTATTTGTTTTGTCTGTACTCTGCCTAGACTTCTTTTAATACTGAAAAGAGTTGCATTGTTTTTCTGTTGTGTCATGTGATTTTGTTTTAAAGGTAATAACTTTTGGTTTCAGATGTCTTCTTTCTTGTTTATTTTTAAGGTTTAAGGTTGCGTGTAAAGGTGGTGGTTTTGGGTGTTTGTTTGTAGGTTATGTTAGAGATTTGTTTCTGCGGGCGATGTCTTTGTGTGTGTGTGTGTGTGTGTGTGTGTGTTGTGTGTGTGTGCGCGCGCCATGCATGTATGTGATTTTTGTTTTCTATTTATTGTACTGGTGATATTTCAGGTTTGTTTTTGTGCACAGGTCATGTGAAGCTGACAGACTTTGGATTGTGTAAAGAGGCCATCACAGGAGGCAGTGTAACTCACACGTTCTGTGGTACTATTGAATACATGTAAGATCTCTTACATTCACTTCAACCATTGATCTCTTTACAAATTAATTGAGAGTTGAATATTCTAGCACACAATGTTTTCTTTAATGTAAAGTGTATCAGTATCTCTGTGAAGATAATCAAATACCTCTTGAAACTAGATGCAGAGTGATAACAATGAATATGGAGATGATCAAGCTTATCTGTTGATAATAACTTCAGACAGAAAATTGTGTGGTGGAGAATGACTGAAATTAAAGATTTACGTATGGAGAATGGCTTGAGATCAAAGAGTTCATACGTGTAGAATTACTTGAAATAAAAGGGATATAGACAAAGAGTTTAAATGTTGAGAATGATTTCGGATGAACATTAGATGTGAAGAATGATCTGAGATAAAAGAGTTTAAAGCTGGAGGTTGAAAGGAGTTGAAAATGTTTAAAGATGGGAGAATGACTTGAATGCTACATATGACATTATAATTGCAGTCTAACAGTGGAAATTGAGATAGTCAAGAATGCTCTAAAATGGTTAATATGACTGGATGATGAAATAAAGAAGTTAAGTCTTAATCCTGCTGACTCGGTTGACCTACTTCATGAAGTGCAAAGTGGAGTAAAAACCCCAGATCGGCACAAACCATTGAGCAATATTGATGTACAAAATGTCTTGTGGATCTACTGTCCAGGACATGCTGGTGTTAAGGGAAATGAACATGCATACAATCTTGCAGGTAATGCCACTGCAACAAAAATTCTGCTTAGAAAATCTGAAGTTCTGGGATACTTATATCATGCCTTTGTGAACAAAATTTGAGTCATCATACCATTGATTATCTTACTTAAAAAGGAATAGCAGCTGAAAATCTACCATGAAAGGAAAAACAAGAGCCACCATCAGTCAAACATTTATGCCATCTCAGCAGTAACACTGCACAGACTCTACAGTATGGAATGGAAAGTGGGCTTTTCCTGAATTGTAGTTAAGAAATTTGAAAAAAATGGAAGAGTTGGAGAAATTTTGAAGTTGTCAGTGTTTGTGGTTGTGTGTTTGCTTTCAAGTTTGTCATGTGATTTTTTTTTTCCTTTTTTTTTTTTTTTGGTGCGTTCTTTTTGTGTCTGTGTGTATGTGTTGTGTGCACATATGTATGCTTTCTGCTTATTGTTTTGTGCATTTGCTTGATTTTTTTTCATGTTTTCTGGTATTGTGACGAGTGTGTATGTGTTGGTGTATACTTACTTTTATTTCTTTTTTTTATTATTTTTAACGATTTCTATTGTTTTTACTTTATCTTTACTTTTTTCCTTTTGGGGTTGAAGGATAGACTGGAAGAGCTACAAGAAAGGACATTATTCTAATCACGTTGATAGGCAGATGAAGCTATCTGTTGTATTGATTGGGTGTGCTCTCTGTAATGTGATTAGATAAATCGTTGGTGAGGTAAGCTTATATTGAATGGCTGGTTGTGTTTTCATTTGGTTCCATTTTTTGTTTTTTTGTATGGTTGTTTTTTTAATTAAACAGATGAGAAATGTGGATACACATACACATTCATTTCGAGCATGGAGATGTTATCTCAAGAAACTGAAACTGAAAATGAAGCGTGAGGCAAAAGGATTTGTATGTGTCATGTGAAGAATAACCGATGTTGGTGACAGTACTATGCAACCCAAATGTGTTTGTGTGAATTACTTGTAAAGTAGTTTATTTTCTTCATTACTAGAATGTATTGTGTTTATAAATCTTTCTTTAGTGCAAATGAATTCAGTTAATGTTTCTCCAAGAATTTATCATAGAGGCCAGATAGCATGGGACACATGTTGAATTGTGTGTTCTGTGTGTGGTTGGATGTCTCTCTGTCTGTTTTGTGTCAGTAGAAAATTAAGAATAATCTTGCATGTATGTAGTTCGCATGTCTTTCATGCTGATCTTGGGAGGCCTATCCCTTGTATCTTTAAATGTCTTAATTTTTTTGCTATGCATTTTATGCATGCATGTGTATGTATGTATGTGCTTGTGCTTATGTGTATTTGTGTTTTTCAGGGCCCCAGAGATCCTGACGCGCACAGGTCATGGAAAAGCAGTGGACTGGTGGAGCCTGGGAGCCCTGATGTATGACATGATGACGGGCTCTGTAAGTAATTGTTTCCACATCTAGGCAGCCTTTGTGTTGCCTGTGGAGCCTGTGTGTTCCCACCTCTGCTGTGTTTCCACTTGCATTCCAGCTCATTTGTTCTTAACCCTGTTTTCTCCACTGCCTTGTTTATAGAGGGTGTGTATCACACTCTCCCTGTCCCCTCTTAATTTCTTTACTTTCTTGTGTGCTTTTCTTTCTTCCCATTGTTCCTCTTTCTCTGACTTGTCTTAACTCTTTCATTCCCGGAAACCGGTTTTCTGGTTTGCGTAGTCAGTACCCTTCATTCCTGCAGCACGGAAAAACCGTTCCCAAGAAAGTAGCTTCTTTCCTTCCTGCAGCCCGGAAAACCGGGATGCGCTGTGACCACTTTGAAGTTCGCGCGAGTCGCGTCATCAATGTACGTCATCTGTCCTTGACCGGATCACTCGCTGGGCACTGGTTATGAATTAAATGAGTGCCAGACTCCCGCTAACCGTGGGAAAGGGGTCAGTTTCTCTCTTTGGTCAGTGTGCTGCTGTCTGCGTGGCACTTGTCACTGTAAACGTGTACTGCGAAAATGGAAGCTGGCCAGAATTCCGACTCTGATCAATTTTCTGACGACGATTTCTGCACTGCCCTTACGGATGAAGATTTTGATTTACTACAATTGACCGAAGAGGAGAGAGCTGAGTTATTGGCAGTAGTAAATTGGGAAGAAGATGATGAGAGTGGAGACGAATTAGAAGATGAAAACCTGCCAGTTTTACACTCAGCCAAGCTTCGAGTGGACAAGCGGAAATTATGTGCCACCTGTCGGTAAGACAAGAACCAAGTACGAGAGCCTGTGCATGTACTTGATACATCTATGACGGCGCTGGAGTATTTTCAGTTATATTATTCGGACACGATTCTGCTAAAACTTGTTCAGTTTACTGAGAAGTGTTGGGTGTATCTGTGCAGCAACCAGCACGACTGTTTCAAGGTGTACCACACACGTGTTGCCTATGTGTGACAAATGACACTGTGACAGGACACTGATTCCATATGTACATATCTAGGACAAACAGTGAAGGTGTTGTGTGTGTGTATGTAGCTGTGCAAAACATTGTGTGCTTACTGTGTGACTGTTTGTGACAAGAAAATACAAAAGATATGTAAGGCTGTTGATACACCTGGATTGTATATATTTGTGATAAACGATAGCTGTGACAATTGTGACATGGATATTACAACAACAGTGCCTCAGCTTGAATGGAAGGATGTTACTATGTGAGTACAAGCATGCAGAGGACACCCTACACGCAAAACAAAGCCATGCATGCATTTGATATTAATATTGCTCTAAAATTTTACTGAAAATTACCTGTTTAACACCTGCATGTCACATGATATGTCACATAAAGTGTCAGCTTAGTCACAGACAATTTCTCACATCATTTTTGTTCACAACGGTATATAACATTCCGGGTGTACAGCAATGAGTGCTGTCGGTATGTACGGTCTAAATAAGTACCCTGATTTTTAGTTTCTCTCTTTCTGCTAAAGCTGGGAATGAAGGGAATAGAAGAGTTCAGGAAGTCAGGAACAAGGGGAAGTAATAAGTCAAGGAAGCTGGGAATGAAAGAGTTAAGGGGAAGGAAGGGAGGACCTCAAATCTGACTATTGCAAGGGTGGTCCCCATCTCGTATATAACCTCCACTGCTGTTGCATTTATCGATCCGCGATGCCTTGCACCCAGACGACTGGGGGATATCCATCTCCTTATTCACCCAAGGGACAGGAAGTACCTCCGATTCATTTGTAGGAACCGAATATTCCAGTTCAGGGCTCTTCCCTTTGGTCTGGCACCAGCCCCTTGGTTGTTCACGAAGGTGGCTTGGGAGCTGTGCATGCATGTTTGGGTGAGGGGTATCCTCCTCAAGGCCTATCTCGACGATTGGTTCCAGCTCCCCTGGGTCCTTGAGTCCAATCCTCAGTGACCAAATGGCACTCCCAGTCCTGGCTAGCCCAGGGAGTCCCCATCACACACACACACATATCCCTCCTCAGAACTTGTTCACGGATGCGTCCAACTCCGGGTGGGGTGGGCCTGCTGACAGCGGCGGGTCAATGGTCACAAGAACTGATTTCCTGTCACATCAACATGCTGGAACTGGAGGCAGTTTTTCAAGCCCTCAGACAGTTTCTCCCCTTTCTGAAGGGAAAACATGCTCCCACTCCTTGTCTTGGAGAGCAGAACAGCTTCTCTGGTGCGAGGAACGGTCCATTCGGATCTCAGTAAAACATGTCCCGGGAAAGATCAACATATTGCGGACTCCCTCAGCGGCACCCACATGATTTATCTCAGAATGGCCACTGGTCCATGCAGTTCTGGAGCCAGTGTGGGCAGCGTGGTTCAAACCACAAGTGGACCTGTTTGCCACCAGTTCAACCGCCGCCTTCATCTGTATGTTTCTCCAGTCCCGGATCCGGCGTCTTGGGCTGTGGATGCTTTGTCCATTCCATGGTCAGTCCCGACGGGCTATGCCTTCCCTCCATTCCCCATACTGGGAAAAGTTTTGCAGAAGGCGAGGGAAGACTTGGCCACAATGATTCTCGTGGCGCCTCGATGGCCGGCCCAAGCATGGTTCCCGGAACTGCTGCACTTGTTCCATGTGCCTCCAATAAAACTCACTGTGACAGGACAGTCCCTGCTCCAACCAAGGTCAGGCATTCCACACGGCAATCCAGAGGTTCTAAACCTTCACGCCTGGCTGCTGTGCGGGACTCGATGTCTTCATTAGGCTTGTCCCCGGCAGTGATTGGCCTTGTGGAGCAAGCTCACAGACCGGGCACTCGGGGAGTGTATAATGTCCACTGGAACTGTTGGCTTTCTTGGTGCTCCTCAAATGCAGACTTCCTCCTTACGAGCCCATCAGGGAGTGTTCTCTCAAGTTCCTCTCGTTCAAGACGGCCTTTTTCTTTTCTCTAGTGTCAGGGTGGCGCTGTAGTGAAGTGCACGCTCTTAGTGGACTCCCCAGGGATGTAGCTTTGGAACCTGATGGCTCAATGTCTCTCCGCCTACTCCCGGAATTCTTGGCCAAGAACCAGTCGCCAGGTTCTCCTTCTCTGTCTATCTCCATTCATCCCCTGAGTCTATTCTTGCTCCGGATGACGCAGACCGCACACTCTGCCCTGTACGCGCCCTGTGAGTATATAGAAAGCGGACGAAATCTTCTCGTCAGGTGCAGCGCCACCTCTTTCTTACAATGAAAGTTATAAGAAGGACATTAGATGCGCATCAATCTCTCAGTGGCTGAGGGAAGTCATCAAGGCTGCATATGCAAGGCCAGGCTCAGATTTGGCCGTCTTCTCCTCGAGGCTCCATGAGATTAGAGCATGGGCTTCGTTGCTGGCGATCACTCACAATGCCAGCCTCCAGAGTGTCCTGGGTGCCGCGTATTGGCGTTCCCCAGGCACATTCATTCAATTCTACCTTGCTGACGTCTCCTGTCTCTCGAAGATGGATCCAGGGGTATCGTTTCAGCTGTGGTGGCTCAACACCCCATCTCTGCCACACGCCCTGACTCATCTCATTCCTCCAAGCGTTAACCAGTTAAGCCCTCCTTCTGCGTAGTGCTATTATGCATCAGTGAGCCACGGTACAGTATGTGTAATTAAAAGGAAATTTTCCTTCTAAAATTACGTTTAATCTAACATACTTATAGTGGCTCACGCAGAGTCCCTCCTTTCCTCCCCATCTTCCTGGTTCCTTCAATTTCACAGTCAGAGCGTTGGTTTCCTCGAAAAGAGGATGGTATACACATGCGCAAGGCACAGTACTCTCAGAGTTATGGTCCTTTTGGACTTTATTGTTACGAGGCAGGAATGGCAAATCGCTGCCGCTTATTGCATCAGTGAGCCATGGTAAGTATGTTAGATTAAACGTAATTTAAGAAGGAAAATTTCCTGTCAGTTGGTTCAGTTTGTCAAATGAGTATGTTAATTTCTGAATGTGAATGAATAGGAACATTGTCTAGTTATACTCAGGCCAAATAAGTTATTTGTTTCTCATTTGTTATGTATTTCTAGTTAAAGAGAAAATAGATTTAAATTGGCGAGAACATGATTTAGCTAGGTTAATATACAACTGATTTCTGTTTTCAGCCACCTTTTACTGCTGAAAATCGAAAGAAGACAATTGATAAGGTAAGAAAGAGAGGGTTGTGTGTGTGTGTGTGTGTGTGTGTGTGTGTGTGTGTGTGTGTGTGTGTGTGTTGTGTGTGTGTGTGTGTGTTCTCATTGTGTATGTGTGTGTTTTTTAGTGAGTATGTATGTATGTGTGTGTTGGTGTGTGTGTGTTGCATGCGTGAGCATGTGTATGCATGCTTACCTCCATGCACACACACTTGTTGGAACAGAGAGGGTGTGAGACTGAAAATCGGAAAATGGACATATCATCAAAGTGCACTTTTCCCCCGTTGGGTTGCCGGGGGCTCTTTCAGTATAAATAGTATTCCCACCTTCTGGAAATTCTGTGCTAGAAATTTCCTCTTTTCTGTCACTCTCTTTGTTTCTGCCTTATTGTCTTGCTTTCTGTCTTTTCTACTTATTTTCTATCTCAATGGTCCATTCACCTGTATTTTTTAGATAAAGTCTTACATACTTTTTCTTTGGATTGATAATTGGGTACATGTATTAAGTGCATTTTCAGCTTTAAGGAGGTGAGATATGCGGAAGCAATTTTAGGTAATTTATGCCTGTTTTTATATATGTTTTGGTGTCCTTATGTATGCTTATATTTGTATTCAGGTGTGTTTTTTAAATCTCCCCTGTGCGATAAATCGGACGGAATGGTCCTACGCCGGGGGCATGTCCTTAGATTATGTGCGCGAATGCATTGATATGTGTACTTAATTTTCTTTTCTTTTTTTTCCTGTTGAAGTTTTGTGTATTTTGAAGCGGTTATAGCCCTGATATGGCTCTGCCCAGTCGGCTGGGCATTAAACAACAATAAAGAAGAAAAAAAGAAAGAAAGAAAGTGCACTTATAGGGCAGTAAAAAAATTCAGATCAGTATTATCAGGCAATCCAAATGTCCGCGAATTTGCAGATATCCGCGAAAGGGGGAAAAAAAATTTCCATGAAAGTATGGAGAACCAGGGCTGGGATCACCAAAAATATTCAAAACAAGCCGTAAGCGCATGCGCGGTTTTACTTTTGCAACTGTCCACAAGATTTGCGCATCCCCTTTCACAAGCGTCACTCTCTGTGTTCCATTGACGCATTGAAATATGAGTATACGTAGGGACTTTGTTCCACTAAATGCTTCCATCGCTGACATCGATGAAGGCCTCAAAAATCGCTGGAAATTGGACTGGCTGCAGGAAGTGTACGATGGCAATAAGTTCGCTTGTTTCATCGAGAAACTGAAGATCGCCGGTAAAGCATACTGCAAACTTTGCCGCTCGGAAATCTGTTACAAGTCCGGCGGTAAACGAGCACTGGTTGATCACCTGAAAGGAAAGCAGCACGACAGGCTCAGGACATCAAACGAAAATTTTCGTTTGTCAGGTGAGGCAAAAGAGAGTGAGGAAAAGTTGCATGTTTTGTTCATTGTTAACAATGCTTATGCCCTTTTTTTCTTTTGTTAAAATACTTGATTTATCTTTCACCAGAGGGGGTTAAATTTCCATTTACTAGACTAAAATGCTTCAGCTTCAGGGGGCGTTGCCCCCAGACCCCCACCAGGGACTCTACCCCTGGACTCCGCCAGGGGGCCGCATAGGCCCCCAGCATTTTTTTCCTCCTTGAAACACATTATTGCTTGAATGGATTGCCTGATTATTTGCTTTCTTAATTGGACATCAAGAATTTGGGATACATGTACTTAAGTCTGCCAAAATAATGTGAATCTGACATAAGAAAATAAAAAGCTAAAACAAATTGGCGACAGTGACGTCATAACAGTTCAGTTTTGGGTGGGGCGCAGGGGAGGCTCATTGCCAGGGTGGGGATTTTTCTCAAATCTGCAGATTTCTCTGAAAGAATGAATCAGTTTCTTCAAAAAGCCATATCCAGCTTCTTTTTTTCAATAAATATATTAAGTATAATATGTTATCTAATATGTGCATGTGTGAAAGTGAAATAGTGTAGACAATACCTTTTTAAGCACTCTGAATGTCTTGTGTCTGAAAAGGTGCCAAATTGCGCAGATTTTAATCTCATAAAAAAAAATTTCCAGGAGGGCTTGCCTGTGGACCCTTGTAGAGTTCCTTTTTATTTTTCCTTTTCAGCAGTTCCCACTTCTGCTTACTGAGTAAGCTGCATTCAGGCATAAAGATGAATGGCTAAGACTGAATCAGATTCAATGACACATCAAAGTCGGCTCTCATTCCTCTCAGAATTGTGGTAGGCTAGGACCTCTCACACATCTTTTACTCATATAAGCCTCCAGACAGGCCCTTTTTACAATGCTGTTTGGCTAAATGATCTTTCTATTCTCCTAGGCCACCAACAAATTCATGAGCAAACTGCGCAGCCTTGGCAGTTGTAAACAGGACATTGCCTTCCAACCAGATGACTCCATCTGTTTGGCTTTCCTCCTGGAGTTCAGAACAAACACCTGCTGTCAGGACGAACTGTCACTTCCAACATTAAAAAACAAAACAAAACAAAACAGTTTAAAAATTCTTTGTATCGTTGGTAATTATACAATATGTGAAACATGCTTCACTCCAATCAAACACATTAATTGACTTCTATGTGTATATTGTTGCGTATGTTTCTTAAAATATCTCTACCAGCATAGTGTGACTTAATACATAAATACATATTTTATACACAGGCATATTTATATGCGTACACATATATAGCTACAACTGCGATTCGACACAAGTCACTGGAGAGATGTACTATAGCAAATATAGTATCATTAGACATTTTTGTTGGCATGAAATATGCTGAATATTTTATGTTTTATTAGATAAATAGGGAGAGTACATTAAAGACCTTTTTAACGATGACAGAAATGAAGAAGACATTATAAGAAAGAATACTGAAGGACCACCCACAATGAGAGATGAAGTTAGAGCAGCATTGAAAAAGATGAGACCAGGAAAAGCCCCAGGACCAGACAGTATTACTATAGAGATGATTAAAGCCCTGGAGGAATTTGGTATTGAAAAAATAAGTCCTCCTAAATGAAATTTATGACACTGGAAAAATCCCCAAAGATATCTCAAATCAATTTTCATTGCACTTCCAAAGAAAATGGGGGCCATAGAATGTGAACTCCATCATACAGTCAGTTTGATGAGTCATGTAACAAAAATCCTATTAATAATAATCGTGTTGAGGACAAAGAGCAGAATCAAAAGAGAAATAGAAGAAGAACAGTGTGGATTTGTGGAAGGGAAAGGAACTATTAATGCCATATACATCCTAAGAACTATCATAGAGAGGTCAGTCTAGGTGAATAAGAATTCATATTTATGCTTTGTTGATTATACCAAGGCTTTCGATTGGGTAAGACATAAAAAATTGAAAACAGCCCTGCATGTGTGTGTGTGTGTATGTGTGATTATAAGTGCACATAGCTAAATACGGATTTGAAAACAGCCCCTATTTTGTTTTGATGTGTGTGTGTATATGTGTGTGTGTGCGTGCGTGCGCACGCGTGTGTGTGTGTGTGTGTGTGTGTGTGTGTGTGTGTGTGTGTGTGTGTGTGTGTGTGTGTGTGTGTGTGTGTGTGTTGAAGACTATATTTGTCAGATGATTTATACATTCTTCATCCTTAAATGTTTTTGTTGACTGGAGTTGTTATTACATATTTCTGATTTCATGTTATGATCTGTTGTTTATGATGAGGTAGTTTATGCTGCATTTGTGCGTGTGTGTGTGTGTGTCCTGCATTACTGTACGAGGGCTGATCCAAAATGTTTGTCACTTTGCTGATTGAAAATGGGAAGTTCAGTGTGTGTGAATACTTGTAAACACTCCTTCCACACACTTTCAGCCTCCTCAGCCATGAGTTAGATACTTTTTATTAGTCTGATTGAGATATGGTAGCAAGCTGTGATTTCACTGCTTTTCCCATCCTGGATTTCTGAAAACTTACTTGCCAGCCAGGTTTCTTTTCAGAAGGGGAGCACCAGAAGTCTCATGGGGCTAAGTCAGGATTGTAAGGTGGATGAGGGAGAACTTTAACCCCTTGAGTGCTGACATTTTTTGACAAAGTGTTTTCCATGTGCCATGGAAAAACGTTGCATCGCTACCATGTACATTGAAACAACTGTTACTTCCATATTTATGGGAATCTATGCATGAAATTACACAGAATGGTACATTAGGCATGACTAAATGTATTTTCAGATGATTTATGTAGTAATTTCTTGAAATTACTAAATATTTGTAATATTTTGTTGAATTTCCTGTAAAAAACTCATAACTGCTCGTGATAGAAACCAAAAAAAAACAAAGGAAAAAATAGAAGATATGACCCTCCTGATGAAATCTGAAAATAGTTCAGACTTTGGCTGATCTCCTACTGACAGATCACTGACAGCTGACGAGCTACAAATAGCCACAGTGTGCTAGTGTGCTGAGTGGCTTGACCTGGTCAAGTCCTCAGCTGCCCCCACCCCCACCCCACTCCACTCCATCACCCTAGTGAGTAGTCTTCCCTTTGCCACTTCTAATACTACTCACTGACAGTGTTGGCTTATTGTATGATGTGGTCCTGTCTGTCAGTATGCTGTGAAGTGTTGGCTAGCTGCCAGTATTGCCTGTGGCCACAAACCCTTTGTGTCACGTGCTTGGAAAATCAATATTTTATGTGGTGGGTCTGTCTGCTGTACATTTCATGCCAACAGCGAGTAACTACTATTGTTTTCAACTTCTTCTTGTGTCAGAATTGTCTTCTGAATCATCCTACAGTTCTTGACTCAACTCACATGCTTTCAAAGGCTGAAAACATGCAGCATTGCAAGACATTTTGCTGAAAACCAGTTCCTCTTTTCAGGTAAATAAAATCAATCTGGTGAGGGTTGCATAGGTAAAACAAATCATGTAAGGGAAGCCACTTTAATGAACTCGCTCTGAGACTGACAACATCAGTCAGTGCTTCTCTCCCGTTTGCTTTCGGCTGAAACGTGCGTCAAACGACCTCCGTAAATTTTACGTTGATGGCACTTAAGAGGTTAATGGATTGCTCTCTGGAGAAGCACAGTGCCTTGGCTTTATGGACACTTGTTTTGCCATGTAAACGGAGTGTTTTTACTTGAACCCACAAACCACATTGGGATGCTGCTCATGGATGCAGCACAACTTTTGGCAAAACACTTTATACACAATATCTAGTAACTTTCTACATAATATTTAGTTTTAAGAGTAGACTTTTCAGTAAAATATTGACTGCTACAGAACCTAGGGAGTTGAGAAGAAAATGGAGAAAAGTCTGTTCTGGGTTTCAAAATCAGTTTTCAATAAGCTGATCTTCTGTTATTAATGTCCACTCATATTTGATTGGACTGTATGTTTGGGACACCACGGAAAATGATCCACACGTTTTGCCACTTGTGGTCATGTCACATAGTCATTTAGGGCCCTCTGGCTCAAACATTTCATGCAGTTGCTTAGAACTTACAACCCTCTGTTTTTTTTCTGCCCTTCTGTCAGAAGATGAGCAGCTATCCATCTAGCAGCCACTTTACTCATCTCAAGATCACATCACAGGATTTGTTTATTTCAAAGTGCCGTATGAAACACCAAAGTTTTCACTGGTAATTATTTTGCCTGAAAAGTATTGTTCTTACTGCTATTAAGAGTGATGTAGAAAATGTTTTCCCAAAGTTGTGCTGTCCATCCATATGCATTGTCTGAATATGGGTATTTCACAAACTGAAATATGTGGATCCTCTTCAGCTAATCTTTTTACAAGCTGAACGGTTTACTCTGTCTGGGCTTCATTTGGGCTTACTCATTGGTACTTGTCTTTCAAGTTGGTCTTTCGTCCAGCAACAGACTGTCCCATATGACACACACTTGTCTCCATACACAGCTGTCAAATCGACAAAGGATTTTGATCAGACTGTTTCCAAGCTTGAGCCCTGTGAAGAAAAGCATCTGAGCTGCTGAATGCACAATTCGTTACATCACATTTTCAGTGATGTCATACAATAAACTAGTTAGGGCATCGTTATAAAACAGTTACTGCATATTCATAGCATATTGCAGGTTAAAAGGGTTTACTATAAACAGTTCAGAAGTGGCATTCTAACTGACAAGCTTTTGGATCAGCCCTTGTAATGACATGGATTTTTCTTTATGTATATATATTTTTTTGTTTCATTATTTTTATGTTCAGTGCAATGAGCATGCTTTGATGTAGACTGTTTCTGCTGTACAAATGAAATTATTAATTAATGTTATTAACAGTGTTGGTATTAATATTATCAACATTATTATAATGTACTGTCTCCATGTATTACATTTCAGCTGACACAGAGTGGTCTAGTTTTGTGGCAAGATGTAGACCCAATCCCAGAGCCACCTACTTTATTCCATTGAGCCAGACTGATGATTGAAGTGTTTGCCCATCTACAGATTATGGCTGGGACTCTTGCTCGAATTCATGGATTTCTGTGAATCCAAAATCTTGTTTCCTTGGTTCCTTCATTTGCTTCTGCGAAAGGGGTGAAAGAAAAAGAAAATTCAACAACATAAGCACAGAAGGCAATTTTTTTTTGTCCATGAATCATTTCATTTACAATTGGTTCACTACTTGTAGCATCAGTGAGCACTTTGGGAATAGCTAGTTTGAAGACAAAATGGTGGTGACAGTATCAGACATTCTTGAGTGTGGAGAAACTTTTCAAGAAGAATATATAATTAGACAGAGTAAGTTGTAGGAGAAAACATTCTGTTGACTTCTAAGAAAAGCTGAAACTCCCAGCCTTGCTTATTGCCATTTCTGTCAACTGAAAATGTACTACACAAACAGATGAAAAGTACAACTAATGATGATGTGCACTTAGCAGAACATACCACACAGTCAAGTCCCCTTGTAGTTTCTTCAAGTTCTTGTGTTTTTTGAAGGTTGGTTCTTAATATTCGATGTATCTTTGGCTATGTATGTTGCATCTCAAGTATGAGTGTAGGCCCTAAATATATGACATGAAGAAATATAAAAGTTCCTAGGTGTAGTGAAAGTTTACAGATGGTAGAAATACAGAGTTATGCATGTTTGTACACCTCAAAATGCACCAAATTGCACAATTTTCATCTAAACTTTGAGATTATTTTCAGGGTAGTGTGCCCCCGTTCCCTGTGGAGTTTGTCTTTTTTTTTTTAGTTGACTCAGTTCCACCCCTGACACTGTGACAGATAGCTGAAAAATGGCACACAAGTCCACCAAAGAGGCCTGCGCAAGATTATTTGGCAAAATTGAGTGTCCCACTGTCAAGTTTTAAAGATGTGTGGTTTGCCAAGATTTGTGCATCTACTCATCAAGTGCCACTTTCATTGGACATGACACGTCTGAATGGAAGACCGCCTTATGCCGAAGATGCTCCTGACTGGAAAGCTGACGCAGGGACACCAAAACTGGGGAAGATCTCTAGTACAAGAATTCCCTGAAGGCCAACGTATAATTCAGTGTGGAATAAACACTAACTGGGAAGACATTGCCCAAAGCAAAATATGCTGGTGACAGTAGTGCACATAGGGCACAGTCATATCTGTATTGTTCAAGAGGATATGGTGGAAGCAGAACCCAGGGCATTCCATCCCATGTTGTGCCTGTGAAGAACATGAACCACCAGGATTGGTCTTCTATCCCATGTAAGATCCACACCACCTGCTGAAGACCAGTGTGCCTAGTCATCTGTCAGATGAATGAGAGTTTCTTCATCATCATCATTATCATCATCATCATCATCAACATCATCATCATGTTTTTTTGAGTACAGTATAAAATCAGTTTTCCCCCCTTGTTTTCTCCTTTTCCCAGATTCTCAAAGGAAAGCTGCACTGTCCACCATATCTCACACCCGAAGCTCGGGCTATAATTAAAAAGGTAAGATGGGAGATTGATATTGTTGTCAGTCCTTCCCAGTATTGTTGCCCCTTTATAAAGTCATCAACATATAATCAGTTTTCAACCTTTTTTATCCTTTTCCCCAGATTCTCAAAGGAAAGCTGAAATTTCAACAAAAATTTTTATCACGTGAAGCTCAGGCTATAATGGCACAGGTAAGATGGGAGATTGATATTTTTGTCAGTCCATACCAGTATTTTCCAGTATTGTCTATTAATGACAGTGCTCTCCCACTTTCTGGCTATCTTTGTTTGTTGTGTATTATATGTTAATTAGTTGTGTATAGAACTGTTCCAGCTGCAGCCTGATCACTATAGTTGTGATCTGTCTCTTTAAACTTTTTCGTTATCGTCTAAAGGTTTGTATAGTGCTTGATGAATGATCCAGAAAAGTAGGTCTGTTACAGTACTTCAGGAACATCACCAACATGGAGCTAATAGTAAAACTGAAATCTTGTCCTATAACCTTGAGGGTGTCCAACTTTTTTGGGCCAGCATTATGAGGGTGGTACCCACCCATCTCATTCCCTCACTCATTTATCTTTTTTAACTTTGAATAAAGTCAAATACCCATAGCTAGACTAGAGGCCACAAGCACCAAGTTGCTTGAGCAAGAGAATGCTCTATTTCTGTGCCAACCAGTCCTGAAAAAGACTGACTCATAGCCCTGATGTTGCCGGGTAGCAAAGTATTAGAGGTTAGTTTTCTTGAGGCTGACTGATATTAGAAGGCTATGCTTATCTCCAATTCTTCACTGCTTTACCTTTCCCATCCTTGAAGAGGGGCAGGTAACAGGCTAATTAAGATGTAAAATGGTGAATATCATCTTGCTGGTGATAAGTCATACAGATACCTGCTTACCTTTATGTTGAACATAATAAATTTCACATTGAACATAATAAGGTCTGCATTTGAAGGGCCTGTTCTACAATTTTTTTCTCTTTGGCATCATTTTCCACATTTTGAGAGTGAAAATTTCACATTCACAAGTTCCACGTGTTCACACTTTCCTTGCTGAACTTTAGGGAACACAACTGACTTTCCATTAAGAACAGTGCCCTGTGTGGGTGTTTGCATTAGGAACATTTGGGGTGCACTAACCACAAGGGATTGTGCATGGTGTATTTTTTTTTAACCTGCTTACTACTTCCGACGGAATATTCGGTTGGAAGAAACATATGTCTTCAGTGCCACCAACCAAATGTGCGGTCGGCGACTTTTCCTAATTTTAGCCAGAAAACCCCAGCACTTTCAGTGACGTATGAGATATCAACAGAAACTTCAGGATTCCCTCTATAAATAGATGTTGATTATGTATGTGTGACGTTTTTCGGTCTTTTCTGCCCGTGCGGTTGAAAAAGTGACCACGTACAGCTGATTACTATTCAGCGACTGCAAACGATGGCAGACGAACTCGCTTCAACACAGAGGGTCGATCGGACCCGAAAAATAACTTATGCTGCAAAAGAAGTTGCAGAAATCATTACTTGTGGAGCTGATTCTGATTTGCAGTCTGTCGATAAGAGTGACGATAATTTTGCGCATGCAGGCGATATTTCGCTGTTGATGTCGGAAGTCGGACTTGACCCAGATAAGAGTCAGAGTGACATTACTAGCACTGGCGATTGTAAAAACGAAAGTACTGCTGCTCCTGGTGTGTTGTAAAGTATACTGAACAAGAAAATATATAGTGTTGTGGGGTTTTCTTTGCTGGATGAAGAGATATGAATTTTTCTTTATTTTAAGTCAAGACGTTTAAAACTCCAAGGCACAGGTGATTCACCTTTTTATTTACACTTTGGCAGTGAAAGGATTAATCTCAGGAAACCACAATGGTAGTTGTGAGCATGCTAACATTTGATGTTGATGTTAAGAGCATAGTTATGGTTTCCACTGGTGTAGGAAACTAGAAAGAGGCAGGAACAAAAAGATTAGAAAAGTACATGAGAAACTGCCATAGATCTGACACTTAAAGAAAAAGAAGAAGAAGAATTGACGTGTCAAACTATAATTTTGCTTTCCAGAATTCTGTCATGAACCTGGATCATGCGAGAAAACGTGGGAGTTCGTCATATTCAAGAGCTTGTTGGAGGCAGGCATGCGGCGCTTGTCTTTCTTTCCCAACTTTAATCGCCCTTCACTGACTCACTTTCAGTCAATTGTTTTGTTGTGTTTAGTGACTGTGATTTGTGTTTGTTCCTTTCTTGACTTTCTGGACTTCCTGGTGTACTAGATGATTTATTATTTCTTTTACACTGTTGACTGACTGATGGAGGTAGTTCTGTGCAGGCTGGTGTGGTTTTGAACTGACTGTGACCCGATTGTGGCTCTGAGTTTATTCAACTTCCGGTCGCTCAAACTCAGCAATTTGATGTCTTGTTGGCTTTTTTGGTAGTCTCATTGGCTGTCTACGGTCTCATATACTGCTTTGCAGTGAATGGTCATTCTAACATCTTCTGGTTGCATGGAACTATTTCTTTTTTTTCTTTTCTTTTTTTTTTTTTGTTTACTTTTTGTTTGTTTTTGTTTTGCTTTTGTCAGGGTATAGTGGTGGATGAAGAACCGGTCGATATTCAGAAGACAAACTAAATCCAGATCTAACACGAGTTTCATTCGGGATGAAACAAGGAAAAGGAGAGACTGTTAAGGTTCTCAGCTTGCTACACTGATAAATTTCTAGAAACTATATTGATGTTATTGGCAAAAATTGACAAACTTTAGTCAACAACAAACGAACTTCGTTCCCGCATGGAAGGCCAAAACAATTATGGCATCATGATCGAAACAGGGGTTAAAGACAAAGACAGTGCAATGAATTGGATTCAAGTAATTCCAAAAAAAAGACTTCTTCATATATAGTTTGGTCTCTTATATCGTGGATGACAATGACACTGATAATGCATTTAATTTCACTCATAGATGTGGATCAGACCAAAGAAATAAGTGCCCAGTTCTTTTTGCCCCATGGCTTGCCTTACCAGAAAAAGAGATGCATTTCTCGTTGAGATATTCTATTCAAAATGGACACCCATGTTCTAAAACAAGTTGTCAGTTTAACTCACTCGGTACGGTTTTCCCTTGCGTTTCCCCAGGTACGGCCCATTTTGAAGGGTTAGGAAACAAATCACAAAAAATACAAAACATAAAGGAACAAAATGAAACTTTCAGATCTGAATATCTACATGTTGGGTTAGCTCATGCCGAAATATTGAAGTTCTTCCTTGAATTTTTCTTCTTCATGTGCCACGTTGAAAATACCCCAAATTTTGTGGTCAGGATCACCGTACAGTCACACACTTTGATCAGCTCCATGAACACACAGACAAAGGTGAGAAGGTCTTTGTATGCACGAAACAACATGAATAAAGTAGACGTTGCTCAGGGTAAAAAAACAAACGATTATTAGTGATATTATATGAATAAATGTTACAAATTGTTACACAGGGGAGTTATGGGAGCGTGGCACTCAAATGAGACATGCAGGTCACAAGAGCCAGAGAACGGAGGCAAAGTGGGAGAAAAACTAAAATCTTTGTGCCAGTCATGCATAGGAAAGTGAATGAAACCTCCATCAGACATGCGACTCACTGTACTTGACGTGTACGCCCATCTCCCTCCCACTTCACTGTCGTCTGAAACTGGGTCACTGTCAGTACCTTTGCTGGCAGCTTCCATCACGTGGTACACTTTCATTATTATCTTCAGCATACTCCTCGATGTCCAATCCTTTACTTTGAAGCATTTTAATCACTTCAGCAGCAGTAAAACGCCGCCGTTGCGATCTAATTTGTTCGAAAACTCGTACTCGCCTGCGACGCCATTTTCGACACGAATGCAGATTACCAGTCGTCGTGGGGTGCCGAAGTCAGTCGTTTCCTGACGAGTGTATGGCTACGGAATCTCACAAAGCAACTTTCCCTTTGACCCTTGACACGTTTGCAGTGACCACTGTGGCTATGGTAGGCATGCAAGGTCTAAAGGGGAGCGTCGAAAAAATTTTAATTATCCGTATGCAACCGTGCCTTTCATCACGACCGCTATAGCGTTCCGTCGTACCGAGTGAGTTAATGGAACGAAATCTGTTTTTACATTCATACCTCAAGGATGCCTGCTAGTCTGCCAACATTGACATAGGAAGAAGTAATTTTGACTCATAATCTAAAGCACAATTCTTATTAATTCAAAATAATTCCCTTGGGATTTCATGATGCTCCAAGAATTGTCACAAAGATCCTAAACTGGTCTTTGCACATCTTAATCAGCGGGAACATGCTATGTCATCTGCATCTAGAGACGCATCACTACTGGATGACGTATGTGAACTTCTACATGCATGCAGTACCTGTTATTATCTATGAGCCATTAATTGGGTTTCACCTTTCACCCAGTGACAGTGTTTACAAACCAAAGCACACTTAAGTTTCTGGATTTTCAGTATAATTGGATTCTGTATCCATGACCATTGCCATCACTGAAAGGTAAGCCAGAAAACTTACTGAAGCTTGTAGTTTCAACTTATTGGCAAGATGATGGCTGCATAGCATGATGTATTGTTTACTCCAGTTTTTATAACCATCTTGAAGTTACAAAATAAAGCAGTCTCTGAATATGGTGGAAACCTTGAATGCTGCACTCAGCCCACAGACTCATTTAAAGAAGGTAATGAATGATGGATTTAAAATGGCTCCACATATCCAACTCCTGTAACTTTGAGCAAACTCACAATCATTGTTGAAAAGGGGGGAGGGGGAGTGAACAATAGTACACGAGCACATGGTCAGCAGATGAATGGGGAGAATTCATTTATTGCCTTGCATTCAAAGCAACTGTCATCACACTCAAATCCTTAGACAGGGAAGATCAGACAACTTGCATTAAAATATTGTCCGACAATAACAAAACTGTCACCTGTGATGATAATAAAGTGGGCAACACAAAACCTTAGTATAACGAAATTACAAAGGAAACGTGACTGTAATGCGTACAGTCAGCCAACTTTATGTCAGCTTCTGCTTTAAGTTTACAGTGGAGTCTACACTGACGTTGATATGAACGCCATGCATAAACTTGTGCTCAGCTGACCTGTTCACATCTGAATTAAATAATAAGATGCCAAATTATTTGTCAAAAAAACTGGACGCCTCAGTTGACGTTTCTTCAGTTTTTGCTTGCTTTCTTTAAACCTTATCCCTAAGACTTGAACTGTAACAACAGAAGATCAAATGTATTCTCATTGCTCCAGTGTGACCAACCCAACCTCAACAGATTAAGGTCCTTCACCTTCTGACAGAATACCCAGTGCTTCTGCCTCAAAAACCCAATTTGTTGACAAACCATCAGCAGATAAACTTCTACATGTAACTTCATCAGCTCAGGAATAAAATTAGGTGATAACCTGTAAATTATCAAGGAGGGTTTGCAGGCACAGGGAATTCCAAAAGACACCACAACATTTATCATATCAACTCAGAGACCAGGGACAAGGAAGAGTTACAATACTTGTTTCAAGGATGATTGAATTTCTGTAATGAATGGGATAAAAATCTTTCTCCATCTCCATCAGCATTACTGATTTTCCTCCTGTTGTCTTCCAAGAAAGCAAAGGTTATAACTTCTTCAGTGTAACCAGGAGTGCTGTCTCCTTTTTCTTTTGAATGATGGTAGGTCTGCAGCTCCCAATTCTTTGTCTGCAAAAGATTATGAAAGATCTTCAAGCTTAAGTTTGCTTTACAAGGCACTGGTGTCGCTAGGTATGCACAGATCTGTGGTTTGTGTTTTTTTTGTTTTTTTAGAAAGTGATCTGCTAGGTACCTGTCCTTTTCCCAGTCATTGCTGAAGGTAATGTTGTTACAGTTGTTAATATCAGGAGAATGGAGTCAGACTACCTGGCTTATAGATATTCATAACATACCTTGGAGTTAAAGAGAGGTTGAATTTAGGATTGGAAATCTGATCAAAACTTCAAATACCTACATGACATCAGCAGGAACAACCCTTAGTTTGTCCACCTGACAGACACATTTGCCCTGTTACCTGTTACAGCCGTACCTCAAAATTAATGTTCATATTTTATGAAGGTCTGAAACTGGACTTCTTGTCGTCTGGCAGGACCCTCACAGTAGTGTCTCCTAAGACAAGTTAACACTGTGAATGAAGATCTGGTTATTGCTTATCTAAACCTGGTATAGAGAGTGACTTGTTTTCACACTGTACTCTATCAGTTCAATCAAGTGTTACATCAAAGATTGAGGCAATGTCCCATTAAAAACAATTCTAAAAAAACTGTCCAGAACATGAAAGACCGCAGCTGTGTATTGCCACAAGCCTGTACTCACACAGAGTCACGATGACAAAGCTGTCCTTCAAGGAAATAGAAGCAAATAAAAGCAGGTCTCTCAAACCTTGCATGATCCAGATTTCTGATGGGATTCTGGGCAGCAAAACTCCACAATCAAACAAGCTCATCTGGTGACGTTTGAGTGGCGTCTTGCAGACCAGTATGAAGTCAGGATAGGATCAGGTGCCTCGCCCTTGATTTGTATCAGTGTATGGCAAAAGTCTTTTAAAAATACAAAATATTGAGTGAAATACGTTTGCCTCCACATTCTTCCGAGTCTCTACTGTCTCTCCTTTGCCTACCTGCGTTGTTTGCACATTCAGTATGACGAACTCTTGCATTCTCTCACCTGATCCTATCCTGACTTCAAGCTGGTCTGCAAAACCCCACTCAAACGTCACATGGTGAGTTCGTTGGATTGTGGAGTTTTTGCTTGAAAATGCTTCAGATGCAACCACAAGTTTTATTGATTTTTCTTGTGTGTAACGAAACCAAGCAAAGATGATTAGACCTGTTCCTGAGATCCTCAGTTTTGTAGCAGTTTCTTTCTCTTCAACCATTATTCTATCATTTAACCCTTTGACTCCTGCACCCTGTCCACCAGCATCCTGAATTGTTAACCATGCTAGCAAAATAAAAACTGAATCTTTTTTCTTCCTCACTCTATCCTCCAGCGTCTTGCAGTTAGTTGGTGGATAGGGTGAGAGAGTCAAAGGGTTTAGAGCACTATTATATAAAATCGAAAACAAGTGTGACTGCCTGCGTTCAAACAGGAACCAGAAAAAACACGAAAGAAGAATACGAACGTGTATTTAATACAACACGACAAGACAGGCGCAAATTTTCGGCTAACTGGCCTTTGTCAGGCCATACCTCTTGATTAAATATTTTCCCATTTTGTCAAACATATGCCTATATTTTCTCTTATGCATTATTTAATACTGGTATCCTTTACATTCCAAACACTATTCTTCGCTAGCACGTCATAGTTCTCATTTCCGCTCTGACATCATATTTACTCAAAAACACATTATGATGTCATCTTAGTTTATTCCTTTTCTCACATTGGACACAGCAGCAGGGAAGTTTCAGTCTTTTTCTCATAATTTTTGTATCTGGTGTTTGGGTGTTTGTAATCTTATGCTTGACAAAGGCCGGTTGGCCGAAAATTTGCGCCTGGCTTGTCTTGTATTAAATACACGTTTGTAATCTTTTTTCCTGTTTTTTCTGGTTCTTATTGTCATATAAATCTGAACTGACCCATTGCGACTGAGCTCCCAGAATCGCATGTGCCGGTATGTCAACGTAACAACTAACAGACAGAAGTTTCACAGTGTAATATGGATTTCTGGCTGTTTTTATATTTTTCCATAACCAGTATATCCATTGGAGCACACGCACACACACAAAACAAAACGAAACAAAACAAAAATTAAACCTATGTATGAGGATAGAGATGCCATGGAGCAGATTACTGTGTGCCGGGAAGTTTTTGTTTCTTCATTTGTGCATGCCTTTTTGGATAAAGTTGTTGGGAATATTCACTTCAAGTAAATCATTTTAAAAGTTCATTTCTTCTATTTTCCAGTGGTGTTTGTTTCATGCCACAGTACTGTCTACAATAAGTTTTGGTAATTTTTTACTTTTTGGTTAACCTGTTCACTGCTTCCAACCGAATATTCGTTCGGAAGAAACATATGCCTCCAGTGCCACTGACCGAATATTTGGTTGGCGACTTTTCCTGTTTTGAACCAGAAATCTCCAACGCTTTCAGTGACGTATGAGATATCAACGGAAACTTCAGTATTCCCTCTATAAATACATGCTAATTATGTATGTGTGACGTTTTATGGTCTTTTCTGCCCGTGCGGTTGAAAATGTGACCCCTTACTATTCATCGACTGTAAACAATGGTGGACGAACTCGCTTCAACATCGAGCGTCAATCAGACCCGAAAAACATTTTATGCTGCAAAAGAAGTTGCAGAAATCATTACTTGTGGAGCTGATTCTGATTTGCAGGCTGTCAATAAGAGTGAAAATGACGATAATTTAGTGCATGCAGGTGATATTTCGGTGTTGATGTCGGAAGTCGGACTTGACCTAGTTAAGAGTTGAAGTGACATTACTAGCACTGGCATGTTGAAGAGTATACTGAACAAGAAAATATCTAGTGTTGTGGGGGTTTTGTTTGCTGGATGAAGAGATATGATTTTTTCTTTATTTTAAGTCAAGACATTTAAAACTCTGTGGCACAGGCGATTCACCTTTTTATTTACACTTTGGCAGCAAAAGGGTTGAAATTGCATGATTTGAGGGTAAAGTTGCTCCCCTTTGACTATGAGACCTTTGCATTAAATAGCAGTTTAAACATGATGATAAATATGTTATTCAGTTTATGACTTCACAACAACGCACACACTTTTCTTACTGTGTGGATTTTGATAAGCAAGAAAAATGTCTTTTCTTCAAATTTTTTGGAGGTAATTTTAGTTTACCTTGTTTTATTCAGCTGCTGAGGAAGAATCCTGCTGAAAGACTGGGTGGTGGTCCTGATGACAGTGTCCCTATTAAGGTAGGCTGCATTAAATTTCCTTGTATGAACAAACGTTTATTTGTTGATCTATGTTAATTCGACATTTGTTTTGTTTTATTTCCTCAGTAGGCTTGTTTTTCATTGACTAACTGTTTTTGTAAGTAGTGTCTGGTAACCCTGTGACTGGGATTATGAGATCGTTGCTCATCTCCTGTACTTTGCTGCATTACTTTTCGAATCCTGAACAGGGTCAGATACCCAAGTTCTTTAGAAAACGGTGCAACAGCATAATCGTTCTTCTACCCTCCCCCTTCTGCCTTTCCAGGCATGCATTTTTATACAACAGTTTGTTGAAACAAATATCTCATGTGTTTCTTTCTTCTTTCTTTCCAGGAACACAGTTTCTTTAGAAATACCAACTGGGACCTGCTTTTCATGAGAGGGGTAGAGCCACCCTTCAAGCCGAATGTGGTAAGTGTACTGGGTCCATTGTCTACACTCTCTTTGATACATACATACTGTAGCATCTGCCTCATGACTGCCCTTGGAATGGACACCTACTATGCACACTTTTATCCCTCACAGAATTTTGTCATCAGTAGGAGCCTGTCAGATATTGATGCAAACAATCGTTTTACCACAATTTTCTCATTATTTCTTGCCACAGTGGAGCTTGTCTAGTTAGTCACATTTCTAGTCATCATCATCATCATCATCATCATCATGTGCCCTGCTGCATGGCATTGGCGACAGTGGCCCTCCATATGAATCTCTCCCTTGTCACTGCAAGTAATCTCCCTTCCTTTCTGCCCTCAGCCACTCGGCAAAACCATCCAATATTTTCTCTCTGGGTCTAACTGGTGCTTCTCTTTCCCTCCGGCGGACTCCTTAACCCTCTTAGCTTCGTTGCGACCGCAGCCGACAGTTCCGCCCGCACTGCCTAGCGCTTCATTACGGCCGTACCCAACCGTAAAAGTCGGCCTCAAGCATGGGCTATTTTGATCATGCACTGATCACATGTTTCTGGCCCTGGGAGACTGACAATTGGTCAAACATTCTTGGTATCATCCAATGAGATGATCTTGGGAAAATTAGCACTACACACACATCCATTCACTTATGCTTGGGCGCGAAATGTGGTTGGGGTATTTTCATTCATGCCTCGTAGCGTGTGAAAAAATGGCGATGCCCTTTGTAGCAGACGGTTTTCAATATACAGATGATTCTCCAGATTATTCAGAGGAGGAATTAAATACTACTGTTCGTAAATTAGGAAAATACGAAGAAGATGTAGCTGAGTCAGATATTGAGGTTTGTGAGGGGGAAGATGATGAAAACTGTGATTTAGGAGAGCAGACCGACACAGAAGATAACGCACCGCTGACCGCATTCCAGCGAACGTGGCACCCATCACTGGTTCTGCTGACAGTAAAGAAATTTGATCTCTGGGTCGGACCAACTTGTATACTGCCAGCTGATGCCAAACTTTAGATTATTTCTTTTTGTTTTTGTACAGACAATTAGTAAACTGTATTATGAACATTGAATGTAGTTTTGTAGTGGAAAGAAAAACAGTGATAAAAACTACCTGAATACACTGTAAATACCTGAGGAGCACTTGGTGACCACTGTAAGTACAATCACATGGAAATGCTGTTAGACACTTTAGCTAAGCCATACTCTAATTAATTACTCATCTGTATGTGTTGTGGTCATGTATAGGTGTGCTTCTCTTGTTTTCATATATATGTCTCTTATCTATTCATGTTTGGTGACATCTTTGGTGACAGTGACACGACAAGCAGTGGTTAGAAAGACATACTCACTTGGATATGGAAGTAAAGCATGTTTACCGACACCTGACAAATTTCTAGCTTTATATCTGATCAGACATGCTCACAGTGTACTCATGAACAGAGTAACCCTATTTTGGGAGAAAAAGCTTCAGAAAATTCGAAATCTAGGGGCAGTTCAGCTCTTTAGAATGCAAATACAAGAGGGTTAAAGAACCTCTTCCGAGACGTCCCCCCTGATGCAATTTTCCAGTTTTACAAGAGATCAGTAGATTTCACCTGATATGGTTTAACATCTGAATATGGTTTTCGTAATTGCGTTTTAATTCTTTCACCACGTAGCTGTGCAGAGTGGGTTTTCACCAGAGGCGGGCCACTCTCTAGCTGACTGTAGCCTGGAGACGAGCTGTTTTTGCTGCTTTTCAAACTTGATATTTCTGGGCTTTATTCAGAAGTTTACTTTAAGTGTTTGGTATCACTAGAAAGAGCAATCTTTGTTCTATGACACTGTTGTATTTGTTTGATTGTTTCTTATTATTGAACCGCCACTCAAGTATATAGAGGTACCCAATGCAAAAAAAGTAAAAGTTGTATTCAACATATAACATGCACACATTTTTTTCAAAACATCACATAAGATAAAAAAATGAGAGAAATTCTCACTTACTTCAACCATCCAGAATGCTGATCTGGTGTGTCTTACACAGAAACACACAAAAACCAGATGAAAACTGTTGACTTTATCCACATCCAGCACAAAACTGTCTCCTCACAGAAGGTGCACCCATTTTACTCGGATGTTTTCACAGTTTCTTACTCTGATGTTTTCATAGTTTGTGTGTTATGAACTTCACTGCAGATAAAGATGATGAAAAGTACATTGTCTCATCCAGCACAAAACTGTCTCCTCACAGAAGGTGAACCCATTTCACTTTGATGTTTTCACAGTTTCTGTTATGAACTTCACTGCAGATAAAGATGATAGAAAGTACATTGTCTCATCCAGCAGAAAACTTCCTCACAGAAGGTGAACACATTTTACTTTGATCTTTTCAGTTTCTATGTTATGAACTTCACTGCTTCCACAACAAAATTGTCTTCTCACTGAAGATGCCCACATTTCTTGCATTTTGTTGTTGTTGTTACAATCACATATTACACAGTGCATAACGTGTGTGTGTGTGTTTGTATGTGTGTGTTGTGTGTGTGTGTGTGTGTAAAAAGTGGTTATTGTTTAGGAAAATCAGTCTTCTTGTAGTCTTTTTTTGTGTGATAGTCTGTAAAACACAGATCCACACACAATGCCTCACCACAATCAGGGCACCAATAGTTGGTCAGTGGCCGTTTGTTTTTCAGTTCTTTTACAGTGGCACCACACTTTTTCATTTTTACATAGCACACACATCAGTTTTTTCGTGGTTTGGGTTGTGTCGGGGTGGATGGAAGCTGTTTTGGGAAGTGTCGGCCCTTCAGCCTGAAATTGGGATGCCTGGGTCTAGCAGCAGCAGCGACAGGAGGCACAATTTCAGTGGGTGGGAGATCCAGGAGGAGAGACTTGATGACATCTTCAAGTGGCATTCTCTTCTTGTTCCTGCTCTTCCTGTGCTTAATCAGCAGGATCATGGTCTGAATGGTGAACAGATGGAAGAAGGGCTTTTTTCATCACTTCATGGTCTTGCGGTGCATGGGGAAATAAGCAATGAGTTGATCACTCTGGTCCACCCCTGCCATGTTTTGAATATAACTGATTATATAGCCTTTGGCTTTTCTTTGTTTTCATACTTGGCCTGGACTCCTTCTAGGACATGTTTGTACATGATGGACAGAGTGAGCACCTCCTTCTTGTCCTTCCACTTGCAGCACACCACACTGCCCCTCCTCCTGTAGTCCACTTGTCCTCTCTGTAGCTGATGGTCTGCCAGGTCACGGGGCATCTCCTTCCTGTTCTTCCGCACTGTGCTGCACACCACAGTATCACATGCCGCGAGAGTGGCACATATCTTTGGCTCACAATAGTAGTTGTCGATGTAAAGGTGGCCTTTATTCAGCAGTGGTGCCATCAGCCGCATCACCACATCATAGGGCTTGTTGCTGACCTCTCGCTGGGCACAAAACATTTTTAACCGGTAGACATACCCACTCTTACTTTCGCATAGTTCATAAAATTTAAAACCCCATTTTGTGGGTTTGTCTTTCATGTACACGCAAAAGCGTGAGCGGCCTTTCAAAGGGCACATGGCCTCATCTACACATATATCTCTCTCAGGATAATCATCATCATCATCATCAGGTGCCCTGCCGCATGGCGTTGGTGATCATGGACTTCCATCTGTCGCTATCTCTTGTTGCCCCAAGCATCTCCTCCACCCTCCTCGTCTTCAGCCACTCCGTAAGTCCGTCTAGCATTTTCTCCATGGTGCTCTCTTTACCTCCAGCTTTCCCGTTGTGACCAGGTGCTCCAAATCCCCCTTCCTCATAAAATGGCCTATAAATGTTGCCTGTCTTTTCCTAATCTTCCTTATGAGTGATCTACTCGTGTCTGCCTTATCAAGACTGTCTCGTTTGTTTTCTTTGCTGTCCATGGAACTCTCAACATTCTTCTTAGAAACCACATCTGGGCTGCCTCAATCTTGTTCTGGCTTTGCTTGTTGACTGTCCACGCCTCACATCCGTACAACAGTATTGGTTCTATATAACATTCAAGAACTCTCTTCCTGATGTTAATTGATATGCATTTGTTGGTAAGAATGTTTGTCATTTTCTTGAATGCTGTTTTGGCTTGACCGATTCTGCCAGCTGTTTCCGATGTGCATCTGCCGTCTGATGAAATGACCGTTCCCAGGTATTTGAACTTATTAACCTGTGTCAAGGTTGTGCCATTTGCTGTTATTTTGCATGAGGGGATTTCATGTTTTTTACTGATCACCATGACTTCAGTTCAATAATGACTTCAGGATAATATACCTCCTGAAATCTCTCCTGAAGGTGAGACAGGAAAGGTCGAATCTTGTGGATGGGGTCATGGCCCTCCTGGCCGTATGGAATGAAGTCTGCATTGTTGTTCAGGTGCAGGAACTTAATTATTGCTGTGAAGCGCTCCTGTGGCATCAGCTGTGCGGCATAAGATGAATGTGCGGCAGGATGCACAGTCCAGTAGTCTGTGATCTTGGGTTTCCGCACCAGTCCCATATGGAGGCAGATGGCCAGGAACTTCTTCAGTTCATCTACTTTCAGCTTCTACCAAGTAAAGACGCTTCGACTTGGAAGTGGGCCCTTTTCTTCCTCTGCCTTGATACATGATGCCGCATAAATATTTGTTTCTGTCCTAATGCGACGCAGAATGGTGTCAGTTAGGAAGAGCCGATAGACATCAGTGGGCTTCGGATTATCTCCCAGATCAACCTTCAAGCCAGGTATACCTGCACAAAATAATAATGTATTGTAATTTGTGCTAACTTTTTTGTGTAAAACTATGAGGAAAAAGAAAAGTCTATCTCTCTGTCTCTCTATCTATATACAGATCTATCCATCTCTCTCTCTCTCTCTCTCTCTCTCTCTCTCTCTCTCTCTCTCTCTATATATATATATATATATATATATATATAGTGTGTGTGTGTATGACCTCCCACCACGAAATCAGTCTTAACTTGCATTTTGCGCATTTTGAGGTATACATATCACTGGAAAGTGTACTCCTCTTTGTGCTTTGTATCTGCTTCTATGCTAGCTGAATGGGTAGCGCAAACTGTTAGATTTGAGGTTTTACGACATGAGAGATAATTCCTACATGACTCTCAAGAGTTATGTCCTTTGATTAATATTATGAAAATTCTCCCTGCTTCCCTGTTATTTCTTTGGTATTCTCTTGCTAATGTTAATTGATAGGTATTTGTTGGTAAGAACACTTTATCTGCTTTAACTCACTCGGGACGGAGAGTTTTTCCCCTTGCGTTTCCCCAGGGACGGCCCATTTTGAAGGGTTAGGAAAAAAATCACAAAAAATACAAAACATAAAGGAACAAAATGAAACTTTCAGATCTGAATATTCACATGCTGGGTTAGTTCATGCCAAAATATTGAAGTTCTTCCTTGAATATTTCTTCTTCATGTGCCATGTTGAAAATACCCCAAATTTTGTGGTCAGGATCACCGTACAGTCATGCATTGATCAGCTCCATGAACACACAGACAAAGGTGAGAAGGTCTTTGTATGCACAAAACAACATGAATAAAGTAGACTTTGCTCAGGGTAAAAAGAAAAAAGATTATTAGTGATCTTATATGAATAAATGTTACAAATTGTTACACAGGGGAATTATGGGGGCGTGGCACTCAAATGAGACATGCAGGCCACAAGAGCCAGAGAACGGAGGCAAAGTGGGAGAAAAACTAAAATCTTCGCACCAGTCATGCATAGGAAAGTGAATGAAACCTCCACCAGACATGCGACTCACTGTGCTCGGCCCGCTGACTGCTCGCCTCTCGTGACGTGAATGCCCACCTCCCTCTCCCACTTCACTGTCGTCTGAAATTGGGTCAGTCAGTACCTTCTTGCTGGCAGCTCTCATCACTTGATACACTTTTACCATTATCTTCAGCATACTTCACGATGTCCAATCCTTCAGTCTGAAACACTTCAATCACTTCAGCAGTGGTAAAACGCCGCTGTCGCGATCTACTTTGTTCGAAAACTTGTACTCGCCTGCGACGCCATTTTCGACACAATTGCAGATTACCAGTCGTATGGGGTGCCAAAGTCAATCGTTTCCCTACAAGTGTATGGCTACGGAATCTCACGAAGTAACTTTCCACTTGGCCCTTGACATGTTTGCAGTGACCAGTGTGGCTATGGTAGGTGTGGAAGGTCTAAAGGGGAGCGTCGAAAAATCTTTAATTATCAAAACCGCTATAGCGTTCCGTCGTACGGAACCGTGGTTTTCATCACGACCACTATAGCGTTCCGTCGTACCGAGTGAGTTAATGCTGTTTTATCTTGGCTGATTTTGCTGGCTATTTGTGATGTGCATCTGCCATCTGTTGAGTTGGCTGTTCCCAGATATTTAAACTTATTAACCTGTCTCAAAGGTTACACACGGGCCTCACATTCTACGCTTATTCATACCTTTTAAATAATGAAGAAGCACCATGGTGTATACCATGTGACGAGCCGTTGAGCATCAGACTTGTCCTCCTTGATTGGTGTGACTTGTACGATGTGAGACATGAGCACTTCAAGGCAGATTCCTTATTAACTCCATGAGTGCTGATAAATTAAAATTTACCGAGCTCTGAGAGCCTTCTGTGGTGCATACAAATGTAAAATGTACGGAGGTAGTTTGACACACATTTCAGCCTAATGTAAGTGGGAGAGAAGCACTGATTGATGTTGTCAGTCTCAGAGAGAGTTCATTAAAGTGACTGGTTTCCCTTACATGACTTTTTGACCTATGCAACCCTCACCAGATTGGTTTTATTTATCTGAAAAGAGAAACTGGTTTTCAGCAAAATGTCAACACCAGGACTGTCTTGCAATCCTGCGTATTTTCATCCTTTGAAAGCATGTGAGTTGAGTCAAGAACTTATCAATGATTGCAGGATGATTCAGAAGACAATTCTGACACAAGAAGAGGTTGAAAACAGCAGTAGTTACTCGCTGTTGGTATGAAATGTGCACCAGACAGACGTGACACGAAAAGTATTGATCCTACGAGCACGCGACACAAAGGATTTGTGGCTACTAGCCAACGCCTTCACACTGTTGAAATACACAGTCAGGACAATGTAGAATAATCCACCATCTCCAGTGAGTACTGTTAAAAGCGGCAGGGGGAGGACTAGGGTAATGGAGTGGGGTGTTTGGCGGCAGCGGACAACGTGGCCAGGTCAAGCGACTTAGTGCACTAGCACACTGCGACTCATTGTAGCACGTTAGCAGTCGGTGATCTGTCAGTAGGTGATCATCTGAAGTCTGAATACTTTTAGATTTCATCAGGAGGGCCATATCTGCTATTTTGTCTTTTGTTTTTTTGTTTCTGTTGTGAGCGGTTATGAATCTTTTATGGGAATTTCCACAAAATATTACAAATATGTAATAAATTCAGGAAATTACTACATAAATCATCTGAAAATACATTTATTCATGCCTAATGCATCATTCTGTGTAACTTCATGCATAGATTCCCACAAATATGGAAGCAGCAGTTGTTTTATTGTACATGGTAGTGATGCGACATTTTTTCCCGGCACATGGAAAATACTGTATGTCAAAAAACGTCAGCACTCTAGGGGCTAAAGAATGTCTTCCGAGATATCCCTTCTGATGCACTTTTACAGTTTTTTACAAGAGATCAATAGATTTCATCTGATATGATTTTACGTCCGAGTACGGTTTTCTTTAATTGCATTTTGGACTTGCAAGGTTAAGGGTGAACATGGTTTTTAACTGTTGTCTTCTTTCTTAACCTGGTTGTCATTTTTGATGTGATGTTAGCCCTGATATGGCTTTTTAGTTGGCTGGGCTATAAGCAGTATGAACTTGAACCTGAACTTGAATGCGATTAGAAGGACAAGGTTCTACAATTCCAGACCTTCTGTTTCGGCCTCTCTCCGGCCCCATATGTCTTCATGAAGGTGGTCAGAGAACAAGCCTATCTACCCCACAGAGATGCCATCCATCTCTTGCTACATGGACGATTGGCTGATTCTGGCAGATTTCTAGGAAATATGCTAGTCCCACACTCAGAAGGTTCTACGTCTCTGCAGTCACCTGGTTTCCACACAGATCCCCGGAAATGCGAGCTCATTTCCTCCCAGTCATTCAAAACACTGGAAATGAGGTTCAGTAACCTCAGTATGACAGTCTATTCAATGCCAGCGAAGCTCCAGAAGCTTTGGCTGAAACTTGATTCTCTCCAGAGCTCTCCCTCAGATTCAACCAGGCAGATCTCCTCCCTCCTCCAGTCCTCCCCCTCGGAAACACCCACTCCAAAGAGCCTTCAGAGCCTGCTGGTCTCAGCTCTCAAGCGATTGGAACCAGCAGATCACTCTAGGACCTTTGTTGCTAGACACCATCCAAGTGTGGGTCAAGGCTCTCCGAGCTGGAGGAAGGAATCCTTCCTTCCTTCTGCCCCTCACTGACTAGCCCTATACACCAACCCTCATGCATACGGTTGGGGACCGACGTAGCAGTATCTCATGCCTTTGGACTCTGGTCCCAGACAGAGGCCCTCCTCCACACAAATGTTCTTGAAGTGGAGGCAGTCTTTTGAGTCATGAAAGCCTTCCAACCCCTTATACAGAACAAAATAGTCAGTTTACAGATATCACAGCTTGCTGTGTGAACATATTGGGGAGGGGGTGGGGGAGCTCGCCTGCTCTCTCAGGGCAAATAGATGATCTCCTCTGCTGATGCAGGGTGAACAAGATCTTTTTCCCAGCAGCTTATAGGGAAGTTGAACATCATAACTGACTCCCTGAACAGGGGCCATTCGATCATTCAGACGGAGGGGATCCTCAAACCACCAAACTCTCCAAAGTGTTTGGGACAACAGCTTCATCCCAGTGATAGGTCTTTTTGTGACAAAGTTCAACAAGAGACTCCTGATCTGTGGAAGCTCTAGTAGAGATGCCATGTCCCTGAACTGGTCTCCCCTGATCAGCTACTTTTATCCTTTCCTGATCCTTCACCAGGTACTCGGGAAAGCGCAGCAAGAGAAAGCCTGCACGATTCTCATTGCCCCCTGCACGATTCTCATTGCCCCCCACCCCTGGCACTCCCAGCCTTGATTCCCTGAATTCAAGTGTCTGTCACACAAGCCCCCTTTGGAGCTGCCTCCAGGCCAGGGTCTACTCAGGCAACCCCATGCCAACTTGGCAGCGCTTCGCCTGCATGCATGGCCCCTATGCAGGCCATCCTGCCAGCACTGAACAAAGAGGCAAGCCCTTCTTCCCCTTCTCAGTCAAGTACCAGAGTCATATCAGCGGCTCTCTCAGCAGCAGGACCTCTTCCTGCTACCTACTGTCTAGGAAAAGCACCAAGCCTGTCTATAGCTACAAGCGGAAGAAGTGGCTCCTCTGGTGCAACTCAAATGAGGTGCACCCCCACTCTCCTCAGAGTAGAGCTGGCAAATTTCCTAACCTATCTCTGCCAAACTGAGAGAATCTCCTCAAGCACTCTAACCAGTGGCCTCTGTCTGGAACCAGATTATAGATCTGCAATCTGCACTAACCTTCAGCAACTTCGGCAGGAGGGAGGGGAGTGTCTCTTTTCAACAACTTCCTTCTCTGCAAAGTCTCCAGGGGTGTATCAGCCCTAGAGGCTAAAACCCCCTCTAGGGTTCCTAAATGAAACTTTGCTCTCATTCTAGATGCCATTAGGCGTCCACCGCTTTGAGCCATTAAGCATGATACCTTTCTCCCTCCTCTTGCATAAAACTGCCTTCTTCCTGGCCCTCGCTACTGCCTATTGCCACAATGAAATCCACTCTTCAGGTGGAGGCAGAGAAGATGTTGGGTTCCATTGCAGCAAGGACTAATCTCTCTCTCTCTCTCTCTCTCTCTCTCTCTCTCTCTCTCTCTCTCTCTCTCCCCCCCCCCCCCCCTTGCCAGAATTCCTGGTCCAAGACCCAACAACTAGGTTCCAGAACCCTTTCCAATAGAATTCTGTCTGGTCTCCTTCCTACACCCCCAGAGATGCCCAAGATGAGAACCATCTCCTATGCCGTGTCTGATGCTTCAGACACTACTGGCATCGCTCAGCCCCATTGAGATCATCTCAGTGGAGACTTTTTACTTCTGTTAACAAATGATACATACCAAAGATATTGCAGCACCCACTATATCAGGTGGCTGTCCATCAGGGCATGCAAGGAGACTCGGTCATCTTCCCTTTTGGATCATTCCCTGTCCCATGAACTCCGGGCCCTCTCAACCTTAGCTGCCTTCCGTCACTCACTCTCCATTCAAGATGTACGAAAAATAGCATTCTGGCACTAGAAATCCATCTTTATTAACTACTACTTAAGAGATCTTCAGGTCTCCGTCCCAGAAGGTCGTTCACGATCTCCTTCATTGTGGCTAATACTATCTTCAGTACCTCCAGCAGACAGCCGAGATCAGGGGTTCTGTCCGCCTTCCAGTCTTTAAATTCTGCATTAGTTAGATATGGTAGAGTGTATGATGCTATACAAGGAATTTGTGAGAAAATACCCGTTCATCTAGTACGCTTACTATATTCAACTCGTAGACTCACCCTACTTGACCCTGTCAAGACTCTCCTCACAGGCCTGGCATACAAAGTCCATGAAAAAAGGATCAGATGGGATGTTCACCGCCTGGAGGCATCTTTTGAACAAGTTCTCGGCAAACAGTGGGTAGGTTACAGCCAAAAATAGAGGGATCGTATATGCCACTCCTTATTAGTTGGATGTGGTAAGTGTACGAACTGAACGGGACTTTACTTGAAAATTTGTCAGTTGGAGAATAACCTCATTTAGTTACATCTGTTAGTCCTGCCAAAACTGTACTCCAAAATGTGACAAAATGTTGTCCAGTTTGGATATCACTCGGAAACTGTATATAGTGATGACATTGGTAACAAGCAGCTTACTTTTATTGTATTCTTTCTTTCCACCCGTACTGGAAGGTGTCATGGGAGATGAATGAATCGGATTCAAAACCAAAGTTTGCCACTGGTTTGGAATCTGATTCACTCATGCACATCCTCAACACTCAGCACATACACATGTACACATGAATATGCGTACATTACACTGATAAGCATGCACACTTGCGCATACTCCTGTATTTGTTTGTGTCTCCCTGTAGTTTGCATTTTCATATGTTGTCTTTCTTTTCGCAGCAGAAAATAAGGCTGGCAAAGTTGGAATTTTATTTCTTTTTATCATTACAGATGTGGAATTCAATCTGGTCTCAGTGAGGAAAGTACAGTGTCAGTGTGTTGTGCAATTTTTCCCCTTTGTTCTGCATGCATATTTTGTTTATCAGTGAAAGTAGACACTTTTCATGGAACTTCAGTGTATTGTCTCTTCTGAAAGACAAGCACCTAGACCACCACTCATTGTCTTCTGGAGAAGGGGGGGGGGGGGGGAATCCCTGTTTGACTGGGACTTGAGCCGAGATTATTACTATTATTTTCTTATACAGGTGCTTTACCCATTAGGCAACACAGTCAACATTTATCAAAGTCCCCATTGCTGTACCCTTTTGTTATCAATGGATTGTCCTCTTTATGTGTTCAGAATAGTGAGGAGGATACCAGCCAGTTTGATACAAAATTTACGCGTCAGACACCTGTTGACTCCCCTGATGATACCATTCTAAGCGACAGCATCAACCAGGTGTTCAAGGTAAATAGACCACAAAATGATCTTTCTGTGCCTATTGAAATATTGGTCTTTCTTTCTCCTTACCAGGTATTGATTACATGTTGAGACATTCCGCACATATTGGTTACTGACCCTAGGTATTTGTAAAAGGTCATGCTGTCAGTGTGCCTTGCCCTGGTATTTACATACCAGCAAAGGACTACCTTCATTGGTAGAAACACACACACACACACACAAACAACACACACACACACACACACACACACACACACACACACACACACACACACACACACACACACACACACACACACGTCTTCTTTCTCGGTCGCTGCCTTTCCATCCTTCTGCCTTGTTCTCCACCCGTCCTTCTCTGTCTCTTGTTTTCTGTCTGCCTTTGTCTCTTTCTGTCTGTCTGTCTGTCTATATCAGTTTGTCTCTGCCTGTCAAATCTTTGTTTGTTCAAGGTTGTTTTATTAGTGTCATCAGTGAATGAAGAAGTTGTGAAGTGTTTTGCTGATTACCAATACAAAACGTTAAATCTGTTACAACATAATCACTGTATAAACTGTAGTTTTGTTCTACTTGTGTTATCACCGCAGCTGAGGCGCCATGACCTTTATGAATATGTCATCTATCTCTCTGTCTGTCTGTCTGTAAGTCTCTCATCGTCATACACTGTACCATATCCAACTAGTATAGAGTGGCATACATGATCGCTTTATTTTTGGCTGTAACCTAACACAGTGTTTGCCAAAAATTTGGTCAAAAGATGCCGAAAATTTGGTCAAAAGATGCTGTCAGGTGGCGCCACATTCCCCTGGTCACCCTTGTTCTTCATGAACTTGAGTGTTGATTTTTTTTTTTACTTTCAACACATGTTTGTGAGCAGACCCATTACCACAGCACTCCGTCTTCTCACAGCCCTCTCAGCCTGATCGCCATTTACCTCAACATCGCACTGCTGTCTGTCAGGAGTCTACTTTGGGAAGATGTCCAACTTAACCCCATCTAGGCGGATGTCGCTGACTGGTGTCTTTCTCTGGATCTTTGGGGGGAAAAAAGGAGAAAGGAAAGTCGCAGCTGGACGCCCAGATTTCTTGGTGTGGATCAGAGTATCTGCAATCATGCCCTGATGATGGCAACAGCCAAGCAATGTACCACCTCCTGGACTTGAACTTAAAAAAAAAGAGCAGTAAAAAAAATCAAAAGATCCAAGTCTGCCCATGAACTTGTATTCAGTAGTGATCGCAGGCTGGTTGATTGTAATCTCCTTATCATATCGTTCTTCGTCTCAAATGGAATCAAGTTCAGTGTAAGTGTACTTGGTAGTGACAGCCTTGTTGTCGTACCACCTGGCTCAACTCCTTTTCTGAATGAAATGGAACATGTTTTAAGTAGCATTCACTTGTCACTTGTTTTGAAGAGGTTTGCTCCCCAAAATTACATATCTACCATTCCGCCCATGTCGTTGTTGGGGAGCTTGAGATCACAGTGATCCCTTGAGCTAAGCTGATGGGGGCTACTGGTTGGAAAGCTTTGTTTTTTAATTTTTTAATTAGCGACAATCCTGATAACCAAGGTAGTTAAGTGGACTTGACTTGACAGTGTAAATTGATGCCCCTGGTAGGGTTACCCATGTTGGACAGGTCAAGGGGGAGGGATGAGACGTAGTGTGGTTCCACATTCATTTCCATTTTGATCATCTCCATCTTTACATTCACGAGTGGTTGCTGTAAGCAACCCGTAATCTGTGCTCAAGTAACTTGGCCAGGGGATAGGTGGCTGTACGTTAGTCAGTTGTGAAAGTACACTTTCTGGATTCATGCGGGACGGTTCCAGTTGGGACAGACGCCAAGAGATTGGCCATCCATTGTCCCTTCCCCAGCACAGCAGCTCTCCTGGGGCGACCATCAAATTTCTGCCAACGTTGAGCTGATGCTCATAATAAAACCAAAGAAAACTAAAAGGAAAAGAGACTACTATGGTGACTCAGATTCCGAAGAAGAAGTTCGGCAAGAAATGGGCTTCTGGGCAGCATGGCTGATTGTGGCAGGTACAGATGATGAGAAACTGCTGTCATCGCTGAGTCCCTTTGTAATTCAAAAGGGATTTCAGGCCCTCATCAGCAACCCATAGACAGTTGATTAACCCTTTCCCATTTTATCCCGCCGCAGCCCGCCGACCGAGAAACCCCGCTTTTTATTTACACCGGCCGCCTGTCACTTAGGCCTGGTGGGGAATTTCCATCACGCTCTAAGCACGAAGGGTTACACACACCTCATCAATGAAGTTTCCCGTGAAAGTCAGGATTAACCAATGAAAGAATGATACTGAGTTTGGTACCACACATCGCCTCATTTACAAGATATCGGTCAGCATCTGACCTTTTCATTCGCACGCTTTCGGAAATCTCCGAATACTAGGAAGAGTTTCTGAGCAGAATCTGCAAATTGGAAAGGGTTAAAAAAAAAGTGCCGAAATGGAGATTACCTTGTTGAGTGCAAAGACCAAAAACAGTCTGAATGTCGTTAGAAATGCTGGTGGATTGCAGAATGAAAGTTTCTCCACACAGGGGATTAAATAGCACCTGGAGGGTTATCAAGTGCCCCGAGCTGAGGGGGAGTTCCTGTGGAGAAGATCAGGATGGAACTGAAGAGTCAGGGCGTTGTAGAGGTACACCGGGCCATGTTCCGGAAGGGTTTGGAGAAAGTCATGACAAACACATCGTTCCTGACGTTCTGCTGACCGGTGATTCCATAGGCTTTGAAAACAGGTATCTCAATGTTAAAGTGTCATTGTGTGTTCCATCACAGATGTGGTGTTTTCACTGCCAAAAATTTGGGCATATCGGAGACAGATGTACCGACACAAAAAAGTGTGTCATGTGTGCCAGGGAAGCACATGAAGGAACATGTGAAGGACTACCAGTTTGTCAAAAATTGTGGAGGTAGCCACACTTCATCCTCCAAAAGCTGCCCCATATGGCAAGTAGAACAGACAATACAATGAGTGAAAACAGGAAGAAGGATAACCTTCCATGAGGCCAAACAATTCGTGTTAAGCCAGCAGCTCATCTACGACGAAAAACTACACATCAGTTGTTAAGAAAGTGAATCAAGTCTCCATCACCAGTCAAACAGATCTAACATGGTCTAAGACAAGTTTGCAAAACATAAAGGCCCTCAGCTGGGGCGTTTAACCCGCTGTTAATCAGGCTGCTCACTAGTCGAAACCAACTAGCTAGTGCTGGACAGCCTGGGAAACCCAGTCTTCCTGGGAAAACCACCCTCCCGCCCCGGCCGTCTGGGAGTAGCTCAACAGTGAGTGGGGGAGGGCAAAAAGTGATACTCATGGAGATGAAGAAATCTCCTCCAGCGCTTAACCCTTTCAGTGCCAGAGAAAAATGTAAACATGTGCTTCCCCATTGCCGGGGAATTTTGAGAATTCGATGGTAATAATTAACAAAAAATTCTGGTGCAAAAACTGTAAGAGATACAACAAAGAAACATAAGTGTTTTTTGAATGAAAATGAACGAGGATTCTGAATCTGGGCTTATTTTTCTCTTAGCTTGATTGCAAAGACCTGTCCAGGCATTCCAAAGTGGAAATAAATTTTTTGTCTTGTCGAAAAAGTAAGTTTCCATCTCTACAGATTGATACCCAACACACTCACAAAAAAAACCCCCAGCTGAAAATGACTTGTTTGTTGTCAGTTTACATACATAAATGAAAACAAAACATATGACATCATGGAATGTTCATGAAATGATTCTAAACTCATGCAGACAAATAAGTAAGTAACCATCCCAACAATGATAGACCTGGTTTCGGTAAACATTAAAGTGATTGTACTAGACACTGAACAGTCAGACACTGAACAGTCAAACTAGATGACAGTCAGTGTATTCAGACACTGAACAGTCAAACTACATGACACTCATGAATTGGTTCTCTCTGTTCTTCAGGTTCTGCAATCAAAACAAGAGAAAATAAGCCCAGAATCAGAATCCTTATTCAAATAAGTCAATCAGCTCATGCTCATTAGTGAGAAACAGCTGGAAAAAGCATAGCACATGTCCCCAGTTCCCACTTTCAATCCTGGATTTCATAAAAATTGAGGAATGTCTGACTGTTGTCCATTTGGAGGCCAACAGATTTTCAGTGAGCGAAACACTTCGCTGATCGCCACGCCCCCTGCCATGCCTTCTAACTGGGGCACAGCTCCTCTGCACCTCTCCTCTCCCTCTCCCCCTTCTCATCTTCCCCCCTTCCCACACCACGAACACGTGCGTGACCCCTCTCACCATCACGTTCACTGCTGTTGGGTCCGAAGTGTCACGGCCTGCGCGCTCGCCACTCGCACTGACCACGGCAGTCGCGGTCTGACTCGTACTTGTTATCGTCTGCTTGCATCGATTCAGCCAGCAAGCGTTGAATGTCGGCGTGGTCATTGTTACTTTCTCCATCCTCATGTTGAAGCGAATCATCAGATAACAAATTCTCTCAATCGTCATCATGCTGTAAAATCATTTGAACGGCCTCTAGAGTCGTGAAAGTCCGCTGACGTGAGCCACCGTTCCGGCTTGTCGAAGATTGCGTCGCCATTGTGCTCCATTTCACGTGGTCCAGTTACCAAATCATTAGCGACAATAAAGGTGTCTTCCCTATGACGTATCCTAATTTACATCCTATTTTTATATTGTAGACACTTATAGCTCACTGTGCAGCGTTCCTTTGTGCTGACTGGCTCACACAGTTGTGAACGAAAAATCAGAGAACTCCTACGACGTCAGCGACGGCTTATAGGCAATATAGCAACACCTTTTGTACGATGTCAGCTGACGGCTTATAGGCACTGAACTGGTTAAAAGGCCTAAGTCCCCGCTGCCTGCAGGCAGATTAGCCATCAGGTCTGACAGCCTGAAAAAAGCAGAAAAAAAAAAAAACCTTGGAAAATGAATAAGCTCCAGTGTGGGTTGAGGAAGCAGAAAAAAAAATCCCTGGAAAATAAATAAGCTCCAGTGTGGATTGAGGATGATGAAGTGGATATGGACTGAATTTGCCTACAGTTGTTTCCATGGATAATGAAGACTATTGTCCGTTGGAACATAAGAGGTATCAACTCCAATTTAGAGGATTTCCGGCTACTTTACCATGACCTGCAGCCAGTTGCACTGGCTCTACAAGAAACGTTAATATGTGAAGGAAAAGTTTCTCTCTAGTGGATTTCAACATTATTTCAAAATCAGTACAACCTAAAGATGGAAGAGTAACAGGTGGAGTGTCTTTGCTCCTACACAGGTCTGTTTTGTTTAACCCTGTTAATCTGAACATTTCTTTGGAAGCAGTAGCAGCAAGGGATCTTTAGACAAAACCATAACCATTTGCTTTCTGTACCTACATCCATCTGTTCCTGATACAAAAGAAGAACTGGTTGATCTGATTGAGGAACTTCCAAAGCCTTTTCTGTAGTTGGATAATTTGAATGGCCATTCCCTGCTTTGCGGTAGTGAAGATACTTCAGCCGCTGGTCTCTTGCTGGAAAACACCCCCGAATTAGACTTATGCTGTCTAAACAATGGATCTCTGACTTATATTCATCCTGTAAATGGTACACTTTCCTGTTTAGATCTGTTAATGTGTGATGCTTCACTGGTCTTAGACTGTAGGTGGAGAGTTCTTGATGATCTGCATGGAAGTGACCATCTTCCAGTTGCCTAACAAATACACATGTCGAACATGAATCCTTACTGGAACGCTTAAAATTTTACAAGGCTAACTGGGATTTATTCGCAAGGACTATCCAGAGCGATTTAGAGGAAGAGAAAGTCCTGCAAGGTGATGATCTGGTAGATATTCTGACACAAGTCATCCTGAGTTGTGCCAAAAAAGCAATTCCTACATTGTCAAAGAAACCTCACATGCCTAAAACACCGTGATTTACTTCTGATTGTAAGCAAATAAAACAAGACCGCAAGAGAGGTCAGCGCTGCATCTTCCAAACTCCATCAGCGGATAACGTGCGGACTCATCCAAAACTCTGAGTCGGTATGTCTTTAAAACAAGTAAATGACAGCCATGGAGAGACTTTTGCTCCAGAATGATGTCCTGAACTCCAAAAAAGAAAGTGTGGAAGATAATAAAAAAAATTAAAGGGAAAAATATATGTCCCACTGTCAATCATCTGAAACTGACAGATAGTCTGATTACTGACAGAAAGCTGTTTCAAACCTGTCAGCAGCCCCATTGAAAACAAGTCTTCCATAGCCAATAAATCAGTACTTTTCCATGAACACAAATCCTTGAAAGAAAAGAGAGCCTGTAACTTCATCTGTGATAATGTGGAAGTGTACAATTTTCCACTGATGTTAGGCAAATTAAAAGGTGCTCTTCTGACTTGCTCTGATTTTTTTCCTGGCTGCTCTGACTTTTCTCCTGGCCTAGATGAAATTCATTACAAATTTCTGAAGTATCTCCTGGAAAAAGGTTTAGAAACTCTCTTGCAAGTGTACAGTTACATATGGACGACAGGATTCTTTCCTTCCTTGTAATTACAATATTCATGTAGCGCAAAATCTTGATAAAAATCAAATCTAAGCACTGAGCATACACATAGGCACGCATGCACACACACGCACACACACTCATACACATGGCTAAAAGTTGGGAAAAAGAAGAAAAGCAATGGAAAATTATATATAAGTGTACTCAAAGTAGGAAAAAAAAGAAGAAATCAATATAAAACATATTATATACAAATATATATTGCAATGTGATTCCACACCGAGTGGAGACAGGCTGCAGTGGGGGTTGAGTGTGGTCAGGATTTTATGCAGAGGAGAAAAGGTGAGTTTTGAGAGCGGACTTGAAGGAGACAAAAGTAGGTTGCTGAAGGACTGAGAGAGGAAGTTTGTTCCAGGAGAGTGGACCAGAGACAGAGAAGGCACGTGGACCATAGGTATTAAGCTTAGTGCATGGAAAGCGAAAAGTGAGAAGATTGGAGGCAGAGCGGAGAGTACGTGAGGGAACATAGATCTCAAGTAGGCTTGACAGGTAATCGGGGGCTGTGTTATTAAGACTTTTGTAGCAGATGGTGTCTAGTTTGTACTGTATGCCTTTGATACAGGGAGCCAGTGAAGTTGTGCCAGGAGAGGGGAGATGTGGTCAGTTTTTTTCTTTTTGAGTACAAGGCGTGCAGCATTGTTTTGGATGCGTTGTAGGATGTGAATGGTGGAGGCAGGAAGACCAGACAGGAGTGAATTGCAATAGTCAATGCGAGACATTATGAAGGAAAGAACGAGTTTTGCAGTTGTTTTGACAGAAAAATACTTCCTGATCAGGCTTATACGATGGAGGTGATAGTAGCAAGATCCAGCAGTTTGAGAAACAAAGTTATTCATGGATAGGGTAGAGTCAAGGTAGACACCAAGGTTCTTAGCTGAATCAGAAATTGGGACTGATGTGTTACATAATGGGAGAGAAAGAGGAGGCAGCTGAGAAAGTTTCTGATGGGTGCCAATGAGGCTGTCTGTCTTGTCGTCGTTGAGCTGAAGTTTATTGTATGTCATCCAGTTCTTAATGTCCGAGTAACAGTCAGTGGTGCGAGTCAAGAGGCGCTGTACATTGTCAGGTGATCACTGTCTTGAAGTTGGGTGTCATCAGCATAGAAGTGATATTTATAGAGTGGAAGTTGATGATGGTGGACATGGGGGAGGTGTAAAGAGTGAAAAGAACAGGGCCAAGGACAGATCCTTGTGGAACACCACAGGTCAGGTATGCAGGTTGAGAGTAAGTGCCATTGATGAGAACAGTTTGTTTTCTGTTTGATATATATGAAGTGAACCAATAGAGAGCAGTGTCAGAGATGCCAAAAGTGTGATGGAGTCTAGAGAAGAGAATACCATGATCAGTGGTATCAAAGGCTGCAGACAGATCAAGGAGTGTGAGGAGAGAGACTTTGCCAGTATCAGTTGCAAGGAGGAGATTGTTGAGAATGTGTAGTAGGGCAGTTTCAGTGCTGTGGCACTGGTGGTAGGCTGACTGGAAAGGATTGAGGAGATTGTTGGCAGACAGGTGAGAGTTCAGCTGGTTGAGGACAACTTTTTCAAGGAGTTTTGACTAGAAAGAGAGATTAGAAATAGGCCAGTATTTTTTCAGTTCATTAAGATCCAAATTGTATTTCTTGAGGAAAGTGTGGACGATAGCAGACTTGAAAGAATCGGGGACAGTTCCAGTTTGAAGAGAAGTGTTGATGATATCGGTGATGAATGGGAGGAGAGTGGGGAGACAGTCAGAGTAGAGAGAACCTGGAAGAGGATCCAGTTTGCAGGTTTAGAACGACATGGATCTGATTGTGTTGAGAATTTTTTCTTGGGAGACTGGGGTAGTAAGAGGTGTGCCAGAGAAGGAAGGGTCAGGTGGGCAGGGTTGACAGGGTGTCTTGTCAAGCTTGTCACGAAGAGTTTGTATTTTGGTGGTGAAGTACTTGGAGAATGCAGATGGGAGTTCTTCGTTAGTGTGTTTTGTTGGGAGAGGTAAACCTTTCCGTGTACCAAGGAGATGAATCATGGTTGTAAAGAGCTCTCGTTTAACCCTTCCGCATTTGCACTGCTAGATGTAAAGCTAGCTCCTAGTATTCTCATTCGAATGTAGCACAGCATCAGTACAAAGTCTTTCAGTAGTGAGTGGAAAGTTCCTTGCATCCCAGAATGCTCGTACTATTTTTAGAACATCCAATGCGAGACTGACCAAGATTCTAACCACACATGCGATAAGACAGCAAGGCCAGTAGTGATGGAAATTCCCCACACATGTGCCGGAAAAGGTTGGGCAATCTCAATTGCTACGAACAGATCGGCACATTCTTCCGCAGGGCGGTTACCAGCTTTGTGAATAGCTAAGGGTGAAAGAAGTGGCATTCAGGATTTTGGTTTGGAAAAGCTTGTTTTTGCAGATGCAATGAGAGTGGATACTTTTTTTCTAGAGGCTTGGAAAAGTTGCCTATGAACAGTGAGTTTGGATTTGTGCCAGCGGCGCTCTGCTCTGCGGTGGGCACGTTTTGCACAGGCAATCTCGTGAGTGAGCCAGGGGGTAGGGGGGCGGTCAGGTAAAGGACGGAAAGACGGGTTGTGGCTGGAGCATGAGTGTCAAGAAGATGGTGGAGAGTAGTGTCGAATACATCAGCAAGGTTATGTGACTTTTCAGAAAGGAGACGGGAAGCATCAGATGAAAAAGTGGAGAGGTTGATAGATTTGAGATTGCGTCAAGTTACTGTGCACTTGGTACGGGAAGGAGGAGAAATGTCAAGAGAACAGAGAATTGCAGAGTGGTCAGATGGAAGGGCTGAAGTTAGACAGGTAGAAAGAACTAAGCAGTTGTCAGTAGCTGAATTGTGGTGATCATGAGAAATGATTCAGTCAAGAGTGTGACCTTTTTGATGGGTTGGTTCAGAAATGTGTTGAGTCTTATTGTGATTGAACAGCGAGTTGCAGATGTGTCGTGTCATAACATTTAGTGTTGTCATAGTGGACATTGATGTCACCTAGAATGATGAGATTTCCAGGTAAGATGCAGTAATGGTCAAGTAGTTGGTCAAAGTCAGAGAGAAACGTGGATGTGGTGAGCTTGTTGGCAGTGTTAGGTGGAGGTCGATAGACACAGGAGAAGGTGATGGGGTGAGGGGTGGATTGGAAGGATACTTCAACGTGCTCAAAAGAAGGATGAGAGAAAGGCAGAGACTGCGAGAAAGGCGAGAATGGAGTGACTTGTAGAGGATGACGATACCGCCACCTCGGGATGGGTGATGGAAAGAAGCAAGCCTGTAACCAATCGGAGTGACTCGCATGTATGGGTTCATGACCAAGGGGGTTAAGCCATGTCTCAGTGAGAAATGCAATGTCAACATGCTCATCTAAGATGAAGTCATCAGTGACATCTGCTTTGCCATCCTTGCATACTGACTGAGCATTAAATAAACACATTTTCAGTTTGTCAGAGTCACAAACAGACTGGGACGTTGATAGTGGGACGTTGATAGTGAGCCATTTGACACAGTGTCACGGCATTGATGAGTGGGTGACTTGGAGAACAAAGAAGGTGAAAACTGAGGCAATGGAGGTGAGCCATGGAACACAGAGTCATGTGTGGGTGAGTGCGCAGTATGGGAACGAGAGTCACAGGGGCTGTGTGGAGAAGGCGGAGACGATGATGGTTCAGGCGAAGTCGGGGATGGCGGTTGCCGAGGTGGAGATGAAGGCTGCACTGGCGGGACAGAAGGTGCAGGCAGCACCATTGGGACAGAAGGTGAAGGCGGCACCATCAGGACAGAAGGTAAAGGTGAAGATGGCAGAGGTGAAGACGAAGTCTGCGGCAGCAAGGTCGAGGGCAGGAGCAGTGGAGGAGAGGATGAAGTAGAAGATGGTGGTGGTAGAGGGGAGGAAGGTGGTGGTGGTGTAGGGGGGCACAGTGGTGGTATAGGGGGCAGGGAGTAGAGAGGAGCCCAGACGCATGAGCATCAGGAAAGCGTGGCAGCGTACGAAGAGGCTGGGCGGTGAAAGGTGCAGCAGCACCTGAGCAGTCAGGCAGCCCAGACCAGCCAACACAGCCAGGCTAAGAGCAAGGGGCATCAGCTGAGATGAACAGTTGTCAGGGGGAAGTGAGTCGGGCAAGTCAGTGGTGCGTGGGATCGTGTGGTGGTGGACTGGTTCAGCTGGAGGCAGGTTGTGCCAAAGATGGTGGAGACGTCCAGCACGACAGGATCGCTCGGTACGGGGCTTACGACACAGCCCCAACTCACATATGCACTGGTAGACGTCTGTACTAAGGTAGCACTTACTGTATTTGAGAAGTCTCAGTCCAATTTGTTTTATGAAGGACGCATCCATTGTGGCAAGCCAGTTGGGAAAGGAGGGTAAATTGCAGATTGGTGTGTGGGTTGGTCAGTTCACAACACACTTGAACCAGAGAAGCAAATACAAAGTTCAGTACAGTCTGCATACAGGCCAAACTCAAACAGCAAACAGGTGAGTTGTTCTTAAATCAACAACAGTGAACAAAGGCTTGGGAGTAGTAGTGTTGGGGTCAACACAGTAGGCCAAAATGTAAACACTGTTCACAGTTAAATGTCAGACTTGAGCAACTGAAGAAAAATGATAAAAAGTAGGTATATCACGGCAAGCAAAACTAAGCCAGATAAGACACTTTAGTTTCCCTACCACAGGTGGTAACTCTCACCAATCCTCACCCCTTCCTGCTAGTGCCCCACTGGCCAGTTGGAATGCAGTCATGGCTGGCACTGGAATCTCTCTATGTTCTCTGTTGTTCTGCTGAAATCACTGCTATCAAGGTACGGCATGTGAGGCTGCGGCACTGGGTCTGCGATAGCGCATTGTACGGCATTAAAACTAAAACTGTAAATTCAGATTATCTGGAAAAGTATTCAAAATTTTGAAAAACTATTTACATCACCATATTCTGGGACTTGAGAGGAACCTGATCGTTTCTGTACCTAAATCTGGAAAAGATCTATCCAATCCTTCCACTTATCGGCCAATAGCCCTAACCAGATGTCTTTGCAAAGTGATGGAAAAACTGGTCAAAAGCAGACTGATGTGGAAACTGGAGAATGACGTCATCTTGGCTAAAGAACAATGCGGTTTTTGCAAGCACCATTCCACAGTAGACATCTAATCTGCATTGATGTGACGATCCGTAATGCATTTCTGAAAAAACAGCATGTAGGAACCAGAAAAAACACGAAAGAAGAATACGAACACGTATTTGTCTTGTATTAAATACGCGTTCGTATTCTTCTTTCGTGTTTTTTCTGGTTCCTGTTTCCTTGAACGCGGGCAGTCACACTTCTTTTGGAAGCAGCATGTAGTGGCTATCTTCTTTGATCTGGAGAAAGCATATGATACCACCTGGAAATTGGGAGTTCTGGGCTCTGACTATTCCCTGTTAGTGGATGATTTTGCAGTTTATGCAAGCGGAAGCTTCTATGCAGGCATTCAGCGGTGGCTGCAGCTGTGTGTAGATAGGATCCAGCAGTGGGTAGAGACAAACGGCTTTACTTTTTCCGCAACCAGAACACAGTGTATTCACTTTCATAACCTGTGAAAATTCTTTGCTGATCCTAAAATCCATCTGGGAAAGTCCATCATCCTAGCTGTAAAAGAAGCTAATTTCTGGGATTGATCTTGGATGAAAAGTTGAATTTTCTCAGTCATATCCAAATCTTAAAACCTTATGCCAGAAAGCTTTGAATATTTTTCGAGTTGTAACTCATACAGAGTGGGGTGCTGATAACTTCACATGTACAGAGCTTTAATTCACTCTAAATTGGACTATGCGTAGTATATGGCTCTGCAAGACGGTTGTACCGAAAACTACTGGATCCCGTTCACCATCAAGGGTTGCGCCTCTGTCTTGGTGCATTCAGAACAGTTGGGGGAGCCCTCCCTTAGCAACTGTACACTGAAAGTAACATTAAATTTCTGTTTGAAACTGTTCTCTGAACCGTAAAACCCAGCCTATGACTGTGTCTTCAACCCCAGATTTCAAAGTGAATTTGAAAAACATCCGAAAGTCATTCCTCATTTAGGAATTCGTATCTGTCCTCATCTGGAAAAGCAGCTATAAATTTAGTGGTTGAAATTTCCAGACAGCCCACCATGGACCTTAAAACACCAAGGGTTTGTTTAACTCACTCTGTACGACGGAACGCTATAGCGTTCATTACGTAAGGCACGGTTTCGTACAACGGAACGCGATAGCAGTTTCGATAATTGAAAAATTTTCGACGCTTCCCTCGTGACGTGGCATGCCACCGAAGCTACACTGGTCACTGCGAATGTGTCAAGGGTCAAGTGGAAAGTTACTTCGTGATATTCCCTAGCAACACACTCGGGAAGCGATTGACTTCGGCACCCCACACGACTGGCTAATCTGCATTCGTGTCGAAAACGGTGTCGCAGGCGAGTACGAGTTTTGGAGCAAAGTAGTTCACGACGGCGGCATTTTACTGCTGCTGAAGTGATTGAAGTGCTTCAGACTGAAGGATTGGACATCGAGGAGTATGATGAAGATGATGGTGAAAGTGTTTCAAGTGATGGAAGCTGCCAGCAAGAAGGTACTGACAGTGACCCAGTTTCAGACAACAGTGAAGTGGGAGAGGGACGTGGGCGTGCGCGTCACGAGAGGAGAGCGGTCAGTGGGCTATGTGTTTCTTATGCGTGACTGGCACAGAGATTTTAGTTTTTCCCCCCACTTTGCCTCCATTCTCTGGCTCTTGTGGCCTACATATGCCAGCTGAGTGCCACGCCCCCATTGATTTTTTCAGTCAGTTTGTGACAGAGGACTTTCTAAATTCTATTGTCATAAACAGATACGCATAAGAGAACTGAGTGGCAAGCAGAATGATCACTTCTCCTGCCCTCTGCCACCCATCCCCAGTGGCAGGAAGAACTATAGGAAGTGCCATGTGTGTAGTGTTGGCAGCAGGAGACACCCGGAGGTTCAACTGCGGCAAACCCCCAACTGGTGTAAAAAGTGTGACAAACTATGTTAGCCCAACAAGACCATCACCTGTTTCCAACTGTATCACTCAGTGCAGAACTACTCTGATTATTAGGAAAACAGTGCATAGGGACTGAAGCATCCAGTATGCTCCTTTTTTTTTCCCAAATTCCCCTGTGTAACAATTTGTAACATTTATTTATATAATGTCACTAATAATTTTTTTTTTACCCTAAGCAAAGTCTACTTTATCCGTGTTATTTTGTGCATACAAAGACCTTCTCACCTTTGACTGCGTGTTCATAGAGCTGATCAGAGTGTGTGACTGTACAGTGATCCTGACCACAAAATTTGGAGTATTTTCAATATGGCACATGAAGAAGAAATATTCAAAGAAGAACTTCAATATTTTGTCATGAACTAACCCAGCATGTGAATATTCAGATCTGAAAGTTTCATTTTGTTCCTTTATGTTTTGTGATTTTTTTCCTAATCCTTCAAAATGGGCCGTCTGTGGGGAAAAGCAAGGGGAAAAACTCTCCGTCCTGAGTGAGTTAAATTTTGCTTCCTTCCATAAAGACGGTATCAGTTCACTGGCATACAAGTCGGTTTATGCAGAACTGTGTCAGAAACTTCCGTCATCCCACCAAATATTCACTGATGAATCAAAGTCTGATGATGGTGGTGCTGCTACAGCCTTCTGTTCCACTATTCCCAATCATCCATTTTCAAAACATATTTCGTCTGACAGTTCCATTTATACTGCTGAACTGACTGCTGTGGTTTTGGTACTGAAAAGGTGTCCAAATACAAGCATGAATGTTTTTTCATTTTTTCTGACTCGCTTTCTGCTTTGCAGGCAATTGCTGGCCGAAACATTAGTCCCCTTGAGCTTCTGAAGTTGTTCGAACTTTTCTTTACTGTTACAAACGAAGGTTACCAGATTTTTTTTGTCTGGATTCGTGGCCATGTTGGTATTGGAGGCAATGAAAAGGCTGACCGCCTGGCCAAGAATGCCATAAGGGAAAAGATGTCTAAATCCTTCATTCCATACATAGATGTAAAATCCAAAGTAAACAGTTACGTGAGAAATCTGTGGCAGGAGGATTGGTATGAAGATAACAAACTTTTCCAAATCCACCCTAACCTGAAAGAAATTCTCCCATCTGCTGCTGCAGGGAACTGTAAGAAAGAGACAGTGTTACTTAGGTTATACAAGGGTCACACACATTCATACCTTTTAAAAAGTGAAGAAGCACCATGGTATATGCCATGTGACGAGCTGTTGAGCATCAGACACCTCCTCCTTGATAAACAGGATATATGTTTTATCCAAGCTAAATGTCCCAGCAAATTGTAACTGGCCTGATCTTTGGCACAACTAATTAAGTGGGCTGGACTTAGACAGGGATCACTTCGGTCCCAGGAATATCATGAGCAATCAAACACAAGTTAGAATGATGAAACATTGACCCTATGTGAAGTACTGAGGGGAGACAGAAAGCTGTGTTGATGAAAGGTCGAGAAGCATCAACAGTACAAATCATTTGAGGATAGAATAGGGACAACATGACAAAGTGAGGAGGGGGGGGGGGGGGGGGACTGGGAGGGTAGGAGAAATGCTACCTCCATGAAATATATAATCTAGACCCAGTATTATACACACACACATGTAAATGTATACATGCCTGTGGCTTCATGTATATGTGTGTAGGCGTGTACTTATACATATATACAAGGGCACAGACATATAACCAAACTCGTGCACAAACACACACACACCCACACACACAATTTCATCGTTGCATTATCCTCATCATTATGTTAAAAAATATCCGAACTGTCCATAGGTTGAACATTAGTCATCCAGAGAGATTACAGAGCCAAGCACCTTTGTTGATATGAAATGTGCTCAACAACATTAGGTCAGAATAATCCAATGAGGGCACTCTGTTTTTAGTACAAAAAGTGTCTGTGAACTGGGTTTTAAACTTACAAGTGAAGGCATTGTTCTGTGGTGGGACATTCCACTGTGGTCTGATAGAAGTTATGTCACTTAAAAGGCAAGGATTTGACTGCCAGAATTTTCTGAAAGTACAACGCATTGCATGGGTGCATGTCATAGAGAATGGAGCAGTCAGCGGACGCACGCTCAGCGTGCATCCAGTAGGTAACAGAGTGAGACACAGCACATGCATAGGTGCTGTCCGTCAGGAAAAAGGTAATGCAATCTGCTTCCAAAATGTCGGTCAGCTCCTAAAGTATCACAGCAGATACACACAAACGGTGTTACCTCGCTTGGAATTATCCTGAAAGACTGACTGTATCACCCAAGATGCTTTGGTTTGACATCACCATCACAGCATCCAATTATCTCTTATGAAATTTGCTTGACCTGTTGACCCCTCCACTAGAACATGAATGACAAGAAAAGCATGCCACAAGTTGTGGCAGTACTCACATGACGATACAGTGAAGGGTGAAAACCTAAAATGCTAAAAGCCTGTTTTGATATTGATTTTACAGACGCCAAGAAACATGAAAACGTCAACATTTTGATATCCACAGCAAGACAACACGTCAATGAAAAATACTGTACCCACCTTCATATTTTTACCAATAGATCAGTCTTAGAAAATAAATGTGCTGGAGCAGCATTTTATGTTCCAAAATTTAAAATAAAAAAGTCATTTTTCATTGGGGCAAACATATCTATATTTACAGCGGAATTAGTCGCTATTATACAAGCATTGCATTATCTAGTAAATCTTAAACCCATGTCTTTCAAAGTAGCTTTCTTTGTTGACTCAAAATCTGTACTATATGCCTTACGGTCTTTTGATGCCGACACAAGACCTGATTTAATTACTGAGGCAAATCATCTTGTACATCGTTTAAGGATAAAAGGTACAGATATCAGTTTATGCTGGGTGCCTTCTCACATTGGTCTTCACGGCAACGAAGTAGTTGACAGAGCAGCTAAGCAAGGTGCACAGAATTCTGTCAATTCAATAGAATTACATGTTCATACTTCCGTAAAAGAAGCTTGCAACATGCTCGAATCAGCCTCATGGATTTGATTTCATGAACATTTAAATGATCAGTTTGTGTCACAACAAATGATAAAACTTTCTGTTCAAAATTTATACCAAAAAAATGCAGTATTCTTCCATGTATCATTTGCGATCGATTATTGCTGTTCGCTTTCGTATTCAGCTAAATGCATTGAAAACAAAATATTGTAAAAATGTCGTGTATTTACGGCAAACAGTTCACATTGTTTCACTGTTTATTTTATTGCAAAATGCTACAATACTTTCTCTTAGGATTGATAATTGGGTACATGAATAAAGTACATTTTTAGCTCTAGGGAAATGTGATATGGTAATTTAGGCCTGTTTTTATGTGTTTTAGTGTCTTTAGTTATGTTTAAATTTGTATACAGGTATGTTTTTTTAATCCGCTGTGTGATAATTTGGATGGAATGGTCAAAGCCAGGGGCATCTCCTTAGATTATATGCGTGTATGCATTGACATGTGTACTAGGCTTGATGCAGGAATGGAGGAAGGCAAAGAAAAAGAAGATATGCAGGAAGATAAACAAAGAAATCAGGAAAAGGTGCAATGAAGCTAAGGAAGCTTGGCTGAAAAGAAAATGCGAAGAAATAGAAGACCGACACAGAATGAATCCTCAGGATATGTACAGACGAATTGAAGAAATTGTCCACAGGAAAAATACATGCACATCATCTGGTTGCTTAAAATCGAAAGATGGTATGCTTATCATGGAAAAAGACAAAATATTAGACAGATTGGGAGAGTACATTAAAGACCTTTTTGAAGATGACAGAAAGGAAGAACACATTATAAGAAAGAATGTTGAAGGACCACCCATAATGAAAGATGAAGGTAGAGCAGCACTGAAAAAGGTGAAACCAGGAAAAACCCCAGGACCAGACAACATTACTACAGAGATGATTGAAGCCCTGGAGGAATTTGGTATTGAAAAAATAACAGTCCTAAATGAAATTTATGACACTGGAAAAATCCCCAAAGATATGTCAAAATCAATTTTCATTGCACTTCCAAAGAAGACAGGGGCTATAGAATGTGAACTCCATCGCACAATCAGCTTGATGAGTCATGTAACAAAAATCCTATTACGAATAATCATGATGAGGACAAAGAATAGAATCAAAAGAGAAATAACAGAAGAACAGTGTGGATGTGTCTAAGTGAAAGGAACTATTAATTAGTGCCATAAACATCCTCAGAAGTATCATGGAGAGGTCAGTCGAGATGAATAAGGATTTATATTTATGTTTTGTTGATTATACCAAGGCTGGCTTCGATCAGGTAAGACATGAAGAATTGATCAACCAACTAGAAAAACTCAATATTGATGGAAAAGATCTACAAATAATCAGTAGTATGTATTGGGAACAAACAATTGCAATGAGAATAGAAAACCATACAAGCTCTTTTGAAAACATCAAAAGAGGAGTCAGACAAGGCTGTGTTTTTTCACCAGATCTGTTTTCATGTACAGTAAAAACATGAGAAACCTAGAGGAAGACCCTGGAGTAAAAGTTAGAGGAAAAATGATAAACGACATTCGATATGGAGATGACACCATGCTAATTGCAGAAAATGAAAGGGACCTACAAAACCTTTTGAATATACTAGAAATAGAAAGCAAAGATAAGGGGTTGGAACTAAACAGCAAGAAGACTGAAGTCTTGGTGATTAGTAAAAGAAAAATGAAATCCCTTCATGCAAAGTAACAGCAAACCCCACAACCTTGAGACAGGTTGATAAGGTTAAATACCTGGGAACGATCATTTCACCAGCCGGCAGATGCACATCAGAAATAGCCAGCAGAATCGGCCAAGCCAAAACAGCATTCAAGAAGATGAAAAGCATTCTTATCAACAAATGCCTATCATATAACATCAGGAAGAGAGTTCTTGAATGTTATATAGAACCGATAATGTTATACAGTTGCAATACGTGGACAGTCAACAAGGAAAGCTAGAACAAGATTGAGGCAGCTTAGATGTGGTTTCTAAGAAGAATGTTGAGAGTTCCATGGACAGCAAAGAAAACAGACGAGACAGTCTTGATAGAGGCAGACACAAGAAGATCATTCATAAGGAAGATTAGGAAAAGACAGGCAACATTTAGAGGCCATTTTATGAGGAAAGGGAATTGGAGCACTTAGTCACAACAGAAAAGCTGGAGGGAAAGAGAGCACCAGGTAGACCCAGGGAGAAGATATTGGACGGACTTGCAGAGTGGCTGAAGGCAAAGAGGGTGGAAGAGGTGCTTGAGGCAACAAGGGATAGAAACAGATGGAAGTCCATGATCGCCAACACCATGTGGCAAGGTACTTGATGATGATGACTTAGTTTACCCCCCATTCAGATACTGTGTATGTTTCGAAACAGCTACAACCCTGATATGGCACTACATGGTTGGCTGGGCTTTAAGCAGCAAGAACAGTTACATCTAAACACACAGGTAGCAAGTCATAGCCATGGCTAAAAATAGCTGGATATAGTTTTAACATCTGCTGTTCAGTTCCCCAGACTTTAATCATATCTTGCAACTGAAAGCCCCCCAAAAAGCAATTCTTTATCTTAAAACATTTTTTTATTGCAAGTTTTTATGAGTGTATTACTTATGTTGACAAAAATAGACTTAGCAAAGTTAAAAGCTTAAACAGAAAGCTATATTACTTATTAGATATTGATTGTTCTTTACATGTTAATGAATAAACTTTGAAAAATAAGATGAATCAAAAACTCAAGAATGAAAACTTTAACCCTTTCCCATTTTATCCCGCCGCAGCCCGCCGACCGGGAAACCCCGCTTTTCATTTACACCCGCCGCAGCCCGCCGCCTGCCACTTAGGACTGGTGGGGAATTTCCATCACGCTCCAAGCACTAGGGGTTACACACATCTCATGAATGAAGTTTCCCGCGAAAGTCAAAATAACCAATGAAAGAATGATACTGAGTTTGGTACCACACATCGCCTCATTTACAAGATATCGGTCAGCGTCTGACCTTTTCATTCACACGCTTTCGGAAATCTCCGAATACTAGGAAGAGTTTCTGAGCAGAATCTGCAAATGGGAAAGGGTTAAACTTTGCACTGAAACCTGGTTTTTCTATGCTGGATCATATAGATATGTGTGTATGTGCATCATAGGAAACAACTATTGCTAGTGTGGCTCAACCTGTTTTTCTTTTTTTTCTTCTTCTTTTTGTTTTTTGAGTAAAGCTTGCAGTGACAAAATGCTTGATTTTTTTTTTTAAATGGGCAACTTTTGTTTTACCATCTAATCTATCATCGTGTACATTTTGTGAAGAAACAAACTAGTTTATATTGTCAGGGCTCCCAATTTTCTGATTTTTCTCGGAAATCCAAGAAAATCCACAGGGTGCTTTCGAAAGAAAACTTGCTTTCCAAGAAAATAAAAGAATTTGAATGATAATTTTTTCTTCTGAACAACATTTGGCTGTTTGTCAGTCTGTTGATCTCTCATAGCAGATGGTGGAACTTTGGGAAGGGGGATAAATCGGGTATCATTTTCCGCTAAAGTCACTTCGGTGATTTTTTGTTTTTTTTAGGCACGGTTTGTTTTCAGAAATGATTGCAAAACTTTTCTTAGTGTGAACATGTCTTGAGCCGATATTCTGGAGAGAGGGTCTGCAGCAGCAAAAACGTTTGACGTAGACTGCGAAAATAAGCAGAGTTGGGAGTGGATTTCATGAAAAATTGTTGTCATGGAAATGAGCGCATGGCTGTCAAAAACAGCTGAGGCTGGCATAGCCTACTGTCTTGTGCCGCTGTTAAGTCAGTTAAAATAACTATAAGTGAGCAGGCATCCATAAACTTTCAGACCTTTTTAAGTCAAAGAAGCACCAGACAAGGCAGAAAAGTGCAAAGAACCATGAAGCTGTTCAGTTTAGGTTCTTGTGCAATGTTTGTTGGAGCATATGCATTAGAAAACTAATCACTAAATTGTTTTTCTTGAAATCTGATACCAGTGTGGATAAATTATTTTCTTCAATACAAAGGATCATAAACATGCCGAAAGTTGTGCCAGATATCGTCAGATTTCACTATTTTGCAGTTATATTAAAAAAAAAAAATTAATTTGCGGGGGAGCATGCCCCCAGACCCTTCTACCATTTCAGAGATTTTCTTCATTTGGCATTGGAGGCATGATTGTGAAACATAAAAAGAATTTTGAGTGAAACTGAAAGAGGAAAGGTGTGCAAGTTTTCTTCGAAAATCTTAAATAAGTTTGATCTCAAAGAAAACATTTTTTTTTCAACTTTGTGCAGGGCTTCACATACATAGCACCATCTGTATTGGAAGAAATTAACGGATCGGTTTGGTGTGAACCTCGTTCTCCACGGAAACGCTACATGCGGTAAGTAAGAAGAAAGAGTAACTGTGTAATTAAATGTAAAACATGAACCTTGATCCTACCACATTGACAAGTTGAAATGGATGTTGAAATTGGTGTATACGTTTGTGTCTGTAAGTGTTAATGTCAAATAAGATCACTTGCAGCAGTTGGACTAGGTTCAGGACCCCAGGGCCCATCCATGACTTTTCCACAGCCAGCTCACTATATTCCCTAGTGGGAATTTCCATTTTCTAGTCTTGCCTAAGGATAAGGGGATGTTGTAAGGAAGTTCATGAGAGTTGGATCTTTACCAAATTTTGGTCAAAGTTGCAGACTGTTAAGGAGTCAAGAATGCATACATTTGGAAGACAAAGTGACAGGATCAAGATTACTTGGGCTAAAGCACTGTCTAGAATTAGCAGTTTATGAGGAATGTGTGTGAATGGTACTTTCCCAGTATTGTGGTCATGCAGACATCAAAGCTGCCTAATATCAGCACTTTGTGAAGAATGTATGTGAGCGGCTCTTTCCCAATGTATGAAGTCTATTTTCACAGTTATAACAATCTGCTGTTCAAAGCATGTCAGGTTTGATTTAACTGGAGCTTCTTCAAGGTTACCGTGATCTTGAGATCAACAAAATCTATATTTTCTGTAATACTGTAATTTCTGCTTAAAGATGGAAATTGTTAGAATGGTTTGATTTGGTTTTTCCTGCCTTATTTCCTTGTTGTGGGCATAACCAGTAGTTTTGTCTTTGTAGTTTTACCTCACACTTTTTATGTGTATCTCTTGTGTGTGTGTGTGTGTGTGTGTGTGTGTGTGTGTGTGTGTGTGTGTGTGAGAGAGAGAGAGAGAGAGAGAGAGAGAATGTAATCATGGGTCAAGGGTCACATGCCCAACAGGATGAGTGTATCAGCATCAGCATCCTCTGTGCGTGTGCGTGCGTGCGTGTGTGTGTGTGTGTGTGTGTGTGTGTGTGTGGTGTGTGTGTGTGTGTGTGTGTGTGTGTGTGTGAATTCTTCTATTCATTTATGATATTTGGCTCTTCTTTTTTCTATGGTTCCTGATGCTTGGCTACGATGTGATCTGCATGTGAAATACTTAGACCAGTCAGTGGTCCCTTTACTCATTGTATGCTAAATAGTTCCCATCAATCTTTCAGTACCTCTGGCCACATAACAAGGAACAAACTTATGCAAGATGACTCTTGTCTTAGCTTTCACTTTCTCCCATTTTTTTCATGCATTAATTTGTCTCTATCTTCATTCTCACACACTTCTCTCTGATTTTCATTGATCTTTCGTTTATCATGAGCAGCTCAAAAAGCATCACTTTGATTTTACACCTGCCTATCTCGAAACTTCATGAGTACTCCCTGCTATATGAAATCATCCAGTCATAGAACCAGTTCTAGTTCACATCAGTGATGGCACTTTAGTTTAAATCATGACCCTTTGAGCTATTCTGTGTCACAATCGTCATTAGTCGAAGACTGGTGGGGCCCCTTCGACCAAATCACTGTAGCAGACTGTGGGGGAGGTGCACTTTCCATTGATTTCATTTGACTTTCTGAACACCAGTAATAGTGTCTTGACCTCTGCCTCTCATTCCTAGCAAACAAGAACAGTCGATCGCCCCCAGTGAAGCCCTCTTGCCCTGTTTTGATGCGTTTGCTGACGAACATTAGCAATGCCGCATGAAAACTTGAAATTGGGTTTTGAGTTAAAAGATTTATATGGTTTTGAAGATATTGTTGTTCTGAGTAAAAAGCAGTTTAAATTTTTCAAATTAGACCAATAGTTCATAAGATATCGAATTTGAAGCGTCAAAAATTTCTTAAATTTTGTTACCACGTTTTAGTGGGACAAAGAAGAGATGTGTGGGACCAGCTGTCACAGAACAAACCCATCAAATGGCATGGTATGCTGATTTTGCTGGAAATGACATTCATTTTGTAATTGTGAGAGACAGACAGGATCAACTGTCATGAAATTTTGATCGTTGATGTATTTTTGTATGCAGAATTGAATGAAACCATTATCGTAACTCTGCAATGAGCCATTTTTGTCTTATTACAGGAAACGTGATATTTGGCATGTTTTATCCGTTTTTTATTAATAATTGCCCATGTTATATTAATAACAGATAAAAATGAAGCTAGAAACAAAACAAGGATATATAATCATTTCATGAGATAGATATAAAATCATTTTGCTCATCGTTCAAGTGTCTTATTATTGCAAATTAAACCAAAAAAGTCACGACTCGCTACTTCAGTAGTCTTATGAATAATTTGTAATATTTCATCAGTTTCTGTACATATAAAAGGAAATCTGAGAATCAGTGACTTCTGGAATTACTTAAATAATTGAAATATTAAAAATTACTGCATGCTTTTATGCTGCAGTCTATCCAAAAATATCATCCGATCAGTATTCTACTAAAAACTAAACACATACACATGCACACACACACATAACACACATACACATACATACACACAGAGGAAAACATCACAGACAAGATTTTTGTACATTACATTTGATTTTCATTTTATTCATCAGTGTTTAGAAAACTTGACTGACTGACTATGGATGAGTCAAGTCCCCAAACACTTAGCACAGCCAGCATCCAAAGAAAACTTCAGGAAGGATATGGGACCACTCGCCATTCAGGAACAGGTCACTTAACTCCTGCAATAAAGAAATATATGAATTTCTGCATGCTATATAGTATTCATTGAGAGACTGGAAAGGAAAGGAAACCATAATGCATAATCTTCACATCGATATTACTTTAACATTAAGCCCAAATTCGCGACTTTGATTTTTAGCATATTATTGGTAAAAATCCACCAAAGCTGAGCAATCCTGCTAAGTATTTCCAGTGTAATCTTGCCCTTTAATACAAATCAATAACAATAGGCTACTACTAAATAAGATGCAATCTTCCCTTTAAAACAAATTAATGACAATAGGCCTATCCTTTCAGATATGGACTACAAATTGAAACAACTACGTAAGCTAAATGGATGGCCTACTTTACAAATAATACAACTCTAGCCTTCTGTTCAGTTTCAAAACCTGAATAAAGAATATTATAACAATGAACAGATTTTGTTTTGTGACATTTTAAATCTCTGTGTGTATTAGTGTGTGTGTGTTGTCAGAGAGAGAGAGAGACAGACAGACAGAGAGAGAGAAAGAGAGAGGGAGAGAGGATCATACCTGTTAACAATGACTTGGATATGAATGTACTGGGGCCTATTTACTTATTTATTCATTTTTTGTTTTCTGAGAGTGAGAGAGAGAGAGACAGAGAGAGAAAGAGAGAGAGATTCATGTCAAGGAAAGTACAATGACTTGCACAGAATTGTTTGTTGATTTGAAAAAAAAATTATTTAGATCTACTTATTCATTCATTTATTTGAGAGAGAGAGAGAGAGTTGGGGAAGCGGGTATGCGGATCCCTCTGTTTGGGCAAACCCATTTTCCACGGCTCCACGAAACCCGTCGATCGCATAGTATTTTTAGTAGTAAGTTCGCCCGTCGTGGGGTGAGCAGGTCTACACAGCGACATGCAAATTAGCATGACCTCGGGAAGGAAATGGTTGACAAACCAAGCTTTGGCTAACAACTCCGAATTGAGTTCAAACGCAGTTGTCCTTTTCTTGAAAAATACAATGTTACAGATAAAACAGAACTTGATCTGTTGATTGCTAGATCTAGTCTTTGTCTGACAGCGCAAAACTTGCTGAGCTGTAACTTGCACAGCGTTCTGTTTCGCGTAGTAGGCCTGCTCAGGCAACTGGCGTCGGCACATTCCGACGTTTTGCTACTTCAAGTACTTGATCTGGTACAGATCCTCATGTAAAAAATTGGCGTACGGCCGTATTTTACATCAAATTGATTTCATATTACACATGTATATAGAAAAAAGCATGTAAAATCGAATCCCGCCGACGACAAGTTCCAAAAATGGCGACTTACCTGCAAATTTTTTCGAAGAAAAAATGCAAAACTTTGGAAGCGTCAATCTCGGTTTCGAAACTGGCACACATAGCTGTCATCGGGATATATCATTCTGTTACATTAATTCTCATTGGCTGCAAAATTACAATGTGATTGGTTTACAAATATAGCCGTATCAACCGAAATAGTGAAGCACCCCAAACAAACTTCGATTCTGAATGCATATCATCGCCGCGATTGCGCCCGAAACAGGGATTTTCGACTTTCTCATCAAATAACTAATTCCATTTTCACTCTAAGTATATAAAAAGGCAATCATTCAAATCTTTATTCATTTCTTATTCACATAAGACAAAAAATAATGAAACACTGATTAAAGAGGCAGTAATACTTGATTGAACTAAAGACCCCCCAAGTTTTGTGGCCGGCCCCAGTTTTACCCAGTTTTTGCTACCACAAATTTGACGTCGCGTTCCTGTTCCCACGGCATTGTTACGAACATATGGCTGATGAATTGACCCATTGACAGCATTTGCACATTTCGTTGAGTCATACTACCAAAAAGTGGGCAGCTTCATCCTCTTAATGTTGTTTTATGATTCAAGGTTCTGCTCATTCATCCCCCATTTTGGACTTTAGCCTCAGACCATGGATACCCCAGGATCTGAGGTGAATCACTACTTTGTAGAGGATCTGCCCTCCATGATTCTGGACCACAGATGATGCCCACCTCTTTGCTCTGGAATGCTCAGCTTGAGATGGCCCTCTCTGCACAGGGCTCCAGGGACAGACCTGCCCCACTCTAGCCACTTCGTCTGCTATGCAGGCTTTACCGAAGGACAAGTTTTCCCTTTCTTTTTTTGCCCGTGAAGAAGTTTACAGCTGGACTAAACTGTCAGCAGAGGACCACCTGTGGTTCCTGCCTTCTCCCGAACAGATGCCTTGCCTCTTACCAGTCTCAGCTAAGGTGGTTCAATTGTTTGCAGAAAGCACCACAGTCCCTCTCTGTGTGGACAAACAGAGAAGGATGTTACCCTATGGGTATAGACACATGTGTATTCACAGTGACAGGCAGTGTCACCCTACAAGTGGCTAGTGTAATCAAGCCGTTACTGCACAGAGCGAGTATCTTTTAGAAGCTACTATCAAATTATGATGAACATATGGACAGAGATCAAGCATTCACTGCCCAAGGCAAGTAGTTTCCATATGAAGCTTATCAGGATGCTGGTAATGGACATACATGTATACTGTCTATTATCATTTCATTGATCTTCAGTGAATTGATGTATCTGTTATATATTCAGTAAGTTAAAAGGGACAGCTGTGCAGCCCTAACCGGATGTCCAGTTAGTAAGAAAACTGAATGGTCAGTTTTCTGTATTGAAAAAAGGAGGATGTTCCTTTAAGGACTTTATGCTTGACCAGCTCCAGTATTTATGGCCAGAATAATTCAATGTTTTGCTTCCCAGAATTCCATAAGGATTCGGGATTCATGAGAGTTCTTCATTCACACAAGAGTTTTCATCGGAGGCTGATATGTGGCACTTAACTGTCTTTCATTCCCAACTTTATTTTCCCTTCACTAAGTCACTTTGGGCAGTTGTTTTGTTGTGTTTAGTAACTGTAATTTGTGATTGTACATTTCAGGACTTTCTGGGCTTTCTGGTGATGATTTAATATTATTTCTTTTACACTGTTGACTGGTCAGTGGAATAGTTCTGTGCAAGGAAATGTACTTTTGAACTGACACAGCGACCCCATTGTGGCAATGACTATGAGGTTAACTTCTGGTCACTCATACTCGACTTTTGACAAGTCTTGTCGGCTGCTAATGTAGCCCCACTGGCTGCTTTTATAGTCTCATTGGCTACTTACTTAGTCAACAAGCCAAAAATGTGCATCCAGTGGCAGGAACTCAGTAGGTCCATGGCGGCCGTGGTACTAAGTGGGGTACTCCTTTGGAATATGGACATCAAAAGTATCGTCTGCTGCAGAACAAACACAGCTCGGTTCACTCCTAGCACGGCCACGTGTCTGTCAATGACTTGATCGAACATGCACACAACCACGCCTACCTTGAGGTGCTCGGAATGTCAACAAAATTCTCAGGATAATCACTGTCCGAACTAGAATCCTCTGTTGGTTGAACAACAATGGCATCTCCATTACCATGGCCACCACTTTCATCATCAGAACTGTCCGGATTATCAGGTAAATCCATTAAAAATGAGCTACTTCCTCAACAGTATAGCGTCTGGACGCCATCTTGGGCTTTGATACGGTCAGCACTTTTTCAAACGAAAAAAATCCGATCAAAATCGGCCCAAAACATCCCAAAATAATAAAGTTTGTGCGCTGCCATTGCATGGAAATGTGCTCTGGTCATGTGACTGCAGTTACATGATTTCAGCTTACTTTCCATTTCATTACAGTGTTCAGAATACAGTGACCACTATACCGCGGCTACTTCTGCGGTTGGAAGTGAAAGGCTTAAGGGGAAAACAGCTGATCAAGTTGAGGAAGTTGTTAGTATTGATCTGTGGATTTTTGATCACATTGAAGAAGTTAGTGGCCAGTTCTCTTTGCCCCATGGCTTGCCTTACCAGAAAAAGAGATGTGTTTCTCATTTAGAAATTCTGTTTCAAAATGGACACCTTTGTTTCAAAACAAATTGTCAGTCTAATGAAACAAAACCTATTTGTACATGTTGACCTCAAGGATGCCCACTACAGATCCACCTGTCCTTCCTCCTGGAGTTCAGGACCAAGAAACTTGTTTGCAATTTGAGTAAGAATTATTGGCTTTGCATGGCTTGTTGTTTTAAGTTCTGTTGAGATCACTCTAGACACAAATGCGCAGGCTGAAGACATCTCTTCAACTGGATGAATGAGAATCGTCCATCTTCTTACTTGGTTTTCTGACCACTAACCGACAATTTTTTTTACAAATCAACTAAGAATTACTGGCTTTGCCTAGTTCATTGCTTCAAGTTACTGAGATCACATTAGACACAGTCATGCGGGCCGGAGACATCTTGATCTCCATTGATTACAATCATGGGAAGGAAAGTTCCATGGCGGCAGTATCCCGGTGATCAGCCACACACTCTCAGGGGGCATATAAAGAGGCGGGAAGGAATATGAGCGTTCTAAGCTCCAGGACCCAGGAAGTCCAGACCGTGGTACTTTCTCAGTCCTTGCACATTCCACCCCACTTAAAATACTGTCCTGATGGCAGCATATTGGCATTCGGAGATCCACTTCATAAATCATTACCTCAGGAGCATCTCCCTAAGATGAGTGGCATTTTTTCGGGCTATTCTTCCTGGCAGCAAACGCTGAAGTCTCCATCCATGGCTCTACAGCTGGAATCAGAGGGGTGACACGGCCCTGCCCTATTATTTTAATTCAGCTACAGTTTTTGATTTGGTGTGTCTCACCTGTTGGCGTGAACGGGTTTGGTGCTGGCTGCTGCACACCTGGACACAACCATCTCCCTCCAGGCCGCTCTCTCTTGACTTTGTGGACAGTTTCTTGAATATGTAGGCCACTGAGATTTGTGTGTGTATGAAATTAAAATGAGGATTTTTCTCAAATCCCTGTTTGTTAGTATACTTATCAAGTCAAAAACCCAAAGTCCCACCCATCCACTTCTGCTTGTATGGCTCTGGTTCATGCAAAGGATCTCCACGAGGGCCAGAAAAGTGAGAATCGGTGGCAACTGTTCAGCGCTCAGTGAGTGGAGGGACCACCAATTGGTCAAGCACATCACATGCAGATAACGTGAATTTTGGCCTATGACAGAAAGTAACTTAAACTGGTCAGGCTAGCTGTGGTTTTGATTTGGTAAGTATAGTTTTTGGGATTTGAGGGGGAAAACCTGTATTTTTCATTTTATTTCTGTTTACTGGATTGGAAGTTTAATGATGTTCTGTTCTTGTAAAGTGCTTATTGTAAAGTGCCATGTGCATGCTTTTGACATGGACCATTTGTACTGTATAGGTGAAATTAATTATTGAATTATTATTAAGGTAACGATTGCATAGCAGCTGCTGTATCAATGTAATGATGTTGTGTACAGGCAATACAGCTCCAGTGCACGCAGCCCCATGGTGACAGAAGAGTTTGGGGCCCATGGAGTGAGTGCTGTTTCACACAGTAGACTAAACGGGCAAGCAGGCAACTTTGAGGAGATGGACACCAGCTCCACCCTCCCAAGCAGGTCAAGATCCAATCCTCCTTCTCCCTTAAACCCAGACTTTGACACGGGGGAAGTGCCCAGTAATCCTGACTTGGGGCCTTTACTCCCTAACCCTAACTTTGGGCATGCAGTCTCTGACCAGGTTCCATTCCCACTTGGGTCCTCTGTTTTAGGTCCCCTTCCCTCTCCCCCAACATGCATGCCCCCTTCTTGTGTTGGCAGTAACCGCAGCAGTCCTGTTGAAATCCCAAGGAGTAGCAGCTCCAGTCCCTTTCCCTGGTTGAACATTTCAGATAGTGATCCCCCTCTTATCAAGCAGTCTAGCCCAGTTGATATCCCCAAGCGCAAGAATGGGAAAGGCCGTAATGGGTGTGCTTTACCTTTATTGGCATCAGACAGCACATCGGGTTCAGTTGGGCGTAAAAAGGGGAAGCGTAATGGTCGTAGAAATTGATAACGTGAAGGCCTGCTTTCTGTGTAGGTTTTGAAGGCAGGCATGTAGACCTCACAATCATCGTATTTCATCTTGATTTTAGTTTTCATTTTATTCTCCTGGTTGTCTGTTTTTTCATGTGTAGGTTTTGCTCAGTGGACAATAAGGTGAAAGGTTCTTCATGTTGTGTGGCACTCCAGAGTTCAGTTCTGTCCATACCTACCCCTCTCTTTTTTAGGTTACAATTTATATCTGGTTATGCTGAGATCAGCACTTTCTTAATTTTGAACATGTTCTGTGTAGCCTTTCAGATTGAACAGCTTGCATATGAGAGGTACTTGTTTCAGTAATTGATTTTAAACCAGTGTAGAAAAGAGGTGTTCATGCTTTCTTTTTCTTCACTTTTATTTTATTCCATTCAGTCTTTTGTGGTGTGAACACGTGTATGTTTGGTGTAATGAGTTTCATGTCAGTATGTGTGGAATTGTCCTGCGTGAAGAACTCATTGGGTATCAAACAACATGCTCTGTGCAAATAGTTCCTAGCATGTGAAACAACTTATCTCTGACATCCTGTTTGGCAGACTGCTTTTCATTGGTGTTTGATGCTGATTTTCATGAACTGATATTTATCTTATGACCACACAATATAAACCAAATTTATGAGAGTGAAATAAAAGAAAACAACATGTATAAATTGTGTAACACAGGATGATGCTGTAGGCTGATACACATGTTTGCAGTGAATTAGTTATAAGAGGAACAGAAGACAGTGCATTGGAGGCATTGTTGCAGAAGTACAGTAAAGGCATAGTTGCAGAGACATATGTGTGTAAGGTACGAGTATATAGAAACATTTGAGAATAAAAGCAGTGTCCTTTAGGATAATGCATATTTTGAAATATGGGTATGATGATACAGAAACAAGGATTTTGATTAGAGGGTAGAACAAAGAAAAGAATGAGAATGAAAGAATGTAAACAAAAAGTGCGATTCAAGTATGGCCTATATACAGCAGAGACTTCAGAGAAAGGGTTGTTGATAAGAAATAATATCTCTGTTTGAGAGAAGCCAGTAATATCAGTAACAATGTTTTGAAAGGAAGAGAAAAATATTTAAGAATAATATCATAGAATCTTTTTTATCACAGGTTTTATTTAATATACATAAGAAAATAAAATGACCAGTCTTCCAGATTGATTATATGTATTATTTTGGAGTGAAACAATCTCATAGCGGTCATTGACAATTTTTAAGCACTGTTATAGTCTTCTGCTAACACATATGTTGACACTTGAATTTTGTACTATCTTTTTGATGCATTTATGATATGTATATTGCCCCAGGTATTTATTCCATCAAGATGTGACTGTGATACACTCTGTCATTTAGCTTGGCTATTAGTGTGTCTGTTCAACTAGGAATATTTTCTGTATATATGTGGACAACTTATGAAGTAGTAAAGTGTGTGTGTGTGTGTGTGTGTGTGTTTGTGTGCATGTGCGAGGAGCACATTTTTATGCACGTGTACATATGTGAGTGTGTGTGCGCGTACACACACAAGTGAAATCTGATACTATTTTGAAAGAACTGTTGCAGTGTTTAAAGGTTTCTGGCTTCTGATATATGTTTCTATTCATTTGAATGTCAGTTTCATTGCCAACAAAATATGTTCCTCATTATTGTTGCTTTTGTTTGAAAGTATGAAATAATCATGACTTAAGGTATTTCATTTTTAAGATTGTGACAGTTAATTGTTACAGAACACATGTTATCAGTGTTTTTTTCCCTTTTAGTCGATTGTATCATTTTTTTTTTATGGGTTCATTTTCTTTTATTAACTATTATGATTACTACTATTAGTAGAAGTGTTGGTTTTATACAAAATTAATATACTGACACATTATACTGTCATTGTCTACTCTCATCATCTGTAGCTGTTGTAGTTATTAGATGTGAAGGACTAATGAGAGGCTTCTTGCAGGAACAGACAGGCTCCTCCTCCTCTGTCTGTGTAGCATGGTAGCAAAGGGTCAGGCACAGAGACTGGTTGGACCAACACATTTAGGCAGTTTTGTTTGTGCTCACACATACCCACAGCCCCACTCACTCTTACACAGTTTCGTTTGTGCCCACACATACACATCCACAGCCCCACTCACTCTTACACAGTTTCGTTTGTGCTCACACATATATACCCACAGCCCCACTCTTACAGTTTTGTTTGTGCTCACACATACCCACAGCCCCACTCACTCTTACACAGTTTCGTTTGTGCTCACACATACACACCTACAGCCCCACTCACCCTTACACAATTTCATTTGTGCTCCACACACACACACACACACACACACACACACACACACACACACACACACACACACACACACACACACACACACACACACACACACACACACACACTCACTCACTCACTCTTACATAGTTTGTTTGTGCTCACACATACACACCTACAGCCCCACTCACTCTTACACAGTTTCATTTGTGCTCACACATACACATCCACACCTCCACCCATTTTCTACATCACCCGACCATTGAAGGTAGAATAGTTTTTACAGTGCAGTGATGATGATGGGGATGATGATTATGATGCTATGGAGTTCCATCTTGGATTGAGATTATGTAACAAGACTGTACTCTTTGCTTACTAGCATAATATATTCTGGCATCATCCAGGCCTGACAACCAGAAGAGAGGTCATCCTGGCCCATTAAGGCGTTTGTCATGTGCTGTAGAATACCAGCCAGCCCTGTGAAGTCGGACATATAAAGCAGTTTCGAGGGGCACTTTTCTCAAAATGCTGAATTTTCTCATTTAGTGTACAGTCTCATCAGAAATTTCACAACAGTATAGTATTGAGACTGCAGAAGATGTGCAGGCTGCACTTGTAGTGAAGGTGACGGTATGGTTTTCTAGATCATTGTCAGTTTGGCTATTGCCCTTATGACCCTGATACAGATTTCTACTGTGCATTTGTCTCCTTTGTGTAATGTAGCTTCCACATACTTGAAACTGTCAGTCTCTTTCAATTTCTGGTAACAGACACTGTCATCCTCTTTCAGTTTCTGGCAAATCGTATGATGACAACAGACGCTGCCAAACTCTTTCAGTTTCTGGCAAATTATGTAAATAAATGTTGTCAACTCCTTTCAGTTTCTGACAAATCTTGTAATGATTACAGACACTGTCAACCTCTTTCAGTTCCTGGCAAATCATATAATGATAACATGCAGTTCTGCTGTGTTGTGAACCACAACCTTGTTCTTCTCGATGCTAACTTTGATTCTCTTGCTGTCCGTACACTTGTGATAATGTTCTTGCATTATCTGACTGCCCCGACACAGTAACATATACCAACTAAAGATGGCTGGGTGGTGATATTTGTTCTGCTCTACCTCCAGTTCATTTTTTTTGGTTCTCAACATTTGCCTTGTTGACCAGTTCTTGAGAGTAACAGGTTTTGTTTTAAATCAATTGAGTTGGCTTGCTGATAGTTATGTAAAAAGTTTGCCAGCAGTAAGTCTTGTTTTTGTTTTCCTAAACTGTTTAAATTAGGCATAGACCATGATTGTTAAAAGGCTCATAAACATTTGAACAACAAAAACATGAATACAGCCATACCAAAATCTTATTATTCCCCCTTATCCCTCCCCTTTTGCTGACTTCTTATTTGCTCCTATTGATTTAAAGCTAAGACTTAGACGAACATGAATTAATAAAATAAAGTGGAGGTGTTTTAGATCACACTCAAGAAAAAATTCTTTATTGCATATTACATGAAGCATTAGCAAAACTACACATATAGTCACATTCCACACCCCATCAGTCAGAATGGTACTAGGGGACATGTTGTTTTATTATCATTGCTTTGTTTTTGGCTGATGATTCAGCATCTCTGATGCCCTTCACTGTGACATCATTTATTCTCTTACCCATAGCTGAGTTTTTGGTTTGGTGACGAAATTTTCCTGCTGGAATAGTTTCCTTCGAAATTATTGTATACTATTTCTGGCTGTACATACTTTTCTTTATCTTCCAGTAAATTTTTTTAAAGTGGGCAAGATAGAATCCAGTGAACAACTGTGTTGTGTCTGAGCCGGAAGAGTATAATTGCTGGATATGATTTATTGCCTTGTGCATTATTGTGTGTGTAGGTGTTTTGTCTGTGGACATTTTTCATAACATACGGGTATAATGGAACAGAAGGGATGTTGCTAGTGTTCACATTGGTGATTTTACTAGTTAAATAAAGCCTAAAGAAACGATGCCATATATCATATGCATGTTTATTATTCTTTTATGTTGATCATGTTGTCTAGCACAAGATGCTAAATTGAGCCAGTTTGTTCTTTTTTCTGAAGTTCAGCAAGTCTGGTGTATGCTTTTGATTTGATAAGAGAAAAACTGATTAGATTTCCTGAGGCATAATTTTGCAGCATTCCAATGTCGGATATGATTTGTTATTTTTCTGCATTGAATAGTGTTAAACTGAAGGGGAAAATCCCCAACTGAGATAAGGATTAGATTACATCTGAACTGTGATTGTTAGAATCCAAAAACGTTTTTTGACATTACACTATTTACAGGCAAGGGAACTGTCCGCCGAAAAGCAAATTATCGCTTTTTAGCTGAAAACTTCCATCAGAAAGATTAAGTGGTGAGCAGAAGAGCCCACACTTGGATGCTTTATGATATATCTCATATTGTTACATTGACAGGCAGGCACAATCTGAGTGCAGGCAATGACTAAATTCAGTATGACACCCTCAGGATAGTTTTTACTTATTTCACTGCTATCACTTAGACTAGATAGATGTAAAAAGTGATTAAACCCTGTAGAAAACTGTAAGCAACAATTATCCCTTCATTTCAGGGCTGTTCTTGTAAATAAACATAAAGGAAAAAATGTTCAAATTTTTCTGGTGTATGTGTGTGTGTGTGTGTGTGTGTGTGTGTGTGTGTGTGTGTGTGTGTGTGTGTGAATGCATCTTCATTGATTGTTTACCAACTGTACATTTGTGCCATTTAAATATGATTATTATCACACTATCCTTATTTTATTGATTAATTCTGCTGTACACTCTTGTGGTTTAAATTTATTATTGATTTTGCCCAGAAAGTGCACCAGATTGCCCAGGTTTTGTTCTCCAGTTTCAGAATTTTTTTTTTTTTTTGGGGGGGGGGGGGGGGGAATCCTCCAAACCTCCATAGATTTCAATCTTTTTTCTTGAACCAATTCCCATGTCTGTACTTGCATTTTTTTTCATTCAATGTAAGTGCATATATATCTTTGTATTCAGTTAGGTTTTAGAAATTTTTTGAGGTATGTTGATTGATGAAACTGACAGATGTGTAGTGTTGTTTTGGTTAAAGCTCTGTAATCATCAGACTGGAAGAAAGGTCTTGTATCTTGGACATGTTTTTTTTCTACAGGGAGCATAATAATAAAGCTTATTCTGGATTCATAATGAATTGTTTCCCTGTCAAATGTATTCTAATAATACAACAATAATGCTTCTTGTAATATATACTGTTCTAAGACGAATGAAATGAAACAAGTAAAAACTTGGGATGGGATGGTCGGGCTGTAACTGTAAATCGATATGTGCACACAGACTGGTGTTTAAAAGCAGAAACCGCACACAAGAAACATCTCAACTGTTATCACTGATAATATGAACAATATTCACAATTGTCATGGAATAACTGGCTACTGTTAAGTGTTTTATTATAAATAATTGTCATACAGTCTATCACTTTTCTTCTTTCTTATTTGCCACTTACGTGTTGTGCATGGGAACAGATAAACCGTCAGCATGATACTAATAATCTGCAATTTATGTTTTATTGTTTACGTTTAAAATCTCTATTCAGTAAAACAGCATTTCTGGTCCTGGTCAGTCGGTTCATAATCTTGTGATCAGTTATGAGTTGTGGCAAACTGCCCAGTTTTGATGTAATTTGTCAGAATGATAAAATGACTGGTCTTGAATGCATTTGATGACTATCCTTGGATGCATTTGATATGTGGTTGCTGTCGAAATTATCATTCCAGTTGAAAAAATGTTTTTATCAATCTGTGTCAGTTGAAATGCCCCTGTGCTGCAGATGCTGTTTGATATTTCATGAAAGTGTGCCAGATGGCAGTTTTGCAGTGTAAAACAATAGATAAAATTTTACTGTAATTTCTTTGACTGTGACAGTACAAGGGGGAGGGAGCTTATATTGTATTTTGAAGGAATCTGTTTAGAGAGTGTTTGAAAGTAATCATTTAATCTATATGTACATTTAAATTGATTTAAAGAATTGAACTTTTGTGACTCCTTTTTTGAATGGGTGGTGTTTGTATCATACATCTTGAAGAACATTCTCTCATTGATGTTTGTCTGTGATTAACATGTGAAACCAACCTAATGTCTTTGACTTCCCAAGAGTGTCCAGTTCATGGTATTACTGTATATCTTTTTGAATGTAGTGCACATGTGCCATGCAAACCTTTATGCAAATTTGAATCTATTTTTTTAAAATTTGTTTTCATTTGTTTGTTATATTTTCCTGTACTTACCATGTTTGTTTTTTGGTCCAGTTTCCAAAAGTACTTTTTGAGATGCTTTACTTTTTACTAAGACTAGTTAATGAGTGGTTGTCCCATTTTCTGTGTCTTTGTCATCTCATCTTTTTTTTCTCTCAGTCATCAGCTGCTCTTGTGCATTGAAATGTAAAAGTAATGCTAAGGGTCATAATTTTTGACAGATTTGCAAATAAAGCTCTAGTATCAAGGTTGATGAAAATGTCGAGTCTAGTACCATGTGTAGCAGATGGTGGTTGTGCTTGCTAGTCAGTTCAGGATGCTTGTCAGTGACAGGGGGCATAAAACAGAAATGGAGGAACTGAATTTCTCCCAGGTTTGTCAAATAATTTGCGGGGTTGGTGGGTAATTGGTTTGATGGCAGTGGGGGTTTTCTATCTTTTCCTTTTTTTTTCTTTCTTTCTTTCTTTTTTTTTTTTTTTTTTTTAAAATTAAGCTCTTTCAAACATGAAATTTGTCTGATACTGAAGAAAACAACAAAAACAAAAAAACCCAGCATACTGGAAGTAAATTTGTTGTTTTTATGTTAGATTTCTTGCTTATTTTAATATTGACTATGATTTCCCCTTCCTCGTGAATAAATATGTATTCCAGATAAGTCTCTTTGATGTAGGCATATCTTGCTGGGAACATCTAGTCACTAAAATATGTTCAGGCTGTGCAGTTACTTAGTAAACAACGCAAGCAAGACATTCTGGTATCTAATACCTAGGGGGTGGGGATGGGGGTGGGGAGAAGAGGACTGCATAGCTGTTGTGAAACTTTAACCACTCCTTTGTGTGATTGTCTTGTGTATGCACTAGGATAATAGTCGAGTTGGTGTGAGTATTCATATTTATTGCTGCACAGTTTATTGGAAGTCAACTTTTTTAAAAGATGCTTTGCAGTATTAATGTGTGAACATGCATGGCATTGAAAGAATGATAATTATATGTTTTGATGTTCAGTTCTTTTGATGTAGATGAATTTGATTCATTGACATTGTTTAGCCATTTTGAGGCATTTGATCATAAAAAAGATATATCATTGAACTGTTATGTAGCTTGAATAGATGTGATAATCTGTGACACCAGTGTTGCGTCACTTATTGATGTTATCGTCTTTGTATCCACCAGTTGCTTCTGTTTCCATGACAACACTTATAGTTCTATTGATGGTACTAAAATATTGCTCTTTATGACTTGTTTTTGTTTTTGTTTTTTTGTTTTTGTGTGTGGGTTTTTTCTTCTTCTGTTATTCACTGGATTTTGGTAATGTATTATATATTTGACTTAGTACCCAGGGCTGAACGTTAGTTTGTTCCACTAGTCTCTCTGCATAGGCTGTGCTGTTGCTGAAATATTTATGGATGACCCAAACAAAAAGACTAAGAAAGAACTGGTTCATCCCAGAGATATGTTTTAATAAATTAGTAATGTGCCCATAGAAATATGTGCCTCAAGTCAAATCTGCCACTACTTGTTCATTCCAAGATACTCTATTGAATTGACAGTCCTTTGGATGGTGACATCACCAAGAACAGAGAAAGAGCAATTGTTTACACTTTGACTGACTGGTGGAAGTGCTTGGTTCTGTGCAAGCAAACATGGTATTGAACTGACCAGGGACTCCTTTGTGGCTACAATTTCTGGTTGCTCACACTCAACTTTTTTTAACTCCTGTCGGCTACTATTGTAACCCCACTGGCTACTTGTGTAGTCCCATTTGGCTACTTGTGTAGTCCCATTTGGCTACTTGTGTAGTCTCATTTGGCTACTTGTGTAGTCTCATTTGGCTACTTGTGTCCCATTTGGCTACTTGTGTAGTCTCATTTAGCTTCTCATTGGCTGTCCACAGTTCCTATACACTGCTTTGCAGTAAACAGTTCTTCTACCATTGTTTGGTTTCATGGAACTGTTCTTTCTAGATATTGTCACAGGTAAACATGAAGGGGTTAAAACACATTCTACAACCAACCCCACACATCAGGGAGAGCCTGAAATTTCAGCTACAAAAGATCGAAACTGATTAAACCAGTCTCAACACCCGTTTCATCAGACGCTGAAGATGCAGGAGGAGGAGTAACCACTTCCTCTATAAACAACCCTCCCCACCCACCCGTAGAACCAGTAATCCACCTCCCTTTCACCAGCAGAGTATACTAAACAATTTGTTAGAGGGGAAAATAGCTGATCAAGTTTGGGAACCAGAAAAAAAAAAAAAAAAGAATAAGAACACGTGTTTAATCCAACCAGACAAGACAGGTGCAAATTTTTTGCCATCTGACCTTTGTCAAGCGTAAGATCACAAACAAACAAACACCAGATACAAAAATTAGGAGGAAAAGACTTAAACTTCCCTGCTGCTCCGTCCAGTGTAAGAAAAGGAAATTTTGTATCTGCTGTTTGTTTGTGATCTTAACGCTCGACAAAGGCCAGTTGGCTGAAAATTTGTGTCTGTCTTATCTGGTTGTATTAAATACGTGTTCTTATTCTTTTTTCATGTTTTTTTTCTGGTTCCTGTTTGCTTGAACGAGGCAGTCACACTTGCTTTGGATTTCAAGTTTGAGAAGTTACTTGTATTGATCTATGGATTTTGGATCAGACCAAAGAAGTTAGTGCCCAGTACTCTTTGCCTCATGGCTTACCTTACCAGGAAAAGAGATGCGTTTCTCATTGAGAAATTCTATTTGAAATGGACACCCATGTTTTAAAACAAGTTGTCAGTCTGAAGAAACAACACCTGTTTTTACATGTTGACCTCAAGGATGCCCACTGGTCGGCCAACATTGACGTAGTAAGAAGTAATTTTGACTCATAATCCAAAGCACAATTCTTATTAATTCAAAACAGTTCTCCTGGGATTTCATGATTCCCCAAGAATTGTCACAAAGATCTTAAAATGATCTTTGCACATCTTAATCAGCGGGAACATGCTCTGTCATCTTCATGTAGAGATGCATCACTACTGGATGACACATGTGAACTTCTGCATGCATGCAGTACCTGTTATTATCTATGAGCCATTAATTGGGTTTCACCTTTCACCCAGTGACATCAGTGTTTACAAACCAAAGCACACTTAAGTTTCTGGATTTTCAGTATAATTGGATTCTGTATCCATGACCATTGCCATCACTGAAAGGTAAGCCAGAAAACTTACTGAAGCTTGTAGTTTCAACTTATTGGCAAGATGATGGATTCATAGCCGGATGTATTGTTTACTCCAGTTTTTTAGAACCGTCTTGAAGTTATGAAATAAAGCAGTCTCTGAGTACAGCAGAAATCTTGAAGGCTGCACTCGGTTCACAGACTCACTTAAAAAAGATATTGAATGATGGACTCAATATGGTTCCATATATCCAACTCCCATAACTTGGAATGAACTCAGAATCATTGTTGAAAAGAGAGAGAGAGGGGGGGGGGGGGGGGACTGAACAATAATACACAGGCACGTGGTGACATTCGAGTGAGGGTTTGCAGACCAGTGTGAAGTCGAGATAGGATCAGGCACTTCGCCCTTGATCTGTATCAGTGTATATGATTTAAGTCTTTCAAAAAGACAAAATAGTGAGTCAGATAGATGTCTGTGTTCTCACTTCCTCTGAGTCTCTACTTTCCCTCCCTTGCCTTATCCTGCCTGCGCCATTTGCATGTTCAATCTGAGGAACTCTTGTGTTCTCTCACTTGATCCCATCCTGACTTCATACTGGTCTGCAAAACCCCACTCAAACGTCACAAGGTCAGTTTGTTTGGTTGTGGAGTTTTTGTGAATATTCTTAACACATTACAAGATTCCGGACATAATACTATAGTAATATAATAAATATTTTTTTCTGATATTGTCCTTATCATTAGTTATTCATTGCTCTCGCTGGGGTTATTTATTTCTTTGTCTGTTCATTACTTTTTCCTTTTTTGTTAAGTGCAATCTTTTTTGTCTCTTGTTTGGTTGTCTTTTGTTTTTGTTTTTTTCTTTCTTTTGTTTTTTTAGATTTAAATTGTTTACTTGTTAGTACTAATAGACTGTGTGTTCATTTATGGGTATATGTGTTTCTGTGTGTCTCTGTGTGTGCGTGAAAATGCTTTTGGTGATAGAATCTGTCTTGTCTTTAGAAAATTTGTGTGTTTGTGTGAAAATGTATATTTTCCCATCTGTTAGAAGTCTTTTTTACTTTACAGCAGCAGATGTGTGCTGTTGTATTTGTATAAATCATAAAATGATACTTTAAAGTTAGTAATCTTATTTCATATAGTGTTGTCCAGATAAAGTAATCATTTTTATATGTTCCCACTAGACCCACATTTGCTGTTCTGTTGTGTGTGGTATGGTATGTGTACATGTACATATGGATTGCACATATGTATAATGTGCGCACATGAAAAAATGACTTTTCTGGCTGCATTCCAGTCCTCTTCACCAGATCCAGCTGACCTTGACAGTCCTCTTCACTTAGTTACCAATAAATCGCAGCAAGACTAGTTGGTCTTGTCAACTGTTCTCTATTTCACAAACATTTTATTAATGTAATGAATACAGTTTATGTCTTAGTGAAGGAAATTTGTGTGAAGTGAAAATTGTGGTAACCCTTTTAAGGCGCTTAAGCATTGTGTTTATGTTTGAGAGATACATATTGTATGGGAATGCTGGTATTTCTCACATGATTCAGCTTTGCAAATCAACCCATTGCCTTGAAGATCCAGAATAACCCTTTCTCTCCCTCACACAACCCACCAGCTTTCATGTGAGGATGATAATTATGTCAAGAAGGAATTATGTCAAATAAGGATGTTTTATCCAAGGTTGTGATTTTGGTCACTGTTTTGTACACCTCCGCCCTTTCCCTTGTTAACTCTTTGACAGCATGGTAATGCTCTGTTTTCAGCGTTTATGAATTCTTTGGTGATGGAATGACCCGTGGTCAAAAGTATTAACAGATTTTTCACAATGAAATAGTAGATCGGAGGGAAACAAGTAAGGTACAACTAGAAGCATAGGATACAAACTCTTGAGTGTTTGGTTCCGTTTCATTATTTTTGAATTCTACCTTTGTGAAACATATTTAACGAATGATTGAATTTCACCTGAAGTGTACATTTTGCTTGTAAACAATATGGCTGCATCCAGAAAATATCTTTGCCATCACATCATCAGCATATTTTTGTGTGAGAGCCCATTTGGTTTAATTCTAGGTTAAAACATTAACATAAACAAGACAGTCAAGTCATTCAGTAATTTCCCTATACATATTTATATACAGTCAAGTCATTGTATAATTTCCCTTTGTACATATATCGTCCAAGGAAACAAAAATTCTGCCAATGTAGAGGCACAATACCAGGCTTGTCAGATTTTTGTCCCCATTCCTCTTGACCTTGAGTGGTTGTCTGGGTGCGAGTCCTATATATATTTATATACAGTCAAGTCATTGTATAATTTCCCTTTATACATATCTTGTCCAAGGAAACAAATGCTGCCAATGTAGAGGCACAATACCAGGCTTGTCAGATTTTTGTCCCCATTCCTCTTGACCGTGAGTGGTTGTCTGGGTGCAAGTCCTTAAGGTGAGATGATAAACTGAGATCCTGTGTGCATCAATTCTCTTAGCACACAAGTAAAGTCCCATGGCAAGAAAAGGATTGTCCATGGCAGAGTTCAAAGAAAAATCCATTTTTATATAGGGTAGAAGAAAAAGAAGGTGGGAAAAACAGGTGGAAGCAGCTTTTCTCCTGGAAGAGCATTCCACAGTTCATTTAGAAAAATTGCAGTGTGACAAAAACGTGATCTGATATAATTTCCACAGTGATTATAGTTGCCATTTGTGCCTCTCGGTTTGGTTGCATGTATCCGTTTTTTAAGTTAAGAACATTGATGAAGGTATCAGCAAGTGAGCTGAAGCCTACTCTAAATTAATTATTGGTTGAATTACATTGTAAATTACATTGTGATGTATCATGTATTTGAAAATTCTGACTATTGGTAATGCATCAAGTTTCACATGTTCTATTTGTTTGTGGATGTTGGACTGTTTTGCTTCTGTTCTGTTGTAGCATTACATTGCATGCAGATGAGATGCTATAACAGCAATGACATTCATGTTTGAAATTTGCTACTAAGGAATTTGACAGTGATGTGTCAAATAAAAACAGTGCTTTCAACTGTAAAGTTATTTCTTTGTATGACATGAAGTTAGTGCTTTCAACTGAAGTTATTCCTTTACATGACATGAAGTTTGTGCTTTTAGTTGTAAAGTTATTCCTTTATGACATAAATCAAGTTCTTTTGATTGTAAAATTATTCTTTACATGACATGAAGTTACCCTCATGGTGATAGCTGTTAGATGGCAAGGGGTTAAAAGGTAGCAGAGAAAATAAGAAGAAAAGCAATGGTAAGTGTAAAAATAAGACAGGGACAATAGAAAATTTATGATAAGATTAAAAATAAATGAGAGACAAAAGAAGAGAAAAAAATACAAATCAATAAAATAGAAAGATTAATATTCTTTGAGCTTAATAACAGTCTGCAACACAAAATTGGCTGTGGAACCGACAAAAGGTTTGGAAGGAAAAAAATGTTGTTTTGCTGCCCAGAATTCCGTCAGGAATCTGGATCATGCGAGAGAACGCCAGAGGTTGTCATTCATGTAACAGCTTTCATCGGAGGCAGATATGTGGCGCTAATCCATCTTTCTTTCCCATTTATTCGCTCTTCACTAGCTCGCTTTTGGGCAATTGTGTCTAGTGACGTGATTTGTGATCGTACGTTTCATGACTTTCTGGACATTTCACGACTTCCTTGACTTCCTGGTCTCACCTCACCTGTCTCACCTGTCGGCGTCACCGGGAACAGTGTTGGCCGCTGCACATGATGTCCTCACAAGTTGCCTCCAGCACTCTCGATCTTGGCTAAGTCTGACCACCTCCTGGAGTTTCTTGCCACTGATGTTTGTGATGTTTCTAGCTAGTGATGCAGGTGGCCGTCCTCTGTTTCTGGTAAGCTAGATAATTTGATATTATGTCTTTTACACTGTTGACTGGCTGGTGGAAGTAGTTCTGTGCAAGCAAATGCAGTTTTGAACGATACAGTGACCACACTGTGGCTATGATTTTTTAACTTCTGGTCACTCAAACTCGACTTTTTAAAAAGTCTTGTCATTTACTAATGTAGCCCCGCTGGTTACTTTTGTAGCCTCATTGGCTTCTCGCATAGTCTCAGTGTCATATACAGCTTTGCAGTAAATGGTTGTGTCAATATTGTCTGATCGCATGGAGCTGTTTTTTTGCGACTATTTTCACAGATAAAATGGCAGACAAAGAATCAGTCAATATTCAGTAGACAAATTAAAACCAGATCTAAGACCAGTTCAATTTGGAATGAAACAAAGGGAAAAGGAGAGAAGATTAAGAGTCGCATCCTTCTACACTGATAAATTTCTAGAAACTATATTATTGCTATAGGAGAAAAAAACAGACGAACTTAGTCAACTAAAACAAACTTCGTTCTCGCATCAGTGAGGAAGACCAAAACAATAATGGCATCGCAATCGAGACAAGCAATGAAGACAAAAGACAGTGCAACAAATTGGACAAAAGCAATTCCAAGAAAAAGACTGCTTCATGTAAGTTTGGTCTTTGATATCATGGGCAATGATGACACTGATAATAGAATCGACTCCACTCATAGACCTGCATCAAACGAGATTGGTCAAGTATGGATGACACATTCGCATCGACTTTCGATACAAGGCTCAAAATGAAAGTGACAGGAACTTGAGGATCCAGGAACTACTGCATTCATGTACCAAACGTGAAAATATTCTGACCATAAACACCCAGAACTACACTGTGAATTGGATTTTCTTGACACTTTCCTGAAAAGTGATAACTAGCTGGCCAGTGAACAAGATTTAATGGCGAAAGTCTAACCCTTGTCAAAGTGTCGCTTGACGACCTTAACAGAATGACTAAGAAAGAAACTGTTCACCCCCAGAGATATGTTGAATAAATTAGCAGTGTGATTCAATCACTCATCATGTATCACAAAGCATGTTCCTCAAGCCAGATTTCCAAAATATTCTGTCAAATTGACGGTCCTTTGGATGACATCACCAAGAGGATAGAGGGAACGACTGTATACTTATACCTTGACTGGCTTGGGGGAAGTAGTTCTGTGTGAGCAAGGGTGGTATTGAACTGACCCAGCAACCTCTTAATGGCTATAACTTTGAATTTTTTAGTCATGTAGACTATATTTGACTATTGCCGTCACTGAAAGGAAAGTCGGAAATCTTATTGAAGCTTATAGTGTGAACTTATTGGCAAGATGGTAGCTGCACAGCTTGATATATGGATTATTCAAGTTTTTAGAACCTCTTAAGGTTACAGAATAAAGCAGCCTCTGAATACAGCAGAAACCTTGAAGGCTGCATTCAGCTCACAGACTCACTTACAGAAGACATTGATTGATGATTCAGAATGGTTTAACATATCCATCCCCCATAACTTCGAATGAACTAACAATAATTGTTGAAGGGGGGAAGGAGGGGGGAGTAAACAATAATACACGGACCAGTGGCACATGGTCAACAGGCGAACAGAGAGAATTCAGTAATTGCTTTGAATTCAAGGTGGGTTGACTTCACACCCAAATCCCGAGACATGGAAGACCAAGCTGTTCGCATGAAAATGTTGTCTGACATAGCAAAATTGTCACCTACAATAGTAGTAAAATGAGCAACACAAAACCTAAGTATAACAAAATTACCACACAGGAAACAGGACTTTAGTACTTACAGTCAACCAACTTTGTGTCAGCTGCATGCTGCTTTTGAAGCTAAGGCTACAATGAAGTCTGGACTCTGATATCATGAACATTATGCACAATGTGACAGACCCATGCTCAGTTGATCTGTTCACATCAAAATTGAATAATAAGATGCCTATCCTGATAACTGGACCTGAAGCATGGATTGCTGATGCTTTTAGCCTCAGGAAATTTCTTCAGCTTTTGCTTTCTTCCTTTGAGATCATCCCAATGACTCTTCTGTAACTATAGAAATACGGTTAGGTAGGTTTTGCAGGCACAAGGACTTCCCAAAGAGACTGCAACATTTATCCTATCAACTCAGAGACCATGAACAAGGAAGAATTACAACGCTTGTGTCAAGGATGATTGAATGGGATAAAAGTCCCCCTTTTCCATCTCCATCAGCATTAAGGATTTTCTTCACTGTTCTCTTCCAAGAAGGCAAAGATTGTAACTCCTTGAATGTAACCAGGAGTGCTGTTGCCATTCATTTTGAATGATGGCAGGCCTGCAGGTTCCCACTCATTTGTCTGCATAAGGTTTTAAAGATCTTCAAACTGAAGCTTACTTTACCTGGCACAGATCTGTGGTTCTTGAATTCTTAGACAGTAGTCTCATGGTAGGTACCTGTCCTTTCCCCCGTCATTGCAGAGGGTAGTGATGTTATGTTTGGTAATATCAGGACAATGAAATCCGTTCAACTGATAGATCCTAATAACATGTCTGGGAGTTAAGCAGAAATTAAATTTAGGTTTGGAAATTCGATCAAAACTTCAAATACTTACATGACATATCAGGAACTACCCATAACTGCCTAGCCACCTGTCATGCATGAATTTTCCATGTTAACTACTACAGATACCTCAAGCAGTCAGAAGTATTATGAAGGTCTGAAACTGGACTCCTTGTCATCTGGTGGAACCCTCATGAAAGAAGTATCTCTTGAGACATGTTACTTACCCAAAGCTGGCATAGATAGCTCAACTGCTACATCAAAGATTGAGGCAGTGCCCTCTGAAAGACAATTCTGAAAACAGCTGTCTGGAATGTGAAAGACTTAGGCTGCGTATTGCCACAAGGCTGTACTCACAAGGGTCAGTCTGACTAAACTTACAAGGAAATAGAAGCAAATAGATGCAGGTCTCTTAAATCTCGATGATCCAGATTTCTGATAGAATTGTATTGTGGGAAGCAAAACTCCACAATCAAATGAACTCATCTTGTGACATTTGAGTGGGGTTTTGCAGACCAGTTTGAAGTGGGAATAGGATCATACTCCTCGCCCTTGATCTCATTGTATGGAAGAGATCTTTTAAAAATTAAAAAAACAAACAAACAAACAAAAAAACATTGAGTCAAATAGATGTCTGTCTGCTCACTTCTTCTGAGTCTCTACTTTCCCTCCCTGCCTGTGCCATTTGCACATTCAGTCTAGTATTGTCTTGCCTGATTCTGTCCTGACTACATACAGGTCTGCGAAACCCCACTCAAATGTCACAAAGTGAGTTTGTTTGTTTGAGGAGACAAATAGCAAATGGAAATAGATCGAAGTGGATAATCAGGGCACCACACTGAGCTATTCCTTTCAGATGCTCTGGTTTTATTCAAACTGGTCATAACTTATAATCAACAGCAATATAATTCCGGCGATAAAAGTTTTGGCAGTGATGTTGTTAAAACAAAAAAACATTTTATAAGAGTTCGCAGTGGATTCAAGATGTACTACAGTATTTGTTTGGCATTATGTTTAAGTCTTTAGAAAGCAGAGTGGACATAGTTTAGGAGAAGGAGTATAATTTTAATCAAAAACACACAAAGCCCCAAGCGCCAATAATTTCTCACCCCTTCTAAAAGAAGAGTTATTAATAGGATGGTGCTGGTGATTGATTTTTGAAATTGAAACATAGAATGGTTGTTAAAAAGTTAAAAGCAAGCGAAACTCTCCCATCATTCATTTTCATGGGAAAGAAAGATTTACTAGATAATAGACACAACAGGCGACTTCATTGATTAATAAACGACTATTTCTGTTTTGTGATTGATGTTTTGTTGTTCGTTACAACTTCCTTGTCTTAAGCTTATTTCATTATATCTTTGATTTTCATTATGGCTTCATGTTTGTTTTTCTTGTGTTCATTTTCTTTCTTTTCTTTGATAACCAGGGAGTGGTAATCTTAATCATACAGCGCTACAACTCTCCTTTCCGCTGTCTTTTGCTTCTTTCTTGTCACTTGATATTTTATGGAAAATTGTGAAAGATATGAATGCTGTTGAATGTACTGACTGTGTGGGAAGAGGTAACCATTAAAGTAGCAGTCAAAAAACTTTTTGAGCAGTGTTGCGTGTGACGTTTGAATGGCGTATAATTCTGTGCATCTGGTACTAAAAAATCGCAAACAAAATTATAAAGGAAGAGTTGAGCTGTAATTTTTTTTTTTTAAATCCAACAACAACAAAATGGGAATGATCTTTTTATTGCATGAAGCCTCATTCAAAAACAAAGGTTGAATTTATCTCCAATTATTAAATTGGCAACTCACTCTTTGTCATACATCTCTCTCTCTCTTTGTCTCTATCACACACACATACGCATGTGTATACGTATGCGTTCACACACACACACCCCACACACACACACACACACACACACACACACACACACACACACACACACACACACACACACACCACACACACACACACCTAATTACAATCGCAAACCTCTCTAATTGCTTCTACTATGTTTGAAAAATGGATGATAGTGAAGAGAAAGCAACAACTAGAACAAACTAAAAACTATACAAGAAGTAAGAAAATCCAGATAGAAATAAATGAAGGGCTTTTGACTGATAATCACACCCTCCATCAATTCGAGTAAAACCTTGAGTGTTTAACCAAAACAGTGCTTTGTGTTGTCCATTAATCTAAATATCTAATTAATAAATCTTGTTTTTAATGCCTACTTCAAGCCTTCCAAAAGTTGAGAGATATGGTAACAAGTGTCCCTTTTATTGAATCATGAGAGAAACTTCATGTAAGTCTTTTATTTTCTGCTGGTGTTTGTTAGATTCTATCAATCCACATTATAGGATTGAGAGGTAAGGCAGAGACAAGTACTAAACGACAATTGTCAACTCAAAACATTGCTTTGTGTCATGTAAAATGAATTTTCAGGCTTGGAATTGTACATGTAAGTTTATTTCATTTAATTTTATTTGTGTATTTATTCACTTGCTTTGTTTTAGGTTTAATTTTATTGTGCTTTGAAAAGGAATAAGCCTTGTTTTATGTGTTTAAATAATGATTCATTCCTCCTTCAGTTTTTATATTCAGTACAGTGTGAAATCATGAAATTATGTGATACTGTAGCTTTTTCATTTGTTTCCATGTGTATGTTTCGTGATAGTTTTGATTTTGATTTGTTTTTGTTACTCCATTTTCGTGTGGTTATTTTTTTTTCTCCTTTTCTGAACAGAGATTTAATTAGAGCAGAAATATTTTAATTAACAAAAATATGCCCTTTTTTGACAAAATAGTGTTGTACGGACCCTATTGAAGTATTTCAGGTTATTTCTGTAAATGTTTTACCTTGACAGAGGATTGGAACAAACGGATCATAAACTTTCTAAATGTGCCCCCATCTTAAACAGCTTCTCCCATCTTCTCTTGTGAACTGGAGGAAAGGAAGTGTTATGCAAGTGATACCTAGATCACACATCATACACTCACCACACCTTTTCGAAAACGCAGAAACACTGGTGGATATCATGTAACAAGCCACTTAGCATTTAACAGCCTCTTATTGAATGTTTGGACTTGCACTCTGTGAGACATATGCAGACTTCTTAAAGAGATTTTCCTCGAGAGGCAGTTTTCACCACTGTAGAGATGCCGGAGCTCTCCTCTTTTCTGTCACTCTCTGAGTTTCTTTCGTCCTACGTTGCTTTGTCATTTCTTCCTATCATTTTCTGTTTTACTGTTCTATTCACCTGTATGAATTCAGTAAAATCTTACATGTTTTCTCTTAGGATTGATAATTGGGGATATGTATTAAGTGCATTTTTGACTCTAGGGAAATAAGATATGTGGAAGTAATTTTAAGTTATTTAGGCTGGTTTTTATATATGTTTTAGTCTTCAGTCATATTTAAATTTGTAACCAGGTATGTTTTTTGTTTTTTAGATCCATTGTGCGATAAATTGGATGGAGTGGCCAGCACCAGGGGCATCTCCTTAGATTATGTTTGTGAATGCATTGATAAGTGTACTTAATTTTTTGTTCCTCCCATCCACCCACCCCCACACCCCCTGTTGAAGTACTGTGTGTGTATTGAAATGGTTATAGCAACAATAAGAACAAGAATAAGGCAGTTTTCAAGCATTTTTCAAGGGATCAATAGATTTCATCAAATATATATATCGGAGAGAAATATAAGTGCAGTTAGATTTGTTAATTGTGTGAACTTTTTTTTTTTTTTTTTTGAACACTTGGAGATGTTTTTACATGGTGTTAGCCCTAGTACGACTCTAGTGGTCAGCTGGGCTATAAGCAATATGAACTAAACTGATTGCTGGTCTGTGTTCAGGCCTGCAGGTTAAGTGAAAGGCATCTGTTCAGTGTTGGATATAGTATTGTTATTGCAGCCAGTTGATGTTGCTTCATGGAAGAATATATTATATATTTTGTATCAAAATGATAATTGATCATCGAGTCTGTCAGTGTCATTAAAGAAAAGTCTGATGGATGGGGTGAGGTTCATTTGAACAAATCTTAATGGAAAGATTGTGTTGGAATTCACTCAAGTGTTCTTGAGACTGTTACACCATTTTGGTTGATTTAACTAGTATTCTGTATAAAAACTCAAAGGATGGTGTTTTCACATGTTTCTTTGCTCTGCAGTAGTCCTTGCATAGCTTTACTTATTTTGAATGGTTCCAACATAAGTAATTAGGCTTTTCATTAGGCTTATATCTGTATCTGTATATATCTGTACCTTTCAGTATTTCTCACGGCACACAAATCCTAGATACTTTAGTTGGTCACTTTCTGCCGGCTATTAATAGCGCGCCCCGTCCCTTCCACTCCCCACACCCTTTTCACCCGTCCCTTTATCACTAGTGCGGGAGCACAAAGACGCGCTACACTGACGGATTTTGGTCGACCCTGCCTGGCTAAAAATAGCACACACAGGCGACGCCAGCTCGCAACTAAAGGGTGGCAGAATGGCTGGGAAAATGCAGCCGTGTTCTATCAATATCTATATCTATTTATCTATCTATCTGTCTGTCTATCTATCTATCTATCTATCTATCTATCTATCTATCTATCTATCTATCTATCTATATTTGTCTGTCTGTATATTTCTCTGTGTGTATGTGTGTGTGTGTATTGCCATATGATCTTCAAATGGCGAGACTTGTGTTCAACCACATAGCCTTATAAAATGTTACTATATGAACAACACAACGGTGAAAAATAATTTCTAACACTACAGTCTTGGTAACATAAACCCTTTACGGTTTACCTTTTTTTTTTTTGTATAGAATATGCTGAGGTATTATATATCCAAAACTCTTTAAGATAAAATAATACAAGTAGACATAGAATTAAAAGAAAAATGTACAAAGAGTTCATTTTTAACAACATTATTGTGCAGGGCTGAATTACAAGTAGAAGTATGGTGATGCATGTGTACACTGACAGTAATGCATTTTTGATGTACAGGGAATGTCAGCAGCACAGGCAAGGGTTTAAAAAAAAGTGTGCTCTCAGTATTATAGTTGGACCATGTTAAAAGGTTATTCTGTCCGCAGTAGTATAGTTCATGTTAAAAGAAAATTCTGCTGATAATATTAGAGTTCACTCACACACGCACACACACGCACGCACGCATGCAAGCACACACACACACACACACACGCACGCACACACACACACACACACACACACACACACACACACACACACACACACCTGTGGGTGGGTGGGGGGTCTTTCATTGTAAATGATATCCCCACCTACTGGAAATTCTGTGCTAAAAATTTCCTCTTGTCTGTTACTCTTTGTTTCTGCTTTTTTTTTTTTAATTTATTTTTTCCCATTATTCTTGTCACTTTCTGCCTTGCTGTATGTGTTTGATAAAAGTTATGAACTTTCTCTTAGGAGTGATGATTGGGTATATGTAATAAATGTATTTTTGGCTCTAGGGAAATATAATATGCAGAAGCAGTGTTAGGTAATTTAGGCCCGCTTTTGTATGTTTTAGTGCCCTTTTTTATGTTCAAATTTGTATTCAGGTATGATTTTTAAATCCCCTTTGTAATAAATTGGATGAAGTGGTCAGTACCATGGGCATCTCCTTAGATTATGTGCGTGAACACATTGATATGTGGACTTACTTTTTGTTTTTCTGTTGAAATGTGTATGTTTTGAAATGGTTATAGCCCTGATATGGCTCTACACAGTCAGTAGGCTTTAAACACAAATATCAAATAACAAGAGGTTTCACCACCTCAGAAGAAAACTTTTCACATTATTTCAGTATTGAACCAATGGTAAAAGGAAATTCTGCCCACAGTATGAAAGTTTTCACCGTGTTACATGGAATTTTCCTCACAGTAATGTTTTTAACATGTTAAAAGGAAGTTCTGCTCACAGTATATACAAGGAATTTTCCTCACAGTAATATAGTTTTAACATGTTAAAAGGAAATTCTGCCCACAGTATTACAGTTTTTACCACATTAAAAAGAAATTCTGCTCACATTATTACAGTTGTCACCATATTAAAAAGAAGTTCTGCTTACAGTATTACGGTTTTCACTACGTTAAAAGGAAATTCTGTTCACAGTATTACAGTTTTTACCACATTAAAAAGAAAGTCTGCTTGTATTATTAAAATTGTCACCATGTTAAAAGGAAAGTCTGCTCACAGAATTGTGGTTTTAACCACATTAAAAGGTGCTCCATTATTTTGGTTTTCACCGTGTTAAAAGGAATTCTACTCACAGTAGGCCTATTATGGTTATCATCATGTTAAAAGGAAATTCTGCTCACAATGTTACAGTTGTCGTCATGTCAGTTAAATTTTGCAACTACATGCTCAGTTCCATGAAGAGCAGTTTGAAGGGGTTGGATAGTCAGCCTCTCATAGAGTATGCTTGGTTGCACTATTCATCATCATCAGGTGCCTTGCGCATGGCGTTGGCGATCGTGGACTTCCATCTGTCTCTATCTCTCGTTGCCCCTAGCATCTCCCCCACCCTCCTCGTCCCCAGCCACTCTGCAAGTCTGTCCAGCATTTTCTTCGTGGGTCTACCTGGTGCTCTCTTTCCCTCCAGCTTTCCCATTGTGACAGGGTGCTCCAAATCCCCCTTCCTCATAAAATGGCCTATAAATGTTGCCTGTCTTTTCCTAATCTTCTTTATGAGTGATCTACTTGTGTCTGCCTCCATCAAGACTGTCTCGTTTGTTTTCTTTGCTGTCCATGGAACTCTTAACAGTCTTCTTAGAAATCACATCTCGGCTGCCTCAATCTTGTTCTGGCTTTGCTTGTTGACTGTCCACCACTCACATCCGTACAATTGATAGGCATTTGTTGGTAAGAGTGTTGTCATCTTCTTGAATGCTGTTTTGGCTTGGCCGATTCTGCCGGCTATTTCTGATATGCATCTGCCGTCTGATGAAATGATCGTTCCCAGGTATTTAAACCCATCAACCTGTGTCAAGGTTGTGCCATTTGCTGTTATTTTGCATGAGCGGATTTCATGTTTTTTACTGATCACTATGACTTCAGTCTTCCTGCTGTTTAGTTCCAGCCCCTTACCTTTGCTTTCTATTTCTAGTATATTCACAAGGTTAGTAGCATGGTGTCATCTGCATATCGAACGTTGTTTATCATTTTCCCTCCAACCTTTAATCCAGGGTCTTCTTCTAGGTTTCTCTTGATGTTTTCGCTGTAAAGTGAAAACAGATCTGGTGACAAAACACAACCCTGTCTGACTCCTCTTTTGATGTTTTGGAAAGAGCTTACATTGTTTTCTATTCTCATTGCAGCTGTTTGTTCCCAGTACATATTTCTGATTATTCTTAGATCTTTTCTATCAACATTGAGTCTCTCCAGTTGGTTGATCAATTCATCATGTCTTACCCAATCGAAAGCCTTGGTGTAATCAACAAAGCATAAATACAAATCATCTCATTTGACCTGTCTATGATAGTTCTTAGGATGTATATGGCATTAATAGTTCCTTTCCCTTCCACAAATCCACACTGTTCTTCTGCTATTTCTCTTTTGATTCTATTGCTTGTCCTCATAATGATTATTCTTAACAGGATTTTTGTTACATGACTCATCAAACTGATTGTGCGATGGAATTCGCATTCTATAGTCCCTGTCTTCTTTGGAAGTGCTATGAAAATTGATTTTGACATATCTTTGGGGAATTTTCTAGTGTCGTAAATTTCATTTAGGAGGACTGTTATTTTTTCTATGCCAAATTCCTCCAGGGCTTCAATCATCTCTGAAGTAATGTTGTCTGGTCCTGGGGCTTTTCCTGGTTTCATCTTTTTCAGTGCCGCTCTAACTTCATCTTTTATTATGGGTGGTCTTTCAAAGTTCTTTTTTATGTGTTCTTCGTTTCTGTCATCCTCAAAAAGGTCTTTAATGTACTCTTCCCATCTGTCTAATATTTTGTCTTTTTCCATGATAAGCGTGCCATCTATCGATTTCAAGCAACCAGTTGATGTGCATGTATTTTTCCTGTGGACAATTTCTTCATTTCGTCTGTACATACCCTGAGGATCGGTTTTGTGTCAGTCTTCCATTTCTTTGCACTTTGTTTTCAGCCAAGCTTCCTTAGCTTCATTGCACCTATTCCTGATCTCCTTGTTTATCTTCCTGTATATCTCCTCGTTTCTCTTTGCCTTCCTCCTTTCCTCCATCAAGCCCAAAATTTCGTTAGTCATCCAGCTCTTTTTTGCTTTTCTATCTGCCTTAGGGATTTCTTCACAAGCTTCATTTATCGAATTCCTCAACTTTGTCCATTGTTCCTCACTGTCACCAACGTCTTCCAGAGCACTGAATTTGTTTTGAACATGTACATTAATTTTTTTACGTATCACTTCATCTGTCTTTAAGAGTCCAAGGTTTAGTTTGATGTTGCTTTTGGTCTGTTTCCTTTTCCTCAATTTCAGTCTAAATCTTCCCACTACAGGATTGTGGTCACTGTTGCAGTCTGCACCTGGTAGTGTTTTTGCTGACAGTAAAGAATTTCTGAATCTTTTGTTGATCAGGATGTTGTCAATCTGATTTTTGGTATTATCTCCTGGACTCATCAAAGTCCATTTTCTTCTATTAGGCTGCTCAAACCAGGTGTTTCCTACTATGAACTCATTCATCTGTGCCCATTCTACAAGTTTCTCTTCCCTTTCATTTTGCGTACCAAGGCCATGAGGTCCAACTATATCCTCTACCCTATCCTGTCCCACTTTAGCATTAAAATCTCCCATTATTACAGTAACTTCTTGTGATTTACATTGGACTTTGGCCATCTCTAATACTTCGTAGTTGTCGATGTCTTCCTGAGTACTTGCGGATGTTGGTGCATACACCTGAATGATGTTGATATCAAATGGTTTGCCTCCCAATTTGACCAGCAAAACTCTGTCGGACATAGCCCAGTATCCCCTTAACTGCTATTGATTTGTCCTTGTCCATCATGATGCCTACTTCTCTTTTATGTGAGTTACGACCAGAGTATATCGTGTATTCTCCTGATGTTATCATGCCTGCCCCCTTCCATCTCACTTCCCCTAGTGCTAAAATACCAATGTTAAGCCTTTCCATCTCTGTTTTGATATTTTCTAATTTACCCTTCTGCAACAGTGTTCTTATATTCCATGTTGCAACTTTGATGTTTTGAAATCTGAGTTTAGGGGGTTTGGTCGCAGTAACTTGCTGACGGTCTGGTGTCACCTGCGCCACATGACGGTCCCTACCGGATGAAGCTGCTCCACAGGAGCACCTATTTACATTGTTGTCTTCATATTCCATTTTTCTGTTTCTGTCCATGAGTAACCTGGGACAATTACGATGGTGGTTTCCTGTTGCCTTCCATCGGTTTGTTAACAGTCTCTCCGCTAGCCTTACTGTCTCCCGAGATGTCCACAAGGCAGTGGAGCTATTCACCCATAGCTTGGGGATCTGATTCTTGGGCACCAGGGCATATCCACACGCCGTTGGGCCTGCGTGCCTCACGTCTGCGGGCCAGACCTCCTCCGAGTCCCATGAGATTTAGCCTGAGTCCGTGAGGTGCTCAGTTACCGCCTGTCACCATGAGGAGGCACAGCGTAGGGCTTGCTGATGGAAGGCTGTGTACTGACAGGAAGAGACTTATGCCTTGTGCTCTTCTTTTCGCATAGCTGCAAGCAGCAGTGCTAGCCAGAGGTGCAGGCTAAAGCCGACACACTAGACGCATCACATCTGCCGATGACAAGCGTTGCACTATTGTCTATAATAAAATCCTGTGCAGTCTGTTAAAAAAATTGTGTCTCTGAAATTGAGCAAGAGATATTCCTATAAATGAAAGTGGCCAAATCATTTAGTCGCAAATGGTCCAACTTTTGGTTTTGGTCTTTTTCATTTGGATGATATGAGATCTATACAATAGGATTTTGACAGCTCTTTGCATGCATGCACACTCACACACACACACACACACACACACACACACACACACACACACACACACACACACACACACACACCACACATATTAACTGATAGTGCCTGTCAGCACGTGCATGAAGAATGTTGCCCTCCTGTCCAGTGATTGATCTGGCCTTGTCTGTTGGTCATGTACTGCTGGGGTGGTGATGGTAATGCCTGTGAACAGCTCATTCTGGGCAAGGAAACCAATGTATATGACTATATGATACTGAATCTTTTAATCAGCAAACATTTGCTTCACCCCTGCATGTAGAATGTGTTTCCTGCTGCAAAAGTTATTGTTGAAAAACGGTAAAAGCAGGCATTTGTCAATTGAACTCACCTGTTTCAGAAAAAAATAACCAACTTATTCATTTACTGTTGAGGATGTGTTAAAGTGTGAAGACTCCAGCTCGTAAGTGATTCATTCAGTTGAGTTCAAAGGAAATTGTTTTCCCCAGTTTCAAAGATGTTTTGTTTATTTTTGTTTTTTGTTTAGTCAAATGCACAAAATAAATATAATCATCATCATCATCATCAGGTGCCCTGCCGCATGGCATTGGCGACCATGGACTTCCATCCATCTCTATCTCTCGTTGCCCCTAGCATCTCCCCCACCCTCCTCATCCCCAGCCACTTTGCAAGTCCGTCCAGCATTCTCTCCCTGGGTCTACCTGGTGCTCTCTTTCCCTCCAGCTTTCCCGTTGTGACCAGGTGCTCCAAATCCCCCTTCCTCATAAAATGGCCTATAAATATTGCCTGTCTTTTCCTAATCTTTCTTATGAGTGATCTACTTGTGTCTGCCTTCATCAAGACTGTCTCGTTTGTTTTCTTTGCTGTCCATGGAACTCTCAACATTCTTCTTAGAAACCACATCTCAGCTGCCTCAATCTTGCTCTGGCTTTGCTTGCTGACTGCCCACGCCTCGCATCCATACAACAGTATTGATTCTATATAACATTCAAGGACTCTCTTTCTGATGTTAATTGATGGGCATTTGTTGGTAAGAATGCTTGTCATCTTCTTGAATGCTGTTTTGGCTTGGCCGATCCTGCCAGCTATTTCCGATGTGCCTCTGCCGTCTGATGAAATGACCGTTCCCAGGTATTTGAACTTATTAACCTGTGTCAAGGTTGTGCCATTTCCTGTTATTTTGCATGAGCGGATTTCATGTTTTTTACTGATCACCATGACTTCAGTCTTCCTGCTGTTTAGTTTCAACTCCTTACCTTTGCTTTCTATTTCTAGTATATTCATAAAGTTTTGTAGGTCCCTTTCATTTTCTGCAATTAGCACGGTGTCATCTGCATACCGAATGTTGTTTATCATTTTCCCTCCAACCTTTAATCCAGGGTCTTCTGCTAGGTTTCTCATGATGTTTTCGCTGTATAGTGAAAACAGATCTGGTGACAAAACACAACCCTGTCCGACTCCTCTTTTGATGATTTGGAAAGAGCTTATATTGTTTTCTATTCTCATTGCAGCTGTTTGTTCTCAGTACATATTCCTGATTATTCGCAGATCTTTTCTATCAACATTGAGTCTCTCCAGTTGGTTGATCAATTCTTCATGTCGTACCCGATCGAAAGCCTTGGTGTAGTCAACAAAGCATAAATACAAATCCTTATTCATGTCAATTGACCTGTCTATGATAATTCTTAGGATGTATATGGCATTAATAGTTCCTTTCCCTTCCACAAATCCACACTGTTCTTCTGCTATTTCTCTTTTGATTCTATTGCTTGTCCTCATCATGATTATTCTTAACAGGATTTTTGTTACATTGACTCATATCATATAATATAATCAATATAATCAACTATACCTACTGTGGCATTCACAAGCTTGCATAATTTTTTTTGTTTTGTTTTTGTGCGTATAACTTGGCCCAGGTAGATCGGAGATTCAGCACAGTACATGCAAGAACATGGATAGGCAAATTAAAACAGCCAAGTGCGAGTAAAGTTGTCAATTTCTTGAGCCTGGACAGACAACTTATTCATTAAAGTGTATTACAAGCGTACATTCAGGCAACAGCGTATTTTTGTTCTCCCCAATGAGACAAAAGATTACCACAGAGAAAGTGGTAAGTAAGGGAATGTACATTCAGAAAAACTGATAAAAATAGACTCAAAATGTTGATAATATGTCACAAATGGGCCTGGTGCATTGTAAATGTGGGAAAGCCTAATAGGCATTCTTCTCTTTATTGTTAAAGATTTTTTGGCAGAGACCCATGATTCTGGTCACTTTCTTCATGAAGGAAGTATTTTCCGAATTCACATCTTCAAATTGCTTTACACTGACATACTTGAGTCGAACTAACCATCTTCAGTTAATTCAGGATGTAGCCTTTCATGCATTTTTTGTCTCTTCCGTTTTTTCCCCAGTTTCATTGAGTCCACATGTAAAATGCTAAAATGTGGAAGAAAAGAAAGTAGGCCTACTCATTGATTTTCTTGAATATTGAAGATAGAGTTTGTTGTCCAAGGAAAGTTATTTGTGGCTTGAGGATACAAAATCTAGATGGGCCCTCATTGCATGTTGAAACTGAATAGCTGTCTGCGTATATGTGTTGTCTGTGTTTAATCTATCCAAATTTACATGCATACCAGCCCTGATTATGTTAGTAAGCCTTTGGGTTGTTCTTTGATATGGATCTTCCCTGTAGTCATTGCTGTGAAAAAAAGCAGTTGAATTGTAACTCCATTGATAAAGCACATGTTTGAAAAAATCCTTTTTAAAGGCATAATTTAAAAAAAAAAAAAAAAAAAGGAAACTGCAATAGGTTTTAAGATGTGCATCTAAAAGCATACTTACTGCACCCCAAGTGCATCTTTTGTCTGTCACCATGTGTTCTTGGGTCTTCCTCATTTGTGTCTTCCTTCCTGTGTCCACTGTCTTTTCAGGATGGTGAGTGATGTCAATCCTCTCTTGACTGCCTTGACAAGCAGTTGGTTGGTGGAGATGTATTGGTGTTGGAAGGTTGGTAACTTATAAAATAGGATGGAAAGGACATAGATCTGGCACATTTTCAGCTTGATATTGATGCTGTATTGGGGGGGGGGGGGACCCTCACAGGTTATTCAGCATTGTGAAGTTGTTTTCTGGTTTTGCTAAGATGACTCTTGATGTCACAACCTGCTCCTCTGGTGCGTCTTATAGTGCTGCCTAGGTAAGTGAATTCTTCAGTTATGGGTAGACCTGTTCTGTCTACTGGGATTGATGAGGAATTTGGGATGGTCACCTCTGTTTTCTTCTGGGTTAGCTTTAAGCCCTACTCATTGTGCAAAATTGTTGAGATGAGTTGTTTTTCCGTGCATGCTTTCATGAGTGTGAGACAGCGTTAGGTCATCTGCAAAGTCAAAATCTTCCATTGTTGGAAAGAGATTCCATCTACCACCTCTTAGTTGGGTCTTCAAATGTCCGTCTCATCACTCAGTCTATGACCCTTTGCAGAGCAGAGCTGACATTACATGTCTTCTCTTACTTCTGTCCTCATGTGAAATTGTGTTCACTATTTCCAACTGTTCAAGTGAAGTTGACATAAAACCTTTAGTAAGAAGGATGGTCTGTCATAGGATTTGAATATCAGAGTATTTCCCATAGACTGTCCCTGTATATGTTATCAAAACCCTACTCGTAAGTCAGCAAAGTTGATGTAGAGTGGTCTTTGCTAGTTTGTGCATTATTTTATGAGGGCAAATATTTGGTTATACATCATCCTTTTTTAGAAATCTGCCTGTTCTTTCCTTGGTTGTTTCTACTGCATCCAAGATCCAGGTCTGTTCTGTTACATGTGGCTTTCCAAGTGTCTGTTGTAATCCACTCTTCTGTCTTCTTTGGCTTTGTTCCCAGGCAAGCAACATTTCGTTGGTATGTGCTGTTTTGATTTGCTGCCTTTTGGTGTTGATTTCATCTGTGTCTGGCTGTTTGTGGTCTTCGGTATCTGTTGGGAGCTGTATAACTTACAAGCTAAAGTCTGGAGTCACGGCGTTTTTCCAGATCAGTCTGTTGGTGTCCCATTTTCTGGTGTTCTGTTTTCCTTAGCTTCATTTTCAGCGCTGCTCAACCAGATGGTGATCTCTGCTGACATGGATCCTCTCCTGAACCTGACGTCCAAGTGCAATTGTTGCTGTGTGCCAATAATCATTAGATTCTCTGTGTGCAAATACTCAATAGGTGGTCAGTCTGGTTTTGTTTCTTCCATTGAGAGAACACAAGTTTAGCTTGAGGAGAAAGGTTCCCTCTGTGGAGAAGGTCATAGTGGTACAAAGTTCTAGCAGCCCATCTCTGTTGTCATTCATGGCGTGGCAACCCTCTTTTCCTATTGCCCTATCATAGTTTGTGGTGTCATTTCCAGCCTTTGCATTCAAGTCCCCAGTTACAACCTTCAGGTCACATTTTGGTGTGTTTTGTAGTTTGTTAGTTGGAGTGTAGCATTGGATGATAGTGGTAGTGATGTGTTTTCCTTTAATTCTGACATGAGTCTGTATTTGACATATTTCAACTCCAGTAGACATTTTTTCTGTTCCCTTTCTTAGAACGACAGCTACCCCGGGCCCTTCATAGTATTGGTTGTCATTTCTTCCCGAGTACTCCTATGTTTGCTTTGTATCTAGCTGATTCTGACCATCTGCTTTCGCTAATTCTAAGTATGTGTAGATTATAATGTCACATCTAAAAGTATGTTTCTTATGTCGGCTGCTTTGGGTGTAAACCGATTTTGTCACATGGTTATATTCTAAGACTTCTTGAACATTGTACAGTGGAGTCCACCTATAACAAATCTGCTGAAACAAATTTCTGTTAAACTTGGAGTTGTTTTTATCATGGTGTTGGCCATTAGCTGGCTCTTGTAGTCAGCTGGGCTATAGGCAGTATAAACATGAACATGTTAAGCAACAACTGTGAAAACTATAGGATGAAAATCAGCACCAGAAAGACAGGGTCTGTCAGTAGACCAAACATGGAAATCAAAATCAGAGGGCAAACACTTCTCAAAAGTACAGAATTTAAATACTTTGGAAGCTTTTTTACAGACATCAGAAAAATGGACGGGAAAATTGAGACCATAGTTCAAAAGGCAAATGCTGTAAACTACCTACTCACACCCCTTCTAAAACGCCCAAACATCCCTGTGGAAACAAAAGCCAGGCTTATCAATACAATCTTGGTACTTACACTGACTTACCAGAACAAGACTTGCACAGTAAACAAACCACATGTCTCAGGCAAAAGAGACATGATTAGAAACAAAGAGATCTGAGAGATGGTTTGAACAACCTTTTCGATTATTACATGACACATCAGCTGATCAAATGGCTTGGCCATCTGACCAGGGCAAGTAAGGATTCAGGCACAGACATCACAGAATTTAAACAAATGGATACCATGAGTTAAATGGCTGCCTTTTGTTAAGTTCAAACAGACAGCAATGGAAGCAAATTAATTTTTATGCAAGCATTCTTCTGCAGTTGGACTTGTAATACCTGAACAACTCTGTAAGAAAATTGTCCATATGTCATATGAAAATGTCTAATATCATTTGCAAAGCAAGAATGAGGATTAACTGTTCTCTCAGTATGCAGTCAGATTCAGAATGACTGCCAGTGTTCAAGTAAATGAAAATCAGAAACATATAGAAATAGACTGAAAATGTGTTTTTGATTAATGAAAGGAGTTAAGCTCAAATTTTCAGCTAGTTGGCCTTTGTCAAACTTGTACGAAAGAAGAAAGAACTTCAACCATTTGAACTGATAAAATGACAAAAGAATGACTTGCTTTCACTTTTCTGTGCACGGCATACTAAATCTCATTTTGATCTTCTTCCACTTCCTCTCCCCCTGCTGTCCTCCTTCCTTGCTGCTTCTTCCAACATTGCATGCCTGAAAATGAATGTCTTCGTTTTGACTGATAATTTTGTTGGATTGAAAATATCAACCAGAAGCTTGTGTATAATATGCTTTGTTGGCCTGCCAGAAAATCATCACATGTAAAGATGCGCAGTTTACACATCTGATTGTAGAGTGAACCAGCCTGTGTATTTTATAGATGATTAATCTGTGAAGAATACAGAATGGTTTGTTTAGTTGATTTGCTGATTAGGCGGTTGATTAGCTGTTTTAGTGCTGATTTTTGCCTGTAAAACTTGAATGCCTCAAGAATGAAAATAGAGAAAGACTGTTAATCAGTGCACATTACATCACTAGTCACAAACAATACAAGTGATGTCAGTGTCAGATGTTTTCTGTTGTACCTGTTTGTTGTTCATTCGCCCGGTGCATTTGTCTATATGATACTTTGGTATTGATCCTTTTTATACCTTATTTATTTTGTGGTTAGGAAGAAAAAAACACTGGGACAGGACTGAAAAATAGAAACAGCTGGAATGTGTTTTGTTTACATAGTTTGGCAATTTTGATACATGTGTGGTTGTGTTTTTGCGTTGTGAAAAAAGTCTGTGTCTGTGTTTCATCTCAGTTTCATTTTTTTCACTTGACATTTGAATACATTTCTTACGTACTGATGTCAAGCTGGTTCATCTGAATGGTATTTGATGGACACAATCAATAGTTGAGAGATTAGGACACACACACACACACACACACACACACACACACACACACACACACACACACACACACACACACACACACACACACAACACACACACACACACACACACACACACACACACACACACAAACAAATTATGGATATAATTATTTACAGAAATAAATTGTAGATATTATCACACAATACAAACAATTTGCATGCAGAAAAAAGGGAGAGGGGAGATGATGCCATGATAAAGGGGAGGTAGAAAGAAGGATGTGATTTATCGAAGATACTTAGAAGAGAGGATTCTGGCATGGAAGATCACAGGATGTAAACAAACTATCTCTGTCTTCTATTTATTTATTGCATCACTCCCCTGGAATCTTAGATATGTGAAAGTTTATTGTTCACATTTTTGTTGGTTATGGGAGTTAATATTTTCCAGAGAGCATCGGTTATGAAAAGTGGGTCAGGCATGTATGAACATGATCATTTTTCTTACTGTAGACCAAGCCATATATTTGCTCTTGACTACATTTTTCTTACTGTAGACCAGCCATATATTTGCTCTTGACTAGAATTAGCCTGCCTTTTAGCATTTTATGTATTGATTTGTATCTTGTCTGTATTTGTTGCTTGCAGTTGTATGAATCAATATTGTGTTTATTCTCTCCGAATTTATGCTACATTAGCAAATCAGACAATACATTCAGTTTCTCCCCACTTGTTACCTCACCTTTACAATGTACATTGTTTCCCTTCTGCTCCTTCCTCCCTCTACCCCCCACTTTTTCCCCCCTTTCTCAATGTGTAAATCATTTGTCTTGTAAATGTGCCTTCATTTTCTTTTTGTGTTGTTTTGTACATGTGTGTGTGTGTGTGTGTGTGTGTGTGTGTGTGTGTGTGTGCGCGCGCGCCCGCGCGCCCTATTAAAGACCCTATGGTCAAAACGGCAGACATTTTATGTACATCTCTGCAGGAGTGATCAGTGCTCACATCTTACGGTGAATACTGTACATTTCATATCAATTTCTCATCCACCTTCTGTCACTTTTCTTTTCCTGAAATGTCTCAGTCTGTTTAGTGTAGTTAAAAAAATCAGACCTTTCAATTTGATTGCACAGAATCAAGACTGGCTGACTCAGGGAGACATTATGCTTGTGGCCTCCAGTCCAACATCTGTGAATGGACTAACAGTATTGTGTTGTGGAAGGTACACGAACAAGGGAGGGGAGAGGAATCCACCCCTAAAAAACTAGTCAAAGAGTAGTGAGGTCTCTGTTATCTTGCTCCCCTACAATCTTAGAGTTATTGGAGTTCATCTCTCACATTTTTATTTAATTACAGAAGCTTTTCTTTCACTTTATTTTAGTACAGTTTAATCTCATCGGTGAATGTTATTTATTTTATGTTCAATTAGTTGGGAGTTTGTTTTATAGTGAGAAAGATTTTTGATGCGTTTGTACAATCTTCAGATGATCCAAGTGGTCTGCTGGACTACAACTAGTTCAACACATAATGTCATTTAATAATTACAATAATAATAATAATTACAATATTTATATAGCGCAAAATCTTGATAAAATCAAATCTAAGCGCTGAAGCAGACACACGCACGCACACGCACACACACCACACACACACACACACACACACACACACACACACACACACACACACACACACACACACACACACGCATGGCTATAAATGGGGAGAAAGAATAAAAGCAATAAAAGCAAGAATAAAAGCAATGGAAAATTATAGAGAGCATAGCATATACAATTATATATTATAACCATGTGGTTCCCCTCTGAGCGGAGACAGGCTGCAGAGGGGGGGGGGGGGGGGGGAGTGAGGTTAGGATTTTATGCGGAGGAGAAAAGGTGAGTTTTGAGAGCGGACTTGAAGGAGACAAAAGTAGGTTGCTGACGGACTGAGAGAGGAAGTTTGTTTTAGGAGAGTGGACCAGAAACAGAGAAGGCTTGTGGACCATAGGTATTGAGCTTAGTGCGTGGAAAGCGAAAAGTCAGAGGATCGGAGGCAGAGCGGAGGGTACGTGAGGGAAGATAGATCTCAAGTAGGCTTGACAGGTAATCGGGGGCTGCGTTATTTACTGCCTGTTCCAAGAATATCTCTTTTTATGTTGAGGAACACATTTTACTTTGGGGAGTTGAATGTGGAACCTTACAATAAGTCGGCTTACCAATATAAATTAGCAATGTAAGAAACCAAGTCAGCCTACTGTATTGATATTACCAGTATTGGAGACCATGGAGTTTAAATATACATTGTATGTTCTTTTTTATGTATAATTAGCAGTATATATGTTTATGCCGAAGTAATACAGAGTCATAACTACGAGCTGAAAGTGTAGATAAAAGTGTATTTTTGGTTTACATTTTCATATAAATAATTTTTGATTATGGATTTGATAATATGTGTGCTTGTATAATTTGTATTTTATGAGGTGTGGCTGCTTATAAATTGTAATATTCAACTACCAAGCACAGAAAGAAAAATGAATGTTTGTTGAATCCTTTGATTGATATTGATTTTGTTTATATGCTATTGCTTGTCTTTTGTCTCCCTGTGCAAGTTTCATGGCCTTGATTTGTGGTGTCCAAATTTAGATTGCCATCTGTTAAAACTGGATGTCTGACTGAAAATGTTACACATTGGACTAAAAAGCTAATATTGTATGCATCACCTGACTTTTTATTGTATTGCTGGTGGCCATCGACTGGCCAAGCTTCAGAACTCTGCTTATTATTTCCTTTGATTGCTGGTATATTTGTTTTGAAAACTTCTGCAATTTTCTGGGTTCTGTTTCTGCATGTAATATATTTTCCATATAACATCTCTGACTAAAATAGGTATGGCATATTGTGCTGGGTTTTTTTTTTGCTGCGCACATATTTGTTTCTCTTACCAGGGACCAAGCCATATACTGGCTGTTTACTAGTATCAGCCTGTCACGTGGCATTTTGTGTATTGATTTGTATGATATCTGTATTTATTGCTTACAGGTACATAAATGAATACTGTATTAGCGCGTCTAGTAATTTTTGCTGCATTAGGAAATCAGATTGTACAAGAGCATGATGTGTATATTATGTCATTTTTCTTTCATTCTCTTTTTTGTGTTATTTATTTTAGTTTATTAATTTTATTGTGTTTCCTTGATATTTTAGTTATTTCGTTTACATATGACGGTTATTTTTTACCCTTTCCTTCCTTGTACGCTGAAATACACACATTGAGCACTACCAAAACCTCTAGGAACCATTCTATATACATGTATGTTCTATATTGCCAAAGAATTAGTGTACATATGTTCTACATTGCCAAAGAACCACTGTACATCTGTTCTACATTGCCAAAGAACCACTGTACATCTGTTCTACATTGCCAAAGAACCACTGTACATCTGTTCTACATTGCCAAAGAACTACTGTACGTCTGTTTTACATTGCCAAAGAATTAGTGTACATCTGTTCTACATTGCCAAAGAACCACTGTACATCTGTTCTACATTGCCAAAGAACCACTGTACATCTGTTCTACATTGCCAAAGAACTATTATAAGGTCTACATCGCTTAAGATTCACTTGACATCTGTTCTAGTTTGTTTGCAAACTGTTATTAATCTTTTTTAAACATGTAAGCTTGAGAGCATGCTGCTATCAAAAGCAAACAACAGCTTATTTCATGTTATTCACTGTAAATTTATTTGCTATTTGAAACTTGAAATGTCTTATGATTGATGTAATATAACTTCAGATATGAATATAAACATTGTGCATGTGCATATCTGCTGCTGTTTAGGTTTCAGTCATTTTCAGTCTCAGTATACTTTATGCCCAAGAATAAAAATGCTGTACTGATTTCAAGTATTATTTTGTTTTCCATGACTGGTTGCAGGCCACCGAAAAAAGCAAAAAAGTCGGGTTGGTTCTTTAAGCGGTAAGTGACAGAGGGCAGAACAGCTTTGTTTCCTGCTACAGTAGGCCAGAGATGTTGTTCACAATGTAGTCAGATCTGACGTTTTGTTATTCCCGCACAATATTCGTATTTCCCCTTTATTTTTGTTTTCACTATGATCAGTTTATTTCTTTATTTATGTTTTAATTCATTTACTTCACTATTTAAATATCTTTTTTTTTCTCACTGGTTTGAACCTGAGATTTGTTGTGAAAATTGCAGTGCACATTCTGTGCCATAGGTTTGACTTTGAGATGAGAGGGAGAAGGCTCTTAAACAGTGTAGGTAAATTAAAGACTCTTTAAAACCATTTAGAATCTGTAAGTGGTTTTGCGCTTAAATATTTTGTTGCATTATGATTCAATGTTGGGCTGAGATTATCTTGCAGATAAATTTAAAAAAAAAAAATTTTGTTGCATTATGATTCAATGTTGGGCTGAGATTATCTTGCAGATAAATCTAATTGTACATTTTGTCAAGGAAACCATCTGTTGATATTTTGGTTCGTGTGTTTGTTAAATGTGTGAGAAAATAGAGGAGGATTATTATAGATTGTAAAGGATATGTGTGGTTTAGACATTACAAAATACAGTACTTTTCTGGTTCCTTTGCTCTGTTTAGTGGAAAAGTAATTTCTTGTTTAGGTCAAACAGTTTAAAGCACAAGAACATGATTGTGTAGGAGAGAGGCAGATGCCACCAATATTTATCTGCAATACTGAAAAATTCAATTGAAATGATTTTTTAATTTTCAAATAATTGGAACAGATCCTCCTCTTTTCCTGTTACGTCACCTTCCCTAAGCCCTCCGTAGAATCAGGTAAACCCTATACACATTACACACATGAACTGGAAATTACATGCAGTAAGTTTCATGTATCAAATTTAAAGCAAATGCAGATGTACATTTGGCAAGCAGAAGCTCTGTTATCACCCCATTATTAGAGACCTTTCTTTCATTGTAGCTTGGATAAATTTGCATATGATTTGTTTGATTTTATGTTTTGATGGAGATTGTGATGGGATTGGAAATTATTTAGCTGATAACTGAAGCTGGTATGCACTGGTGTTTCATTGTATTTGCAGTGAACGTTTGTATGCACATTGCACTCTGGCAAAGAAAGGGTGTGGGGGTGGGGGGCATTGTAACAGTTATAACCAGTTGATCTTCTTCATACAGACACCAGTCTGTCTTGGTATAGTCCTGTTCATTACAGAAACTATTCGGTCTTGTTCACACAGATATCAGTATGTCTATATACAATCAGTATGCCTTGTTCATGCAGTAACCAGTTGTTTTTGTTTACACAGTAACCCGTTGTTCTTGTTTATACAGTATCCTGTTGGTCTTGTTTATAGAGTAACCGGTTGTTCCTGCTCATACATTAGCCAGTGAGTCTTATTCATACAATGTTGGTCTTGTTCTTACAGTCGCCAGGTCTTGTTCATACAGTCACCAGTTGGTCTTGTCTGTTTAGTTATTAGCAGTTCCTGTTCATACAGTAACTAATGGGTCATGTTTACACATTATTTAGTGGGTCTTGGTCATACAGTAACTAATGGGTCATGTTTACACATTATTTAGTGGGTCTTGGTCATACAGTAACTAATGGGTCATGTTTACACATTATTTAGTGGGTCTTGGTCATACAGTAACTAATGGGTCATGTTTACACATTATTTAGTGGGTCTTGGTCATACAGTAACTAGTGGGTCATGTTTACACATTATTTAGTGGGTCTTGGTCATACAGTAACTAATGGGTCATGTTTACACATTATTTAGTGGGTCTTGGTCTTACAGTAACTAATGGGTCATGTTTCACATTATTTAGTGGGTCTTGGTCATACAGTAACTAATGGGTCATGTTTACACATTATTTAGTGGGTCTTGGTCTTACAGTAACTAATGGGTCATGTTTAACATTATTTAGTGGGTCTTGGTCATACAGTAACTAATGGGTCATGTTTACACATTATTTAGTGGGTCTTGGTCATACAGTAACTAGTGGGTCATGTTTACATATTACCGTAAAGTTCGGGCTATAAGCCGCAACTTTCCCCCCAGCTTTAACCCCTGTGGCTTATAAAACGATGCAGCTTATTTGCGGATTTTTCCAGATCCCAGGAGCGTCACGTGCTTGTATATTCTTAGCTTCTCTTTAACTCACCAAAATTGTGTTTACCGTTCATGAATTTTGGTGAGCTCCATATTAAAGTGTTAATTGTTCATGTAAAAGAGTTAACTGTTCAGGTTTTTAAATCAAATCCGCACACATTGAAGCATATGGATCGGTATTCAGATCTGCTCTGCTCAAGTGTACACCCTCATCATGCCGAAAACGCGACGTTATGCCTACGAAGCAGCCTTCAAGTTGAAGGCGGTCGACCTGGCCATTGAAAAAGTGCAGCTTATAAACCAGTGCGGCTTACGTGTGAATATAGTTCAGATTTTTCTATAATTTAGTGGGTGCGCCTTATATACCAGTGCGCCCAATAGCCCGAACTTTATGGCATTTAGTGGGTCTTGGTCATACAGTAACTAATGGGTCATGTTTACACATTATTTAGTGGGTCTTGGTCATACAGTAACTAATGGGTCATGTTTACACATTATTTAGTGGGTCTTGGTCATACAGTAACTAGTGGGTCATGTTTACACATTATTTAGTGGGTCTTGGTCATACAATAACTAGTGGGTCATGTTTACACATTATTTAGTGGGTCTTGGTCATACAGTAACTAATGGGTCATGTTTACATATTATTTAGTGGGTCTTGGTCATATAGTAACTAGTGGGTCATGTTTACACAATATTTAGTGGGTCTTACTCATACATTAAATTGTGGGTCATGTTTACACATTATTTAATGGGTCTTGGTCATACAGTAACCAGGTGGGTCATGTTTACACATTATTTAGTGGGTCTTGGTCTTACAGTAACTAATGGGTCATGTTTACATATTATTTAGTGGGTCTTGGTCTTACAGTAACTAGTGGGTCATGTTTACACATTATTTAGTGGGTCTTGGTCATACAGTAACTAGTGGGTCATGTTTACACATTTTTTAGTGGGTCTTGGTCATACAGTAACTAATGGGTCATGTTTACACATTATTTAGTGGGTCTTGGTCATACAGTAACTAGTGGGTCATGTTTACACATTATTTAGTGGGTCTTGGTCTTACAGTAACTAGTGGGTCATGTTTACACATTATTTAGTGGGTCTTGGTCATACAGTAACTAGTGGGTCATGTTTACACATTATTTAGTGGGTCTTGGTCATACAGTAACTAGTGGGTCATGTTTACATATTATTTAGTGGGTCTTGGTTATACAGTAACTAGTGGGTCATGTTTACATATTATTTAGTGGGTCTTGGTCTTACAGTAACTAGTGGGTCATGTTTACATATTATTAATGGGTCTTGGTCATACAGTAACTAATGGATCATGTTTACACATTATTTAGTGGGTCTTGGTCATACAGTAATTAATGGGTCATGTTTACACATTATTTAGTGGGTCTTGGTCTTACAGTAACTAGTGGGTCATGTTTACACATTAATTAGTGGGTCTTGGTCATACAGTAACTAGTGGGTCATGGTTACACATTATTTAGTGGGTCTTGGTCTTACAGTAACTAATGGGTCATGTTTACACATCATTTAGTGGGTCTTGGTCATACAGTAACTAGTGGGTCATGTTTACACATCATTTAGTGGGTCTTGGTCTTACAGTAAGTAATGGGACATGTTTACACATTATTTAGTGGGTCTTGGTCATACAGTAACTAGTGGGTCATGTTTACACATTATTTAGTGGGTCTTGGTCATACAGTAACTAGTGGGTCATGTTTACATATTATTTAGTGGGTCTTGGTTATACAGTAACTAGTGGGTCATGTTTACATATTATTTAGTGGGTCTTGGTCATATAGTAACTAGTGGGTCATGTTTACACAATATTTAGTGGGTCTTACTCATACATTAAATTGTGGGTCATGTTTACACATTATTTAATGGGTCTTGGTCATACAGTAACCAGGTGGGTCATGTTTACACATTATTTAGTGGGTCTTGGTCTTACAGTAACTAATGGGTCATGTTTACATATTATTTAGTGGGTCTTGGTCATACAGTAACTAATGGATCATGTTTACACATTATTTAGTGGGTCTTGGTCATACAGTAATTAATGGGTCATGTTTACACATTATTTAGTGGGTCTTGGTCTTACAGTAACTAGTGGGTCATGTTTACACATTAATTAGTGGGTCTTGGTCATACAGTAACTAGTGGGTCATGTTTACACATTATTTAGTGGGTCTTGGTCTTACAGTAACTAATGGGTCATGTTTACACATCATTTAGTGGGTCTTGGTCATACAGTAACTATGGGTCATGTTTACACATCATTTAGTGGGTCTTGGTCTTACAGTAACTAATGGGACATGTTTACACATTATTTAATGGGTCTTGGTCATACAGTAACTAATGGGTCATGTTTACACATTATTAGTGGGTCATTGGTCATACAGTAACTAGTGGGTCATGTTTACACATTATTTAGTGGGTCATGGTCATACACGTAACTAATGGGTAATGTTTACACATTATTTAGTGGGTCTTGGTCATACAGTAACTAATGGGTCATGTTTACATATTATTTAGTGGGTCTTGGTCATATAGTAACTAGTGGGTCATGTTTACACATTATTTAGTGGGTCTTACTCATACAGTAATTAGTGGGTCATGTTTACAATTATTTAGTGGGTCTTGGTCAGACAGTAACCAGATGGGTCATGTTTACACATTATTTAATGGGTCTTGGTCTTACAGTAACTAATGGGTCATGTTTACATATTATTTAGTGGGTCTTAGTCTTACAGTAACTAGTGGGTCATGTTTACACATTATTTAGTGGGTCTTGGTCATACAGTAACTAATGGGTCATGTTTACACATTATTTAGTGGGTCTTGGTCTTACAGTAACTAATGGGTCATGTTTACACATTATTTAGTGGGTCTTGGTCTTACAGTAACTAATGGGTCATGTTTACACATTATTTAGTGGGTCTTGGTCTTACAGTAACTAGTGGGACATGTTTACATATTATTTAGTGGGTCTTGGTCTTACACTAACTAGTGGGTCATGTTTACACATTATTTAGTGGGTCTTGGTCATACAGTAACTAGTGGGTCATGTTTACACATTATTTAGTAGGTCTTGGTCATACAGTAACTAGTGGGTCATGTTTACCTATTATTTAGTGGGTCTTGGTCATACAGTAATTAGTGGGTCATGTTTACACATTATTTAGTGGGTCTTGGTCATACAGTAACTAGTGGGTCATGTTTACACATTTTTAAGTGGGTCTTGGTCTTACAGTATCTAATAGGTCATGTTTACACATTATTTAGTGGGTCTTACTCATACAATAGCTAGTGGGTCATGTTTCCATATTATTTAGTGGGTCTTGGTCAAACAGTAACTAGTGGGTCATGTTTACACATTATTTAGTGGGTCTTGGTCATACAGTAACTAATGGGTCATGTTTACACATTATTTAGTGGATCTTGATGATACAGTAACTAATGGTCATGTTACAATTATTTAGTGGTCTTGGTCATACAGTAACTAGTGGGTCATGTTTACACATCAATTAGTGGGTCTTGGTTATACAGTAACTAATGGGTCATGTTTACACATTATTTAGTGGGGGTTGGTCATACAGTAACTAATGGGTCATGTTTACACATCAATTAGTGGGTCTTGGTTATACAGTAACTAGTGGGTCATGTTTACACATTATTTAGTGGGTCTTGGTTATACAGTAACTAATGGGTCATGTTTACACATTATTTAGTGGGGGTTGGTCATACAGTAACTAGTGGGTCATGTTTACACATTATTTAGTGGGGGTTGGTCATACAGTAACTAATGGGTCATGTTTACACATTATTTAGTGGGGGTTGGTCATAAGTAGAAAGAAACTCTAGGGAGAGCTAGACAACAGAAGGTCTTCAGAGAAGTAACCCCCTTTAGACAAGTGTTTCGGCCCTGAATTCCTTACACTCTCGGGGGGCCGGGCCACATCCAGGTCATGACTCCTGGATGCCCTTCTGCTGTTGTCTATTTTTTTTTTTTTTTTCCCCACGCCGGGGATCGAACCTGGGCGATTCTGCGCTTCAGAACTGCGGTACGCGGTTTTACCAATGTGCTAACGGGGCACACATCATCTGTAGGGAATTTAATCCTTATGAAGTTCACTTTTTTCGTTCCTCCTTGCCCAGATCCAGCTTGAGCTCCTTTCTGCTGCCTCTGCCATCGCTTTAAGGGCTCTAGTCCTCTTCTTCCCAGAAATGGCGAGTTGTTTCATGAGATCATAAGCGGAGGTGCCCACAAACCCTCTTGCCCCGACCTCTATGGCGAAGATTTTGACCCGCAGACCTGCTTTCTTCAGGGTGCTGGCAAGACCGGCGTATTTTTCGGTCTTGTAGATATGTGCTTCTTCCATTCTGCTTTCGTATGGCACAGTGAGTTCTATCAGAATCACTTGTTTCGAGGAGTCAGAGTGGAGAGCGATGTCTGGTCTCATGCCTGTCTTGCTGATGACATCTGGGTAATTTCTCCACTCTGGGAGGTCTGCTGTACACTCCCAGTCGACTGCTCCATCCAGAAGACCCTTTGGCAATGTGCTGGTTGTCATAGCACTTTCGGGCCAGACCTGTTTCCCTCCTGCTTTGTAGAACGTTGTCATAGCAATTGGTGCGTTTGGGGTCATGGTTTTTTCGCTAACCACATCTGTGATCACTTTCAGAACTTGGTTGTGCCTCCATGTATACCTTCCTTGGGCTAGCGCTACTTTGCAAGAGCTTAGGACATGTTCCACTGTTTGTTTCTTCTGACAGAGCGGACATGCTGGGTCGTCTGCTTTCCCCCATTTCACTAAGTTTGCATTCGAGGGGAGCAGGTCATATACAGATCTGAGGAGGAAGCTTATCCTTAGAGGAGCCATGTGCCACATATCGTTCCAGCTGAGACTTCTTTGGAGTGCACTGTCCCATGTTGTCCATTGCCCCTGTTGACCTTGCTGGACTGCCTTCTGCACTCTTTTGACATCTTCTTCTTCCTTCAACTCCTGTATGATCATGTCTCTTTTTTCCTTCCCTTTGGCTTTGGACCACCACTGCATTTTTGTTGCTCCCAGTCCCTGTCTGTTGGTTTGCGTGTGTCCAATTATTTCTTTGATGCTGAGGTTTCTCTTGGCATTGTTTACAGCCTCTTGGACTTTCCACTTTCTGCCAGTTCTCAGCTTTGGATGAACTGATCTCACGATATTGTCTTCCGATTCCTCCAGCATGCTCAACAGTCTTGCTTTTCCAACTTTGTATTCCTCCACTATGGATTTGAGAGGTAGCTTCAGCATTGCTTGACGACAGTAGAATGCAACATCAGTGAGACCAGGTGGGACACCGAGCCATTTTCTTGTGTATTTGTTGATTTTGGCTTCCATTGCTTCGACTGTGCTGGTGCAAATGTCATAGATTAGCAGTGGCCACAGCAGCTTTGGTATCAGCATGAACTGTAGACACCAGACTTTGTATTTGCCTGGCAGTCCGCAGTTATCTATTTTCTTCAGGCCTTCTTCTGCTGTTTGCTTGGTTTCACATCCCCTTTGTGTGTCTTTCAGGGAGTCATCATACCATCTTCCGAGACTTTTTACTGGCTCTTCTGTGACAGTGGGGATGGCTTGGTTGGCTACCATGAATTTGACTGAATCTGCCACTTTTCCTTTTCGCAGTGAGAGACTTCGGGATTTCTTAGGTTTGAACCTCATTCTTGAAGAGGCCACCAGCTCATCCAGCTGCTTTAAGATTTGGTGTGTCTCTTCCTCATCCGTGGACAAGACTGTTGTGTCATCCATGAAAGCTTTCAGAGGAGGCATCTGGTATCCATCTCCCAGATTCACTGGACCTGAACTCTTCATTGCAGCTTTCAAGATGACTTCCATTGCCAACACGAACAGTATGGGAGAGATTGCACAGCCCATTGCAATGCCCACCTCTAGGTCTATCCAGTCCGTGGTGTATTCTTTGGTAGAGAACCGCATTGAGAACCCTTGGAAATACTTCCTCAGCATTGTTCGGATGTTTTCTGGGATGTGATACATTTCAAGAGCCAGCTGGATCATATCGTGTGGAACTGATCCATATGCATTCGCCAGATCAAGCCAAACTACGTCAATGTCTCTCTTCTCTGTTCTTGCTTTTTGGATGGCATCCCAAATCAACGTGGCATGTTCCAAGCATCCAGGCATTCCTGGTATGCCTCCCTTTTGGACTGACATATCCAGATACTTGTTTTCAGTCAGGTATTTTGTCAATCTTGCTGCCATAACAGAGAAGAAGATTTTCCCCTCGACGTTCAGAAGTGATATTGGCCTGAACTGATTGATGCTGCTGGAGTTCTGCTCCTTCGGAATGTACACTCCTTCAGCTCTCATCCATTGGTCGCTGATCTTCTGGTTCCTCCATGCTGATCGAATCATCTTGTGGAGCCACTCGAGCACTTTTGGGCATTTCTTGTAGAGCAGGTATGGTATTCCGTTTGGTCCAGGTGCTGACTTGGCTCTGGCTTTCTTTACTACGTTCTTCACTTCATCCAGTGTTGGTGGTTTGTTATTGAATTTTCCTTCTGGCGCTGCAGGCCAAACCAGATTCTGGATTTCAAGTGGTGCCTCGCGCTGAGAATCGGAATATGTTTCCCTGAGATGCTGCTCTAGGGTTTCCTTGCCCACTGTGAGAGTCCCTGATTTGGGTTGTTCAAACAGCTTTCTTGAAAAGTCAAAGGGATCTTTGAAGAAACGATCTTGAGTCTTCTTCTTTTTGCTCTTTCTTCGCCTTGCTGATTCCACTTTGCTGAGAGCATTGTGTTTGGCCTTCAGATCTTTCCAGAGTTCCAGGAGCCCTTGCTTCTCGAATTCTGAGGCAGTTTTCATTCGCTTTTTAAGCTTCCTTTTCTCCCTCCGGATGCTCTCCATCTGTTGCTGTCTTCTGGATTTCTGGGGAGGCGTTTTTGTCTTTGGCTGCTTCACTCCATAAGTGTCCCTGCAGATAGAGTATATGATGTCTCCGTATGTGTCAAGTTTGTGTTCCAGCGTACTGTTCCCTATTAGCGCATTCAGCTTAAGGACAAGTTCCTCATCTAATTTCTCCCATTGTTCTTTTGCACCGGCAGGCGGCTAATTGAGTTTTCCACGTTTGGCGTTAAGAGCTTGTGCAAAATCCGCATCAGAACCGTTAGCGTGGATGTCCTTGGCACTATGGTTTAATTCCTGGCCTTGGTCATCCAACGTCTCACCTGCTATCGCAGTGCGCTGCTGCTGGTTCGTATGTGTCTTCAAACAGCCCATTTTTGTCCTGTGGATCTTCATGCCGCGTTTGGTGGTGAATCTCCTTCCACACGCACACGGAAATTCCAACTGGTCATTAATCATGGTCCGTTGTGCGTTTCCAGTCGTGATGGAGTCAGTGCCGATGGATTCATCATTCTCTCCCCCTTTCGGTGAATCCTGGGAGCATCTTTCATTTGAAAAACTCGTGGCATGTTATCAAAGGCAAGGTGGGAAGCCAACCCACAAAGCCCGCAGATCTAGTCTTTCCCATTTAGTGGGTCTTGGTCATACAGTAACTAATGGGTCATGTTTACACATCATTTAGTGGGTCTTGGTCATACAGTAACTAGTGGGTCATGTTTACACATTATTTAGTGGGTCTTGGTCTTACAGTAACTAGTGGGTCATGTTTACACATTATTTAGTGGGGGTTGGTCATACAGTAACTAGTGGGTCATGTTTACACATTATTTAGTGGGTCTGGTTATACAGTAACTATGGGCAGTTAACATGTTAGTGGCTGGTCATACAGTACTAATGGTCATGTTTACACATTATTTAGTGGTCTTGGTCTTACAGTAACTAATGGGTCATGTTTACACATTATTTAGTGGGTCTTGGTCATACAGTAACTAGTGGGTCATGTTTACACATTATTTAGTGGGTCTTGGTCATACAGTAACTAGTGGGTCATGTTTACACATTATTTAGTGGGTCTTGGTTATACAGTAACTAGTGGGTCATGTTTACATATTATTTAGTGGGTCTTGGTCATACAGTAACTAGTGGGTCATGTTTACACATTATTTAGTGGGTCTTGGTCTTACAGTAACTAATGGGTCATGTTTACACATCATTTAGTGGGTCTTGGTCATACAGTAGCTAGTGGGTCATGTTTACACATTATTTAGTGGGTCTTGGTCTTACAGTAACTAGTGGGTCATGTTTACACATTATTTAGTGGGTCTTGGTCATACAGTAACTAGTGGGTCATGTTTACATATTATTTAGTGGGTCTTGGTCTTACAGTAACTAGTGGGTCATGTTTACACATTATTTAGTGGGTCTTGGTCATACAGTAACTAGTGGGTCATGTTTACACATTATTTAGTGGGTCTTGGTCATACAGTAACTAGTGGGTCATGTTTACACATTATTTAGTGGGTCTTGGTCATACAGTAACTAATGGGTCATGTTTACACATTTTTTAGTGGGTCTTAGTCATACAATAGCTAGTGGGTTGTGTTTCCATATTATTTAGTGGGTCTTGGTCATACAGTAACCAGGTGGGTCATGTTTACACATTATTTAGTGGGTCTTGGTCATACAGGAACTAGTGGGTCGTGTTTACACATCATTTAGTGGGTCTTGGTCATACAGTAACTAATGGGTCATGTTTACACATTATTTAGTGGGTCTTAGTCATACAGTAACTAGTGTGTCGTGTTTACACATTATTTAGTGGGTCTTGGTCATACAGTAACTAGTGGGTCATGTTTACACATTATTTAGTGGGTCTTGGTCATACAGTAACTAATGGGTCATGTTTACACATTATTTAGTGGGTCTTGGTCATACAGTAACTAGTGGGTCATGTTTAAACATTATTTAGTGGGTCTTGGTCATACAATAACCAGGTGGGCTTCTTAACAGAGTAACCAGTAGACCTCATATATAGCGTAACTGGTGGATCTTGTTTACGTGATATTGGTCTTGTTCATGCAGTTACTAGTGGGTCTTGTTCATACAGCTACCAGGTGGGCTTGTTTATATAGTAACCATTAAGTCTTGTTCATGCAGTGTTGGTCTTGTTTGTACAATAGCCAGTGCTTATTCATGCAGTAACCAGTGGGGTTGCTCATACAGTGCTGGTCTTATTGATATAATTACTATTGGTTGTTATTCATATACTGTTGGTCTTGTTCACACCTTGTAGGTCTTGTTCATTAAGTAACAGCGGATTTTGTTCATAGAGTAGCCAGTGGGTCTTCTTCATACAGCTTTGGTCTTGTTTATACAGTCAACATTGCTCTTTGTGTATATAGTAACCAGTGGGTCTTGTGCATGCAATAACCAAATGGGCTTGTTTATCAGCCAACAGTATGCAGCACTATATTGTGAATGAATGAGTTGTAAGACATGAGGAGTAAGAGCATATATGACCTGCCAGCATGAAATCAGTCTTAACTAGCATTTTGGGTATTTTGAGGTATACATATCACTGGAAAGTATACATTCTGGTGATTATTTTGGTACTTGAATAAAGCTTGTACTAAACAAAAAAGGTAGAAGTTATGTATGCTTAAAGTCATTAAGTTGTATGACGGCCATTTTGAGAAAATGTCCTCTAACGTTTTTATGTACTCTCCTACACATTTTCCTTAAATTTCTTTATTTGGTGGCTTTGACCCAGTTTGTTTCTAATCTTAACTGTCATTATCTGAATGGTGCACCAAAGAACTTTCTGTCAGTATATAACATGTGGGGGTACTGTACAGGTGACGGTTCATAATAAGAGACAAAAATTGGTACTTTTGGTAGGAAATTGCGTTCTTTCTGCTGCGATCAGTGTATTAGAATACCATTTTAAATTGATTGATAATATATTTTCAAGAAAAAAAATTCTGTGGGGGACATTATAGCCTACAGGACTCAATTTTGAGAAAAATTCAAAACACCCCAGATAGACCCTCAGTCACCTTTTCAGCTGCTAGTGCTGTTCAACTGACTGCGAGTTAAGACTGATTTGGTGGTGGGAGGTCACATATAAATAATGAGAAAATTAATGAATTTGAATACCAGTATAAATGAAATCAGTGAAGTTGAATGTGGGTTAGTATTAAAATCATACCAAAGTATATTAATTTTCAAATAATTACTACAAAGCGAATATGAACATCTTGTTAACCTGCAACTGAAGAATTTTCCCCATCTTTACAGAGTAATATATATAGAGATACTGTTATTCAGAAAAGAAGAACCAAAAGTCATTATCAATCTTTATATATCATCGTGGACCTTGCCACATGGCGTAGGCAATCATGGCCTCCATACGAATCTATCCTTTGTCACTGCACGTGTATCGCCAACCCCTGTTGTTCCCACCCATTCTGCAAAACTCATCATCATCATGTGCCCCACCCATTATGCAAACTCGTCATCATCATGTGCCCCACTCATTCTGCAAAATCATCATCATTATGTGCCCCACCCATTCTGCAAAACTCATCATCATGTGCCCTGCCACATGGCGTTTGTGATCATGGCCTCCATACAAATCTATCTTTTGCCATATCTCCCACCCTGTCTGTCTTCATGCACTCCACAAGTCCATCCAATATTTCTCCCTGAGTCTTCCTGGTACTGTTTTTTCTTCCAGCTTTCCTGTTGTGACTAGTTGCTCTAATTTCCTTTGCCTCATAGAATGTCCTATAAATAGTGCTTGTCTTTTCCAAATCTTCTTTATTATTTTTTTGTGTTTGCCTATTTCAAGACTGTCACATTTGTTTTCTTTGCTGCCCATGGAACTCTTTAACATTATTCTTAGAAACCACATTTCAGGTGCCTCAATCCTATTTTCACGTTGCTTGTTGATTGTCCAAGCCTTGCATCTGTAGAACAGTGAAAAGCTCACTTCCTGATGATGTCCATTGACAAGCATTTGTCCGTAAGAACTCTTTTCATTTTCAGGAATGCTGTGTTGGCCAGTTCTGCTGGATATTTCCATTGTGCATCTGCTTTAGTGAGATGACTTCCAAGATATTTAAACTTACCAATTTGTCTCAGTGTTATGCCATTTGCTGTTATTTTACACGAGGAGATTTCTTGTTTTTTACTGATTACCAGTCTTCTTGCTATGTAGCTCCATACCTTTATTTCTGCTTTCTATTTCTGTTATATTCACAAGATTTTGTAGGTCTTTTTCATTTTCTGCATTTACAACAGTGTCATCTGCATATCGAACATTGTGCTTTATTTTTCCTCTAACTTTTATCTGAGGGCATTCTTCTAGGTTTCTCATGTCACTATAAAGTGAAAAGTCGGGTGACAGAACACATCTTTGTCGAGCTCCTCTTTTGATATTTTAAAAAGAGCTATTGTTTCTACTCTCATTGCTGCTGTTTGTTCCCAATACTTACTCCTTATTGTCCTTAGATCTTTTCCATCAGTATTGAGTTTTCCAGCTAGATGATCAATTTGTCATGTCTTACCCAATCAAAAGCCTTGGTACTATCAAAAAAGCCATAATTTTATACTTGAATCAAGATTTGGTGCCTTATAAGTGTAACAATTATTATTGTTATTGTTGTTATTATTATTATCATCATTAGTATTAGTAGTAGTATTACTGTTATTGTTATTATTATAAAGCACACATATAGACCATTATTCAGCTCAACTGATCTCTCTGTTAGAGTTTAAGATATACTTGTATATCATCATCATCATCAGGTGCCTTGCCGTGTGGCGTTGGCGATTATGGACTTCCATCTGTCTCTATCACTTGTTGCCTCAAGCATCTCTTCCACCCTCCTTGTCCCCAGCCACTCTGCAAGTCCGTCTAGTATCTTCTCCCTAGGTCTACCTGGTGCTCTCTTTCCCTCCAGCTTTCCCGTTGTGACCAGGTGCTCCAATTCCCCTTTCCTCATAAAATGGCCTATAAATGTTGCTTGTCTTTTCCTAATCTTCCTTATGAACGATCTACTTGTGTCTGCCTCCATCAAGACTATCTCGTTTGTTTTCTTTGCTGTCCATGGAACTCTCAACAGTGTTCTGGCTTTGCTTGTTGACTGTCCATGCCTCGCAGCCATACAACAGTATTGGTTCTATATAACATTCAAGAACTCTCTTCCTGATGTTAATTGATAGGCATTTGTTGGTAAGAATGCTTTTCATCTTCTTGAATGCTGTTTTGGCTTGGCTGATTCTGCTGGCTATTTCTGATGTGCATGCCGTCTGGTGAAATGTTTTTCATCTTCTTGAATGCTGTTTTGGCTTGGCTGATTCTGCTGGCTATTTCTGATGTGCATGCCGTCTGGTGAAATGATTGTTCCCAGGTATTTAAACTTATCAGCCTGTCTCAAGGTTAGGCGTTTGCTGTTATTTTGCATGAGGGGATTTCATGTTTTTTACTTATCACCATGACTTCAGTCTTCCTGCTGTTTAGTTTCAACCCCTTACCTTTGCTTTCTATTTCTAGTATATTCACAAGTTTTTGTAGGTCCCATTCACTTTCTGCAATTAGCACGGTGTCATCTACGTATCGAATGTTGTTTATCATTTTTCCTTCAACCTTTAATCCAGGGTCTTTCTCTAGTTTCTCATGATGTTTTCACTGCAAAGTGAAAACAGATCTGGTGACGGAACACAACCCTGTCTGACTCCTCTTTTGATGTTTTGGAAAGAACTTACATCGTTTTTTATTCTCATTGCAGCTGTTTGTTCCAATACATATTTCTGATTATTCGTAGATCTTTTCCATCGATGTTGAGTCTTTCGAGTTGATTGATCAATTCTTCATGTCTTACCCGATCAAAAGCCTTGGTATAATCAACAAAGCATAGATATAAATGTTGATCAATTCTTCATGTCTTACCCGATCAAAAGCCTTGGTATAATCAACAAAGCATAGATATAAATCCTTGTTCACCTCGATTGACCTCTCTATGATAGTTCTTAGGATGTATATGGCATTAATAGCTCCTTTCCCTTCTACAAATCCATATTGTTCATCTGCTATTTCTCTTTTGATTCTATTCCTTGTCCTCATCATGATTATTCTTAACAGTATCTTGGTTACATGACTCATCAAACTGATTGTGCAATGGAGTTCGCATTCTATAGCCCCTGTCTTCTTTGGAAGTGCAATGAAAATTGATTTTGACATATCTTTGGGGATTTTTCCATGTCATAAATTTCATTTAGGACTGTTATTTTTACTATACCAAATCCTCCAGGGCTTCAATCATCTCTATAGTAATGTTGTCTGGTCCTGGGGCTTTTCCTGGTTTCATCTTTTTCAGTGCTGCTCTAACTTCATCTTTCATTATGGGTGGTCCTTCAAAGTTCTTTCTTATAATGTGTTCTTTGTTTCTGTCATCCTCTAAAAGGTCTTTAATGTACTCTCCCCATCTCTCTAATATTTTGTCTTTTTCCATGAGAAGCGTACCATCTTTCAATTTGAAGCAACCAGTTGATGTGCATGTATTTTTCCTGTGGACGATTTCTTTAGTTCGTCTGTACATACCCTGAGGATCCGTTTTGTGTCGATCTTCAATTTCTTTGCATTTTGTTTTCAGCCAAGCTTCCTTAGCTTCCTATACTTATATATGGTACTAACAATTCCTTTCCCTTCAACAACTCCAGTGTTCTTCTGCTATTTCAGGTTTGATTCTATTCCTTCTCATCCTGATTATTCTTAATAGAATCCTTGTTACATGACGTGTCAAGCTGATTGTATGATGGAGTTCACATTCTGTAGCCCCTTCTTTCTTTGGAAGTGCAGTGTAAATTGACTAAGACATATCTGTGGGATTTTTTTCCAGTGTCATAAATTTCATTTAGGAGAACTGTTACTTTTTCAATACCAAGTTGATCTAGAGCTTCAGTCATTTCTGAGGTAATATTGTCTGATCCTGAGGCTTTTCCTGGTTTCATCTTTTTCATTGCTGCTCTAACTTCATCTTTCATTATTAGTGGTCCTGCAAAGTTATTTCTAATGATGTATTCCTCCCTTCTGTCGTCATCAGAAAGGTCTTCAGTGTGCTCTTCCCGTCTATCTAATATTTTATCTTTTTCTTTTTGATTTAAGCTACTGGTTGATGTGCATGTCTTTTTCATGTGAGCAATGTTTTCAGTACTTCTAGTTCTATATATAAACTCAGGGTCTGTCTTGTTTCTTTGCACTTTGTTTCTAACCAGGCTTTCTTAGCTTTATTGCACTGATTCCTGATTTTCTTATCTATCTATTTGTAATCTTCCCCTTTTCCCTTTACCTTCCTATGTTCATTCATCAAGCTTAAAATTTCTTTTGTCATCTAGTTTTTCTTTGCATTTTTTTTTCTTCTCTAGGAATTTCTTCATAAGCTTCATTTATTGACTTTTTCAAGTATGTCCATCGTTCACCGTAATTTGTTTTTGAACAGATATGCTAAATTTCATCTGTCGTTAAGAGTCAAAAGATACTTTGATGTTATTATTGGTTGCTTTTCTTCTCTTAAATTCAACCTAAATATTCCCAATAAGGGATTATGGTCTATGGTGCAGTCTGCGTTTTGCAGTGTTTATGTTATCAGTAGAGAATTTTTAAATCAGGATGTAACCAATTTGATTTCTTGTGCTGTCTTCATGATTCATCCAACGTCCATTTTCTTTTGTTAGGTTGCTCAAACCAAGTATTTCCTATTACGAATTCATTTACTTGTGGGCACAAGTACTAAGTTTCTCTGCCTTTTCTTTTCATGTGCCCATGCCATGAGGTCCAACTATGTTATCTACTTTTTCTTGTCCCACTTCAGCATTAAAATCTCCCATTTCAATTGTAGTGTCCTGTGATTTACATTGAGCCTTGGCTGCTAGTAAAACATGGTCTGATATGGCCTGGTATCCTTTGATAAACTTTGACTTGTCATTGTCCATTATAATGCCTACACCCCTTTAATTTGCGTCTCCTCTAGAATATATAATTTTATGCTTGCTTGATGTCATCATGCTTCCTCGCTTACATCTCACTCTCCTGTTTCTAAAATATTCATGTTCAATCTTCCATTTCTGACTTGACATTTTTTAGTTTTCCTTTCTGAATCATTGTTCTGACAATCCATGTTGCAATTCATATATATTTTTTTAAATTGAATAGCAGTAGCTTGATAATGGTCTGGTATACCTGCTTATCATGACTTCTTCTGTTGGATGAAGGTGCTCCAGTGGGTCACCTATTTACATTGTTCACTTTATTTTTCATGTTTTGGGACATGATTTTATGGAAGATAACATTGGTGATTTCCCATTGCCTTCCATCGGATTTTCTGTCAGGTGTTTACTCCCCTAGCCTTGGTCTCTCCTGAGACAACCACGAGACAGTGGTGATTTTCTGTCAAGGTTTACTACCTTAGCTTTGGTCTCTCCAAAGGCAATTGCAGGCAGTCGCGCTATTTACCCAAAGCTGGGGGTCTGGTTAATGGGCACCAGAATGTGTCTACATGTCAGTGGGCCTGTGTGCCGCATGTCTGTGGGCCACGCCTCCTCGGAGTCCTTCAAGGGTTTATCCTGAGTCCCTGAGATGCTCAGTTAAAGTATGTTGTCATGGGGACACACTAAGAAGAGCTTTCTGATGGAGAAGCTATCTACTGACACAAAGAGAGACTTACATACTCTACTGTCCTTTTCGCAGAGCTGCAAGCAGCCATGCTAGCGGAGTTGACATGCACACTGTCACCAGCCAACACACTAGACATGTCATATCAGCCGTTAACACACAGAACCATTGAACAACAACAACAAGAATAACCAAAAAAACTCAAGCAAACTGAGATTACAAAGTTGTGGCTGTTCACTTGGGAACTGTTTTGTTTCTGCTTCATTTTCTTTAAATTCTGTTCTATATCTTTATCACACCTTTAACTGTTATTTATGTAATGTTTGCTTTATTGTGTAGTCTATTTCTTTCTTTATTTATTTATGCATATCAAGCTAGAATTTAAAAAAAATTCTTTTGTCATTTGCTCTTATAAAATATTTTCTCTCCGTCCTTCTTCATCCCCCCCTCCCCCAGTATACTTTTTAATGAACAAGCATAGGCATAGATATAATAATTTCTTGCATGCTTGTACTGTAGCATATTCAGTAGCCAGCTTGGTGTCTGTGGGCAAAGTGTGGTGCAATTTTACAGGAAAATGGAATCCTACAAGCATGTTTCACAGAGCCTTACCGTCTTTATTCTTGATTATATTTCAGTCGGAAGCTAAACATTTTGATTTGATATGAAATGGGCCATGGCCTAATGAATTTTTTTTAACTCTGCATTTCATTATCAAAAATGGTGGAGTGGAGAAGTAATGCTGGTTAAGGGCTTATTTCTGTGATTAGTTGGTTAAGAAAAAAAGACAAAATGATGTTATCTGTCATGTTTCTATGTTTTGCCAGGGTGTGGGTAGTCCAAAAGAAAATGGTATGATAATCTTATGTTGAAGAAATTGTAGGTGAGATTGTGTGTGATGAAAGTGTAGGCGACATGTGTGCAAAGATGACAAGTGTGTGATAGTGACATGTATGTGATAGTGACATGTGTATGATGGAAATGTAGGTGACATGTGTGATGGTGACATGTGTGTGTAGGTGACGTGTGATGGTGACATGTGTATGATGAAAGTGTAGTTGACATGTGTGATGGTAACAAGTGTGTGTAGGTGACGTGTGTGTGGTGAAAGTGTAGGTGACATGTGATGGTGACATGTGTGTGAAGATGACGTTTGTGTGATGAAAGTGTAGGTGACATGTGTGATGGTGAAATATGTGTGTAGGTGAAGTTTTGTGTGATGAAAGTGTAGGTGACATATGTGATGCCTGATGGTGACATGTGTGTGATGAAAGTGTAGTTGACATGTGTGATGGTGACATGCGTGTGATAAAAGTGTAGTTGACATGTGTGATGGTGACAAGTGTATGAAGGTGACATATATGTGATGAAAGTGTAGGTGACATGTGTGATGGTGACATGCGTGTGATAAAAGTGTAGTTGACATGTGTGATGGTGACATGCGTGTGATAAAAGTGTAGTTGACATGTGTGATGGTGACATGCGTGTGATAAAAGTGTAGTTGACATGTGTGATGGTGACAAGTGTATGAAGGTGACATATATGTGATGAAAGTGTAGGTGACATGTGTGATGGTGACATGCGTGTGATAAAAGTGTAGTTGACATGTGTGATGGTGACATGCGTGTGATAAAAGTGTAGTTGACATGTGTGATGGTGACATGCGTGTGATAAAAGTGTAGTTGACATGTGTGATGGTGACATGTGTGTGATAAAAGTGTAGTTGACATGTGTGATGGTGACAAGTGTATGAAGGTGACATATATGTGATGAAAGTGTAGGTGACATGTGTGATGGTGACATATGTGTGTAGGTGATGTGTGTGTGATGATAGTGTAGGTGACATGTGTGATGGTGACATGTGTAAGATGGAAGTGTAGGTGACATGTGTGATGGTGACATGTGTGATGGTGACGTGTGTGATGGAAGTATAGGTAACATGTGTGATGGTGACATGTGTGATGGTGACATGTGTGATGAAAGAGTAGGTGACATGTGTGATGGTGACATGTGTGATGAAAGTGTAGGTGACATGTGTGATGGTGACATATGTGATGAAAATGTAGGTGACATGTGTGATGGTGACATGTATGTATTGGTGACATATGTGATGGTGACATGTGTGTGATGAAATTGTTGGTAACGTGTGACGGTGACTTGCGTGTGATGAGTGTGTTGGTGACATGTGTGTGATGAAAGTGTAGGTGATGTGAGTGATTGTGACATGTGTGTGATGGTGACATGTGTGATGGGGACTTGCGTGTGATGAAAGTGTAGGTGACGTGTGTGATGGTGACAAGTGTGATGGTTACTTGCGTGTGATGAAAGTGTAGGTGATGTGTGTGATGGTGACTTGCATGTGGTGAAAGTGTAGGTGATGTGTGTGATGGTTACTTGCGTGTGATGAAAGTGTAGGTGATGTGTGTGATGGTGACTTGCATGTGATGAAAGTGTAGGTGATATGTGTGATGGTGACTTGTGTGTGATGAAAGTGTAGGTGATGTGAGTGATGGTGACGTGTGTGTGATGGTGACATTGTGATGGTGACATGCGTGTGATGAAAGTGTAGGTGACATGTGTGATGGTGACGTGTGTGTATGAAAGTAGGTGATGTGAGTGATGGTGACTTGTGTGATGGTGACGTGTGTGAAGGTGACATGCATGTGATGAAAGTGTAGGTGACATGTGTGAAGGTGAAATATGTTATGGCGACATGTGGGTGATGAAAGTGTAAGTGACATGTGTGATGGTGACATATGTGTGTGATGGTAACAGGCGTGTGATGAAAGTGTAGGTGATGTGTGTGATGGTGACAGGCGTGTGTGATGGTGACAGGCATGTGATGAAAGTGTAGGTGATGTGTGTGATGGTGACATAGTGTGTGATGGTGACAGGCGTGTGATGAAAGTGTAGGTGATGTGTGTGATGGTGACATATGTGTGTGATTGTGACAGGCGTGTGATGAAAGTGTAGGTGATGTGTGTATGAAGATGATAGTCAGGATATAGGGTACCTGCATGCCTTGTGAATGGTTTGGGTGGTATTCTGTAGTCTTGAAAACAAACCTTTGTCTGTGTTTCTATGTGATATCTAGTTTATGAGAATACATGTTGTGTTAATAATGTGGTATCTGATTTATTGACACTTAAAGGTAGAAGTACATGTCTCAAAGTGTTTGTTTTCCCTTTCCAGATTCCTATTCATCTCTTTCCTCTGGTTATAGATTGTTGTGGAAATTGGAAACTGCATGTTTTACTTTTGTTGCATTAGTGTTTTGGTATTCTTAGTAAAGAAATCTGTTAACAGTCTGCTTAATCTTACTTTTGTTGCATTAGTATTTTGATGTTTTAAAGAAAGAGATCTGCTAGTATACTGCTAATAAATCTGTTAACGTATTAGTAATGTGGTTGACTGCGAGAATACGCTTGGCAGATTGTTGCTATTTCAATCGCTGTTGAATAGGATTGAAAGCCTTATACTGGTGGTTTGTATTCTGCAATGGACACTAGGTATGATTTCATTCAAAGATTTAAAATTTTGCAGTGAAAAGTTAGCCCTTGAGTATCAACCAAAGTAGAAATCATTTGATTGTGTCATTTTGATTCCGTTCAGTGAATACAAATTCATGTATCATACAGTGTCTTGTCAAAGCACGGTTTGAGAGAAAACGGTCATTTTTGTGTGCGATATATGTAATAATAATGTATGTTGTCATTAAATGCTTTTATGTTTGCTGAGATATGTGTGTGATATTCATTTCAGCTGTTTAAAATTTGTTGTGAAATCGAAATCATGTGTTTGTACAAGTGCATGATTCAGTGTGGAATAATCAGTGTATCCAAAAAAAAAAAAGTTAAGTTGGTAATAGAAAAGCTGAAATAACTGCAGGTTTTTGATCGTTCCAGGGTGCACTTTCACACAGGAAGTCCAATGTTCACTTTCATTCAGTATGTATAGTCTAGATGGGTAAACAGTTCACTGGCATGTAAGTCATTTTATGCAGAACTCTGTCAGAAATTTCCGTCATCCCATAGAATATTCACTGATGGATCAAAGTCTGATGATGGTGTTGCTGCTGCTGCCTTCTGTTTGGCTGTTCCCAATGGTTCATTTTTAAGACATATTCCATCTGACAGTTCCGTTCATACTGCTGAACTGACTGCTCTGGTTTTGGCACTAAAAATGGTGTCCCAGTCCAAGCATAAAGATTTTCTCTTTTTTTTTCTGATTGTTTTTCTGCTTTGCTGGTGATTGCTGGCCGAAACATTAATCACCCAGGATTTCTGAAGTTCTTTGAACTGTTTTCTACTCTTACAAGTGAAGGTTACCATATTGTCTTTGCCTGGATTCCTGGCCATGTTGGTATTAGAGGCAGTGAAAAGGCTGACTGCCTGGCCAAGAATGCCAAAAAGGAAAAGATGCCTAAATCTGTCATTCCTTACTCAGATGTAAAATCTAAAGTACACTGTTATGTGAGAAATCTCTGGCAGGAGGACTGGAATAAGCAAACGGATAACAAACTTTTCCAAATCTGCCCTAACCTGAAAGAAATTCTCCCATCTGCTTCAGGGAACCGTAGGAAAGAGACAGTGTAATGTAGGATACAAACGGGTCAGACATCCTACATTCGTACCATTTAAAAAATGAAGAAGCACTTTGGTGTATATCATATGACTGGCCGTTTAGCATCAGACACTTTCTTCTTGAATGCTGGGATTTGTACTATGTGAAACATAAGCACTACGTGGCACACTCCTTAAAGAACCTCTTCAGAGATGTCCCTCAGGATGCAATTTTCCAGTTTTTACAAGAGATCAATTGATTTCACCTAATATGATTTTATGTCTGAGTATCTTATGCTTTCAAAGTATTTTAGACTTGCAAGGATAACGGTGATCATAGCTTTTAACTGTTGTCTTTTTTAAACCTGGGTGTTGTTTTTAACATGGTGTTAGCCCTGATATAGCTCTAGTAGTCGGCTGGGCTATACGCAATATGAACCTGAACCATGTGAGGACACGTCATTTTTACTTCAGTTACGTTACTATGTTCAACAATGAACTACAGTGATACCAAGGTGACACTGCAGTGAAATAAATTGATACCACGATGTTGCTATAATGTGAAGAAAGAAAACAATACATCAAATGATGCTAATAAAGCTCCAGTTTAATCTTTGATCTTTACCATTTGACTCATATGATATTAGAGCTGGACGTGTGACAAAGTGACTGAAATTCTAAAACATGACACATCCCATCCCTCTTCTTGTTTTCTTTCAGTTCTTTTTATGTATCTTGATTTTATTTTATACTGGGCTGTTTTGGTTACCCAGGCTCATGAATGCTTTATTTTAGGTGTTAAGACCAGCCTTTCGGTGGTTTATGTAGATGGATTATATTTGTTTGTTTTGATCAATTAAATTTATGTAATTTTTAACTTAGGCATAGGTCCATACACTTGCAGATAACATTTTAACACATTGTAAAAATTGCAGCACATTATGATATCATTTGAATTCATTCTAGTTTATTATAGTTTTCAGAAAAAATGAAATTTAAAAAAGAAACATTGAAGGATGATCACAGCAAATTTTGTTTGATGGTGTTTTACCTCTGCCTTTATTCTTCACCCTTCTGCTGCGTAATTGCCTTCACATAGCAGATGAATTATAAGCTCTTCTGCTCCATTTGCAGTTTAATTAATCTGTGTGTGTGTGTGGTGTGTGTATGTGTGTGTGTGTGTGTGTGTGTGTGTGTGTGTGTGTGTGTGTGTGTGTGTGTGTGTGTGTACTTGTTCCTAATCGTTTTGGTTAAGACACTTTTCTCCCCAGTGAGGTATGTCTTTTAATCCCCTGATTTATTTTTCTGTCACAGTTTTATGATTTTCACACTGGTGGTGTTTCCTAGTCAGGTCTGTGATGGTGGTGGTTGTTGTTGCTGTTGGTTTTTATTGTATATGTTTCTTTGTGTGTGTGTGTGTCATGAGGGGAATGTATACTTTGTGTGTTTGCAAAACAATGTAATATAAGAGAGAATTGTATAAAGATCGATGTTTGTCAGTGCTACACAAGATATTGCAGTGTTTAAGTATATTTCAGGTGTGTGATTGATGTAAATTCACTATGAATACCATTGCACAGTTTTCTCCATATTTCATTCATCTCATGAAATTTTTGGTATGATTACCTAAATTTTAATTTTTTTCAGCCTATTGAAAATGATAAGGTATATCATGTTGTGCACTGTGGTTTTGTCCTCCAATCATTTATTTTTAAAGGTATGTCATTTTATGCACCGTGTTTATGTCCTCCAATCGTTTATTTTTAAAGGTATGTCATTTTATGCACCGTGTTTATGTCCTCCAATCATTTATTTTTAAAGGTATGTCATTTTATGCACCGTGTTTATGTCCTCCAATCGTTTATTTTTAAAGGTATGTCATTTTGTGTGCTGTGTTTCTGTCCTCCAGTCGTTTATTTTTAAAGGTATGTCGTATTATGCGTTGTATTTCTGTCCTCCAATCGTTTATTTTTAAAGGTATGTCATTTTATGCGCCGTGTTTCTGTCCTCCAATCATTTATTTTTAAAGGTATGTCATATTATGCGCCGTGTTTCTGTCCTCCAATCGTTTATTTTTAAAGGTATGTCATTTTATGCGCCGTGTTTCTGTCCTCCAATCGTTTATTTTTAAAGGTATGTCATATTATGCGCTGTGTTTCTGTCCTCCAATTGTTTATTTTTAAAGGTATATCATTTAATGCGCCGTGTTTCTGTCCTCCAATCGTTTATTTTTAAAGGTATATCATTTAATGCGCCGTGTTTATGTCCTCCAATCGTTTATTTTTAAAGGTATGTCATATTATGCACCATGTTTCTGTTCTCTAATCGTTTATTTTTAAAGGTATATCATTTTATGCGCCGTGTTTCTGTCCTCCAATCGTTTATTTTTAAAGGTATGTCATATTATGCGCCATGTTTCTGTCCTCCAATCGTTTATTTTTAAAGGTATATCATTTTATGCGCCGTGTTTCTGTCCTCCAATCGTTTACTCTGTTCATTGCATTGCTGATTGATATCTGGAAGTAGATATATTAGTACAATTTATTTTTTTTATTACTTCTTTAACATTATTTGTTTTATGGTTCATCACTTTCATCATAGTGGTAGGGATTTGTGTGTAGTTGCTTTATGTATGTCCACCTCTGGCATTCACACTTTTGTGAAGCTCTTAGGGCTCTTGTGAGATACTGTCTATATCTGTAACCATGGTTAGTATTGTTACTATCGTAATTAATCAGGGTGTAGTGGACGTTTACCTGTGACAGTGTTTGCTGCTTTCCCTTTATCATAAAAAAGAAATGTTCAGGTCTCTCGTTTTTTGTCTGTGTGTGTGTGTGTGTGTGTGTGTGTGTGCGCGCGCACAAGCACACATGCTGTCTGCTCTGGTGCATGTGATTTACTTTTAATAGTTACTGTGTTCCGCCAATTGATAGAATTTGATTCTAGATTCTGAGTATTTGTGAAGAAACAGTACAATTTTTATTTAGATAGAAACCAAAATCACATGAAAGGAGATGAAGAACTTCTCTTAAGTTTTATGCACAATGATTGTCAGAACAAAATGGGTTTTAAGTGTTTGGTCATCTTGCCTTTGTCTGGAATGTATAAAAGATATACAGGAATAAGAGTTTTTGGATAAGAGGACATGACATTAGATAAAAGTATTTCTCTGAATCAGTTGAGCTGGAGATGAGTTTTTGTTGCTAGAGATGTTTGGTTTGTTTGTCTTTCAGGGATTTATGCACAATTTCAGGATTTATGCACAATTCATTTTGACTAACTGTCGCATGTCTGTCTGTTATTGTGTCTGAATAAAGTCATTGTGTGATTGCATCTTCACCAATGTTAGTTTTAGCTGTAGGAAAATCAAAAATATCTGGAATTTGTTCTTCAAATCACTGTGATGTAAAATTGCAAATACTTCATCAGATTTTAAGTGCATAGATAGGTGGATTTTTATCAGCTCTTGGTAAAGTTGTCGTTCTGGATCAAATGTTTATCAAGTGGTGTTTTCAAAGTTTCTGTTGTGCAAAATGTGTCCTGTAGTGTACAAGGCATCAGACAGTGTGTCTGATGTTTGAGAATTCAGTTTTTCATTTGCTTGTTTCCAACATGTCAAACACCTCAACATAAAAGAAAAAATCATGATCTTAAGATCATGAAAAGAAATCCTTTTCACGTTACAATTGCCCATTTTTATGTTTCATTGTTCATTACCAGTAATCACTTACCTCTCTCTTGTCTTCATGAGCGTAAGTAATTGCTGTGAGGTAATTGTTTTAAAAAAGTGCAGGATATGGTACATTGTAGAAACATATTAACAGTGGTATTCTGAGAAAAGTCCTTAATCAGAAAAGAGAAAAAGACAAGATAAAAGTCAGTACCTGCCTTTTTTCCTACCCCCCCCCCCCCCCTTTGTTTTTTCTTTAAAATAAACATATAAAGTGAGGTAAGGTAGAGTATTGTTAACAAATGAAAAACATATAACATACAGAATATATGTAATTTTATTTTATACATGAGTCATGTCAGTACCTTCCTATTTTCCTTTGAACCCCTTTGATCACTTGACCAATTCCCATCTATTGGGATGGTCCAAAGTGCCCTTTGCTAGGGAACATATTTGGTAACTGATTTGATAACTGTAATACTATTTTTAGCAAGCAAAGATTGAAGCATCTGAAAGGAAAATGTGAGTGGGTAGTTATGAAGAAGTGTGTGTAATCACAATGTTCTGTGTCCTGTGTATTTTCTAATCACAGCTGCACATAGCAGCTGACATAATGATTATCAACTGTGATGATGCATGCATACTATCAGATCTTCCATCATAATTGTTTTCTAGAAACATCCTTTTTTAATACTGTATGTTGCAGACACTGAGTACGAACAGGGAATGGAAGGATCCAAATTGTGGTGTGGGTAACTGCAAACTGACTTGTTCCACTGGTGACGAATTTTCAGATGTCTTTCATTGTTCGCTCGTCACCACCGTCTCTCTCACAAGTATGTGGTTTTGTGTAGTCAAAGAGTTGCAACGTGCCACAAACATACTATGGTGCCAAGATTGGACATTCAGGGACTTCCAGATGCTGTGTGTGTGGATAGAAGAGCTGACATGCCTGGCGTCATAGAGGTTTGGTCTTTGGAAGGATCTTTTTTTATCAGATGCTTGTTGGAACAATTTCATACTTTCAGACTGTTAAATCTAATCATGATAACTGATCTGATCAAATACCTTTGTGTTGAATTTGCACATGGAATAAAGCAGATTTACACATGCTGTATATTTCAAATGAAACGTACCTATGGCAAATAGAACTAAGAAACATCACGCTATGTCTGTGATCATCTGTGATGCAGTATTGCGTGTCTCAGTTTAACATATGCTTCATCCAGTATTTTCTCAGTCTTGCTATGCATTGTCATGATGCATTTGTGGTTGATATTGGATTGCTGTGTGCATTGGTGAGTGCTAAAACTTAAATCTTATTTCACAACTGTTTAAGGGGTAATAAGTGGGGGAAAGTATTTCCATGTGCTTAAGGATGTAGAATATGTGCAGTCAGCTGAATAGAATGTACAAATGGGACACTTCAATGGGAAGTCCAGCCAATTTGTACAGCCAAGTTGTACACTTATCTTCCACCCCCCATCATCTGGTCCATCTACCCTATCCATTCCCTTCACTCTCCACAATAATCTGTCTTGTGGAAAATAATTGTTTTCCTTAGTTGTGCATTTCAACATGTTTCCTGGAGGGAAAAAAAGGCTTAAAGTGGACATCATCTTTTGTAAACAAAATCATAAATCAAGATTTCTAACAGTAACCAGTGTCTGTTTCCTGCATTAATTTTAAAGCTCAGAAATACTTCTGATATTGACTCCATGCTAGCAAGCACCATAGTACTTTTAAAGCCATGCTAGTCTCAGAAATACTTCTGATATTGACTCCACATTAACAAGCACCATAGTAATTTTAAACCCATGCTAGTCTCAGAAATACTTCTGATATTGACTCCATGTTAACAAGCACCAGAGTCAACTGAAAGTAGCACATTCCAAATGAAATGGATGTAAACACTTGAGCTAATGTATTATGCAAGTAAATTTTCCGTATCTGTTAGTGGCATATGAATGCATTCAGTAATTACTGGTCATGAAGTGAGATAACACATACACACAAGCCAGAGACAGTGATATTAAAATGATGAAACATAAAAAGTCATAAGAATTTTTACTGAGGAAGGATGTATCTGTCTGTCTTGTTACCAGAATGTGTCAGCAAGATTTTCTCAGCTTTCTCTGGATGCAGAAATTTTGATCAAGGTCAAGGTCATACAGAGCATGCACACACACACAAAAAAAACGCCTTATTTTTATTTTTGTAAGAAAACTATGTAATTAGCACTTCCTCAGGAACGTCTGATAATACTTAAAATGTGTTTTCACTGTTGGGGAAGTCTACTATTGTCCTCACTTCATGGTCTGACCTCAGGCAGTACAAAATCTGGATTTTCTGTAAAAAAAAATTATGAAAAGGGAGATTGTTAGAATGGCATGGGGGTCTTGTTAATTTGTTGTTGTTGTTATCTGATATCACTGTTACTAGTATAAGGTTGACATAATGCCTGAACAGTTTAAAAAAAATAATTCTGTGGGAGATTGGGCATGAATGACATTTAGAGATGGAAGAAAAATGGTTTCATTGTAGACTAGTCGACTAGTCTTTATGCGTGTATGTGCATGCATGTATGTATATGTCTGTTTTTGTGTTCATAAATTTTGGCTTTACTGCACAGTCTCTTTCATTTACACTGTATATACCTCTCATCCAGATTGTGTTTATCTATTAAGGATATAAAGCTGTTTCTTCATTATTGGTATATAATCTGAGATTGTGATTTTCTGTTTTCATTGGGTTTTCTTATACTTTCTGCCATGAACTTCAAAGGAAACAGTTGCAACTAATGGTTTGTGCACATGCACAGTATAACATTAAATGGAGGTGGTAAATATATTTAATCAGTCACCACATTCACGATTGCTACAACCCCTAGTAATTGATGTGCTTTAGATTGTACTTTGCTCAAAATACTGTAGGCAGTTAAGTTTTACATTAATCTGATATTGTGTGAAGGATCTGTTTTGTCCCTGAAGAGCTCCACTCTAGTTCAGTGTCACTGAAGAAAATAGGTTTTTTTGCTGTTGTTATTGTTATTGTTGTTATATTTATTGTGTTTTGCTTTTGTTGGGAGGTTTATTAATTTTTTTGGAACAATTGTGGCAGAGATTGATCGATATTTAACCAAATATTGAAAGAAAAATTCAGTGCAGGCCTTCAGTTTAACCCTGACAAATTAAGTAAACTTCAAAGAAAGTGGACTACATGGTTTGAGTTAGAAAAACAAAAATTGATTGAGACATGTTCATGAAACTTCTTTCAATTTGGGGATGTAGCACAGTTCAAGTTGTACAGGAGATAGTATTAAAGTAGTTGATGTATGTTCAGTTTTGTAAATATGGCTATCAGCACATATCAACTGTTCCTCACAGTTTATACTAAGTCTATTCACTGCTGATAACCTTAGGTTGCAAGTATAAGTGCTGGCAGTAAATTCTTTGATTGGTACCACAATTTATCTTTGAATTTTCTTGAGGGAAGTCTTGCTTTTGCTGTGACAGCGCAACACATGGATGGAAAATAGATTGTACCTTTTCAAAGGCCATGGATTTTTTTTAAGGCTACATCTCACCTGTCTCACCTGTCGGCGTCACCGGAACAGTGTTGGCCGCTGCACATGATGTCCTCACAAGTTGCCTCCAGCACTCTCGATCTTGGCTAAGTCTGACCACCTCCTGGAGTTTCTTAGGCTACATAGGCATGGAAAATATGAGCCCACACTGCATTGGAGCTCTTACTATGATCTTTATCACCCTTGTGCCTGAGGCCAACAGACTAGCCAGCTATAAATTGGTACCTGGCCCTGTCCAGGGTTGGGAAAGGCAAAGCAGTGAGGGAGAGGCTTCATGACCTGAAAAAATTTGTGGTCATGATCATTTCCTCCAACAACCTTTGGGTTATGGACAACCATTGCCCTTTACCATCACATGACTGCTGCTGTTGTAAGATCAGCATTTTCTCGTGCATGTTTAGGTTAGTTGTATTGCAGTAACGACAGAATGGAAAAAAAAAAAGACAGTATTTAGCTGCTTTTGAGAAAATTGATACATTGTTGTTTTCCAAAACAAGTGTGACTGCCCGCATTCAAGCAGACAGGAACCAGAAAAAAGACAAGAAAAGAATAAGAATGCATATTTAATACAAGACAAGAGAGGCATTTTATTAATGGTGTTTTATTAACTGTTCAATTTTTGGTTGCATTTACTTTTTTCTTGTTTTTGTTTTGTTATTGCTGTAGGGTTGTTGTTGTTGTTGGTTTTAATCTTTTTGCAGTATTTGATTTCAGCTCAGCATTCAACGTTTTACTTGTTTGTATAGATTTTAGAGGAAGAAAAATATTGTGATGCTCATGCTTCTTTTGCATTTTCATGAAGTAAATCGAGAATGATAAGCATACATATTTTGATGTCAAGGTGCTAAGTGTTACAAGTATCTGAATCACAGAAGTGAAGCAGTTGAAGTATTCAGCAAAATCTGTCTCAGTTCAGAAGATTACTTTACCATCTTTACTCCTGAAAGAAGAGAATTGTTAAAGTCTGTCTTTAGACAAACTGAAGTGAGTTTCATCTGTTATTTCATAATTATGCTATTTGGTAAAGTTAGAAAGGTATGTGTATCATTCAGTTTTAAAGTCTGAAAGTTTGAGGCTTCTTAATGAAAAATATGGGAAAGCCCTGAGATCATAAACACCAACTGAGCTCTCTAGCACCTGTGCATTTAGACTTATCAGGCTAATACATGTATATAAACTTTGATCTTTGCTTTTAAAAGAAATCACAGGGTGTCCATTGGCGTGCCTGTTTCCAAGATTTCCCTTTTCATTTTGGACTTGGAGATTACTGTTACGGTGACTCTAATTTGTTAAACTTCCACGTAGTAGCTAACGTTTGTTCATTCACAGAAGCTGAAAACTTGTTTGTAAAATTTTAACAGTTCTGTCACATTTTCCAAGCGTTGTCAAGGATGGTTAAAATTTGATATTGAGAGGAGACAATAGCATACTTGATATTCAGTGAAATTAATAAATATTATTTTTGCTGCAAACTGTAGTTTTGGGCTTGGTCAATTGTTAATAGGTGTGTTTGTTGGAAAAGTATAAATTTTACCATGCTGTTAAAAAGTCTCAGAGTTACCATGCAGAAGTGACTGTTGGATAATTTCTTTAAAAAATGCCAAGACATACTAAATCTCTTTGGAATATAAGTTGATACCTGATTCTGCCACACTTCATATACTTAAAATAGAAAAGCAGTTAGGGAAATAAAGTAGTGAAACAAAAACAAAATTCCTGTCTCTCATAAGTTATGAAACAAGGCCTAATTTATTTTTCCATTGGTTTAAACTGTTGTGTCACTATTGTCTCTAGATTAGTTAGTTTCTAACTATTGCTTTCAGTTTTAGTGTACTGCTGGTTCACCCAGGTTTAAGCATCCTCAAAGGATGATGTGTATCTGATTTTCTTCATATTATTGTGTGCTTCTGTTGAGTTTAAACTTGTGTTTAAACTAAAACAGTTTCTGATCTTGTTGCTGATCCTATGTTGCTGATACTATGACTTTTGTAATGGTGTCGAATACTTACTTACGCTGCTTCATTCCTGTGACAAGACTCTTTGAACACTTAGACCTTAAATGTCAGAACTTTGCTTGCCATTATTTCTAGAGTGATTTGCCCACAAGAGCATCAACATGCACACAATTATTTATTTTTGAGCTGTAGATTGAAAGGTGTACATGATTTTGCATTTAATTATATGCCTCTGTTGCCATGTGTTATTGTGAGTTATATGTTAGCTTGTTTAGGATAAGAATGTATTAACTCTGTGTACAAGTTCAGGGAGTAACTTATATAAGCATCGAAGCTTTCAGCATCTATTTAACTTGCACAAGGATATAAAAAAAGATAATATGGAGGTTGATCAAAAGAAGTGAAGTCCAAGTCTTATCAGTGCCATTGTCAGAATGGGGCTCATAATCAAAGGGAGTGATTTTTTTCTGACATCTTGTAAATATGAATCTATGGAACAATTCTCAATGTTTATCACTTTTTCCCATATTCTGAATTTTCATCAGGGAAAATTGTTTTCTGCAGTGAACCTCTGTTAGTTTACCTTGGTACTTTTTCTTCTATTGTAAATAGTATCCCCATTTTCTAATTGTTTGTTTCAAATGCTTTTTGGTTTGCTCTCATGTCTTTTTCAATGTTTCTGTCATTTACCTGGATTTTTTGCAGAAAATCTCCCCTCAAAATCCTTGAGAGATTCCTGTTACATGGTGTCTAGGTGATGTGATTGTTGATGCTGGAATGGAAGGTCACTGTCAGTTCTGTGGTCCGTATTGCTCATTATATGTACCCAGTGATTTGATTTGGTTTGGTTCCTTTTATGTTTGTGTGGGTATGTCTTTTTGTTTTGGGGTGTGTGTGTGTGTGTGTGTGTGTACTTCATTGTTTTTGTAACATGTAGATGAAAAATTTATTGGAAGTGGTGTCACTTCCAGTGCAGCTTTGATGATTGCCTTGAAAGATTAAGTGAGTTTGTTTCTTATTGGTGTTTGAAAGTGGACCTTTTCTGTGTCATTGTGTTCAATAGATATGACAGCCTTGGAAATGGCTGTCACTGTCAGCTGGCCAACAAAATGTCTTGAGATGCTGTGGATTTGACCGTGGTAGAAATATGATTTTGGATAAAATGCATGTCTTTCCACTGTACTGCCATACAAGTTCAGATTTTATGATTATATTCATGCAGACTTTGCTGCGTGTGATCTCTCACAAAACGGTGAATGAAATGTTTCTGTTGAAGCGCAGATGATTACTGAAGGATATTTCATAAAAAGTGTGTTTTCTGCAGACATCAGGAAGTAGACAAACAGCATCTACATATATGACATATCTCCAACAGGGATTGCTTGAGACTATAACCAGAGTGATCATAAGATTTCCTTACATAATTTCAGTTTATGCCTAGAACTTTGTATGGAATGTCATGCCTGGCCACTTTTGTGATCAGACATCCCATGATGTTTTGGTAAAATAATGTGGGAACTCCCGGCTCTGTAGTGTTTGCTGGCTTCACAATAGAGAGAGAAAGGTCAGAAGTAAGGCAAAGAATGGCTCTTTCATTCTTTCTTGATCTGGTGCCTGGGCTTGACCTAGTTCGTGAATTTTGTGTGGCTAAGCCCCTGTTTGTCATTTCCCCCCATTGCCATTCAGCTTGTAAACAAGGTTACTGATGACTTGGTCTGAATGGGTCATCTACTGTGTGGATAGCCCTCCCCCCCCCCCCCCCCCCCCCCTTTTGCTTGGCAAAATGGCTATGGCTTGGTGTGTGGCGTTGAGAGTTGGGAAGTGATTGTTTGGCCAGTACGGAGGCATTGTTGCTCTGAGTCTCACCCAGCATCCTCGGGTGTTTCTCGAAGCAGTTTATGCCTATGACCTTATTACATTATGACATTTTATGCTTCCATGTTTTCCCCCCATCACTGAAGTGCATATTTACAAGATGATACGCTGTGTTGTATTGCGCTGTTTGTTTGTTTTGTTTTTCTTGGTATTGTTGAGACATTTTCTTAGAGGAGGGGGAAGTAGTTTGTTGGTAGTTTCCTTCGCTGTTATTTTGCTGTCTTGCCCAAATGATTGTGTGCGAAGTGCAGTATGAAAATTATGAGATGTCCATAATTGTTGGATTTCTTTTCTGTGTGCATCTTGGCTTATTTGCTGAATATGCCAAGGAGGAGAGTGTGTAACTATGTAGTATTACCAACAAAAAAACCCAACAAAACTTGTTTTAAGAACTCTGTCATTATCGACAGGCTGGAAACCATGGTTCATTTATTGTTTTAATACATGTTTTGTTATACACCTTCTTTACTATGATATATTTATGTTAGAGAGATGGCTGGCATGGATGCTTGAGCCATGTAGTCAAGCTTTGGAATTTTGAGTTTGATTGATAACTTGTAACATCATCAAACTTGGAGTGTTTGCTGCCCGTTTTATCTTCAACAGATTGAAGCCTAAGATAGAAGAAGAACTTTCTAGCTGCCAGGCAGGCTACAGATCCAACAGAGGCACAACTAACATGTTATTTGTATTACAAATACTCACAGAGAAAATAAAAAGCACTTGTGAAGAAGCTTTTGTCACCTTCACAGACTACAGCAAAGCATTTGATAGCGTCATTCATCTTCACCTATTCAACGCATTGATCAGTGATCAAAATGGGCTTTCCTAAATTTCTCACTTCATTAATTGCCTCATTATATAAAGACCAAAAGGCTACAATTAGATGGAACAGTCATAAATGTGTATTTTTGAAATACACAGGGGAGTTAGACATGGTTGTATTCTTTCACCATATCTCTTTAACATCTGTATGTAGCAAGTCTCGAGAGATGCTGATGTAGAAGGCATGGATATAAAGATAGGAGGGAAAAAAACTTACAAACCTGCATTATGCTGATGATACTGCGCTATTAGCAAACAACATTACCAGCATGAACAGTATTCTATACTGGGTGGATGCAGCATGCAGAAAGTCTGGCCTAAACTTGAACACCAAGAAAACAAAAGTGCTACATTTTAAAGGCAAAGACATTGAAAACAATCAAGATATCTTAATTAATAAAGTTCCTTTAGAAAATGGTAAAAGATTTTAAGTATCTTGGTTTTGTAAAAACTGATGATGAAACCTGCTGTAAAGCATCAAAACTAAGAATTAGAATGGCAAAGCAAAATATGGTCCAACTCAATATCTGTAAAGACAGAAGCATACCAAATAGTGTGAAAATTAGACTCGTAAAAATGTTGATCTAGCCAATCATGATTTATGGCTGCAAAGCCTGGACTCTCAAAAAAGCTGATTGCAAAAGAGTTGAGGCACAGAGATGTGGTTTTATTGGAGATGAGGCAGCAGAGATGTGATTTTATCGGAGACTGCTGTGTCAAATGGACAGATAGAAGAACTAATGAAAGTGTCCTGGAAGAACTTGATACCACCAGAAAATTGCTTGCAGACATCAGCAAGAGAAGACTAAAATACATTGGCCATGTGTCACATAGCAAGAACACAGACCTCATGGCAACCACTTTTCAAGGAAAAACAGGCAAAAAGGAAGAAAGGCAGACCTCCAATCTCCTACATCAAGAACATAACCAACATCAGTGGCCTAAATATTCAATAAGTTGTCCACAAAAGTCAAGACAGAGCTGTTTGGAGGAGGGTGGCGGTGTCAAACAGTTTTGGAGGAGGGTGGCGGTGTCAAACAGTTTTGGAGGAGGGTGGCGGTGTCAAACAGTGCAACAGCTGACACTGAACACGGTGACACCAACGGGTGAAACATGTGAGATTTGTTCTGATATAGTGTTTCACATAGTAGTGTTTCACATATGTTTAGGTCCCACACTGGTGTGAGTGTATACAACTGTTCAGGTTTGGGAAAGGTAAAGTAACAAGATTAAGGAGAAGGACACTGCCCTAATAATGCTGGCCCAGACATAAGTTGGAGTCTCTACCACTTCATTTCCCAACAAACTTGAAAGTTATAAGATAACCTTTATCCTACCTAGTTCTATCTGTTTCAAGATATCACAGACTTAAGAAATCCACCAGATAATTGCTGGCAGATTTGGGTGGAAAGTGCTAGTGTAACTAGTCTCTCTTGATCAGATTTCTAGTGGTTTATTTACGTGAACACAAACTTGCGTTTAGTGTATAAAAAAAACAAACAAACAAAAACCCTTTCCAGTATGGTACTGTTTTTGTTGGTTGGCTTGTGGTGTCACAGCACTTTTCCTCAGCTTGTGTGCATTGATTTCAGAATCATGGTTGTTCTCTTACTTCAGTTCTTATGTTGCCCAGCTGTCTGTGGCAGAATTGATAAAAAATGTAAAGCAGCAGCAGCAATAACTACACACACACACACATGCATGCATGCAGTACGCATGCGGCACGCGCGTGCGCGCTTTTGTTTGAGACATGGATGGGGATAGAATTTGTATGTTGTATGTTGATTTCTGTTGTATGTTGATTATTTTCTGTTGTTGCAGTACACTATTGGGGGGGGGGGGGGGGTACACCTGTGCATGTGTGACTTTTTAAAAAGATTTCTTGAATAAAGTGTACGGAGAGGTTTGTCTGTGTGTACCTGTGCATGTGTGATTTTTAAAAATGATTTCTTGAGTAAAAGTGTAAGGAGAGGAAGTAACTATTCCTTTCAGGATAGAAGAATTCTCAAGTATTACAATAGAAATGGAATGATTTGCTTTAATTACGCGAGGATAATGACGTAGATTACTTTTCAAGGTTGTTTTTATAATGTGGGTTGTGTGATTTAGAAAGATGTAATGCATTTTTCATTCAGTATTTACACTGTTGACTTTTTCTGCTTGTACAGATTCTGTGTGTGGGTTTGTGTTTTTGTTGGCTTTTTTTTCTGTTTTGATTTTTGACTTTTTAAAATTGAGGTTCTGTTTCATGATTGCTGTGAGCTTGTTTTGATGCCCAGTTTATTGATTAGAAAAATGTTCTAATGATTTCTAAGTCCATGGGCCAGAGAAGCTGAGATGAATGATGAATTACTGTGAGCCTGATAGACAGTCAGATTGTAGAAGTCTATGTAGGTTAAACTACTGTGTCTCTTGAAGTGTGTGGGTGAGAGATTCAAAGAAAGACATGGGTGAATCTGCAGACTACATGACACTTTCACTTAACAAGCAAGAGACACAGGAGACATTAACCCTTTGACTCCCACACCCTATCCACCAATTACTAAACGTTCACACTTTTGACTCCCTCACCCTATCCACCAGCTTCCTGCGGGAAGCTGGTAGATAGGGTGAGTGGTCAAGGGGTTAAATTTTTGCTTTGCTAGCATGGTTGATAATGCAGCATACTGTTGGACAGGGTGTGGGAGTCACAAAGGTTAAGTGTTACTGTAAACTGCAGCAATCTTCAAGAAAGACAGGGGGGAAATGGTGAAAAAATTCTTTGCAAATATTGAAATCAAAATAAGAAATGCTTATTTAAGTACAAGAAATGCAAGGCATGTGAAAGTTTTGGAATGAGTGGAGTTGGAAGCCGTTTTTAAGTAATCAAAAATACAACCAACAGTTGACCTTGAAGTCACTGATGAACTAGATGCCCACAGCATACTTATGATTGGACAATAACAAATGATTGGAGAATGAGTCAAATGGAAATCGGTTTTATATTACAAAAGTAATGCAACAAAACTCGGTGCACTGAATGTAAACATTATTTTGATCGTTGGTCTGGCATGTACTGATCTGTTGCACTCTGCCTGCTGTTTGAGATGGCATGCCATTTTCTGATTTTGGCATTTCAGGGAATGAATCACAAAGAAATCTGATAGTTTATGGACACTTTTTATCTTTTATAGGGATCATTGCTCCTAAAACTAGCAGCAGTCTTTCTCCATTTGTTCCATTATAGAGAATGTAATATTCAAAAGACATGATGTGGCACTTAATAGCACATAAACTGAATTGATTTGTACATATTTCATATTTCTGTAAAATGAGTCCATAGTCTGTTGCAGAGATCAGAATATATAAACTTCCCATTGTTTCTACTCTCGTACATGATGTAGAAATGAGAAGGAAGCACAAAGAATACTGCAACAGTCAAAAAATGATCACAGGAAAATTAATGGCAAGAGTAAGTGTGCTGTTCTATGTCATAAAAGAAGGAAATATGATTTCTGTGAATTTGTGTGCATGGGGATTGAGAGCGCTTGGTGGCTATTAGCCTCCACGGTCACAGAGAATCTCTTTGTGGTGAATCATTTATTGCACATTTTATGTTTATTTCCCCATGATGTAAGTGTTTGCACATTTTGAGTAGATCTGCTGTACATCAGAAACATGTTATGTCTTACAGTCAAACTTATATAGTGTGTATAGGTATGCTCTGATCATAGTTAACTTCATTTCAGTAAAGAATCTGTTGTGCTGATGATGTGAGAGAAGTCGGTCTGTGCCCAACGCAATGGTTCCTGCGCGCACACACACACACACACACACCACACACACACACACACACACACACACACACACACACACACACAACACACACACACACACACACACACAACACACACACACACACTTAATTTATAAAGAAAAAACAAGCAGTGTCATAATTCAACTTTGGAATAATTTATTATATTTATTTGATAGAAAACTTGCATTTAGCACATGATTTTTTCTTTTATCATTGCATTTAGATTGAAAACATACAGTGGAAAATAGAGTGAGATGAGAAGTGGGGGAGGGGGGGGGGGGGGACAAAGTCACAGTAAACTGCTAATATTTTTCTGTTTATGTGAAAAATTTAAAGCCTGACGTATGTTTTTCACATCGCTGTGAGACTGTGGTACATCAGATGTCACATAATGGGCATCTGTTTACTCTTTGAAATGATGTAAAAAAAAAAATTATGTTTGATATGAATGTGGTTTCCTACTGGATATCTGGTATGCACACTACATCATATTATGTTTTTGTGCCGTAGGCTGTTTTGTACAAATAATCTTTTTTGTTGTTGTTGGAATTTGTTTCAGCGAATGTGCAGTTTCAAGTATATGAGTTTCTACGAGTTTCCGTAATCAGATCATGTAGGGTTGGTTTAGTTTGAAGTCTTCTCTTTGTTGTATTTTTCACAGTATACCATTTTACCTGATATGAAATTAGGTCATTGCAATTTTGTCTTTGAGCAAAATGCAAAAATAGTTTTATCTGGTACTGTTTTATTAATTGCTGATTATTAAAATAGTTGCTGATTAGTAAAACACATTATGGCTTTATCATTTGTAGAATTCTGTGTTTCATCAGTCTAGATCAGTATTCAAAGAATAAACAGCAACTTTAAATTATGAATCCTGGTTAATATGAACATAAGTATGTCTCAATCTCTCCCTTTTTCCCCGGAAGTGGTGCCCAGAAGGGAGTTGGAGATTTCTGCCCAAATACTTAGTTTCTTTTTTTTAATGCTTTCTGTTTGTTTTTGAAAATGTTGTCTGTACATTGGAAAGAGCTTAGTAATTCCATGATAAACAGTACTGTTGCAAGATATATTCCAGATTTTTCGTTATAAGAGCATTTTTGTTGATGCTTTTGAAGAAAATGTTTGTTATATTTTTAGAATGATGTGTATAGTTTCTTTGTAAAATGTTCATCAATCTATTTCGTATCACATGAAGTTGTTTTGTAATTATTACTTTAAAACAGTTTTTGATGCATTGCTTGGAGAGAAAAGTTTAAGGCTTATAAATTATGTGTTTGATGTAATTGATTGTCATGGTCCCCTTGTGTGTATTAGATAGTGTTGGTTATTCAGATCTTGGAAGAGATTTCCTCTTGCTTTCCAGCTTACTGTCTTCTAAGTTACTGTACAACAGAATCACATGATGCATTAAACACGTTTGTGTTTTTGATTGCTCTTCCGTCATCTTTGTTTCATCTGTGAGTAGGTGAATGAAGTGAGATCAAGTGAAACATGAAACAAGATTGTATATGCAGTACTGATAACACAAACAGTTAAATAGAACTGGCAAGCAGTAAACACACACACAACACACACACACACACACACACACACACACACACACATACACACACACACATCACACACACACACACACACACACACACACACACACACACACACACACACACACACCACACACACACACACACACACACACACACACACACACACACACACACACACACACACACACACACACACACACACACACACACACAAGCACATCATGATCCGTTTGTGGAAGTAGGTTTTTGTTTCATATTTAGATTACTGAAAATAATAATGTTATCTTGAAACTGTATACAGCACAAATGCAGCTTGGGAGAATGCAAAAGTTTACAATTAGCATGATTTCTCACATATGGATAAAGGATTACAAAAGATTTCAAACCTCTTCTGTACCTGCAAACATTCACATTCCACACTCATTATACACACGCACACAAAAATGAACACAATAATTATGCTGTAAATGAGTCGAATTACTAAAACTAGAATTCATATATAAATGACAACAAAACATATTTTGAATGTTCCGGTGCAATAAAAATAATAATGAGTGCATAAAAAGTAGCAAAACGTTAGTATGAAAAGATTACGTTTGGTGATATTAAACAAATTGTTGCCTAAAATGGTCAGAGAAACTAAGCATTAATGTTTCATTGGAAAAGGCATTGCTGAAAATTCATAAATGATGTTAAACTAAAATGGTTGCAACTACAAATAGTTTATCGTATTCTTGCCACCAATGTTATTTTAAATGCAATGGGTATTGCAAAATGACAAACTGTACATGGTGTATAATACAAGAAACACTACAGAACATTTTCTGTGGAACTGTTACCAAAGTATGCAGTAGGCCTACCTACGGAAAGAGCAGCCACTTCGGTCCGAAAAGTGGTTCCGCGCGCCCGCCACCTCCTCTACCACCCGCTATGTATAATGAGTAAAGCCAGCTGCCAGCTTCTCTGGCATGTGAGAAAGTGGCCGAGGCAAAAGTGGCAGTACTTGGTGTATTGCAGATAACTGCTCTAATTGACGTAAGAACGGATGGAGAATGTTTCCATATCCCAAAGATATTGAGAGGTAAGTTTGAAGACACAGTCGGTATTATAATTAAAAGAAGTAACACGCATACACATGTGTACAAACATATAATGTTGCATTTCATGGTGAGGTCGGATACGTTTGGAGAATCTGAAATGCCTGGGTAGACAATTGTTTCATTGCCCGAGCGTGTTTGTGTGTGCGAATGTCTGTGTGGGTGTGTATGTGTGATGCGTCCGGTAATAATAATGTATGAGTGTGTGCAAGAATGATAATGGGAAAGAACCTTACCCCACCTTGATATTTACTGATTGTTTTTCATTCTAACAGATGCAAGAAGTGGAAGATAAATACCAAGAGAAGATCTGCTGAGAAGAACAACACACTATATCAGTAAGAACTGCTTGTGTTCAGATCACTTTGAGGATAATCAGTTCATGAAATCTGCCAAACAGAAGTTGATTTGGTCTGCTGTTCCAACGCTGTTTCGTGTTCCTAATCCACCTCCGCAAATGACCACCAATAGGCTTTCGCCACCGAAATGGGCTGGACAACGAAATAAGAAGGGGAAAAAAAAAAACAGACAGACACACACACACACACACACAACACACACACACGCACAAAACACACACACACACACACACACACACACGCACGCACGCACGCACACACACACACACACACACACGCACGCACACACACGCACGCACGCACACACACACACACACACACACACACAACTAAGTACATGGGATGAGAGACAAGTAAATTATCTAAAACTGTTTTGGAATCTCAGACTCAATTTTGCATTGCTCGACACCAATAGACAAAACGCAACAACATCCATCCACACGGTAAAACAGAAAAGTATTGAAGTCTGCTCATTTATGATCTGTGGTACTCAGTACTGACAAATAGTTTTCGCAGACAATCGTTTTCCAGAAACCCACAGTGGGGGTGGAGGGGGACAAGAGAGGGATGGAGGAGACGGACACGCACGCATACACACACACACGCACACACACACACACACACACACACACACAATAATTCGTTACATAGTTCATAGTTATAATTCGTTACATAGTTCATAGTTACAGTTCGCTAGTTTATTGCTTAAAAAGTTGTTTTTGTTTGTTTGTTGTTGTAGTAAGCTTCTTCATTTGTTATCTTTTCTTTCAATGTTTATAATTCTTTACACTCTCTGTTCATAGTTACAGTTAACTGGTAGTTTATTGTTTACATATTTGTTGTAGCACGCTGCTTCATATGTTATCTTTTCGTTCCCCTCTTCCTCTGCCCCTCCTGCGTCTACATTCCCTTCTCCATATCGTTTTCTTTTCTTTTTTGCGTATTATTTTAATGCTTGTTTTGATCTAAAATCACTTAAGTGAATAGACAGTAAACCAATGACCACACACACACACACACACACACACACACACACACACACACACACACACACACACACACACACACATTCACTCACTCGCTCGCTCACTCACTCACTCACTCACACATACACACAACTTCAGATATGAGAAGGAGAGACAGACAGACAAAGCATTCGTAAGTCTTCTTGTGTGACACATTCGCAAAGTTCTTTGATGTTTGTGAAATCGATTAGTTAATCTGTGTGTGTGTGTGTTTCTCTCTCTCTCTCTCTCTCTTTCTTTCTTTCTCTCTCTCTCTTTTCCTCTCTCCTCTCTCTCTCTCTCTCTCTCTCTCTTTTGTGTGTGTATGTGCTGTGTATCTGTGTGTTTGTTTAAGAAAATGTGTGAGAGAGAGAGAGAGAGCGCTTGGATCAGTGCCATATGAGTTTGCCTAAGATCAGCCCTTAATTAAATACACTTCTGAACTCTCAAACAATTACAAGTTCGTGTGAATCATCTATCTCGGTCAATATGCGATTTTGCCAACGAAATAAATAGACTGCAAACTTGAAATGTTTGTATTCCTCTGGAAAGTAAGTTTACTCGTACGAGTGGTTTCGACCGTGTGTGTGTGTGAAGAAAACTCGCTGACCTCTAAAATATAGGGCCTGCAACATCTCTATAGCATCCGTCTTCTGCCCACCGTGCTTTACACACAGGCAAGACACCGGTGTTTACGTACTGGAAAGGGTGCGGCCGCCTGCTGCAGCCGGTGAGCGAGGGCCACTTTGCTTAGTGGGCGCTAAGAAGCAGTGACTGCTCTTTCCGTAGGTACTATACTCTTTGCTGTTACTATGTCCGTGTCTTTTGGAAAGCAATAGAACAATTAATCAGTGAAAAATGCGAAAATACCTTTAACATCAAAATCACACGAAACCATAACAATGCTTGCAAAATCATTTATCTACAAATGCAGAATTGATTAATATGTGTTCCAAATAGATCTATAGGCCTACGTATTTTCTGTAGACTACCAAATAAGATTCAAAACTGAGCAGTATGATGCCAAAATAAAACTTGCACTTGTCTATCTTTAATGTTCAGTGGAACAACTATATGTCAATGTTTTCTCAGTAGAAAACATTTATTTTCATGACATGTATCTTTCTCAGTAGTAAACATTTATTTTATGACAAGTAGCCTACCTAATCTTCATGTGCATAGTGAAACCTTTACTGTTTAAAATATTATTTTGCCTCCCAAAATTCTGTCAGGATTCTGGATCAAACGAGAGAACGCGAGAATTTGTCATTTATGCAAGGGCATTTGTCGGAGGCAGACATGTAGCGCTTACCTGTCTTTTTCTGCCAACTTTATTTGACCTTCACCAACTCTTTAAGCAGCTGTTTTTTTGTGTTTAGTGCCGTGATTTGTGATCGTTCATTTCACAGCTTTCTGGATTTTCCGGTAAGCTAGATGATTTAATATTATTTCTTTTACACTGTTGACTGGCCGATGGAATGGTTCGACCCCATCGTGATCGTGATGAAATTTAACTTCTGGTCGCTTAAACTTGTCTTTTTAATGTCTTGTCGGCTACTAATGCGTAGTCTCACAGGCTGTATACAGTCTCATATTCCGTTTTGCTGTGAATGGTCGTTCTCACAGCGTCTGGTTGCGTGAAACTATTTTTCCACCTATGTGACATTGTCATAGGTAAAATGGTGGACGAAGAACCATTTGAGATTCACAAGACAAACTAAAACCAGATCTAACCCTGGTTCGAATCCACACAAAACGAAGGGAAAAGGAAAGACGATTAAGATTCACAACTGCTACACTGATAAATTTCTAAACACTATATCGTCGTTATTAACAGAACGGACAAACTTTAGTCAACTTCGTTCACGCATCAATGACATGGAAAGCTGAAACAATGATGGCATCGACATCGAGATTGGCTACGAGAACAAAGTGCAATGAATTGGACACAAGCAATTCCAAGAAAAAGACTGCTTCGAATATAGTTTGGTCTTTGATATCATGGACGACGGTGACATTGACCGTATGATCGACTCCACTCATAGGTCTGCATCCAACGAGAAGGGCTAAGTGTGGATGACATTCGCATCGACGTTTGATAAATTGATACAAGGCTCAAAACAACTGACAGGAACTTGAGGACCAAGGAATTACTGCAGTCATGTACCAAACATGAAAATATTCTGACCATAAAAACTGAGAACTACACTCTGAATCGAATTTTCTGGACACTTTCTTTAAAAGTGATAACTGGCCAGTGAACAAGATTTAGTAACGGGAAGCCTAACCGTTATCAAATTGTTGCTGGACGACCTAAAGAAAAAGACAAAGAAACGGTTCATTCCAGAGATATGTTTAATTTGCAGATTGTCCCAATCGCTCATCATGTATCATGATATATATATGTATGTATATATTTATATATATATATACATGTACACACACACACACACACACACACACACACACACACACACACACAATATATATATATATATATATATATATTATATAGTGAGTATGTTTGTGAGTGTGTGTGTACACATATATATAGATATAATTATGTAGATATGTATGTCTCAAGCCAGGTTTGCAGCTACTTGTTCATTCCAAGATAGCCTATCAAATGAACAATCCTGTGGGTGATGATATTGCCAAGAGCATAGCGGGATCGATTGTTTACACTTTGACAGGCTGTAACTTAGGGTGCTGACACTCGACTCTTTAAGTCCTGTCGGCTACTATTGTAATCCCTCATTGGCTACTTGTGTAGTCTCATTTGGCTATGTGTGTAGTCTCACTTGGCTACTTGCGTAGTCCCATTGACTGTCTACAGTCCCATATACTGCTTTGCAGTAAACAGTCGTTCTACCATCCTTTGGTTGCATGAAGCTGTTTTTTCCAGGAATTGTCACAGTTAAACACATACTACAACCAACCCCACACGTCACGGAGAGCCAGAAATTTCAGTAACTAAAGACCAAATTGATTAAACCAGTCTCATCACAAGTTCCATCAGATGCTGAAAATGAAGGAGCAAGAGTAATTAATCCCTTTGTAAACAACCCTCCCCACCCATCCATAGAACTAGTAATCCACCTCCCTCACACCATCAGCGTACATGTATACTGAACAGTTGGTTAGGGAGAAAACGGCCCCAACGGCCTTACCAGGAAAAGTTATCTCTTCATGCGTTTCTCGTTGACAAATTCTATTTCAAAATGGACATCTATATTTTAAAACAAGTTGTCAGTCTAATAAAACGAAACCAATTAGGCCTATTACATGTTTCAAGGAAGCCCATCAGTCTGTCAACATTGACATAGTAAGAAGTACTATTGACTCATAATGCAAAGCGCGATTATCTCAAAGAATTTTCACAAAGATCTTGAAACTAGTCCTTAAACATCCCCATCAACGGGGACATATATCATCTGCGTCTATATGATACAGGGCGACTCGTATGAACATATTCATGCACTGAATACATGTTGTTATCTATAAGTCGATAATTGGATTTCACCTTCACCCTGTGACATCAGCGTTTAAACCAAAACACACTCAAATTTCTGAGTTTTGAGAATAATTGGATTCTGTATCCATGACCATTGCCATCACTGAAAGATAAGCCAGAAAACTTATTGAAGCTTGTAGTTTGAACTTATTGGCAAGATGGTAGCTGCACAGCCTGATGTATGGATTACTCCAGGTTTTTAGAACCGTTTTGAAGTTGCAAAATAAAAGAATCTCTGAATACAGCGGAAACCTTGAAGGCTGCATTCAGCTCACAGACTCACATAAAGAAGATATTGAATGATGGATTCAAGAACAGTTCCACATATCCAATCCCTTTAACTCAGAATGAACTCGCAATCATTGTTGAAAGAAGGGGGAGGGGGTGAACAACTATACATGAGCATATGGTCAGCAGAGGAATGGGGAGAACTCATTAACTGCCTTTGAATTTAAAGTAGCTGTCCACACATTCAAAATCCCTTGGCAGGGAAGACCAGCTGCTCATATTAAAATATTATCTGACAATAACATTACTAACGATAGTAATACAAATGAGTAACACAAACCTTAACTTGACGGTGGGGCTTACAGTCAACCAACTTTGTGTTGCTATTCTTTAAGACTACAATGGAGCCTAGAATCTGATGTTATGAACACTGTGCACAAACTCGTGCGTAGCAGACCTGTTCACTTCTGTAAGATGCCAAACCATGTTGCCTGAAAACTAGACCTAAAACGTGGACTGCTAGTGCATTTAGCCTCAGTTGAGGACATTTCTTCAGCTTTTGGTGTGTTTTTTTCCCTTTGAGCCTTATCCCAAAGACTCCACTGTAACTTTAGAAGATCGAATATGTTCTCTTTGAATGACGACAAATCTGTAGGATCCCATCCTTTAGTCTGAAAATTCTTACGAGGGGTCTTTAATAATCAGAAGCCTATCTTACCCCGCACCAGGGTTACCTGGGATGTAGAGACGGTTCTTGACTTTCTTCGGAAATGGTCTCCTGCTAAGTGTTTTTCCTTCCCGCAATTGTCACTGAAGTTCGTGATGCTAAGTTTGTTGATACCGGGTCAACGGGGCCAGACTCTGACTGATGGATATCCATAACATGTCTTGGAATAAAAGAGAAGTTATATGTAGGATTGGAGACTTACTCAAAACCTCAACACCTAACACGACATCAGTTGGAACTGCCCTTCACAGTCTATCCAACTGATAGAGGAATTTGCCCTGTTACCTTCCTACAAGCATACATAAAATGCTCAGAAGCATTGCCAGGCTCTGAAACGAAACCTTTTTATCACTTGGCCGGACCCCCACAAAGGCATTCCCCGAGACACATTAAGACGTTGGACGAAGATTTGCTTGTCCAAACCTGGCATAGACATGACTATTTTCACACCACATTCTACCCGCTCTGCGGCCACATCACAAGCAGTAGGAAATGTTCCATTAAAAGCTATCCTGATAACGGCTGGCCGCAAACATAAAAAGCACTTTTTTCCACAAACCTATACATTCACAGGGCCATTTTGGCAAAGCTGTCCTTTAAGAACATAAGTCAAATAGAAGTAGGTCTCTCAAGTTTTGCTTGATCCAGAATGCTGACGGAATTCTGGGAGGCAAAACTCTACATCCAAAATGAACTCCTCTTGTGACGTTTGAGTGGGGTTTTGCAGACCAGTATGAAGTCAGGATGGGATCGGGCGCCTCTCTTTAATCTCTATGAATGCTTCCTGTATTCAAACAAAATAGAATCTCTCAACTCTCTTGAGTTTCTGTTCCCTCCCTTGCCTGATTATGCCTGCGCCATTTTCACGTTCAATCTGACTGACTCTTGCATTCTCTCACTTGATCCCATCCTGACTTCATACTGGTCCGCAAAACCCCAGAGCCCACTCAAACGTCACAAGGTGAGTTCGTTTGATTGTGGAGTTAGGTATGTTTTGTATTTTATATGGTAGTTCATATGTCAAGAATACTTTTCCTACGTGTTTGAATTTGTGTAATTTTCTGCAATTTTCTGTTATGATTGCTTGTTGATTTCTGTTTATTGTAAAAAATTTTTTTTTTTTAAAGTCATATAAAAAAAAGATGTAAAAAACTGGTTGAAGGGGAAAAAACATTGGACATTAGCTTGTCAAATGACACAAGACAGTTAAGATTACAATTCCTGGCCAAAGCAGAAATGAAATATTATTTGGCATCATGTACCTCGAGATTCCCCCTCCCTACCTCAATATAACGAGAGAAAGAAAGAGTTCTACACTGCTTTATGTTCATTCCTTAGCTCAGAAGAACAAAACTCTCTCCAACCTGTCTGATTCAACGGCGATTCCATGATTAGATCCAGTGGGGCAGATAACCCACAGAAAAGCGACAGGCGTGTGCCCGGTCATGCATACCTGGTCCATCCGTTCACTCTGTGCCACGGTCATGTGATTCTTCCAGTCCTCCGCCTCACCTGTAACAACACATAACACATCAGTTTCCCGTCTTTCATCTGGTCCATAACACAGTGATTCACATTTTCTGAACCCCCAATAGGACACAGTGTCCTGGACATAGAAAATTAATAGGACACAGTGTCCTGGCTATGAAAAAACAATAGGACACCATTTTTTCGCAAAAAAACAAGTGTTTATTTAAAATAAGTCCAGTAATGCAGAACTCTGATATACCATAAAGCATTTGCAACAAAAATTACTAATTTTTAGTAATTACATCTTAAACAACACACAAATGAAATAATCAACAAACAGTTATTGTAAGTTAATACTGAAGTCGCACCTTGCTTCAAAATCAGTAAAAAAAAAAAAAACCAACCCAAAACAACACTTGGCACAATCTGGCAATCACATTTGAACATAGTGATACTGAACAGTGTGTGAATTTTAATAACGAAAACTAAGTAGCATCTTGCTATAAAATAAGATCTGACTGAGAAAACTTGGCACATTCTGGCAATTTTGAATAATATCTGTTAAGTCTTAAACAACACAAAAAAATGGAATATTCAAGCAGTTATTATAAGTTAATACTGAAGTCGCACCTTGCTTCAAAATCAGTAAAAACAAAAACAAAACAACACTTGGCACAATCTGGCAATCACATTTGAACATAGTGATACTGAACAGTGTGTGAATTTTAAGTCCCTGATAACGTGCGAAGCTAAAAATAGCACACTCGCGGAGCGCTGGGCGATGGCTGACACTGTGATAGCTGACCACTGCCACTGTGTCAGCGGGCGTGTCAGCGACTACAAGGGCCTCGCACAGCCAGCGCTGCCGTTCAACGCGCTCGATAAAACACACTTGGCGTGTCCGCGACTTCCATGTAATAATCGGACACGGGTCCGCTCGGATAGCATATCAATCGGACAGCGGGTCCGCTCAGAAGCAAAACAATCGATCATTTCAAATTTCAATCGGTCAATGTCCGGAGTTCGAGGGAAATGTGAAACACTGGTTAATAACACCACATAAGACATCACCCGTCTTTCACCTGGCCCATAACATCACCTCATCTGGCCAGTAATAACACGTAACTATCTAGTTCACCATCTGACCTATAACAACACATATAATACTACATCACCTTCCAGTCTTCCGACCACCCTGCACAGCACCTAATACATCTCCTTCCTTGCAGTCCTCATCTCTCCTATATTGTACATTCTGTAATGACCATACTTTTCCTTCTTTTGTTTAGAATGTGTGGGGGTATTTAAGGCAGAGTAACCCAGTATATACTTTTTTCCCACAGCAAATAAACATCTATTTAGCGTTGATACCTCTGAACTCTGTGACTTAGCACCATACTCCTTGAATAGGAAATGAGAAAGTCGACTTCATTAACACCTAAAAGTTATCATTCAAATGTGAATTTTTAAATGCGTACAACACAAACACATAACGATAATATTCACATAACATGATTTAAAAATCACTGGCATGTAAGACAAACTGAAGCATAAGTATGTAACAATAAATTCTATTGCTTATGAAACGGATGAATATATGTATGATTAAATGAAAGCATACGTGTACACATATCAAGTCATAAGTGATTTGTTTACAGGTCTATTTTACATTTGGGTGAAGAAAGTGATTTGTGTGACTGACTGGAACTAGATGTTCAGCTGATTGTCCACTGTCTATTACAAGTTGGCCTGTATGGTAGTTCTGATGGACTTTACCTTCACAATGGGCTGGTGGCTGAGTGGTTGAGAAAATGGTAAGTAAACAGATTGATCTTGCCGGCTGTTATGGAACTCTGGCCGATGGCTGGCAACTGACTGCCTGGCTGCCCACGCAAAGTGACTATTACTTAAGTTCTGTTAACATGAAAATAGACATGGAAACCTCTGAGGACCAATGCAAGTCTTTCTTACATGCTGCATTGCACTATGCTATAGTGTATTGTATATATTGTACTGCATTTATTGTATTGTATCGTTTCTTTGTGACACATTGTTCTCTGTCATTTTGAAGATGCTCTTCCAATAAATATGATGAGAGCAAGAGGATGTGGTACCTCTGCGAAAGAATTCCTTCTTCTGTCCTGATTCGTGTTTCTTCTGATGGTCAAAAGAAACGGCTTGTGCTATACGTGAGCACAGTTCCTCGTCTGCCTCTCCATGCAGAAATACTGACAGTTTCTTGATGCAGCTAACCGCGTTCTGAAAATAGGAATTAGACGCGAGTTTCAATTGAAACAACACGCATGCATTTACAGTATATTGCATTGTGAGTGAGATCGACCAGAACATCCAGACGATCTGTGTGCAATTAGTTTTTATGTGCATCTATTCAGTAAAGTAGTTGCTATTGTTTTAGATAAGACTCTAATCTTAATTGATTTTATACTCAATTTCCATAAGGATAGGTGAAAAAAAAAGGTTCAGGAAAATGTTTTTGCAACGTATGTTTTTCTATAAACATAATTTTATTAATAACAGAACTTTCTTAATAAAATATGGCTCAGGTGTATACATGATGCATGTGGAGACATGTGGGGAGTATCATTTGAGATATCATTGTTCAGTTAATCGAAATGTCGATCTTTGGTGAAAGGCCAAAGTTTAGTAAAATATTAATCGGTTCATTTCACCATGAAATGTAAATGATCACTAATTAATCAAATGATCCATCAATAGCCAATCACTTTCCTAATCAATGCACCGTCAATAAATTAAACAATAAATTTTGAACAGTTTCTTGATGCAGCTAACCGCGTTCTGAAAATAGGAATTAGACGCGATTGCCAAACGGCAATATTCATTCAGCTAACGAGTATATTTAAGTTTCATGCGCCACCTGACTTTTAATCAAAGAGTCAATCGATAACAAATCAATCTTTCAAATGTCATTCATATGTCTATTTTTATCTGTTTGTTTGTGTACTTATTTTTTCATTTAGCATTGCCTGAATTGACCCCTAAACTTTTCCTTTGTTGACTCTGCTTGCATAATGTGTGTGATCCATAGTTTCATTTCGAATTCGGTTTCAGTTTGTTGAGATAAGATCTCTGTGCTCGGAATGAATTCCGTACGCACTGACGCCTGTGAGGCCATATGATGCAGAAAATCCATAATGATCATGGCATAAACCTTAAACCCGCACACAAGCTGTATGTGTTGAGGTCCTACCTAATGTATGGGTTTTGTATCTTACATTTGTATCAGTCTGCCATTAAAACAATCTCGTGTACATTGTATTGATATGTATAGTATTGATTCTGTCATGTTAAAATATACGGAAACGGACGATACACAGCCAGCCACTTGGTATAAACTCATCTCTCAACGTCCTATATAATCACATTACAGAAAATCATCCGTCATTTTGATCAGTTCTGCACATGTTAAACATCATGCACCCTGTGGTCCTCAAAACAAAAGCTTTCGATAGTGCCAAACGGCAATATTCATTCAGCTAACGAGTATATTTTAAGTTTCATAGCGCCACCTGACATGTTTGTTTGCGCTACATAAATTGAATTATATCATCATCATCATCATCATCATCATCATCATCTCCATGTGTGCTCTGAGTGTTGTGGATCGCGTGTGGCAGTAATACAGTTTGGTGATGTGTGCTCGTGCATGCGTATGAATACATGTCTGCGCATGCGCATCTGTTTCTTTTGAGCTCTCCAATCTGAAGATAATTAAAAGTTTAGCAACGGTAAACAGTTTTCCAAGTTGGTTGTTTTCTTTTGTTCGAAGTCTAAGTATTGTGACTTCTGTTATGTTCTGTGTGTTTTTGAACATAATATTTTGGTGCCGGAACCCGGGAACAATGCCTCTGCTGTGTGTGTACAGCTGGTATTTGTGTAACTTTGTGGAGGAAACTGTTTAATGGTTCTTCTTCTTCTTTCTTAGAGCATCCACCATCATCATGATGGTTCTGATGCGTATGAAACTGGGGGTTCCGCTGGCTAGGATGTCGGGATGTAGAAGTGGCAATTGGGGGCTTTGGGGGTGGGGTGTTGGTGGTAGAGGATGGGGGAAGGGGGAGGGGCTGGCTGGTCAGCTTCGGGACTTGAAATACTCCACCGAGGCTGAGATAACCTCGGGGGGGGGGGGGGGGGGAGGGGGGCAGACTGCTCCAGTCCCTGACAGTCCTCGGGAAGAAGGAGTAGTTCCAGTAGCTTGTTTTACAGGCAGGAAGGAGATACGTCTCCTCGTGTGACTGTCTTGTGGACCGTGCTGGGGTGTTTGGTGTGGGCCTGAATGGGGTGTTGATGCTGATCTCTTCTCGATGGTATTTGAAGAAGGTGGTCAGCCTTGCTACTCTTCTTCTGTCTGCTAGGGTGGACCACTATAGATGTGTCAGCATGGAATCGACACGAGGTGTGACGGTGGCGGTTCACAACCCATCGAGCTGCACGGCGTTGGACCTTCTCGATGTTTTGGATGTTTTTGGCAGTGTAGGGGTCCCAGACAGGTGAGGCATATTCTAAGGTGGGACGAACCAGGGCTTTGTAGGCTGTTTCCTTGATGTTGATGGAACCCACTCTCAGGTTTCGCCTGAGAAAACCTAAGGTCTCGTTTGCCCTGTTTGTCATATTTGAAATGTGGGTGTCCCAGCTGAGGTCTTGGGAGATGGTGACCCCCAGGTAGGCCTACTTTGTCTCTTCTACTCTTTTGAGATTTTGGCCATGGGGATGGTACATTCCAGTCAGTGTATTTCTCTTCCTGGAGATATGGAAGGCTTGGCACTTGTCAGGGTGGAAAGACATCCTCCATTTAGTTTCCCAATCCGCCATGTGGTCCAGGTCCTCTTGTAGCTTCCTTTGATCTTGGGGGGAAGTTACAGTTTTGTGGCAGAGAGTGTCGTCTGCAAAGAGCCGTGTTGTTGAGGAGAGTTGTTCAGGGAGGTCGTTAATGTAGAGGAGAAAAAGGGCAGGGCCCAGGACTGACTCTACTGGAACGACCTTTGAGGAAGCTCCATCAACAACCACCGCCTGCTGTCAGTTTGCTAGGAAGTTCTTGATCCATTCATGAACCTGGCCAGTGATCCCATAATGTCGGAGCTTGTAGATTAGAATTAGAAGGGAGTGGCAGACCTTGTCAAAGGCTTTCGAGAAGTCCATCACTATGACGTCTGACTGTTTCCCCTTCTCCATGTTGTAGGATAGTTTATCCGCAAGCCCCAGCAGTTGACTTTCGCAGGACCTGCCTCGCCGAAAACCGTGCTGTTCCTCACGCAGGATGTTGTTTGCCTCTGCAAATCCCATGATTGTGCTTACTACAATGTGTTCTAGGATTTTGCATGGGACACTCGTGAGGGAGATGGGGCGATAGTTTTCAGGCCTGTATCGTTCACCCTTCTTGAATTGAACACTGGAGAGACGTTTGCTGTTTTCCAGTTCTTTGGGACAATGCCTGTGTTGATGGAGGACTGAAAGAGAAGCGTCAGAGCTGGGGCAATTTTATCCGCTAATTCCTTCAGGAGGCGGGGGGTGATTCCGTCTGGTCCAGGGGCTTTGCTCGGGTTTAGGCCTTTTAGCAGCTTCCTGACTCCTGCTATTGAGATGTGGATGTGGTCACATGTGGGTCCTTCAGGCTCTGGACTCATGCCTGTCCAAGACTTGAATTCTTCTGGTGAGCAGGATAGTTTGCTGCTGAATGCCGACTGAAACTGCGCGTTCAGTGCTTCTGCCTTATCCTTTGCTTCTGTGACTAGCTTGCCAGCTACTTTCAATGGAGAGACACTGGCTGCTTCCGTGCGCTGGGACTTGATGTATGTCCAGAATGACTTCTTCGTTCCAGGCTTTGTTCCTTGGCTGTCAGTGATCAGGTTTTCTGTGTAGGGACCAGTAGACTCTTCGTAGATTCTTTTTATGTGATGTTGCTCATTTTCGGTTTTGTGACTGGATACGTGAACTGTTCTCTAACGATTTCTTCCGCTCAATAGATTTGGATTTGTGGTTTGAAATGAGCGTAAATATGTCTGACAAGTTGAAAACTGTTATGAAATTGCTTGCAGCTGCAAGAAGCTGGGTAACTCGTAGCAATAATTTAGATAAACTTTCTTGTAATCTTGTAGAATTAACGGATGCAGTCGAAGAATATGACAGACGGTTGAACAACTTAGATGAAGTACAAGCTAATGTTGAATTTGAACTGGACATCTCAGAAATCGAAAATGACATAGTGAAAGCTGCAGAATTCAGAGAAAATGCCAGAATTCCCCGTATTAGAGCAGCAGAACTACTATCTTCACACTGAAATCAAAGAAAAATCAGACCCCAGTGTGGCAGCTTCTTCTAGTCATTTGGAAACAAAGTTGCCTAAGTCAGAACTGCCAACCTTTTCAGGTGATGTCACATCATGGGTAGAATTTTGGGAACAATTTCAAGTTGTTGTTGATGACTCGGAGTTACCTGATGTTTCAAAATTTTCCTATCTCCGGTCCCTTTTAAAAGGCGAAGCCAAAGCTGCCATACAAGGACTTTCTCTTTCTGGTGGGAACTACAAAGCGGCCTGTGAGATTTTGAAACAAAGGTTTGGACGGAAAGAGAGAATATTTTTTTCACATATTCAGGAATATCGAGGTCCCGTGTCAGCCCAATGTGCCGGTGCTGTGGAAGATGATGGACTGTCTTCTAATCCATGTGCGGAGTCTGGAGACGCTGGGTATTTCTGGCCAGCAATATGGTGTCATTCTGACATCTCTCATCCTGTCACGTCTTCCATTAGAGCTGCGGTTGGAGTGGGCCAGATATGGCGATCAAAGAGAAGGTGACCTGTAGTATACATGCACGCACGTGTGTATTTGCCTCTATATTTGTACTACTACTACTACTACTACTACTACTACTCTACTACTACTACTACTACTACTACACACACACACACACACACACACACACACACACACACACACACCACCACCACCACACCACCACCACAAAGAAAGAAAGAAAGATAGAAAGGAAAAAAAAAAAAAGTTTGGGACCTCATTATCGTAAACAAATTTTGTTCTGAAGCTCTATAGAAAATACATTCCTTGAATTTTGAACAGATTTTGTTTCACACAAAGTCAGCATCTGAGTAAATGACCTGAAAATCAATCAAGATCAACTAAAGAAGGAGTTTAACAGAAAGCTACTTGATTTAAAAAATGTGAATATGATTACAGTGGGTGAAAAAGTATGAGAGCTAGAACATGAAACATGTATTACAACAATCTTTTTGTCGTGATCTTGAAATTAAACCCAGATCATCCAAGTTTGGGCATTCACGGGTGTGACTCGAGGTACTATTGGTATCATAAAATTGATTATGATCACTTCAGTCATTTCTTATTGATGATACTGCTGTTTACATAAATGTAATCATAACCTACCTAATAAAAGAAGTGTATAGTATGGTTTGAACATTTCTTTTGTGATATGTTTAATTGCTTACACATACATGTACACCGACTCTGCCAAAAATTAAATTCGTTCACTCACGTATAGTTGAGAAAAATTCCAGATTGACTATTTCTCAAGTTCACTGTAAACTTGAAAAAGCATCAGATGAGATAAAAATTGACAAGAAGCAAGGACAATAGTACACTGTTATAACCAAAGAAAACAGAATTTAGATTGTCAGAATATTATCCAAGAAAGTATTGTTTATACAGTTTCCTCAGTAAAATAACAACAGCAACAAAACAAACAAAAAATAAAACCGTTGATTCAGGCATTATTTTGGTCCTTGTGACCTTGATCTTGGTGCCATGCCTTCCAGCCTTATGCACTTGTGACTCCACAACAATCTGCACATCTGACAGACATTCGGTAAAGATCCATGCATAAAGAGCTGAGGAAAGCTTACTAACTCATTTTGTGTCTAAGATGATCTATGCTTTTAGGAATGGCTTCTCCCACCACGGAATTCTATATAAACTTGGACTTACCAAGATAAATAGTAACTGTAGGTATGGTTTGGTTTTTCTCTTCCATGTACGCAGTTCTTTGTAATAGGGTTGCCGCCAGAAGATATTCAGTAATGTTGCCCCCTCTCCCCCCTGCCCCCAATTTTCGGGCCCTTTCAGCCACAAGTAGTTTTCTTCAGAAAAGTGGTGTCTAAACCACTACTGGAGACATCTTTTAGGACAATGACCTGTCACAGGAGACAAAACTCTACCCAAGATTAGTGACTTCAGCCTCTGACTCACCATCTTCAATATGCAGTAGTTCTCTAACCAATTGAATTAATATCATCACTTGATTGTGTAATACGGTATCGTTTTGTTTCAGTGACAGAAGAGCATCAAGTCACAAAAATAAATAGACTCTATAAATTAGGTAGAACCCCAAGGTCATGGCATCTACACCGCTAGTGTACATGGAATTTATTCTGAGTGCGGGAACACTCGAGAAAAGGAAACCAATACTCAAGAGTTTGCCAGTGCACTGGGTTTATGCGCAGGCTTATGGCATATGCCATGATTATTTTAAATACTTGTCCATTACAAAGCACTTACAGAGTTAGTGTATGATTAGTCTCGCCTATTCAACCTCTCGCTGTATGATTGTTGTTCCATGTTATGCACTCGACTCAAATCCGCCAGTAATGGTGCATGTGGTAAATTCACAACTCATGCCTCGAGAGTGCACAGAACACTTAACAGAAAAATGAACTGTAATCTTTGAACATCCGTAGAGTATGGAAAACTTATTCATATTATTAAGTGACGGTGGTGGAAGAAGTTGCCTTATAGAGTGGCTCTGAGATTGCAGCAATGGACACTAATGGCAGATGTCTTTGGATTTGTAAGCATTACACTGAGAGCTCAAAGTATCAATTCAGAATCCATATCAGTTAGGATTTCAAGATCTTGCCGGCGCATACTTATAGTATGCATGTATTAGATCATTTTGGATTAACTTATGGCATGAATTTGCCGGATTATTTTGGATCTTGTATGTCATGGTATTTGTGGCTAAAGTATATGCAATGTTCAATGCACTGTCTTGAACATACTGAACTGAGATATGCGTGGGCAAAGTTTTGAAATGGCAAAGGGATAGTTTTTAAAGGACGTACATTCGACGTAGGTCCTACATGAAACGCTAAGCTGATACTAGAAATCAGCACATTAAGATGAGAAGTCATAAGACTGTTATAATGCAGTGCTGAAATTGAAACTCTAGCAAGCCACTGAGGACTAACCGTCTTCATTTCTTCAAAGGAGACGTGAAGTATGCTGACATTTGGGTTTTTCTCCTCAAATTCTTTCACTTTGTCACAGTAGTAGAACACGCTGTTGTATATGGCTGAAACAGAACTCAAAATAGTAAACAGGCTAATACAAAGGCTGATCAAAAAACAAAAAAAATACTGCAATGTGTTGATCCTCTACACCTATTCTCTTTACAAGCTGAACAGTTTGCTCGTTCTGGGCTTGACTGTGACGTCCACATCAGCGCTTGTCTGTCAAGTCTTTTTTGTTTGTTTGTTTGTTGTTTGTTTGTTGTTTTTTTTCTCGTTTGAAACATTTAATTCATCGGCAAACAGCATGGCGCACACAACTGTAAATCGGCACGAAATATGATCAGACCGTCTGAAAGTTTGAACCTAGTGAAGACATACCATCTGACCTGCTCCATGTCATCATACATTTAAGCTAGATAAGGCGTCGTTATACATCTGTGCATGTTAATAACGCAAAGGCTATTTCTTATTTCAATACAACTTAAAAGCATTTACTATAAACGGTTCAGAATGGCAGTATAACTGACAAGAATATGATTTTGTTTTTATCTTCCAGTATGTCTGTCTTTCCTTTCTTTGTCTAATTCTGTCGTTATCTCTTATCAACGCAAACACAAACACACACACGTGTGTGTGTGTGTGTGTGTGTGTGTGTGCGTGTGCGTGTGTGTATGTGCACTGAAGAGGCATTGGGGCATTTATCCAGACTGGCAGTTTGTGGGTTCAAAATCAAAGATGTCTTTTATGATATTAAGTCAGGTAGAAAGAAACTCTAGGGAGAGCTAGACAACAGAAGGTCTTCAGAGAAGTAACCCCCTTTAGACAAGTGTTTCGGCCCTGAATTCCTTACACTCTCGGGGGGCCGGGCCACATCCAGGTCATGACTCCTGGATGCCCTTCTGCTGTTGTCTTTTTTTTTTTTTTTTTTTTTTTCCCACGCCGGGGATCGAACCTGGGCGATTCTGCGCTTCAGAACTGCGGTACGCGGTTTTACCAATGTGCTAACGGGGCACACATTATCTGTAGGGAATTTAATCCTTATGAAGTTCACTTTTTTGGTTCCTCCTTGCCCAGATCCAGCTTGAGCTCCTTTCTGCTGCCTCTGCCATCGCTTTAAGGGCTCTAGTCCTCTTCTTCCCAGAAATGGCGAGTTGTTTCATGAGATCATAAGCGGAGGTGCCCACAAACCCTCTTGCCCCGACCTCTATGGCGAAGATTTTGACCCGCAGACCTGCTTTCTTCAGGGTGCTGGCAAGACCGGCGTATTTTTCGGTCTTGTAGATATGTGCTTCTTCCATTCTGCTTTCGTATGGCACAGTGAGTTCTATCAGAATCACTTGTTTCGAGGAGTCAGAGTGGAGAGCGATGTCTGGTCTCATGCCTGTCTTGCTGATGACATCTGGGTAATTTCTCCACTCTGGGAGGTCTGCTGTACACTCCCAGTCGACTGCTCCATCCAGAAGACCCTTTGGCAATGTCAGAGATTAGTAGACGGACACTCCGAACAACAAAGCTACACCTGCTAGGCCGTTCAAAACGTAGCCATCACTGCACCTGTGTTACTACGAGCGTTCGTAGGCCAAAGAGGGGGAGTGGGTTGCGCACCCATTCCTTACTTCAGAAATTCTCTTTGCTGTTCAGGCATGCAAACAAGCCGGAACGTGTCGAATTTTCAACCACCAACTTATGACAAAGCTTTGCAGCGATGGAAAAGTGGTGACGGGGACAGGCAGAAGACGCTGATGGAAGTTTCTGCGCGTAGGCGGTTGTGTTCAGATGTGGTGTTCGTATCTGTCCATGGCCAGAGAGCAGTCCTTTCCAGGGACAGCACCCCTTTCTTCAAATGGAGAGGTAGGTGAATAAAAGAAACCCTAATAGAGCCTGTCTCATATGTACCTGGCAGATCGCCGTGTCTGTCTGGACATTAAAATCTATGGTCCAAACAGTATTTATAAGAAAAACAACAACAAACAAACAAACACTTTCAACCTTTGGTGCATGGAATACTTAAACCTTACTCGACAAAGATGTGTTGGATCGCTACAAAACGGACGTAGCTGCCCTAAGTGAGACCACCATGCAGACGAAATTTAGTGCGAAGAACCTGGAAGAGGCTACGCCTTCTACTGTACTGGAAAGCCCGAAAAACCTATGAGGCTGGAATTGCCATATGCACCAAGTTCGAGAGAATGCTGGAAGGCTTATTCGTGATGTCAATGTTTGGTTGATGACCGTGTGTTTGTCTTTACGGGCAAAATGGACGTACCCAAAGAAGCTGTCTACAGTACTGCGGCTGATACCCTCCCTTTTGTAAGGAGTTTGGAGTTTGTTTAAGAGGGATACATCGCACTCAGACAATTCTATGTGTGCTCCATCCAAATCTAAGCAATTTTGTGGTAGACTCCTTCAGACTGCGCAAAACTCTATGGGGTGTAGAGGGTTCTGAATAGGGGTAATATCTTTGTTCTCTGGCAGCTGCATCCTACTTGTAGGATGGACGGAAACACTGGTCCCCATCTATCTCCTAAATCTCTCATGGCCGGCTCCAAGTGTCACATTCCGGTATATCGTCTTAGCTAAACGACGTGAGGGGGTGACGTTAACACAATATCACTAGGTGGACGAACTTCCTCAAAGAAGTCAGTGGCCAAGGCGGAGGGGCTCCAAGTAGATCAACAGCTTTGTACTCACAACCAGGACGAGCTTTCTGATTGAAGAGAGGATAACAACTTGAGTAAAGGGTCACATGCCTAACAAGCTGAGTGTATTCAAGTTCAACATCCAGTGTATGCGAGAGAGAGAGAGAGAGAGTGTGTGTGTGTATGTGTGTATGTGTGTGTATGTGTCTGTATGTGTGTGTGAGTGTGTGTGTGTGTGTGTGTGTGTTTGCAGGTGGAACAGCGAAAAGATGACAACTCGGGTCAAGGATCACACGCCTGACAGATTAAGTATCCCATGCTCAGCATCCTCTTTCTCTCTCTCTCTCTCTCTCTCTCTCTCTCTCCTCTCTCTCTCTCTCTCTCACTCACTCTCACCCCCTCAGTCTCTCTCTCTTTGTGAGTGTGAGTGTGCGCGTGATTCAGATACATAGTGATAACTTGGGTCAAGGGTCATACGCACAGCAGGTTGAGTGTGTCCTAGCCCAGCACCCTGTCTGTGTGTTCAAGCGCATTGTTCTGTTCCTGTAAAGTGCACGGAGCATGCTTTTGACGTGGACCGTTTGCGCTCTATAAGTGAAATTATTAAGACCTTGAACTGAGAAGTGGAAACGGGAAGGAAAGGAAAGACCTTTGAAACACTAAGCTGACACCATCAGAAAATGGAAACATGAAGATGGGCAGCAAACAGGCCAATGGTTAACGTTGCGGACTGGGACTGAACTTGAGACATCAGATCTATAAAAAGAAATAACCAGCCCGCAAAAGCACGTGGTGCCCCACATCCCTGTGTTATGAGCATGGTGCTCTCAGAACTTCGCTAATGGGCCACCTTTGGGTTACCACAGCAGGTTTTGATAATCGTAAACAAACGGCTAGTATGATAAATGTAATGAAGAGGTCAACTGACAAATTTCGTGCTGCTCACAAGGAACACCTCAGCGACATGTACTGCAGGAAAAGGAAGTGAAAGTACCAGGAAACAAAACAGCTTATCCAACAACAACTGCGGCAGATGAAGAACCAGTGATGGGACATGAAAACTGGAGAACTCCAGACTGCGGCGATGCTGACGTCACAAAGTCATTGCATGGTGGCTTCATCATCATCATCAAGTGCCTTGCCACATGGCGTTGGCGATCATGGCCCCCCATATGCATCTGTCCCTTATTGCCTCAAGCACATCTTCCACCCAGTCTGTCCTCAGCCACTCTGCAAGTCCGTCCAATATTTTTCCCTGGGTCTACCTGGTGCTCTCTTTCCCTCCAGCTTTCCCGTTGTGACCAGGTGCTCTAATTCCCCTTTCCTCATAAAATGGCCTATAAATGTTGCCTGTCTTTTCCTAATCTTCCTTATGAATGATCTTCTTATGTCTGCCTCCATCAAGATTGTCTCGTTTGTTTTCTTTGCTGTCCATGGAACTCTCAACATTCTTCTTAGAAACCACATCTCGGCTGAATCAATCTTGTTCCGGCTTTGCTTGTTGACTGTCCACGCCTCACAACTGTATAACATTATCGGTTCTATACAACATTCAAGAACTCTCTTTCTGATGTTAATTGTGGCTTGGTGGCTTACGCGCGGTATATGGCCTAAAGGCCTCTAGCTCAACAGCAATCTGTACCACTAACCACTCCATTTTGCTGACAGGAAAGCAGACATCTTATCGCGTTCTGAACAGGAAACTGACAACATCTCAGGACGCCAATGCATCATTCTCCCAACCGCCAGAAAAGAATCTCAAGTCGATCTACCCTCCAATCCCAAGATTACTAAAGCTTTGAAGCACACTACATCTGGCCAGGCACCAGGAGCTGGTGGTGTATCTGCAAATATCCACAAGAATGGAGATGAGATCCTCCTGGGGAAGCTGACAACCTTGTGCAGTCTTCATGGCAGAAAGAAGAGGCTTTTCAAGACTTTAAAGATGCTATGATCATCCACATTTACAAGAGGGACGACGACAAGACCATAAGCGGTAATCACTATGGGACATTGGTCTTCAGCGCTGTAGGGAAGGCCCTTGTCAGACTCATACTTAATTAACATAGGGCAGTTTTACGCTGGATTAGTTCGTGAAATGTTTTGAGCCTTTTAGATCCTGATCGTTCTGGGCCGTTTTGCTCTGTTTACACTGGCATGATGAAAGCGTATTGACAGCGTGCTGACCCTGAGCATAACACCAGCGCAAGAAGGTCGTGAAAAGGCACTTTGTGTCCATCACTTGCACTTTTTCAGTTTTTACCCTTTTGAAGGCTTGATGAGGACAAGGAATAGAATCAAAAGAGAAATAGCAAAAGAATAGTGTGGATTTGTGGAAGGGAAAGGAACTATTAATGCCATATACATCCTAAGAACTATCATAGAGAGGTCAATTGAGATGAATAAGGATTTGTATTTATGCTTTGTTGACTATACCAAGGCTTTCGATCGGGTACGACATGAAGAATTGATCAACCAACTGGAGAGACTCAATGTTGATGGAAAAGATCTACGAATAATCAGGAATATGTACTGGGAACAAACAGCTGCAATGAGAATAGAAAACAATGTAAGTTCTTTCCAAAACATCAAAAGAGGAGTCAGACAGGGTTGTGTTTTGTCACCAGATCTGTTTTCACTTTACAGCGAAAACATCATGAGAAACCTAAAAGAAAACCCTGGATTAAAGGTTGGAGGGAAAATGATAAACAACATTCGGTACGCAGATGACACCGTGCTAATTGCAGAAAATGAAAGGGACCTATAAAACCTTGTGAATATACTAGAAATAGAAAGCAAAGGTAAGGGGTTGGAACTAAACAGCAGGAAGACTGAAGTCATGGTGATCAGTAAAAAACATGAAATCCCCTCATGCAAAATAACAGCAAATGGCACAACCTTGACACAGGTTAATAAGTTCAAATACCTGGAAAAGGTCATTTCATCAGATGGCAGATGCACATCGGAAATAGCTGGCAGAATCGGCCAAGCCAAAACAGCATTCAAGAAGATGACAAGCATTCTTACCAACAAATGCCTATCAATCAACATCAGAAAGAGAGTCCTTGAATGTTATATAGAACCAATACTGTTGTACGGATGCGAGGCGTGGACAGTCAGCAAGCAAATCCAGAGCAAGATTGAGGCAGCCGAGATGTGGTTTCTAAGAAGAATGTTGAGAGTTCCATGGACAGCAAAGAAAACAAACGAGACAGTCTTGATGGAGGCAGACACAAGTAGATCACTCATAAGGAAGATTAGGAAAAGACAGGCAACATTTATAGGCCATTTTATGAGGAAGGGGGATTTGGAGCACCTGGTCACAACGGGAAAGCTGGAGGGAAAGAGAGCACCAGGTAGACCCAGGGAGAGAATGCTGGACGGACTTGCAGAGTGGCTGGGGATGGGGAGGGTCGGGGAGATGCTAGAGGCAACGGGAGATAGAGATGGATGGAAGCCAACGCCATGCGACAGGGCACCTGATGATGATGATGATGAAGGCGTGACGCATTGCAGTGCTTTTCTTTCAATAACATGCTGTTCTTCAAAACAGAACTTACTTTGTCAAACACTACCAGATTTCTGGCACACCCAGACAATTATATTGGATTGATTTATCAGCACAAATTTCAATTAATGGTTTGGTCTCGTCATCTTTCCAGTTTTACAGCGGGAATTCCGGGGTGCGCTATATTAAAACTGGCCTTCTCACTATCCCATCTGAACATCATTGCTGTTCTGGTGGTGTCAGTGTAGGATTAGATAAGTCCCCCTTCCTTTACTTCCCTGGGATGGTTATCTCCGTCGGCCATATTACCTGAGGTGGCTGCCGACGTAAAAACTGAATCAAATCAATGAATCAATCAGCGGGAATCAAAAACGTAAACTGCCGTGCTTGGGTGGTATAAGGTCATGAGCGCAACAGCACCCTGGAATGCGAACCATTCCAGATCACACCGCGAGGTGTGTTGCTTAGCCCATCGTTCCTGAGTCACAGTGTAGTTGTGGAAAAAGTATGAGTGACATGGTGTTTGCCCTAAGACAGCTGTAAAAGAATTATTGGAAACAAAACCTTGAGCTCCACATAGTGTATATAGACCTAACCAAAGCAGACCTAACCAAAGCAGTTGACACTGTAAGTGGAAAGGCCTGTGGGAGATACCACAAACTTATCCTCAGAAGAAACTTATCCTCAGAAGCTTTTTCTCACTGATTGCTTCCTTCCACAATGGCATGTTGGCATGTTGGCCAAAAGAATGGGCAGGCATCCGAACTGCAGAACGGCACAAGACCCTTCTCCATCCTCTTTGCGACAATGCTGATTGATGCATTCAGAGACTTGCTGACAGTGGTGGTGTACATAAAATTCAGGTATGTGGAAAACTTTTCAGTCAGAGGTCTCCAACCGAAGACCAAAGTGCTCAGAGCCATTTTGGGGGAATTTATCTTCGCATATGAATGTGCATTGGCTACTTGCACAAGGACATCCAGCACATCACTAAACAAGCTGCTGCCAGTCTGGAAACACTTCGGCCTTACAGTTAGCCTCAGCAAGACAGAGACTGTTTTTCAACCAACACCATCTCAGGCGTCTGGCACTTCATAATCTCCAAATATTATCAACAACCAGGTTATCAAAAACTGTAAACAAAGTTTCTGTTACTTGGGCAGTACAACGAGCAGCAATGAATCTCTCGATGCTGGTGTGACGCAGAGCATCCCCAAGTCAAGTTCTGCTTTTGGGTGGCTGTACAGCTGCAAGACCTGGATTACATACAAATGGAAGATAATTACACCCCACAGATGCTCTTCTTATGACTATCTGAAGCAATGACACCGTGACCAAAGAAGACCTCTAAAGTGATAAAAGGGTACTGTAAAGGCCAACCTCATGAACTGTGCGGCATCAACACTACCAAATAGGAAGACATTGCTCTCAACAGAGTAAGCTGGCGACAGCAGTACACACAAGACACAGTCATATTTGAACAGCGAAGAACAGCTGCCATTCAACTGCAGACAGACCGACGGAAGCAGAACCCAAAGTGAATGACTCTTTCCCATACGGCGCCTGCTGAAGAACATGTGGCTCCAGTACTATTCTTGTATCCCACACCAGGCGACAATGACCGAGGCTTATTCATCCGGCGGATCGACTGGGAGGTACACCATGTATACATCACCACCACGATTTCTTTTTCTTCTCTATTTTTGTTTTTGTCTCTTTACTTTCTGTTATACGAACCTCTGTCGGCCAGAAACTGGTCTTGAAGGTCCTGAAGAGTCTCAGGTCCACCAGAATATTTCCAGCTTTCATTGAAGAAGCCGGAAACAAGAATAGCCTTTGGATTCCTGTACACATGCACTATCTTGACATTACCGCTCCGGACCTGAAGAGGCAGCATATCGAAGGGATAGTGGGTGACCAGGATACGAGGGGAGTCAGCATTATGCACCCTGTAGATAGGCTGTAAGTCCAACATGGTGAAGATCATAGTGCGAGAACTGTATTCTGCGCTTCTCGTCATCAGCATGTCCAGACTTCGAAACATCCAGTGAGTCCCTGTCACATGAATATGACAATTTCACTGTGAGGACTTTAAAGTGTGTGTGTGTGTGCGTTTGTGTGTGTGTGTGAGTGTGTGTGTGTGTGTGTGTGTGTGTGTGTGTGTGTGTGCATGTGTTTGTGTGTGTGTGTGTGTGTGTGTGTGTGTGTGTGTGTGTGTGTGTGTGTGTGTGTGTGTGTGTGTGTGTGTGCGTCCGGGCAATACAGTATATGCTGTCCTGTAAAATGATATATTAAAACATACATGAACATGCATTTTTCTTTCTTTGGTTTGTATTGTTACATGGTTTATCTTAGTGTTAGCAACATACATGCACACACGCGCGCACGCGCGCGCATACACACACACACATATACACACACGCACGCACGCACGCACATATGCACGCACACACACACACAGAGGTCTCTTTTAGGCTATCACAACCCGTCACTCCAAATGTTCTTTGAGACAGAAAACGTGAAGAAACAGCAGATGAAGTCTTTGTGTCTTTTCATTGCTTTGCTGTGACTGTTTTATACATGAATGTCTGTGAAATACATCATTGTACGTTGTGTATGTAATGGTGACCTTACAAATATATCTCTGTGTATATTTATACTCCTGCGTGCTTTCATTATTGGTAAAAAGCCACTGATTAACAGCCGAGAGATTTTTGGTCCAAGAATTCCCCATCCCCTATCCCACCCCTTTCCAAAATAAAAAAGAAAACCCATTTCAGCTTGTGCATTCAGGAGTGGAGAACATTTGCGATCGGACCTAAATTTGCTATTTTGCCGATAAAACATTTCCCATTGTGCATCGCAGAGAAACACTCCCCCCCCCCCCCCACACACGCACACAACCAACACACACATACACACACGCACGCACACACACACACACAGACACACACACACACCACACACACACACACACGCACGCACACACACACTCCTACATGTTTTTAAAGACAAATAGAACAAAGACGAGGTCCGACCTGACTTGGGATATGAGCAGAGAAGGACATCATCGTCCCGTAGAGTCAAATTCCTGATCTCCTGAACCCGATCCTCCATTGTCTGCAGGCACCGAAGCATCATCATCCCTCGATAGATCTCTACCTTGATGTCGGAACCATTAATGAATTTTGGTTTTTTCCTCATCGCTGTCTGCAGGATGGGAGATTTCCGTACTGCTGGTCGTACTATTGTTTGACCAAGTGGGATCGTACTGTCTCTTGGCTGGGTCCTGTAAATTTGGTGCTGATGCCATTTTGCCGTGAACTTGATCGTTGTTATTTCATTGGTGTTTTCGAACTACACAAAATGGAAAATGTTTATTCTGGAAAATTGCGACAATGAAATGATAACAGACACTACAACTAAAACGAAAGCATAAATTAAAATAGATTAATAATAAAAACATTAATTAAAATAATGACATTATTGTAAACGGCAGTGCAAAGTAAACAGGGAAATACAATATCAATAACAAACTTTCGCTATTCACAAGGAAGAAATATTAACAACCTATGCACTATCGATAGCTAAGTGGTTAAGACATCCATCTTAAGGGTGACTTGGTCTTGAGACACCTGACCATCTTGAAGGGGCGGATTCGAACCCAGAGGAAAAAGAAAAGGAAATGGCGACAGCAGAATGGCATCCAAGAGTCATAACCTGGATGCCGCCCGGTCCCCTTAGAGTGTATGGAATTCAGGGCCAAAGCACTTGCTTGAGGGAGGCTTCTCCTCTTTGGGCTTTCTGCTGTCCTGTCCTGCTCTTCCCAAAGTTTCTTGATACTGGTGCATTGCAACAACAACGTACATTAAAAAAAATCACAGAAAAAAGCACACTTACACAAAAAACACCGAATCATTCAACCCTTTAATTGCGTATATGAAGTCAACGTAACAGTTGTAAGTGGTCAGGTCGAACTGACAGTTCTGGATGTGAAAAACCCGCACACACCTGGTCGTGGAAAGCTAATTTTGAGATATCTAGATAGACGTCTTCTTCCACTCGCCATCAGGCCACATCTGGTAATGAACATGGTATTTATTCCATTTCCTACCGGCTGCCACGGGGTTTGATGGTCAGCAAGGTTGAAGATGGCCACACAGAGGTGGCATTACTGCAATGTGTGTTTAGCAGTCTGATCCTAGTGATCGTAGGAGAAGATTGGTGAAGGCGTCAGTTTGAACTTCATGTGTGCGTTGATCCGGTTGTGGCCAATACGGAGTCTCATCGGGACAACTTGCAACTCTCTGGACAGAAGGTCTTATTCGACCCTTTCTTTCCATATTTTAAGAAGTTACCTGATGATATTCCTCTTCTCGCTGTATAGCTGAAGGTGATGGCTGGTCAGTCTTACTGGATTCCTCTTTCCACAAGCTCATTTACTCTCTTATTCCCTGGTATCCCATAGTGGGTGAGGATTCTCTGTAGGACCACTCTTCTGAGTCTTCTGACTCACTGGAAAATCTTGGTTGGATGAGGAGCTTGTCCTTCTCCAGAGTCTGGAGAACAGGAAATGCATCTGAGCGGAAAATCATTTTGTGGCATATGTCATTTCTTGTCTGAATCATGGAGGCGGTTGGCATGAGTACCTCTGTTTCTGCTCGGTATTGGTGCTTTGGTTTTTCAGAAGCAAAACTGGCAATTGAAGTTTGAGCTCCCGGAAAGTGGCTCCCCTGTTAGTCACAACATTGGTAATTTTATCATTGGTGTTTACATGTATCCATGCCTTCTGTGGGTTATGCTCTTCTATCATGAGAGCTTGGCGCGGTTTGTTATCTTGTACTTCCGCCGAGGTGGCATAAACGACAGCACTGCAGATTTCAACATATAGTTGTTTTGGTGTCCATGGTTCGAATAACTGGAAAGAAGACAGTGAAATGTTTCTTTTGGCATGGCTTGCTGATGTTAAAGCAATGACTTCTTGTTGTCATGGACAAAGCTTTTCCGTTTCCGGTGATTTTTAGTCATACTATCACAGGGCCCCCGCCCCCCCCCCCCCCTCCCTCTAGGGGGAAGAAACATTCCTTCGACTGACTTGGGAGACGAGTTAATGAGGTGGGTGTGCTGCAGATCAGGCCATCCATAATTCAACTGGTCACTCAGTTATTTCCATTCGCACAGGGTCTGGCGCCCACGTGGTTCTCATCCATCTTTAGTGAGCACAAAGGGCGGATGGCCTGAATTACCAACATTCCTTTGACCGACTCGGTAGATGAGTTAATGAGGTGGGCGCACTGGAGATCACGCCATCCATAATTCAATTTGTCACTCAGCAATTTCCATTCAAACGGGATCTAACTCTCACATGGTTCTTATCCACCTTTAATGGGCACAAAGGGTAGATAACCCAGAATACCAACATTTCTCAGCAAATACTAATGCCCAAGCAAATTACGGGACTGCGGAATGACGACCATGGCCGCTATGTCAATATCGCCATCACTGTCCAAGAAAATTATAGGTATGTTGAATGACGACCAAGGCAGCTATGCCAGGATCGCCAAGTTCCCCAAATTTGAAATGCCCAGTTTTATTGATATCAACAGCTAGAGGGCAGCTGGGAATGTTTGTAGCTGAGACAAAGACTGGTAAATGGGAATCGCACTGTATATAGGCTAGCAGTCAGTCGTTAGGAGTGACTTACTAGTGGGAGAGTGACTAGAGTGGGAGAGTCAGCACTGAGTCGGCACCCAGTGTGACAGTGAGTCAGTGAACGAGAGAAGTCTCCAATCTATGTATGTGACTACGTTTCATCTTATACTTTTGTTAGGGTAGGGATAGAAGTAGGTAGTATGTTTTCTTTGCCATGAAGCAGAGAGAGACAGAGGGAATAGAGTAGGAATTATGGAAGTGCTCAGTATTTCAGTGATAAGTAAGTTAGTGAAGATTCGTAGTGCATCTTAGGGTTTTAGAACTATTAGGATTCATGGCACACACGCTTGGTGAATTACGCTTTTTCTTAATTGAATAAAGGCTTTGTAGTTATCAATTTATGTGGGGACTGCTTTGAGAATCATGTCCAGCGTATTTGTGTATTTCTTCTCGTCACTCTCCTTTCTGGTTGTATGTGATGTTTGAGACAGAGTGACCCTAAATTCTCCTATGATAAAAAGAGACTAAATTCTTTCCCTGATAGATGGCAAGACCAAATCCTCCTTGCGATAAATCCCCAAAATAAATCCTCCTTGCGATATTTCAAAGTAGAGAATCAGTTTTTCATGCTCACCCCCAACCCCCAACTGCATCCCCCTTGCGATGCATGGTGGACCCAAACCGCTTTCTCTTGCGATAATACTATCCACGTTGTGCTACGCAGGCGAACACATGAACTTTTCAGTCAACATCATGTTTTTGTTGCTTTCCTTCTCTGAACCAGAAGAAACACGACACAAACATAGAACTAGAATGCGTGTTTACTATAACATAAAAAGTCCAGTGAAAATTGTTGGCCAGGTGGCCTGTCAAGCGTATACAAAAGACAAAAAATGAATAAATGCACAACGCTTAATTAACACACACAAAAAAAGCTAGAAGACAACTTCCCAAATGTATCGTCCAGCAGAGAAAATGGCAGATGTGTATACTTGTAACTACGTAACAGGGGAGGCAAATATATTCTACAACAAAAAATGGTTATGCATTATGACAGTTGTTTTAACCTGAGGAGGTCTGGGATCGAAATATTGGAAAATAAATATTTGAAATTAACAATCTAAAATGCACTATTTGAGTGCCATAGATTGTTAATTTCCTATATTTATTTTCCAATATTTCGACCCCTGTCCTCAGCAGTTTCAAACCCTAGTTCTCATCAGCTTAAAACAATTATTACATGGCACAATCATTTGTATGTTGCATAATACATTTGTCTCCCCTGTTACTTAGTATATACATCTGCAATTTTCTCCTACTGGACGATACGCTTGGGAAGTTGTCTTTTGTTTTTAGTTTGTTCTGTTTTTGTGCTAAGTGTTGTGATTTTCTTTTTTGTCTTTTGTATACACTTGACAAAGGCCAGCTGACCTAAAATGTGCGCCTGTTGTGTTTTGTTATATTTAATACGGGTTCTAATTCTACTTTTGTGTTTTTCTGGTTTGTATTTGCTTGGACGCTGGCAGTCATTTTGATTCAGATTTCCTTCTCTGATTAAGAAGCTGCGTTTCTGGGTCTTCATTTTTCAATGCACAGGGAAAAAATGTCCTTTTAATCCTGAAAGCAATGGCAGCATTGAATAACTCTTTCAACTATACCTAGCTGTAATACTGATTGTCATCGATTATGGACTGGGCCTCACTACGCTGTCACAGACAAACCTGCTAAAACTAGAAAGGATACAAAACGAAGCAATGAGAGTGATCCTCGGAACCGCGAAAGATACACCCACGGAGACTTTGCGATATCTGCTCGACCTTCCTTCAATACAGTCGAAACACAAAATAGAACAAGTAAAGCCATATTTCAGGGTATTGAAGAACCCAGAAAATCCACTCTACCAGATGGTCGGAACAGCAAAAGGCAACAGACTCCAACGTGGATGGGACAGACAGAAGACTCCATTCAGCATGTGTGTCAACTGACAGCTCAAATGCACAAAATTGTCATACCCAAAAATCAGGGGAGACACTGTTACGAATGGCTAGAAGGGATACAAATGCAGAAATTCAGCTACGCATGGAGCAACTAAGATGCAACCCCAAAGATGTAATCATATAGGCCATACACGGATGGCTCAATCACCAGTAACAAATCTGGATGGGGCTTCACTGTCAAACAGAATGGAAACACCAAACATGAAGAAAACGCTATGTATGATATCACAACCTTCAGGCAGTCACACATGCACTACAATGGTTAACTTCACTGGAAGTTGACATGAAAGAAAGCCAAGCCTTCATCCTGACTGACTCGATGAATCTACTTCAAAATGGAGTAGCGACCCCAGAATGGCACAAAGCAATGAACAGCATAGACCTACAAAATCTCACGTGGATCTACTGCCCTGGACATGCTGGTGTTAAGGGAAATAAACGGGCCGATAAACTTGCAGGTAATGCCACTACAACGAAAATTCTGCATCTTGGAAAGTTTGAGGTCCTTAGACTCTTTAAATCATACCATCGAACGTCTTACCCAAAAAGGAATAGAGGAAGTGGCCGAAAATCTACTATGAAAGGAAAAACAAGAGCTATCATTAATCAGATCAACATTGGTATCATCTCAAAAGTAACACTGCACAGACTCCTACAGCGTGGAATGGAAAGTGTTTGGGCTTTTCCTGAAACAGAGATAAAGGGAAAATGAAGAAAAGGAAAAGACAACGGAGAACAAGCAAGTTTTCCAAACGGTCCGTGTGTGTGTTTGCCGGCTGTTTGTTAATTGTTGTCCAGATATATCTGTAACTTTGTCATATGTATATGTTTCCTCTTTGCTGTTGTTGTTGTTGTTTTTGTTGTTGTTGTTGTTGTTGCTGCTTGCTGTTGTTGTCGGCCATGTGGATATTTGTGTGCGTGTATGAATGTATGTATGTACGTCTGTGTGCGGGCATGTGGGCATATGCATGTATTTACTGTCATTTGTTATTTTCATCTCTTAGATACTCCTTTATTTTGTGTTTATTTATTCACCTATTTATGTATATAGTTACTTACTTAATGTTTACTTACTTACATACATACTTACTTACTTATGTCCTCACTTACTTACATACCTATTTATTTCCTTTTTTCTTTCCTCGGAAGTGAACGACAGACTGGCGGGCCTATGATTAAGAAATTTTTTCTTCATCTAGTTGATAGACAGCTGCGGTTTTGCGCATTGAAAAAAAAAAAAAAAAAAAAAGGGGGGGGGGGGGGGGGGCTTTCTGGTATGTGAGACGAATTTATACAGAAAGCTAGTTGTGTTGTGATTCAGACCGTTAATTATCTATTTATTTGCATTATATATATGTTCCTTTTTCTGAAGATAGGATACACAGATACACATGTCATTTACATGTAACCAAGATTATTCCAGTGGATGGCTGATACAATACCAGTATAACATACAGACTAGGTAAAACACAGTCTAGGTAGGGCCTCAGGACCTGGCCAGCTCATGGGTTTATGTGCAGGCATAAGGCATGTGCCATGATAACCATACACATGGCATCTGTGACGTTAGTGCATATGGAATTCGTTCGGAGAACTGAAACTGAAACTGAAACAATTAACCAGAGATGAGTATGGGTCCGTTTTTTTTTCACTTTGTCGACAGTCTGTCTTGACTGAGACTGACGATGCAGTGAGCCATAGTTGAGTTCAAGGTCATATTGTTCCGTGGGATTCTGTCTTCAGTGTCTTCTCGTTATCTCTCCATGTAGTGCCTACCAGTTTCCTGACTGTACGCACATTGTGTGGCTTCTTGATCTGCCTGTTGTCAAAAGTGACTCCTAGGAAGGTTATTTCTTCATCACTGTAAAGAGGTATTATTCCAATCTCGATGAAGCCAGCCTTCTACTTGTTGGTTAGTAGAGGATGTCGTTATACCACTTTTTTATTTTGCTGTCCCAGCTTCTGCCTCGCGTCAGTGGTGTCAATCACACGTCGCTCATTCCGACTACGCGGTACAATGGCGATCTCAAGTTCATTCTTTGGAAGTGCCAGTGCTAGGAAGTCCTCGAGAGCTAGAGAAACCATGCTGCATGGGGCTAACCAGCAGTAGAGACACTGCACTGCTGCTGGGTCATTTCAGTGGAGTTCACAATGCCTGTTCTGATTCACTTTACTATAGACATTTTCAAGCCTCCTACTGACAGTAATCGTTCAGTTACAGAGCCACACCAAATGAAATCTCCCCATCTCGGGTTTTTTGTGGGACATGCACCATTCTTCTGCCCTTGCATTCAGCCAGTGTGCTTCTAATTGCTTTTGTAAATAGCAACTCCTTACACTAGATCACCAGGTCGCTTTCATACAGAGCAGAATTTGATACTTTCTTGGCAGTTCATCAGCTACCATTCGTTAATGAAGAAAAGGAAAAAAGATAGGGGTAGGGAAGGTAGGGGAAAATACCACATTTTGTGAAACACCGTGGTGCAGTGCAGACTGTGTAGCTGCACAGTCTAATCAGATCATTTCACAACGATATGAAGGCAACCATCCAGTACGACAACAGCACGTCCGAACCCTTTGACATCAAAAGCGGGGTTAAGCAAGGCTGTGTCCTTGCTCCCACCTTGTTCGGCATCTTCTTCTCCATGCTCCTGAAGCATGCTTTTGGGACTGCAACGGAAAGGAGCGTACTTATGCACCAGATCCGACAATATTGAAGTCAAAGACAAAGGTGCGCGAAGCTTGCTCTTCGCTGGTGACGCTGCTGCTACCTCACACACTGAGCAACAACTCCAGTGCCTCATAGACAGATTTTCCCAAGCCTGCAAAGACTTTGGTCTGACCATCAGCCTGAAAAAGACGAACGAGCTGAGCCAAGACGTGGACATTCACCTGTCATCACTATTGACAACAATGAACTTGATGTCGTCCACCAGTTCACATACATTGGGTCCGTCATCAGCAATATTCTGTCCCACGATGCCGAGATCAACGAGCGCATTGGCGTGGCGTGGTCGACTTACTGCTCGCGTTTGGGAGGACCCAAAGCTGACAAATCCGACCGAAATGGCGGTGTACAACACCTGCATCATCAGCACCATACTCTAAGGAGGCGAACCATGGACAACATATGCCAAACAAGAGCGAAAGCTGAAAAGCTGTCACTTGCGCTGCCTTCACCGCGTCCTCAACATCAAGTGGATCGACAAAACGTCAAACGCTCAGCTCCTACTATGCGCTGGTCTCCCCACCATGTACATACTGCTCAGACAACACAGGCTGCGCTGTCTTGGCCTCATGCATCGGATAGAAGATGGACGTAGATCTATCCCAAAAGATATCCTTTACAGTGAACTAGTCTCCGGCGAGAGATCTGTTGGCCGCCCCCAGCTGCAATACAAAGACGTCTGCAAGCGTGATATGAAAGCTCTGGACACCAACACAGAGAGCTGGGAAGACACAGCAGCTGACCACAACAGATGGCGCAGTGTGCTCCAGAAACAACTCAGATCAGGGGAAAAGAAGACCCACCAGACCTTAGCTGAGGAAAAGAGAGCCAGGCGTAATGGCTAGCATCCATATATACATCCAATGTTGCAGAGACTGCCTTTCCGGCATCGGCCTTACCAGCCACAGCCAACGCTGGTCCAGAGGCGTCAGCTGGACTCGACACAACACTAGGGCGCATCATCCATAGTCAGCGGCGACTTGCGGACGCCTACTACTATGGTGCAGTAGGATTATGTTTTGTTTCTTGAATAAGTGTGTGTTTGTGTGTGTGTTGTGTTACCGGTAATGGTCAACTTGATAGACTTTGATCCACTGCCACATGGCACGGGAAACGCTTACTCTCTGCAATTTCACAAGAAGCTTAGACATTCCTCGTAAAAACTTTCTCTGGATCTATCCAGGTAAGGAAGATCAGTTTCCGCTCCTGGAAAGCATCTTCATAGTCTTGTGGGAGATTTGTAGTCTGATCTTCTGTGCTGCGGAGTTGTCTGAATCCTGGTTGTTCAACTACAAGGAACCTGCCGGTTTCCAAGTACCACTGAAGGTGCCCATTCACTGTTCTTTTCATGGTCTTCACGACGCGATTAGCCAAGCAGACTGGACGGTAAAGGGAGGCCCTCTAGAGTCAGTCATTTCCATTGTTATCATAGTCAAACTTACGCATACCTAATAGTAACATTCATAAAACCTCACACGCTTAGTATGCTGAAATTGAAATTCATTAATATACCCAAAATATTATCTAATTTTCGAATTAGATGATCCTTTAAAAGAAAGTCGAAAAAATCTCTGTTACAAAAGTTATATATTTTGGATTACAGCGGCCTGAATGTACTTGCGCAATGATGTGTTTGTTTGTTTATGTTTGTGTGTATGTGTGTGTGTGTATGTGTGTGTATGTGTGTGTGTTATTCTTGCTTGACTAGTACTGTGGTCCAGTTCTGAGATTTACCACTAATTAGGTTTCGAGAAACCTTTACTGAAACATTCAGTTCATAGCCAAACAGATAGACATACACCTACTCCCGTCTCTGTCTGTCTGTCAGTCTGCCTTTCTTTCTTGTAGAGATTGAAAACTGTTTGATTTTTACTCTAACATTTGCTTGCTATTTTATGTATACTACATGCAATTTCGTGGGTGTAATTTCATTCGCTTTACCAAATGAAATACATTCCAAAGTACGCACTCAAATTCTTAAACATGACTACAGCAACACAATGCTATTTTTTTGTGAAGCCAGGAACTATCAATATTCAGTGATGAGTTTACACAGCCGTTGAGACATGGGCAAGTCAGCAACACTTGTGGCAATACAATACACACATGCATATACATTAAGGGAAATATGAGTGTGAATGGGCGATGTCTGAACTCTGTGAAAACACATAATGTTCAATTCTGTCAAAACATCAATGAATGACTACTTATTTATTCATAGTTAATTACATTTATAATTATTCCTAACCACACACAATAAGGCGCGCGCGCACGTGTGTGTGTGTGTGTGTGCGTGTGTGTGTGTGCGTGTGTGTGTATGTGTGTGCGCGTGTGTGGTGTGTGTCTTTGTGTGTGTGTGTGTGTGTGTGTGTGTGTGTGTGTGCCAATGCATTCAACTGATTTGCTTGCTGCATTATGTAAGAGGTAGATGTACCTAGATTACCAAATCTTTCACAAGTGGAACAGCTGTGATAACCTAGACAGCTCAGATAGCAAGTCATTGATGAAGAAAGAAAGAAAGTAGAGGAGATGACTTCATCTTATCGAACAGTGTGGTGTATTAGTATTTTATTGCTGTGATCATGATGCAGAATTAGCCTTGATCCACTTGTACGTGTTCCTGAAAACACTTGCCTTCCCAAGTCTGACGAGGAATGCAGTGGCCAAACCCTTGTCAATTGCTTTCTCTAGATCATTCCAGTTAACGATGATCAGTGTCTGCTCCAAAAACACTTCATTCACCTGTGGAAAATGCGCGGTTTGATTTTCTGTGCTGCGGGATTGTTTCAAGTCCTGCTTGTTCAATTGCAAGAAGTAGGCCTACCACTTGAGATATTCATTTACTATTCTTTTCATTGTCTTCATAATGCAGTTAGTCAAGCTGACTGAGTGGTAGCTGGAGGCATACTAGATGGTCAGTCACTTCCCTTGTTTATGTTATTTATTCATTTTTGTTTATTTTCCCTTATTTGCTGTGCATACCTAACAGTGACTTTCAGAACGATTCCTTGGTTTTGAAAACTCACATGCTTTTAAATAAGCCAACATTAAAATTCATTAATGTGCTAACAATGTTATACAAAATTCGATTAAAAAAGATTTTGAAAAGACGTTTGAACTAATTTTATACTTTGAGTTACAGTGGACCCAAAGTATTTGCGCATCGACGTATTTATTTTACTGTAGTTGAGTTCTGAGAAAGATTTACTATTAATCATCTTGTACTTCCTTTTTATTTGTTTGTCAGTCTGTCTTTTTCTCTCACAGAGACTGAACACAGTGTTTAGTTACTATTCTAGCGTTTGGCTGCTATCTTTTGTTAAACTTGGCACTGCACGCGAATTTGTGGGCATAGGTTTACTCCCCTTCAGCCGATGAAAGAAGAGCTTTGAAATACATCCCAGAGTACGTGCTCAAATACTTGAAAATGACTGCAGAATACCAAATTTTATGTGAAGTCAGCATTTATTAAGTACCAATTATTAGTTTACACAGCCAATGTGACATGAGCAAATCAGTCGCACTTGTAGCAACACATCGCATACGCATACATAAACATCAAGGGAAATTTGAGTGTTAATAGGCCAAGTCTAAATTTTCTGAAAACACCTTAATTGTGTCAAAACATCAATAAATGACTAATCATTTATTCATTAATTCATTAAATTAATTATTCCGTAGCATACAAAATCAATGACAGTGAGTCGGTTGCGCCTGTGACAACACAACACACGTACATACATACATGTATACATGGAGGAAATTTGAGTGTGAATTGGCCAGATTTAAACTCTGTAAAACATTATACACGATTCCATCGAAATATCCAGAATTGGTCATTATTTTGTCGTAATTTGATTAAGTTAATTATTCCTTAGCACATACAACTGAATACGTGTGTGTGCCTGTGTGTGTGTGTATGTGTGTGTGTGTGTGTGTGTGTGTGTGTGTGTGTGTGTGTGTGTGTGTGTGTGTGTGTGTGTGTGTGTGTGTGTGTGTGTGTGTGTGTGGTCTAAATCAGAATATATTTATTTGTCATAAGCAACTGAGAATATACAGATTTCCCAAATTCAGGCAATTATGAGCATATTCTAGAACATGCATTTGTAAATTATCTCCCTTAATAATTAAGCAAGTTACTGGGATTTAACATAATGTGTGAGATCAATTATCAACTGATCGTTGGAGGTTTATATATTTTCCTGAATAGTTTTCATCAATTTCAGTCTGTTTTTATTTTCATGTTTATTTTCTTTTTCCCCCTTGTACTTTACATGATATGAAGATCGTTTTCAGTCACACCAAATCTGCATATTTTCTGTCTTCTCTAGGATTATTTGTGTATATCCTCTCCAATTTGTAGATCACGTGTACTGAATCGAAGTCTCATCATCAAATGCCTTGCAACATGGCGTTGGCGATCATGGCTTTCCATCTGTTTCTATACCTTGTTGCCTCAAGCACCTCTTCCATCCTCTTTGTCTTCAGCCACTTTGCAGGTCCGTCCAATATCTTCTCTCTATGGCTACCCGGTGCTCTCCTTCCCTCCAGCTTTCCTGTTGTGACCAGTGCTTTAATTCCCCTTTCCTCATAAAATGGCCTATAAATGTTGCCTGTCTTTTCCTAATCTTCCTTATGAATGATCTTCTTGTGTCTGCCTAAATCAAGACTGTCTCGTTTGTTTTCTTTGCTGTCCATGGAACTCCTCAATATTCTTCTTAGAAACCACATCTAAGCTGCCTCAATCTTGTTCTGGCTTTGCTTGTTGACTGTCCATACCTCACAACCGTATAACAGTATTGGTTCTATATAACATTCAAGAACTCTCTTCCTGATGTTAACTGATAGGCATTTGTTGGTAAGAATGCTTTTCATCTTCTTGAATGCTGTTTTGGCTCGGCCGATTCTGCTGGCTATTTCTGATGTGCATCTGCTGTCTGGTGAAATGATCGTTCCCAGGTATTTAAACTTATCAACCTGTCTCAAGGTTTGCCGTTTGCTGTTATTTTGCATGAGGGGATTTCATGTTTTTTACTGATCACCATGACTTCAGTCTTCTTGCTGTTTAGTTCCAACTCCTTAACTTTGCTTTCTATTTCTAGTATATTCACAAGGTTTTGTAGAGCCCTTTCATTTTCTGCTATTAGCACGGTGTCATCTACGTATCGAATGCTGTTTATCATTTTCCTCCAATCTTTAATTCAGGGTCTTCCTCTAGGTTTCTCATGATGCTTTCGCTGTAACGTGAAAACAGATCTGGTGACAAAACACAACCTTGTCTGACTCCTCTGTTGATATTTCGGAAAGAGCTTATATCGTTTTCTATTCTCATTGCAGCTGTTTGATCCCAATATATATTTCTGATTATTCGTAGATCTTTTCCATCAATATTGTCTTTCCAGTTGGTTGATCAATTCTTCGTGTCTTACCCGATCGAAAGCCTTGGTATAATCAACAAAGTATAAATATAAATCCTTATTCATCTCGATTGACCTCTCTGTGATAGTTCTTAGGATGTATATGACATTTATAGTTCCTTTCAATTCGACAAATCCACACTGTTCTTCTTCTGCTATTTCTCTTTTGATTCTATTCCTTGTTCTCATCATGATTATTCTTAATAGGTTTTTTGTTACATGACTCATCAAACTGATTGTGCGATGGAGTTCGTATTCTATAGCTCCTGTCTTCTTTGGAAGTGCAATAAAAATTGATTTTGGACATATGTTTGGGGATTTTTCCAGTGCCATTAATTTCATTTAGGAGGACTGTTAATTTTTCAATACCAAATTCCCCCAGGGCTTCAATCATCTCTGTAGTAATGTTGTCTGGTCCTGGGGCTTTTCCTGGTTTCACCTTTTTCAATGCTGCTCTAACTTCATCTTTCATTATGGGTGGTCCTTCAACGTTCTTTCTTATGTTTTCTTCGTTTCTGTCATCTTCAAAAAGGTCTTTAATGTACTCTCCCCATCTGTCTAATATTTTGTCTTTTTCCATGATAATCGTACCATCTTTCGATTTTAAGCAACAAGTTGATGAGCATGTATTTTTCCTGAGGACAATTTCTTCAATTCGTCTGTACATACCCTGAGGATCCGTTTTGTGTCGGTCTTCTATTTCTTTGCATTTTGTTTTCAACCAAGCTTCCTTAGCTTCATTGTACCTATTGCTGATTTCTTTCATACCAAAGGAAATAAGAGGGAAGCAGGGAGAATTTTAAATATCAATTAAGTAACATAACTCTTGAGTGTCACGGAGTTATCTCCCATGTAGAATTTCTCAAACCCAACACAGTTTGCGCTACCCATTCAGCTAGCATAGACGCAGCCACAAAGCATAAAGTGGTAAGCTCAGAACATTCCTCGAACATTCCTGATTTCTTTGTCTATCTTCCTGTATATCTCCTCCTTTCTCTTTGCCTTCCTCAAAGTCTGCATAATACTTCGTATCTATCAAACAGAAAACAAACTGTTATGGCGCTTACACTCAACCTGCATACCTGACATGTGGTATTCCATAAGGATCTGTCCTTGGCCCTGTTCTTTTCACTCTTTACACCTCCCCCCTGTCCACCATCATCAACTTCCACTCCATAAAACACCACTTCTATGCTGATGACACCCAACTTCATGACAGTGACTCACCTGACAATGTACAGTCCCTCTTGACTCACACCATTGAGTGTTACTCGGACATTAAGAACTGGACGACGTACAATTAACTTCAGCTTAACGACGACAAGACAGAAGCTATCCTCACTGGCACCCGTCAGAAACTTTCTTAGCTGCCTCCTCTTTCTCTCCCATTATGGAACACATCAGTCCCAGTTTCTTATTCAGCTAAAAACCTTTGTGTCTACCTTGACTCTACCCTCTACTTTGTTTCTCAAACTGCAAGATCTTGCTACTATCACCTCCATCGTATAAGCCTGATCAGGAAGTATCTCTCTGTCGAAACAGCTGCAAAACTCGTTCTCTCCTTCATAATGTCTCGCATTGACTATTGCAATTCACTCCTGTCTGGTCTTCCTGCCTCCACCATTCACATCCTTCAGCGCATTCAAAACAATGCTGCACGCCTTGTACTCAAAAAGAAAAAAGCTGACCACATTTCTCCTCTCCTGGTACAACTTCACTGGCTCCCTGTATCAAAGCGCATACAGTACAAACTAGACACCATCTGCTACAAAAACCTCAATAACGCAGCCCCCGATTACCTGTCAAGCCTACTTGAGATCCATGTTCCCTCACGTACCCTCCGCTCTGTCTCCGATCCTCTCACTTTTCGCTTTCCACGCACTAAGCTCAACACCTATGGTCCACGAGCCTTCTCTGTTTCTGGTCCACTCTCCTGGAACAAACTTCCTCTCTCAGTCCGTCAGCAACCTACTTTTGTCTCCTTCAAGTCCGCTCTCAAAACTCACCTTTTCTCCTCTGCATAAAATCCTGACCTCACTCAACCCCCAAGGCAGGCTGTCTCTACTCGGTGTGGAATCACATTGTAATATATATTTGTGTATAATATGTTTTCTATAATTTTCCATTGCTTTTCTTCTTTTTCCCCATTTATAGCCAATGTGTGTGTGTATGTGCGTGTGTGTGCATGCGTGCGTATGCGTATGTTCAGCGCTTAGATTTGATTTCTATCAAGATTTTGCGCTATATAGATATTGTAATTATTATTATCATCTACGGTTAGTTTATATATATATATATATATATATATATATATATATATATATATATATATATATATATATGTGTGTGTGTGTGTGTGTGTGTGTGTGTGTGTGTGTGTGTGTGTGTGTGTGTGTGTGCATGCGTGCGTATGCGTATGTTCAGCGCTTAGATTTGATTTCTATCAAGATTTTGCGCTATATAGATATTGTAATTATTATTATCATCTACGGTTAGTTTATTATATATATATATATATATATATATATATATATATATATATATATATAATATATATATATATATATATATGTGTGTGTGTGTGTGTGTGTGTGTGTGTGTGTGTGTGTGTGTGTGCAAAACATCTATAGATAAGATTCCAAACAGTATTTGGTTGTAATTTTGTTACAGAAATGTAATCTCTTCACGTGTCTGTATTTTTCCTGATCGATTCAGAAATACTTTTGCATTATGTTTTTATTGGATATTTCAGTTTATTTTGTATTCAAGGCTGCCTGTTCTTTCATATAAAATGAAACATTTCGTTATCATAGAGAATCTTGCTAATAATATGAAAGCAAGTTTTTGGCGCGTTTGTCTGCTCTTTAACATTGCATTATCTTTGTAAGATTGACTGTCTGATTCTAACTTTTTTTTTGTAACCAGAACCCTAGTAGGCCTACTTGACATATAATGTGTATACTGATAGGATATTGTCCTAGTTTAGTTGATATTGGGAGATAGATGGCTTTTTGTTGTTGTCTACACTGAGCAATTGCTTACAAAATTGTATATGTGCTTTTACAAGGGATAGCTTTTTAATGTCTAGCTCTCTCCAGAGTTTCTTGCTATTGACACTTGGAAAAAGACTAAATTTACGCGCCTTGTGGGCTGGCTCATCAACTTGCCTCTTGTTCCATAAATAATAGATGCTCCCGAGATTCACTGAAAGGAGAGAGAGTGATGAATCCATTGGCGCCAACACAATCATGACTGAATATCCACTACAGACCATGGATATGAGACAAATGGAATTCCCTTCTGTCTGTAGATGGACATTCTCTACCAAGCACGTCATGAAGATCCACAGGACAATAAAGGACTGTGCAAAGACTCTGATGAATGAACAGCAGCGCACTGCAAATGAGACGTCGAAAAACCAAGACGGTAAAACCAACCACAGCGCCAAGGACATTCAAGCTAATGATTCTTATTAGGAATTTGTACAGGCTCTTGACGATGATACTAAACGCCAGAAACTGACTTGCCGCCTGCGAATGCAAAAGAGGAATGAGTGAGGCTGGATAAAGAAATCGTCCACAAACTAAATACGCTGACAGAAAGGAGTAACATGGAACATACACTAGCCATATTCAGAGATAGAGTACATATACATACATAGGCCTACATACATACATACATCATACATACATACATTCACACATCATACATACATATATACTACACTGTATGTATGTATGTATGTATGTATGTACCTACCTATTATCTATCTATCTATCTTTCTATCTATCTGTCTGTCTGTCTATCTATCTATCTACTATAGTTACCGTATAAGCAGTCACCTGTCAACCAGCAAGCCGCAGAATGAAGCGTACGGTTTTGTCTGTACGCTTTTATAGCTCAGCAGTATAAAGGCCCGTTTATACAGAGCGCGAACGCGAACGCGGCCAACGCGAACGCGACTTTTTAGCAGTTCAGCCATTCAAATAGAGCGCGAACACGAACGCGGAAAACCGTCGACGGCTTTCGAGGCGGATCGCCTTTTTCTTGTTGTGAGAGTTAAAATTTGGTCATTTTGGAATCATGGCACAGGCAGAGTCAGACACGGAGGAGATTATAGCTCTGTATTTATACACAAAACAGCGTAGAAAGAGAAAGAGGCGTGTGTCAGTGCATGAAATTTTACAGAGAAGAAGTGAATATGGAGAGTACCACCACCTCGTCCAAGAACTGCATTTTCATCCTGCAAAATTCCAGCAATATTTTCGAATGACTGAGGAGCGATTTGACTACATTTTGGAATTAATTCGAGACGACATTTGCAAACAAGATACTAATTGGAAGAAGGCCATCACCCCAAGAGAACGACTGGCCATTTGTTTGAGGTAAGTAAAGTTTTAGTGTTTTCCCTATACCAAGTTAATTTTGGATCTGCAATGTTTATATTTGAGTGGGAAATACTGTAGCAGACACACATTGACAAGGATGGAAAAATAATTTTTAAGACTTTCAAAAGTGGAGTATAGATAGAAACCTGTAAGTGGGCTACCTCCATCATGAAAGAAGAAGAAGAAGAAGAAGAAGAAGGAGAAGAAGAAGAAGAAGAAGAAGAAGAAGAAGAGAAGAAGAAGAAGAAGAAAGAAGAAGAAGAAGAAACAAAAGGTTCAAACTATATTGATCCATCCGTGTAAAATTATGATTAAAAGATTGTAATTATACAATGCATTCGTTAACTAAAATAATACTTGAATAGCATTTCAAACATTTATTATGTATGCGTGTGTTCAGTGCAGTAAATCGTTATAACAGGTTTGAGTGAAAAAGAACCATTTGTAAAAAGAATCATAATTATTGTACTATTGATTATTTATCGATTCAAATGTCCAAAATGAAAATAATTACAGTTTGTTCCATCGAATCTTGTGATTAAAACAGTTCAAAATGAAGAAAATAATAATTTCTTTCCCATCGAATCTTTATGAAAACAGTTCAAATGTTCAAAATTGTGTGTTTCTCATTTTGTTTAGCAATATTTTCCTAAATCAAGAACTTGCCATCTGCAAATTAAAATTCTAATAACTCAAAGAACCAAAGACACCCTTGTGGTCATCACGATCACTGAGAGTCCAAAAACTGGGTGTATGACTGGAAGCCCTGAAAGGTTGATTCCAAGTTGCTGCTGACAGTGTGTTGGCTGCCCATTGGCTGCATGTCAGGCGCAGGAGATGTCATCAAACGGGTGGATGTCAAATTCGGACGTTCCCTCATGGACTGCATGTCAAATGGTGTCGTCATTTGAGGGAAGCAGCACTGCATTTCCGCTTCATGTACGATGCTATGTATTTTGAACTTGACCTCGGCCCGTTTACGTGCAGGTAGCTTTCTGATTGTTCCGGCCATTGACTGAAGGAATAAATCCACATCATCTTGCTTTTCCTCTGTTTTCTCAGGAGTACGTGACTTCTTCTTCAAATACCGACATAAGGTGGCGTCCAAATCATCCTGAGTGCGCTTTTGTTTTCGCTTGGACGTGGACTGACTTGAGGAGGCAACACTGGTGTTCAATGGTGTAACTGGACGATCCTGTCGTGGCTGGAAGTCAGATATTTGACTTGCATCATCTTCTTCGTCAGTGAAGTTGTCTGGTTGCAATGGGTCCTCATCTGATCCCTCTGCCAAGTTGCTGCTGGTGGGTCTGTCACCCAAGTAGGGGGTTAGAAAGGACAGAGCTTTTGCGTACTTGTATTCCTTCACTGATTTAGCTGCATCCCCGCTCTGACATTTCAGCTTCCTTCGATATTTACAAAAGCCATCACGCACATTCTTCCAACGAGTTTCCACTTCTTTACCTGAAACAGAAATGCAGATCTCTATTAATTTTTTTATTTTTGCTTTCAGGTTCTTGACAACGGGGGATTCCTACCATACCATAGCATCGAGTTACCGTGTGGGGGTTGCCACAGTGGCGACAATCGTACGTGAAGTATGCGAGGCGATTTGGGTTCAACTACAACCAATTCATCTACCTCAGCCAACTGAAGAAATGTGGCGGCAAACTGAAAGTGGATTTCGTGAAAGATGGCAGTTCCCAAACTGCATTGGTGCTTTAGATGGAAAGCACGTATTGATTCAGGCGCCTCCCTGTTCAGGAAGTAAATACTTCAATTACAAAAAATCTTTCTCAATCGTGCTTCTGGCCCTCGTTGATTATCGGTATCGCTTTACATTTGTGGATATTGGTTCATACGGGTCAAACAGTGATTCTGGCATTTTCAAAAACACTGCATTGTTTCGAAAGATGGAAAACAAAACGCTTGCTATACCGGATGACAAACCATTGATCGTGGATGATCAACCCTGTCCTCATGTAATAGTAGGAGATGAAGGTTTCCCGCTCATGACCAATTCGATGCGCCCGTATCCAGGTTCTGATCTGAATGATGCAAAGCGGATATATAATTACAGATTATCGCGAGCAAGGAGAATCTCCGAAAACGCGTTTGGCATACTGGCAAATCGGTGGAGGATGTATCACAGAAAACTCTCTCTGTCACCTGAAAATGTGGACTGTGCTGTGAAAGCAACCATAGTTTTACATAACATGCTGTGTGGTGAACTTGATGAGGTCGGTGCACACAGGGCTGACGTTGAGACCATGACAACAGACATCCACGATGGTGTATTGAGGCCTTTCAGTCGAGAAGGACATCGACCCAGTAAGGGTTAGGGTTAGAATCTAGTGATTAGGGTTTGGTTTTAGGGTTAGGGTGGTGTTTTAGGTGATAGGTTAGGGTTTCTAGGGTTAGGGTTTGGGATATCTTCTAATCTATAAGTACTACGAATAGGGAAAAACATGGCTTTTGGCCTATTGGTAGTACTACTACGAATAGGGCTTGCCTTAATTAATGAATTGGTCCATACAGTTATGTTATTTTCTTTTAAAGTTCCATACCATTGTTGAAACAGGCAAAATAAATTGAAATTAATTTCAATCACATACCTGTCAGTCCAACTTTCTCTCCAATTCGCTTCCAAATATCTTTCTTTTTTACTGTCTCTTTGTAAGCTTTTTCAGCTTTGTCGAACAAAACCGGATTCTTTGCAACTTCTAAAATCAAAACTTCCGTTTTATCCATTGTCTCGGCATCGGCCATACCCTACAAGCAAAGTAGACTAGATCTGCATAGGAAAAGCCATGCCTACAAGTTTCTATTTTCGGAAATGATGCAAGGGAGGTGGTACTAGCTGATTGGTTGATACAACTTGATAGCAAGAAAGCCGCCGCGGCGTTCTGAAAAATTCGCTCTGGAGGCAATTCGCGGTCGACCGCGCGAACAATATTTGTTCGCGTTCGCGTTCGCGCTCTGTATGAACAGGGCCTCTAAAAATGACTTGGGAATTCCAGGACGAAAAACCGCGTTCGCGTTCGCGTCGCGTTCGGCTCTGTATAAACGGGCCTTAACAGTTTATGGTAAGCAGAACACGAATTGTAACTGGACGCAGTAAAAGCGACTGTTGGAGTAATTTGTTAAAGTAAAAACATGTCGCTGGTTACAGAGTAACCGCAGAGTAACCTCTCTCTCTCTCTACTACTATCTATCTATCTATCTATCTATCTCTCTGCGCGTTTATGTCTGGTTTATCTGTTGTCCGTCTGACACAGACATAGGCCTGTAGACAGAGGGACATACACATACGCTAAGATACGCACGCGTACACACATGCGCGCGCACACATACAGACACACACACGGGCGCGCGCGCGCACTCACACACACACACACACACACACACACACACACACACACACAGAGGCACAGCGTCCTACATCATGATCCAGAACGTTGTTTCCTATGCAGTAACCAAACAAGCGACCCTTTTTCTTGGGGACCTTTTTTTGAGCATCCAGAAATAGACAAAAAATATCAGGAGACTTCTCATTAACCTGTCACCGTGAAAACTGTGACGTTTACCCTGAGCTAAAATGAATGGCATACCAGCCAGGTGTTCTGGTAAACAAGACGACTACACAATAGTGGGGCAGACAGTGGGCACATACAGACAGAGATAAATTGGAGGGGGGGTTAATGTTTATTCAGCCAGGCTATCGTCACGTCTGAAGGGGTAAGAATTACAAGGTGCACTGAAGCAGTATAATTTACATGGTGCAATTAGATCCAATTTTAAATTCATGTATTGCGAAGTCCCTCTTCCCCAGTTTAGATAATATGGTTCATCATCATCATGTGCCCTACTGCATGGCATTGGCGATGGCCTTCCATCTTATGTTGTTGCAAATATATCTCCCACTCTGTCTTCATCCACTCTGCAAGTCCATCCAATAGTTTCTCCCTGGGTCTACTTGGCGCTCTTTTTCCCTCCAGCTTTCCTGTTGTGACTAGGTGCTCAAACTTCTCTTGCCTCATAAAAGATCCTATGAATGTTGCTTGGTTAATCTTCACTAATATTCCTTTTGTGTTTGCCTCTTTCAAGATTACCTCGTTTCTTTTTCTTTTTTATTTATTTATTTATTATTATTATTTTTTTGCTGTCCATGGAACTCTTAGCATTCTTTTTAGAAACCAAAATTTCAGCTGCCTCAGTCTTGTTCTGACTTTGCGTATTGACTGTCCACGCTTCACATCTGTACAACACTATTGGTTCTGTATAACACTGAAGAACTCTCTTCCTGATGTTGATAAGGCATTTGTTGGTAAGAACGATTTTTATTTTCTTGAATGCTGTTTTAGCTTGGCCGATTCTGCTGGCAATTTCTAATGTGCACCGGCCGTCTGGTGAGATGACTGTTCCCAGATATTTAAACGTATCGACTTGTCTCAAAGTTGTGCCATTTGCCGTTACTTTGCATGAGGGGATTTCTTGTTTTTTGCCGATTACTAAAACTTGTCTTCTTGCCGTTTAGCTCCTGCCATTTATTTCTGCTTTCTATTTCTGTTATATTCAAAAGATTTTGTGGGTCTTTTTCATTTTCTGCAATTAGAACGGTGTCATCTGCATAACAAAGATTGTTTGACATGTTCCCTCCATTCTTCTAGGTTTCTCATGATGGTTTTGAAGACAAATCTGGTGACAGAATATAACCTCTTGCAATATTTTGGAAAGAGCTTATATCATTTTCTACTCTCATTGCTGCTGTTTGTTTCCAATACACATTGGATGACGAAAGCCTGTCTTTCGATTTTGCGATCGAATGAGAGAATTATTTACCTCAAATGGGCTGTGGTACCGTCAGCCATTGTTTCGTCCTTAATCGAAGTTGATAAGAAGCAGGTAGGGTGTGAGAAGTTAACATCTATCCGCTGGGCTGAACAAAAGGTGAGGGATGCAGGTCACTGATTACAACTAAGGATCATATTTTCCACCTAGGTAGTTGATCGGAACTGGAGGAGAACTACTTGCAGTCATTTAGTTGTTGCTGTTGTTGTTGTTGTTGCGATCTGGCTGACGATGAGGCCTGGTCATCAACGAAGACAGAACGAGAGGTTGAAGGGATCAAAGAGGTTGGGACCAACTGATTTCTTCAAACCTACTTGGAAACAGGTCAGCGACTAGTCACTGTGTAGTCGCCGGGACTGATGGGTCGAATCTCGATTGATGAGAGTGAAAATCACGCAATTCCTGCTCGAATCGCTCATGATCCGGAGGAGAAATACGCAAGAGGAATAAAAAGAATGAAAAAACAAAGTTGAGAGACAAACTGAGACATACAAAAGATGGAGGAGAAAGCCAAGATAGAATCAACTTGCATGCATCTTTCCTTGTTGGGCGTTAGCCAGAGACTGAATAACAGAAAGAGAATTCGGCACTCGCCGTACATGAAGACCACTGACTGGGCGAGGCAGGTCACATGAGAATTATGGACATCTTTCGTTAATTCTGGTCAATTCCATTCAATGTTAAGTCTCAGAATGCTGGAGGATGACAAAGAGCAACCTTACCAAGTTATCAAACTTTCACGAAAAGATCTTCCAGCCAAAGATTCAGCCGAACACCATGTCCAACCGAAAGGTATTCGCCCGATGTGATTAAAAAGAATATGGGTACCATCATCATGGAATGATAGTGGAGTACTGGACACATCATTGAAAGAGAGCAGAATAACATCACCCGCACTGCCCTCCACTGTATACCAGAAGGAAGACAAAAGAGATAGATCCAGGAACACCTGATGAAGAGCAGCTGGGAAGAACTCCGGTCCTTGAGTGCTTTGCCTTCCCCAGCCCTGAAGAAAGCTGGTATCTTTTTTACAGTTGGGCAGACTGGAGGCCCTAGGCTCAGAGATTTCCTTGGCAGTACCTAACCAATGCAAACATGTGCACCTTTTGCCAGCCAGGTAAACATTTCATAATCAGCACCAAATTGAGGTGATGAAACACTCTTTTAAACTTTTCAAGACAATAATCCAAGCTGTTGATGGACCAGTTTTTAAGATCAAAATGAATAAACAAACAAATAAATAAATAAATAAATGAATGAAATTTAATGAACAAAAGCAGAAAAACAAAAGGCCCTTCCATGAAGGGAAAAACACTGAAAAATAGGGAGCGTCCATGGAAGTGCGTAAAGGCATCAGAATAAAACAATCAAGCTGGAACCTCACGGACAGGACATGGAGAGTTTCTGGATAAAAGTTGACAGCTGATGTGTGTGCGTATTGTAAATGTCTTTCACGTTCACTTTGACTTGTGCATGAAAATCTGATGGTTGCTTAATCATTGGGCAAGACCTATGACCAAAACCCCAGTAAAGATCACCCCCAGACTAGTTGAGAATCCTTGCTACATGTATTCAAAATGCATTATAGATTATTTCATACAGGCCTGGTTGGCATAGAGGTACAGCTCCTACCTTCCATTCTGATTGCACAGGACCAAGTTAGGCTCGAGGAGAAATGTTGTATGCAGCCTCCATTCCACCTAACTCTGAATGAGTATCTGACCCTGCTCATGTTTGGAGAATGTGTATCGATGTGCTGCTTGATGTTTTGCATGTGACCGCATAGAAGAAGACTGCCCAAAACTCAATAAAATCTTTTTTAGTGTCACAAATGAAAACAGACAAACATTTTGACAAAAAAAAAGGTTAATGAAAAAAAACAAGCACACGACTAATTGTTTTCTCTTGTATAATATTCATGATGCAACAGTAACTGTTTTCTCTTCTTTAACAATCATGGTGCGATACAAATCATACGAAAAAGGCATACAAAAGTTGATGGTCAACAATCAATTTAATTGGAAAACTATCCACCCCAAATTGAGCAACACACACACACACACACACACACACACACACACACACACACACACACACACACACACACACACACACACAACATTCATGTACATACATATATACTGTTGCTAGTGGTGACAAAGTGAAAGTTACTGCACACACATTTTTTTCCAGTTTGATGGACAAAAATATGGTCATGTTACTATCATTACATGTAACAGAAATATATTGGATATCATACGCCATCAATTTCAATATGTGTTATAAAAGAAATCATGATAATTCATAGAAAAAAAATTGCAAGAATTTATCAGTAATCATTATCATCATATGCCTTGCCACATGACATTCCTAATCATGGCTCTCCATACCAATCTATCTTTTGTTGCTGCAAGTACATCTCCCATCCTTTCTGTCCTCTTCCACTCCGCAAAACCATCCAATATTTTTTCTCCCTGGGTCTACCTGGTGCTCTTTTTCCCTCCAGTTTTTCTGTTGTGACTAGGTGCTCAAATTTCTCTTGCCTCATAAAATGTCCTATAAATGATGCTTGTCTCTTCCTTATCTTCTTCACTAATGTTCTTTTTCTGTTTGCCTCTGTCAAGACTGTCTCGTCCATTTTCTTTGCTGTCCACAAAACTCAGCATTCTTCTTAGAAACCATATCTAAGCTGCCTCAATCTTGTTCTGACTCTGTGTGTTGCCTATCAATATCACTCACATAAAATAGTTTGAAGATATTTCTACAGAAAAAAAGGAAGTACAGGCAAGCACTGGTGATTTTACGACTAAAATAAGTAAAATGTTTCGCATGCTATTTTATTTGTTAAAATATTCCATCTTATTATCATGTCCCAAGACTATTAGATTATTCAGGAAATCTGTGATAGAACTGATAACTGCCTTTTTAACAGTTCAGCATTTATTTCTTTACAGCCCAGGCACTCACCTACAATCGTGCAGTATTCATTTGTACAGCATTCTCTATGACTGGCAGTTTCCATAATCCTTTTAATCTTATTACATTTTTTTTAAACAAAGTGCAATACAGAAAACAATTAAGATATTAAAAAGCATAAAACTGTGTCACCAGAAATGTCAAAGTTCAATCACTTCTTTTAAAACAATCTGAAATATGACTATCACAGTGATAACTGATTACATTATTGTACAATCAGCAGATACAGAAATTGCAATAGTTGTGCAGTGTCCATTTTTGTCCTGGGATAAATCTTCAATGAGCAACTGTTCATGATTTATTATAATCAATTTAAAATTTACACAAAACATGTATTTCAAACAAATCTGATTATTTTCTACATGTCAGGAATAAGTAGAAAACATTCTCGGCAGTTCAAAGCTTGGATTGTGCTTTAACTGTTTTTCGCATCATGTACACAATCTTGTGAGCTTCTTCAAACAGAGGACTAGTCTCACGCTGCACACGTTCCATCCATCTCTTGACTACTGGGCTACTTTCATACAACCCCTCTTCACCAACTGCATACAACTGCATCAGTTCACAAGCAGCAAAGAGGTCAGCAACAGTGATGACTTCTGATGAAATGAAAGGTGTATCTTTAATGAAGTAGCCCTCCAAGTTCTCAACAACATGCTGCACACTTAATCGTTGTTTCTCCACTTGGTCTTGGTCCACGGGTGTTCCTGTGGCCCTCGGAATGATCAACTGACGAACAGAACAACAGATGTTTTAGTGTGTTGTGAAGCATGGGATTGTTGCAACAATCATTTCCATAACAATTTTAAATTAACCAGCAGTAATAAGCTACTTTTTCAAAGCAAATCTGTTGTGTACTTACAATTAAACAAGTTAACAATAGTATTGTAGCCTAGTTGGATAGAACAGAACAAACTTTTACAGTAGAAAGATTGTGCTTTGTGCCAATGAGCACTGCTTCAGCCCTATCTCCATTCACCTGCAGCTTATCCTGTATCATTCAGTTCTGGATCTCAACATTACAGACAGAGGCTTCAGAAAGAACTGAAACATTTTCAGGAATGCACTGTTGTAGAGCTGGGAGTTAAACTCATTTACCACAACAAAGTGAAAGCTGTTGTACAGGTATAATGGAAACCGTGAAAGAACATTATCTTGGATTCTGAATATGTGCTCCAGTAGAGAGAGAAGGATGGGATGGTAGACGGCATCAAAAGCAGCGGAAAGATTCTAAAAGTAGGGAAATGCAGCCAAAGTAACAAGTCATTCATAATGTGCACAAGAGCAGTTTCAGAGCTGTGGTCAAAACAGGAAGCTGACTGAAAAGGGTAGTAAAGACTGTTGACTGAGAGATGATTATTCAGCTGTTTCAAAACCACTTTCTCAAGGAGCTTCAGAAGGAATGGCAAACTGGAGACAGTATGACAGCTTTTGAGAATGTTAGGATCCAGACTGTTCTTTTTCAGCAGAGGTTCAACAATGGCTGTTTTGAGAGAAGAAAGGAGAGGTGTTGATGATATGTATTATGAATGGAAGAAGCTCAGGAAGTGTTTTTGAAAAGAGAGAGGCAGGTATGGGGTCAAGTTCACAAGATCTGAATTGAATAACATCTCTTTCACAATATGCTGGCAATCAGTTTCAGAAACCGATTAAAATTAAGTGAATGGGAGATCTGTGAATGGAAAATCAGGATAAGAAGGAAAAAAAGAAGTTTTATCAAGCTTGACTCAAAGATCATTAATTTTGGAAAAGAAAAAAGTAGTGCTAGCAATACTACTAGAAGTCATAGCAGTAGTAGTAGTGGTAGTATTAATAGGAGTAGGAGTTGAAGTAGTAGTAGTAGTAGTAGTTAGTACTACTGCTAACTATGAATTATGTTTAATAAAATATTGTGATTCACAAATGCAAATACTTTATAACAATTTGCTATTTCTGCCTCATAGAAAAATAGCGCTGTGCTGATGGCATCATGCGCCAAATCTTCCTCTTTCGTGGCGAATCAATGAGAGGCTACCGGTACCCAAATAAAGAAGGGAATGAGCCAAAAAGCACAAACCATTAGGAGGCTCGGTGGGAATCATGCATTTATCATGGTAAGTATATTTATCAAACATGACTTTATAAGAAAAAATTATGTAACCAAGTAATTATTTCTTTCACCAACCAGATATTGCAAACAGGAAATTAAAAGAACACTAGATTACAGCATATATAGATGTCTTAAAAATCAAATTTTCTGTGCTCGGCATTTGTAGCTTTGACTGGACACTTACATTTGAAGAAAAACAACTCTACGTATTGTTAGTCTCAATAAGTAGGAGTTGTTTCTCTTTAACTGTAAGTAAACAAAGGCCTAGATGCACTGACAAGTGTCCTTGCCACATGTTCTTGAAAGAAGAAAATAACTGAATCTAAAGTCTGACTGCCTAATGTCTCATGCTGTAAAAAATTATACCATGACACAATAAGCAACATCCACCTCCAACCACAGCTTCACATTATGCTCAGTAACAACTATATTAAACTAAATCTTACCCTCAACAACTATTGTTTACAATACTGAATACTCAATGAAACCACAGACAGAATCTGAACTTTGTTCAAAATGATTAGCAGCACTTGTATTGAAAGAATTGGGGGTGGGTGGGATGAACAACACATTTTCTTTACAAGCTGATAAAATGTCCAGAAGACTGGTAACTGTTTTTCCTTACACAGGTCTAACTGGAAGACAGGCCCAGTGGAATGCAATTAACCTGGAATAACAAAATGTCCCTACCTGTTCTGATCTAGCACACTCCCTGTCTGCAAAAACCTATGCTCAGGATGGATCTTGATATGAACTGAACACAAATTCTGTATGAAATACAGCAAACACAAAGTGGACACAACTATAATGATTGGAACATGACAATGGAGAATAAACTGATCTGGCCCTTTTAATGCTGGTGGCCGGGACTGATTTTCACCTACGTGAATCATAAATAAAGTGAGAATATGTGTACAAAAATGTGACCCGTTTTAACAAAATGAGTCCTAAGGTGAAAATAACAGATTTTAGGATATTATGATTTTCAAAATGTCCAGATTATTACCTTTCTTTTCATATGAAATTTATTATTCTATTCCTAAAAATAAGGAAGTTTTGGGTGTTTGAAGTGTGTAACATAGCAAACAACCATTCTGAGAAAATCAAGTTTTAAAATTTTCACCACTTCAGTGAAGTTTTACCTTAGCAACAGGTATTTCTACTTCACCAATCTTTACCAAATTTTGTACCATGGTAAAACACATCATGCCATAATAGCACACAAAAATTGGTTTGAAAATATATTGTTACTGTCTTGTTATTTAAGTTTATACATCCCTTTTTCTGACACAAAAAGCATGCTGTGAGACAAAAAATTAATAAGTGACTGAGAATATTGGCTAGAATTGATCAGCATGCATACAGGTCAGCTGCAAATTTAAATCAAAGCTATTTCTAAACTATTCAATCTGGCACGCCGTTGTTGACATCCATATCACACTCTGCACCTCCTCTTACTTCTTGTACATGACGAGGGGTTCATCAACTTCCAACTTGTGTTGGGTCAAGCTCCACGGAATCGACTGGCCAAGTTTCACAGTCATCATCACTGTCAAGCATGTCTTCGTCTTCATAATCACTTTCAGTGAAATATTCGGTCACCAGTTTGCCCAATTCATCTTGATCTACTGCTGGTAGAGTTGAAGACTGACCAGCACTGAGCAAAAAAGACAGTCTTTCTTTGCAAATCGTGGTTTTCGAAGCCATGTCATTCGCGGGGAAAGGCACAAACAATGATGGGTCAGCCAATCCCTAAGCGTGATGTCCTGCGGTTACCATGAAAATTTCGTAACGCGATCTCTCATTGGTCTATTGGTTCGACCTCCTTCACTTTTTGTTTATGCCAAAGATTTTGAAACAGTGTTTCTGATAAGCTGATTTTCATGCAGTGAATGCGTGTCAAAGAAAGTAGAGCTCATGACCTTTCTAATGAGGTACAACATGCTGGGGCCGTGTAAAGGGTGCTCTACACGAATGTTGATCAAAATCATGTCTGCTTTTACCATTTACTGAGGATCATCGCTACGGGTTATCTGGTATAAACGCATTTTAAATACATTTTCCGATTGAATTATAAAGTGCTGAGTGCATGTACATGCAATTTAAAGATTAAATATTCCATTTTTGATGAAAAGTACAAATTGACAAAATCGACCCATCACACCTTTTCCGGGCCTCTACGCTTTTCGCTGCCTGCAAGTTAGGACTCATTTCGTGAAAACGGGTCACAAATGTAAAAAAATGTGATAATGATGAGCACCTTGCTATATTCCTGATGTAACATTCCTTCTCCCAAATGACAAATTCCAATGTGTCAAAAAGGTCCAAAATGCCCATTTTGAGTTGATATGTTATACAAACTTGGCCATCTCCACTTCCAAGTCATCTAAGTCATAGAAACATACACCACAGAGGAGTTCTTTCAACATGTATAATATATCAAAGTCAGAGGGCCTCATATCTGGAGAATAGGCAGGGTGTGGAAGAGTGGTCCACAAATATAGTGAGAAAACTTTCAATGAACCTGTCTACAGCAAATTTCTGAAAATAACATTCTCTTTTAATTTTTCCTGCCCATTTCCTTCTCATTCCCTCTTGTAAAATACTACCTATAAAGAACAAAACCTATTATCGTGTATAATTTCTTTCTCTCTGTACAAATGTGTTGTTGTTTCCCAAAGACCAAATTTTCCATGTATAGTCTTGTCCTACAACAAGCAAGCACTCAAGACTGGAACACCTGCTCAGCATTCTATACTGCTTGTTTAGCACAGCAATCAGCATGACATAATGCCAGCAGTGCTGTATGCCGTGTGTTTGTGTGAGAGTGCGAATCTTTACTTTTGGATTCTTCAATAACAGAGCAATAAAAATAACCGATAAACATAATGATGAAGTACTACTATTACAAAGACATCGATAAACATCATAATGATGAAGTACTGCTATTACAAAGACATATCTATCTATCTTGAATTTTGCAGTCGGTGGACTCCACTGTGTAACATTACATGTGAAGTTACCCTCTGCTTTGTGGTAAGATGTGTTGTCATGGAATATCAATGGCATATCATATGACCCTTGGCCTCCACAGAATTTGGAAAGTTACACTACCCTATCTGCAGAGAAATTTTCTAAAAAAAATCAGGTGTAATTGGAAAAGAAAATATTCTAGATAAAATTCAAACATAAACAGAAATAATTATCCATTCATTTTCCTTTCAGAAAATTACATTTTTACTTATGTTAGTACAGAATTTAATCCCAGAGTAATTAGCAACAGCAACCAAACTCTGTTCAGCTTTCTAGGTCAAGAGGACAAACTGGAGGTTGATATTCCTCATTTTCCTAATATTCCTCTTCCAAAGAATCATCAGACTGCAGTTTGTTTTTATCTTCATCAAGCATTCGCTCTAATACTCGCTGAACAACAGCTACTTCATGAGTTGGGGGCGCTTCATGCTGTTGGCATTTATGCTTGGGCAAGGTGTCACCATCTTGCTTGCTTTGCCAGTTTTTGACACATGAATGCAGCCAGTAAAATTGTTTGAAAAATACACTTCTGGATGATTAGTGTATTTTCCAGGGCTCAGTAAATTAACGTGAATCTTGCTATCTCTATAGCTACCAATTTTACGATTCCTGAACAAAGTTTAACTTTCATGAGATCAAGATAAGTGACCCAAGTGCCTGAATGACAAGGTGGCAGTGACAGGGGAGATAATTACCTGCCATTCTGGCAAAGCTAGCACAGCAATCTATATCTTAACAGTGTTTTATGATTCCTTTCGATTGCAGATCTTAGTATTTTCATAAGAAACGTTCTGCAGTAGTCTTGATCACCAGTTTGTCCCAGTGGAACAATGGAACAAGATGTGCTGCTATAGTCTTCTTATCATAGGCACATATCACTGTCACTTTAAATTTTCTTGCCTTCTTCAGAACTTGATGAGCCTTAGAGAAGCTGAAATGTACCACTCTGATGATTGGCCTTTTAATTTTGGCTCAGAGCTTCTTACCCAGATTTCATCAATGGCAACTGTCTTCTTTAGAAAGATGTCACTCTCACATTTCACCCATTTGTTAACACAGTCTTTGCAACAGTGATCTTCAGTAAGGTTATGCATGACCAACTTTGTTGTAATACATCTCATTCCAAATTTTCTTGTAAAAATCACTGAACTTATCCATGAGTAATACTAATGTGATGAGCAATTTCCCTGCATATTATTCGCCTGTCTTCATTTAAAATTTCTATGACTTTTTGAATATTTTTCTTGTCTGTGGCTTAAACTGGCCTCCCTGGATTATGCTCATTTCATCATCTTTAAAGAATGACATCACCAGCTAGCAAAAGAACTTGTGTCTCACATACACTTTGCAGTGTTTTTCACAAATTTGTGCCCTTTTTACAAAAATAAGTTTCCATGTAATTGCTCAGTTGGTCTATGCTGAACCAGGTGTGTAAACTATTTCGGAGCGTTGTGATAATGACTTTTTAAATTATTAGGACATTCTTGCTATTTATTGGATGAACCTTGTATTGATGATGATGATGACTCATCCACTGATCTGATGGATTGGTAGGCATACTGATCCTCACTGTTTGGCAAAGCTCTTCATGTGGGATACAAGACTGATCCCAGAGGTACAAACAGACATTGCATAGGAAGTAGTCCTGCGGCCTTGGGTTTTCAGACCTTACAATCAACCTCAGCAAGACAAAGCTTATGTTTTGGTCAACACTGTTGCAGGTATCTTTCTCTTCACAGCTTCTGATTGCCACAAACATCCAGGAGATAAAGAATACACAAATTCTACTACTATGATGCTAGCCTTCTGAGAACCCAGATTTGCATCGGTAGGCTTCTTTGGTCACCCTGCCCTTGTTTCAGTTCTCTGCACAGAAAAAATCCTTGGGATGTTGTTGTCGTCCATATGAACGTGTCCTCTCCAATGAAGCTGTATTTCAGGAGTAGATGCTACACTTGGCAAGCTACATTTCTTCAGAACTGGAAGACTGGACACTTGATCTTGTCACAGATCTTGCATGAATGACTTTGGTAGAACTGTTCCATCTGTTGAATGTATTGTCGGAAGGTAGCCAGATCTCACAGCAAATCACCGGTTGCTCAGGACTACTGCTCTGTACATAGCAATCTTTGTGGTAAGCCTGATAACATGGTCTTTCCACAATCTCTTGGTCAGCCTTCCAGAGGCACAGCTGATCTTGGAGATGCGGTTGTTGATGACAATTGGATGTACTGAAGAGAAAGATGCCCAAGATGTTGTTGACTGAAAGATAGCTATGTCTTACTAAGGCTGTAAGGTTGAAGGTCTTGAACACAAGCTCTGAAGCCTATCAATGGAGAAAGCCTGCCTGTTGTGTCTCACAAAAGAGAAGCTGTATCAGACGTACCAAGTACTGAAAAAGCATGGCAGACTGGAATCTAGTGTTAAAATGTTGCCAGTGCAGATACTCATTGATCTTAGCACGCTTCTTGGCATCTGACGGGTACCAGTGCTCTGCAACATCTCTTGTCCTGGTGAGGTACTCCATAATAGCAATGCTGAAAAAGCACAAAAACATAATCATAATTACGTTTGTTTCACAACTTAAAACATAAACATTCACTGTAACCTGGTTCTAAAAATTCATTTTAGACAAGAAAGACAAATCATACAGATCTATTAACTTAAAAAATGTTACCCTTGAAAATTTCAGAAATATACAGGAGAACAAAATAATTTTACTGTACTGAAAAATTCAGAAAGATGAAGGAGAAGGTCAAAGATCACAAATCATTTATACTAGAAAATTTTCAAAAAAAAAATCAATTATCAATCAAAAGATGACAAATTTCAGAACCCTCTTCAATTTCTTCTTTCTTTTGGAAGAGCATACAAACCGTCTGTTCGTTGGAAGGTGAAATAACTATAAATGAAGTATATATATGGATTTAGCGCATTTCAAATTTTTCTGAAAAAAAATTGGACCATTTGTAGTGAGATCACTGAATGAGGCTTACAGAGATGGAGAACTTTCCTCAATGCAGAAAGAAGGATTAACCACTTGCATCTCAAAAGGTTACAAACCTAAAGCAGTCATATAAAATTTCCCAGTTTACTATTGATATCCAGTTCATAAATGTATGATATGAGATAAAAACCTCATTTGAAAGATCTGTTCAAATACTTGATACGTACGTTTCAGGCCTGTCTACTAACAGCAAAAAAACATATGTAATATGGCTCGAGTGTGAGAGAAAATGACTGATAATATACTGTTCCCATTTAAAAATAATATGGAACCCTTCTAACTTGGCATCCGGTTCACTCAGTATCTTAAAAACTGTGAAATCATCAATTACATAATGACAAATTTTCAGAAATAAACAGTTATTCAAAATTTGGTCACAAAAATATGTTCCCATGAGATATTAATGTTTAGTTTCTTTGACCACCTTAAACAACAATTTGGTTTGCTATCATCCAACTGAACTTTTTTCATAGTAAAGTTTTGTTCCCTTTCGTACACTCACTATCAGTCTTATTAGACTAGGAACATTCAAAATACTATTCCAGTTGTTGTTTATTTGAATTCTGATTGTTCTTAAATATTGTTTAATCGCAGATATGCATCCAATATAATAAGTGACAAAATTAGCATGGCAGTCAGCGTCAGTTTCAAATTCTTCATAGGTCAAAAAGCATCTATTTTCTTTAAGAAAATGTTTCATGGAGTATATTCTTTTTTCTATCAGTTTATTGTGCTTGATTATTTTATCACCTTTATTTTTTCACTACAGAATTCACTATAGAAGACAGGTTCAGCTAACAATTCACTTGAAATCTTAGGTGTTATGTGATTACAAAATGTGATATAGGCCTTAAATGTATCAGCTTAAACATATTGTTCTTCTTGAAATATGAAACAACTGCAGGTCCATAGTACTCAATGTTGTTAAAAAGTGGATGCATTTCAGCTGCACAACTTTTCCATTTATGATCGGAAGTTTTTAAATTTTCTTATCCAGGAAGCTTGAGGGCATACATATATATACATGCACGAAAATCCGGTATACTCGATCCTCCTTGCTTTATGCTTTTAGTGGCAGTCTTTTTACTGATTTTATCCTGTTTTCCATTCCATAGTAACTGAAAACAACTTCTGTAGCTGTGGTATAAAATGATTTGGTGGATCCGGCAACAATATCCACAAGAGTATAAGTTTAGAGAATACAAGAGACTCTAGAACTGTGACTTTACCAATACCAAAACATAACTGCTCGTCTTGTCCTCAGAAAGAAAGTTTTATATCAGTCCTCTTCTTCACTCTCTTCACTGGTTGCCTGTCTTAAAAAGAACTGAATACTGGATACCTTGTGTTACAAATCTATTCACCAGTCTGCTCCATCATATCTTTGTAACAACATCAGTTAAGTATATGCCAACTCGCACCTTGCGCTCAGCTTCAGACACTCTTTCCCTTCAGATCCCTAGATTTAAACATCAAGTGTTGCCCAGTATACTTTTGCTGTCTCAGGACCGTCAACTTGGAATAGACTTCCGCTCTGCCTTCACCTAACACCTACCCTTTCTGCTTTTAAATCTAATTACAACCCTACCTCTTTTCCCAATAACAAATTTTATAACTATGTCTTTCCCTCAGTATGTATATTAAATATTGTAAGGTGGTCTTCGGAAATTGTATGCATATGCCCAGTGCGTGAGTGCATTTTCATTTCAACTGTCAAGATTTGGCGCCGTAAAATATTGTAATCATAATTATCAATTATTATGAACCTCCATGTATAACATGTCATATATGTATATTATGAATTTTTTATCGTGTTTTTATGCCACAGTGTATGTTTGGTCTGATGTGGAGCAAAAGGTGAATAAAAAAGTTTATCCAAATTTATCTGGCATTGGCTGCCGGAAGTATAACAATATGGCTGTTTTGATTATGTGCAACTCACAGACCATGTTGTATACACAATATAGCTGTCTTGATCATGAGCAACTCACAGATCATGTTGTATACACAATATATGCTTAATCTTGATCCATGTGCTACATCCACAGATCATGTTGTATACACAATATGGCTGTCTTGATCATGTGCAACTCACAGACATGAATGTTACACAATATAGCTATCTTGATCATGTGCAACTCACAGACCATGAAGTTACACAATATGGTTATCTTGATCATGTGCAACTCACAGACCATGAAGTGTACACAATATAGGTTATCTTAATCATGTGCAACTCACAGACCATGAAGTGTACACAATATGGTTATCTTGATCATGTGCAACTCACAGACCATGAAGTGTACACAATATAGTTATCTTATCATGTGCAACTCACAGACCATGAAGTTACACAATATGTTATCTTATCATGTGCAACTCACAGACCATGAAGTGTACACAATATGTTATCTTGATCATGTGCAACTCACAGACCATGAAGTGTACACAATATCTTAATCATGTGCAACTCACAGACCATGAAGTGTACACAATATCTTAATCATGTGCAACTCACAGACCATGAAGTGTACACAATATATCTTAATCATGTGCAACTCACAGACCATGAAGTGTACACAATATCTTAATCATGTGCAACTCACAGACCATGAAGTGTACACAATATCTTAATCATGTGCAACTCACAGACCATGAAGTGTACACAATATTTATCTTAATCATGTGCAACTCACAGACCATGAAGTGTACACAATATCTTAATCATGTGCAACTCACAGACCATGAAGTGTACACAATATAGTTATCTTAATCATGTGCAACTCACAGACCATGAAGTGTACACAATATCTCAATCATGTGCAACTCACAGACCATGAAGTGTACAGGTAGAAAGAAACTCTATGGAAGCTAGACAACAGAAGGTCTTCAGAGAAGTAACCCCCTTTAGACAAGTGTTTCGGCCCTGAATTCCTTACACTCTCGGGGGGCCGGGCCACATCCAGGTCATGACTCCTGGATGCCCTTCTGCTGTTGTCTATATATTTTTTTTTTTTCCCACGCCGGGGAGCGAACCTGGGCGATTCTGCGCTTCAGAACTGCGGTACGCGGTTTTACCAATGTGCTAACGGGGCACACATCATCGTAGGGAATTTAGTCCTTATGAAGTTCACTTTTGGTTCCTCCTTGCCCAGATCCAGCTTGAGCTCCTTTCTGCTGCCTCTGCCATCGCTTTAAGGGCTCTAGTCCTCTTCTTCCCAGAAATGGCGAGTTGTTTCATGAGATCATAAGCGGAGGTGCCCACAAACCCTCTTGCCCCGACCTCTATGGCGAAGATTTTGACCCGCAGACCTGCTTTCTTCAGGGTGCTGGCAAGACCGGCGTATTTTTCGGTCTTGTAGATATGTGCTTCTTCCATTCTGCTTTCGTATGGCACAGTGAGTTCTATCAGAATCACTTGTTTCGAGGAGTCAGAGTGGAGAGCGATGTCTGGTCTCATGCTTGTCTTGCTGATGACATCTGGGTAATTTCTCCACTCTGGGAGGTCTGCTGTACACTCCCAGTCGACTGCTCCATCCAGAAGACCCTTTTGCAATGTGCTGGTTGTCGTAGCACTTTCGGGCCAGACCTGTTTCCCTCCTGCTTTGTAGAACGTTGTCATAGCAATTGGTGCGTTTGGGGTCATGGTTTTTTCGCTAACCACATCTGTGATCACTTTCAGAACTTGGTTGTGCCTCCATGTATACCTTCCTTGGGCTAGCGCTACTTTGCAAGAGCTTAGGACATGTTCCACTGTTTGTTTTTCTGACAGAGCGGACATGCTGGGTCGTCTGATTTCCCCCATTTCACTAAGTTTGCATTCGAGGGGAGCAGGTCATATACAGATCTGAGGAGGAAGCTTATCCTTAGAGGAGCCATGTGCCACATATCGTTCCAGCTGAGACTTCTTTGGAGTGCACTGTCCCATGTTGTCCATTGCCCCTGTTGACCTTGCTGGACTGCCTTCTGCACTCTTTTGACATCTTCTTCTTCCTTCAACTCCTGTATGATCATGTCTCTTTTTTCCTTCCCTTTGGCTTTGGACCACCACTGCATTTTTTTTGCTCCCAGTCCCTGTCTGTTGGTTTGCGTGTGTCCAATTATTTCTTTGATGCTGAGGTTTCTCTTGGCATTGTTTACAGCCTCTTGGACTTTCCACTTTCTGCCAGTTCTCAGCTTTGGATGAACTGATCTCACGATGTTGTCTTCCGATTCCTCCAGCATGCTCAACAGTCTTGCTTTTCCAACTTTGTATTCCTCCACTATGGATTTAAGAGGTAGCTTCAGCATTGCTTGACGACAGTAGAATGCAACATCAGTGAGACCAGGTGGGACACCGAACCATTTTCTTGTGTATTTGTTGATTTTGGCTTCCATTGCTTCGACTGTGCTGGTGCAAATGTCATAGATTAGCAGTGGCCACAGCAGCTTTGGTATCAGCATGAACTGTAGACACCAGACTTTGTATTTGCCTGGCAGTCCGCAGTTATCTATTTTCTTCAGGCCTTCTTCTGCTGTTTGCTTGGTTTCACATCCCCTTTGTGTGTCTTTCAGGGAGTCATCATACCATCTTCCGAGACTTTTTACTGGCTCTTCTGTGACAGTGGGGATGGCTTGGTTGGCTACCATGAATTTGACTGAATCTGCCACTTTTCCTTTTCGCAGTGAGAGACTTCGGGATTTCTTAGGTTTGAACCTCATTCTTGAAGAGGCCACCAGCTCATCCAGCTGCTTTAAGATTCGGTGTGTCTCTTCCTCATCCGTGGACAAGACTGTTGTGTCATCCATGAAAGCTTTCAGAGGAGGCATCTGGTATCCATCTCCCAGATTCACTGGACCTGAACTCTTCATTGCAGCTTTCAAGATGACTTCCATTGCCAACACGAACAGTATGGGAGAGATTGCACAGCCCATTGCAATGCCCACCTCTAGGTCTATCCAGTCCGTGGTGTATTCTTTGGTAGAGAACCGCATTGAGAACCCTTGGAAATACTTCCTCAGCATTGTTCGGATGTTTTCTGGGATGTGATACATTTCAAGAGCCAGCTGGATCATATCGTGTGGAACTGATCCATATGCATTCGCCAGATCAAGCCAAACTACGTCAATGTCTCTCTTCTCTGTTCTTGCTTTTTGGATGGCATCCCAAATCAACGTGGCATGTTCCAAGCATCCAGGCATTCCTGGTATGCCTCCCTTTTGGACTGACATATCCAGATACTTGTTTTCAGTCAGGTATTTTGTCAATCTTGCTGCCATAACAGAGAAGAAGATTTTCCCCTCGACGTTCAGAAGTGATATTGGCCTGAACTGATTGATGCTGCTGGAGTTCTGCTCCTTCGGAATGTACACTCCTTCAGCTCTCATCCATTGGTCGCTGATCTTCTGGTTCCTCCATGCTGATCGAATCATCTTGTGGAGCCACTCGAGCACTTTTGGGCATTTCTTGTAGAGCAGGTATGGTATTCCGTTTGGTCCAGGTGCTGACTTGGCTCTGGCTTTCTTTACTACGTTCTTCACTTCATCCAGTGTTGGTGGTTTGTTATTGAATTTTCCTTCTGGCGCTGCAGGCCAAACCAGATTCTGGATTTCAAGTGGTGCCTCGCGCTGAGAATCGGAATATGTTTCCCTGAGATGCTGCTCTAGGGTTTCCTTGCCCACTGTGAGAGTCCCTGATTTGGGTTGTTCAAACAGTTTCTTGCAAAGTCAAAGGGATCTTTGAAGAAACGATCTTGAGTCTTCTTCTTTTTGCTCTTTCTTCGCCTTGCTGATTCCACTTTGCTGAGAGCATTGTGTTTGGCCTTCAGATCTTTCCAGAGTTCCAGGAGCCCTTGCTTCTCGAATTCTGAGGCAGTTTTCATTCGCTTTTTAAGCTTCCTTTTCTCCCTCCGGATGCTCTCCATCTGTTGCTGTCTTCTGGATTTCTGGGGAGGCGCTTTTGTCTTTGGCTGCTTCACTCCATAAGTGTCCCTGCAGATAGAGTATATGATGTCTCCGTATGTGTCAAGTTTGTGTTCCAGCGTACTGTTCCCTATTAGCGCATTCAGTTAAGGACAAGTTCCTCATCTAATTTCTCCCATTGTTCTTTTGCACCGGCAGGCGGCAAATTGAGTTTTCCACGTTTGGCGTTAAGAGCTTGTGCAAAATCCGCATCAGAACCGTCAGCATGGATGTCCTTGGCACTGTGGTTTAAATCCTGGCCTTGGTCATCCAACGTCTCACCTGCTATCGCAGTGCGCTGCTGCTGGTTCGTATGTGTCTTCAAACAGCCCATTTTTGTCCTGTGGATCTTCATGCCGCGTTTGGTGGTGAATCTCCTTCCACACGCACACGGAAATTCCAACTGGTCATTAATCATGGTCCGTTGTGCGTTTCCAGTCGTGATGGAGTCAGTGCCGATGGATTCATCATTCTCTCCCCCTTTCGGTGAATCCTGGGAGCATCTTTCATTTAAAGAACTCGTGGCATGTTATCAAAGGCAAGGTGGGAAGCCAACCCACAAAGCCCGCAGATCTAGTCTTTCCCAGTGTCCTTTGGTCTTTCCTGAATGTCCTCCGAACTATTCCCGGAAGTCAATGGATTGACCATGTGCAGGTAGAAAGAAACTCTATGGAGAGCTAGACAACAGAAGGTCTTCAGAGAAGTAACCCCCTTTAGACAAGTGTTTCGGCCCTGAATTCCTTACACTCTCGGGGGGCCGGGCCACATCCAGGTCATGACTCCTGGATGCCCTTCTGCTGTTGTCTATATATTTTTTTTTTTTCCCACGCCGGGGAGCGAACCTGGGCGATTCTGCGCTTCAGAACTGCGGTACGCGGTTTTACCAATGTGCTAACGGGGCACACATCATCTGTAGGGAATTTAGTCCTTATGAAGTTCACTTTTGGTTCCTCCTTGCCCAGATCCAGCTTGAGCTCCTTTCTGCTGCCTCTGCCATCGCTTTAAGGGCTCTAGTCCTCTTCTTCCCAGAAATGGCGAGTTGTTTCATGAGATCATAAGCGGAGGTGCCCACAAACCCTCTTGCCCCGACCTCTATGGCGAAGATATGGTTATCTTAATCATGTGCAACTCACAGACCATGAAGTATACACAATATAGTTATCTTAATCATGTGCAACTCACAGACCATGAAGTGTACACATTATTATGTATCACTTAATCAATGTGCAATTCACTCAAGACCATGAAGTATACAAATATAGTTATCTTAATCATGTGCAACTCACAGACCATGAAGTGTACACAATATAGTTATCTTAATCATGTGCAACTCACAGACCATGAAGTGTACACAATATAGTTATCTTAATCATGTGCAATTCACAGACCATGAAGTGTACACAATATAGTTATCTTAATCATGTGCAACTCACAGACCATGAAGTGTACACAATATAGTTATCTTAATCATGTGCAATTCACAGACCATGAAGTGTACACAATATAGTTATCTTAATCATGTGCAACTCACAGACCATGAAGTGTACACAATATAGTTATCTTAATCATGTGCAACTCACAGACCATGAAGTGTACACAATATAGTTATCTTAATCATGTGCAACTCACAGACCATGAAGTGTACACAATATCTTAATCATGTGCAATTCACAGACCATTAAGTGTACACAATATAGTTATCTTGATCATGTGAACTCACAGACCATGAAGTGTACACAATATAGTTATCTTGATCATGTGCAACTCACAGACCATGAAGTGTACACAATATGGTTATCTTAATCATGTGCAACTCACAGACCATGAAGTATACACAATATAGTTATCTTAATCATGTGCAACTCACAAACCATAAAGTATACACAATATAGCTGTCTTGATCACATACAACTCACAGACCATGTAGTTTCTGTAAATGATAAAAATCGGAAATATGTTGGATGATAATGTGTGGATTTCCCTGTACACTACAACTCATACTCGATCTGTTCCTGTAGAGTTTGCCAGTCTCTACATTTTTTGCTTGTTTCTTTATTTTGTAAATTTGTTCTTTCTCAAGATTAAAAATTATACAATATGCAAAAATACACACACGCACAACACACAACACAACACACACACAACACACCACACACACACACACACACACACACACACCACACGTAACTACACTGGAACACAAACTGTAACAAAGACCTTTCAATCAGGTGGAATCCATTGTCCTCCACAGCAGGTACAAGGTTGAAAGGATGAATCTTGGTGTACTCCTCTGTCCTATGTTCCCCTGATACACATACATACATATATAATACATATGTGTGTGTATATATATATATATATATATATATATATATATATATATATATATATATATATATATATATATACACAGTTAGATACAGACAGACAGACAGATAGACTGCACAAGAATGAAGTGACAAGAACAGATGTCCAAAATTTTCATACTTTGAGAAAGGTTATTTCACATTCACTCAACCTGACATCTAAATGGCACTTGCTTTTTGTTTGCGCTAGTTACAGTAAGAAACATGTCACTTTTCATCTCAAAACTGTTTACATGTGCATGCATGTGCACTGTGCATGCATCATTACATGGATACACAGGTTCCATCTTTCTCTTTTGATTATTAAGAGGGTCGATTTAATAAAGATTTGCTCTCTCTTTTAGGAGGGTTGATTTAAAAACAAGTCGCATATTTTATTATCTTTGGTATATCAATTTGCAGCGAATAACGCATTTATTCTCTTTTTCAAGAGGGTTAAGAATTTGAACACTAATTTTCATTTCATAATGTGTTGCTACAATTAATTTAAGACACTTTAATTTTGACCCTTTATTTTTGTGAATGCCATCTTTTGTGAATGCCACCATCCTCTTAAATCAATAATGATTCTCTCACTCAGTATTTATCAGTATTCCGGCTCAGAGAAAACATAAATTAAATAAGGTCTTAAGAATAAAAAAAAAGAAGAAAAATTGGAAATGAATACTAACAGTCATAAACGGATCAGTCCTGTCATCCTGAAAAACCTGCGGTCAGGGAACTTTTACCACAATCGTATCGTGATTCAAGTCAAGAGGCCAATTAATTTTTAGAAGGAAAATCGCATTACAACTAAGGCACGGGCAGAACAACAACATTTCGTGCAGCAAAAAACAGCTGTCAGTTTCCTGTACCATTGTTGACAGTCCTCAGCCTTCTCCAAAACCGGCCAGTCCACTGCAAGTAACACCAGTGACAATGCTTCTCTGACACTCAGATCTTTGGAAATGGACAGCAGACACCAGGCGCCTGTTGAGTCATTAGCACGAGGTCTGCAGCACAGAGAGGGCACATCATGTATGATAAGAGAACTGTGATGTCTACAAATGGTTAATGTCTGTGGCAATTGTTGGCGTGAATCGGCGTTTGGCTGGAAACGTTAACACGTTTTATAAGTTGATTTAACATGTATAATTACACCAACGCAATCCGTAATGAGAGAACAGACTTGATGTCCACTGTCCTCCAAGGTAAAGTGGAAGGAAAGAGAAACAGAGGACGGCCACCTGCATCACTTGCTAGAAACATCACAAACATCAGTGGCAGGAAACTCCAGGAGGTGGTCAGACTTAGCCAAGATCGAGAGTGCTGGAGGCAACTTGTGAGGACATCATGTGCAGCGGCCAACACTGTTCCCGGTGACGCCGACAGGTGACAGGTGACAGGTGAATTACACCATGTGACATATTCTGTCTATCAGCATTGATGCTGGAATATTGCATGCATAGCTGAATGTAAATTTTTGTTGTTATGATATCCCCCCCCCCCCCCCCCCCTTTTTTTTTTTCTTTCTTTTTTCCACCACCAAGGAGATGTTTATAATGGAAAAATCACCTTTACTAATGATGGAAGAATCACCTTCATCAATGATGGAAGAATCACATTCACCAATGATGGAAGAATCACCTTCACCAATGATGGAAGAATCATCTTCCACTAATGGGAAAATCACCTTCACAAATAATGGAAGAATCACCTTCACAAATAATGGGAGAATCACCTTCACCAATAATAGAAGAATCACCTTCACCAAAGATGGGAGAATAACTTTCACCAATGAAGGAAGAATCACATTCACCAACGATGGAAGAATCACCTTCACCAATGATGGAAGAATCACCTTCACCACTAAATGGGAGAACCACCTTTACCAATAATGGAAGAATCACATTCACCAATGATGGAAGAGTCACCTTCATCAATAATGAGAGAATCACTTTCACTAATAATGGAAGAATCACCTTCACCAATAATGGAAGAATCATCTTCACCAATAATGGAAAAACTACCACCACAATTAATGGAAAAATCACCTGTACCAAAATCTACTTCTAGTCCCTCCAAGTTAAAGCCAACTTTGGACAAAATCCAAAAATTATTTTTTGGTGATTCAAAGGAACTTGTGGTCTGGTGAAATGCCTTATTATATTGTTATTCAGCAATTACAGATGAGTCAATTATTGCCAAAGTGGCTGATTATGACAAAGACAGGAAGGAGTTGCGTCTGTTGTCCACCCAAGTTAGCCAAGATACAAATATATGACCAATCATCAATGTGTTAAACTGCTCACTCAGCATGATGTCATCTTTGTCAGCAGAACAGAGTGACCAGAGGTACAGATCAGTGCTGAGCCAGAAGCACCGGAGCTTGTTCACTGCTACAAAGGCAACATGCAATGACTTCTGGCTGACAGCTGCAGCTTGGGAGTTTTGCTGCTTTCATCTCCCATTAATAGTTCCTCTGCTGCTGTAGTTTTTGTTGGAGATATTGGATACACAGCTTTGTTTGCAGGCATTTTTAGCTTCCTCTTCTCAGAGATCTTGTCACTGAGGCATTCCTTGTGAGTAGTCAGGAGTTTATCAATGAGCTTGTCAATCTCTTCATCATTTTACCAAACCAATCCCTGTGTAGACAGTTTACAAATCCTAGAGCATCAGCCACAGTACTGCAGATAGCTTCTTTGGATCATTACCATTTTGCCTTTATACTTTGCTTTTACATTGTCTCCTACTTTGCTTTTACATTGTCTCCCTCTGCTCTATATTGCACAGTTTTTCTTCAAGTTTCTTTTGAAGGGTGACTTTGCTGTTCAGTAGATGGGAAACATTCAACTTCAGCAGAGATTTATCTCTGACTGCCTTGATTTCTTTTTTCCCCGGAGCTAGAAGGATATTCATCTGGCTGTGTAGTACTAGTAGCAGTTGGGTGATCAGACCAGCAGACAGCTCCTCTTATCTTATGCAGAGTATGATGTGCATCTCTCTTTTGTCTTTCTGTCACATGATGACATAATCCAACATATGCCACTGCTTGGAGTATGAGTGCGTACAGGCAGGTTTTTGAACTTACCCTTTTGCTGGAAGTGTGTGATGATGAGCTCATGCGGAGTACATAAGTAATAGCAACATAAGTCCAATGGATTTATATATATATTTTCCAGTACCGTGGCATCCAAGGACATCTAGTCATGCTCTACTGTAAACACTTTATATGTAGAGTGACAGAAAAGAAAAACACCGTGTGTTAAAGAAAAAGACAATTTGCAGCAAATCTGAAAATTAATTAACACAATCTGACAGTGGTGATGAAATAACTGAACATAAAATGCATTAAGCACTTACAAGTTGCACAAAAGACACAGTCTCTAGTCTAGACAAGATTTAATACTCAGAAATCAAAATGCTATCTCGTATCTGATTAATATATAGCTTGCTTTTGAGAAGGTTAGGACTGGACACAGTTTCTTAAAAAATATAATATAAATAAATACTCAGACCTAGAAAAGATCATCAAAAACTAGATACTTTATTCTGACTATGCAGAATGTACCTTGAAAACTGATGGAAAACATTATACTACAGCAAAGAAACCAGCTAGAGATCTAGAAGACAGAAAAATATCCCCCCCCCCCCCCCCTCAAATCATGGTTGATATGCAGCAGGATAAAATATATGGCAAAATGAAACTACCTTCATGTACAAAGTTTAGGAAAGATTCTACAATAAAGATGAAAACCCCTCTGTACACAGCTACTGACCTGGATGGTCTGTACAATTAAAATCTATGTCAATTGTCATACAACTCATGGAACTACTTTAGCAACACAAAATCAGCAAGACAATCACATGATGAACTGCTGCTGCACTCCAAGAGAGGTAGAAAATGAATTCAATAAGTCCAATTCACACTAGTGTCCATCAAACTACGTCATCCATATGTTGTCAGCGTGACAATCACAAGATGGACTGCCATGCAATGATGCACTAAAATAAAAAAGTAGTATTTATTTCTACCCAGGACCTCACAAACTCTCCACACTTCAAGGAAAAGAAGATCCAATGGGACCTGATGCTGCTATCCTTGTGTCCTAGAATGTTTTGAAGTTTCAAGTTTCATCATACAGGTCTCTCTCTCTCTCTCTCTCTCTCACACACACACACACACACCACACACACACACACACACACACACAGACACAGACACATACACACTGACACAGTGACACACACACATACATTGTTCACTGTCAACAGTTTATCAAGATAACAAGATCTGTCTAAATGTCCCACATCACAATTCAGTAGCTTTCACATACACATATTAATTATTATTCCCAATTTCAAAGAAATCCAACTTGACAATAACTTTGCAAAGGCACTCTAAAAAAACAAACAAACAAACACACAAAAATGGTGTCAGGAATTAAACATATTCAAGTATGATTTTTTATCTTATAGTTACAGCACAGAGCAGTGATCATTCTCCACTTTTGTTCTTTGCTCCACTTCTTGTATGTTCATCATGAATGTCAACAAAACAAACTGCTATAAGCAATGTCATGCACTTGTGACCAAACCAGTTATGCAAATGTTCATCTTCACAATGACCAAAGTGCTTGAGAATTGGAAAGCAAGTTGGGCACTCATCTTTCATTTTATGTAATCAAACTAAACACTGAAAGAAAATATGATTTATTTAAATAAGAGTTCTACTGCCTGGCTGGCAACTGCTTCTGAGCATGTAGCACATTACAACAGTGATTGTTTTTTGGGTTTATTTTGTTTTGGTTTTCTGTGAATGCGATTGCATCGAAATTTTTTTTGCATATTAGTGTTGAAAAGCACGTACAAAATATTCAAAACTCGTATGGGTAAATAGACCTAGTTTTATCAAGGGTGTCAGTATTGTTTTGTTGACAAGTTACTGGCTGATTTTCCATCTGGTTTCATTTTTTCATTGCACATGTCTCTGATCTACCTTTTACGTCTAGTCTTGTAGTACACTGTACATAGCGAAGTTTGGTGCTACTAGTAAACAAAACCTTAAAAAGATCTCTGACTGGGACTTTTCGCCTATGCTCTACAGGATTTCACTCACTTTATCTTACGATTCTGATCAAGTTATCACGAGTTACAGCAATGGCCCCTGGGCATGACAATGACTCACACTCAGACATCTGATGTACTTGGATGTCTGACCATTTACTGATTTACTTCAACACATTCTAGACTAGGCGACAACATCCACTCCTTCACTTGAGGGAAAGCGACTCACTGGTCACTTCATGTGCAAATTAAAATTTTATGCAACATCTAACTACACTCACTGGTTACTTCATGTGCAAATGCAACATCTGCCATCCCATCTTTCTTCCTCACTCTTACCTATCATCTTTACTCTTACCTTTTCTCAGAGCAATCAATTTTTCTACAAACGGTATTTTATTCAGGCGGAGGAACATGTACAAAGCCCGGCAAGGCTGCGAAGCCAGATCGTAGTAGTAGTTAAGCGCCATGTTGTCTCGTGTTCATGTGAACTTTGTACTTGATGCCAAGGTCCTCATGAAACAGCCCTGGTGCATGTATACCGAAAGGCAACGACTGACGGATGTGTACTTCAATGACGGCGTACAACGATTCAGTCAGTGTGTGTCAGCGCGTGCGTGCGTTCGTGTGGTGGTCTTTGATTTAATTAATGTCTATTCACTAAAATGATTTTAGACACACACACACACACACACACACACACACACACAAAGAAGAAGAAGAAGAAAAAAAAGAGGATACACGAGGAGTGAAGAGGGTACTTGAAAACAGTCAATCTTCAGAAAATAGAAATGAACCAGAAAACAACTGTTTCGAAGACGAGAAGGAAAAAAACACAAATGACGTTACCATAATTAACGATTGAAACAGTAAAATTGTCTAACCATAACATTGAACATGTATGATGTAAAATAGCGGCGTGTTAAACAGGCTTACAAAAAATTCAAATGTTAATTAAGGATGGTGAGGCAAATATGTCAGAAACTGTCTTCGTAGATAGTGTAGGAATATGTCGTTTTACCCGAACGCATGAAAGAATATGACTAGGCCTATGTGTTATCTTCTTTCCACACTGACACTCTATATTCCTGGGGTATTTTGTTTTGAATGCATCAAGTTTCCACCTATACATGTACATAGGGCAGGAAACTGCTTAGGTGTTTTGCTAACTTCAAAGTTCATGTAACATTTTTCATAATTTTTCTGTTTATCTTGAAACCGCTCCCCATACGTAGGTATCCACTAAGGTATAACACTCATGCAATGAGAAAACTGTATAATATTTGAATCTGGTGAGCTCTTTGCCCCCGTTTGGCAGCCCTATCAACCATATCATTATAATGAAAGTGAAATCAATGCCTCTTAAAGGATAAACTATGAACCAAGTGACTAATTTCCAATATCATTTCAGATCTTGTTTGTAATTTTGATAATTCAAGAGATTGAAGCACAGATTTTGAATCAACGCAGAAAAGTATCTGAAGAATTGTCCTAGGAAGATTTATCATATTATGATTCAAAGCCATTAATATTGCAAAGAGTTCAGCGGTAAAGACAGATTTATTAAGTCCAATATGGAAAGATTTCCAAATTTTGAGAACAGGTATTAAAAACGCTGAGCCTGCTTGTCTTTCAATTATTGATCCAACAGTGTAAATTTTCAAGTGATTGGAATAAAAGTTTTCTGTATGACATTTAACTTGACTTGCCAGTAAGTTGATATTATCTTCGTTTTATTTTTTTTTAATCAGTGTGGTGTATGCCAAATCGTGCTCTTTGAAGTTCCCAACTGGGTACTGGTGAAAAGGAAGGTCTTATAGTTACAGAATCTGCTTCTAGATCAATTCCAGAGCATTTCATAACGTCAGATATGGCAAGTGTGACCTGTGAGGATATATATTTAGCTCTTTTTGGAAAGTCGGTGTCTGATCTTACTTTGTTTCTGTTTCGATGCTGTTTTCTATGGTGGTGTTTTTTAACAGAAATTTAGTAGAAGCGATTTTCCTTTGTTCATTAAGCAACAACAATTTGATTGCATTGTATGTGTGAAGACAAGAGGCATGCATTGGAAGACCCAGCGCAAGTTTGAAACCTTTACAATCTAAGCTCTGCAGTTTTGTTAGTGTTTCGGTGCACTGAAGAAGATTTCTTGGGCATAGGTTAATTTAGATCTAATAAGCGATTTACAAAGATGAACAAGTGTTGATGTATCTTGTCCCCATGTCTGTCTGCGAACTATTTTCAAGAAATATAAACTTTTTGAGCTTTTGTTAATAAGTATTCAATATGCTGATTACAAGATAATTTCGCTGTAAGGAAAACTCCTAAGAATTTCATTAATCGACTCGTTATACTGAAGAAGAGTATCTCCCAGTCTGAAAGTGGGAATATTTGCTGGGTTAGCCAAACTGTTAAACAAAATTATCTTTGTCTTTTCCATGGATAGAAGCAGTCCATGTTCTACCATATATCGTGCTATTTTATCAACCTCTAATTGAAGTTTTTCTTTTCATATTTACCGGCATCCACATGCATAAATCGTCAGCATATTTAAGTAAAACTACATGTTTAGACATTTTACTGGGTAAGTCATGCAATAACTCACGAAGAGAAGGGGAGCAATAACGGATCCCTAAGGGATACCCATTTGAAGAAGTCGTTTTGTGGAATACACATTTTCAATCCTCGTTTGAAATACTCGGTTTTCTAAGAAGCATTTGACATATTCAAAAATGTGACCTGTCAACCCAATACTTTTCAGTTTGAGTAATAATAAGGAGTGCCATACTTGGTCGTATGCTTTAGTGATATGAAAAAATGTAGCTAAAACAGATTGACGTCTGGCAAATTGTTGTTTTATATTAGTGGTTAGCTTTGTTAGGAGTCCCACTGGTGACCTGCCTTTTCTAAATCCTGCCTGCTTCACTGGTAATATTTTATTCTTTTCATAGTAGTGCATCGGTCTCTTTAAAAGTATTTTCTCCATTAGTTTACATACGTGCGATGTTATTGCAATTGGCCTATAGTTTTTCAAGTCAGTATTACATTTACCTGGTTTTAGTACAGGAACCACTATTGATTGTTTCCAATAGTCAGACAGTTTGCCCCTGTTCCAGCATTTTTTAAACATATTGTGTAGAAAGATGAAAACATTTTCTGGTAAATTTTTTAACATCTCATTGGAAATTGCATCGAATCATACCGATGTATTTTTACTTGGAATTGATTTAATGGCATCTTTTAATTCTTGGAGTGTGATTGGTGCATTTACAAAGTGCGTATTATCTGGGGCAGGATCATTATATGCGTCGGTCTTTTCTTCCTCTACCATATAATTTCTACTAGAGGCAGGAAATCCTTCTACTCGACAGACCTCAGCAAACATGTATGCAAAAGCTTCTGCTTTTTCCTGTGAGCTAGATAAAGGGTTGTTTTCCAACTTCACTGGAACTGATGGCAACTTGATCCCATTTTTCATTGTTTTCAGTTTTTCCCAAATCTTTTGCATATCTTTATGGTCACTTACTTCACATGTACAAAAAGATGTCCAATATTGTTCTTTGGCTTGTTCTATGATTCTGTTAGTTTATATTGGCACTTTTCTTCGCTGTATGATTTTCAGGTGACCTATTTGCTGTAGGCCTATATTTTTTTGTATTTTTATTTCTTTTTGTTGACTGCCTTTTGACAATCTTTATTCCACCAGACGTGTCCATGATGTTTTCTTGTTTTTGACACTTTTAAGTTCTGGAATTGAAATTTTTGCTGCTCTTAAGAGTGAATTACAGAAATCTGCGTACATATTGTTTAAGGTCATTGTTTCAGATAGATCTGTTCTTGTATTTTGTAGGATAGCTTTAAAACTGGCCCAGTCTGCGTATTTATAGTTAAACTTGGGTAACCTGTCTTGTGGCATTGCGCCTGTTTCAGCGATAAGGTTGAGGGTAAGAAGTATGGGGATGTGATCTGATCCCAACAAGTCATCCTCTGTTTGCCATGTGGCATTTGGTGCTAGCGATGGTGAGATTAAAGTGAGGTCGATAGCTGTGAGTCTGTGGGTTGGTATATCAGGGATACGGGTAACGTGTCCGTTGTTAAGCAAGTATAAACTGGAATCTACAATGTTTTCAATCAAGCTGTTGGTAGTTATATCGCAAGAAGGATTATTTGGGTTGGGTCATCTATAACAGGAAGATGAATTGGGGATGTATACGAAGAATTGTTTCTCTACTTAGAAGTCACACACACAACAAGGAAGGAGAGTGACGAGAAGAAATGCATTAACCACGCTAGACATGATTCTCATAAGCAGTCCACACATAAATTAATAACTACAACGTATTTATTTAATCAATCAACTTCAGCATAAACGTGATTCACCATTCCTACTGTCCTGGGTCCTAATATTCCTAAAATCCTAAGATGCACTACGAATCATCAGAACTTGCATATCACTAGAATGCTGAACACTTTCTTATGTCCTACTCTATTCCCTCTCTCTTTGCTTCATGGAAAATCAAACATACTACCTATTCCTATCCCTACCCTAACGAAAGTATAAAATGAGACGTGGTTTACATACCTCTAAGATAGGTTGGAAGGTCTCTCGCTCACTGACTCAATGGCTGACTCAAGATTCTCTCTCTCTAGGTTCTCTCCTATAGTGATTGACTTTCTGGCTTTTATACAGTGCGTTTCTGTTGTTCTTGTCACAAACCTTCCCACCTGTCTTTCATTGGACATCGAAATTTGAATAACTAAGCAATCTTTGGCACCTGTCTTTCATTGGACATCGAAATTTGAATACCTAAGCAACCTTTGGCCTAGTGGCCCTGGTTGTTATTCAACTTTCTGGACTTTTCGCTTGGACGTTGGTATTTGCCGAAACATTTTGTGTACTAGATAACCTACCCTCTATAGTTGGATAAGAACAATGTGAGCGTTAGATCCTGTTCGATGGAAAATGTTGAGTAACCAGTTTAATCATGGATGGCGTGATCTTCATTACGCAAACCTTACGTACCCGTGTCTTCCCTAGAGGTCGGTGGAAAATGTTGAGTAACCAGTCCAATCATGGATGGCGTGATCTTCATTACGCAAACCTTACGTACCCGTCTAACTATACGGTCCGAACACCTTTTCCCCCCTAGGAGGGGGGGGGGGGGGAGCCCAGTGATAATATGTCCCCTCCCCCGCAAAAAAATGTCCTCATTTTTTTTGGTAACAGTATAGCGGGAATGGGAACGTGAGGAAATAAGGTACAACTCAACACATATTCTCGCACATGATTGACAGGCGATAGGAAGGTTTGGGAATAAAGGATTTTATCAAAGAATTTATGGGAAATGGGACGAATCTGAACACATATGTGTATGCTAGCGGCAGCACTGTAGCAGCCAGGCTGGGCAGGTCAGTTCCAGGAAGAGCTCGTTCACCAGTTGTGGTAGGCAAAGTTCGGTTTACACAGTCAAGACTCTCACACGTGTACATATGTCGTATTTGCACCTCGAGAAACACCATGCACACATAGTTCATGTCCATATGACGTATGCAGAAGGACATCCAAAGAAACGTGAATGAGGGAGGTGAACTGTTTTTTCAGCAAGAAGTCAGGCTGAAGACAAAGACGAAACGCAGACTGCCTGATGACGGAAGACGTGAATTTGGCGATACATGTGGCAAAGACCATGTCCAGAGTCATGCCATCACACTCTGTGTCACCCTCTATAACAGCAATGTTAATACGTATGTGCGTCGATGTGTCTCGTATGCAAACTGTGGATGAAGCGGTGAATACCACAGTGAAGATGATGGTGTGTGAAAGGAGTCCACTTACGTTGGAGTCAAATGAAGGATGGCTTCAGTTGTTGAACTGAGATGACTGGAGCAGAGACCAGCCGCAGGACACTGGGATAATGAACAGAGGTAGTTGCGTGGAATCATCCCGATAATGAAGACCAGGAGCCTCTTGCACAATGTGTTCTGATTCATGAGACTTTGAGGGAATGGGATGGGAAAATATAGCATTCAAATAAAGCAATCGCTTGTCATCCACGTCAAGAATAAGTTGACTTGGCAATGTATATGAAAAGAAACCAAAACTACAAGATAACGGAAGTTTTCTGTCGTAGCATACAGTCATATTATGTCGTACTATAGAATAAGGATATGTAACGCATAAAAGGAGGCATAAAAGAAAGCATGGCATGAAAAGGCAAAATGAGAATACAAGGAAAATGCTATTCCAAAAACAACAACAACAATGTAGCTTGAAAACACAATGCATGTATGGAGAAATATATCCTGGAAACACAAGATACACACAGAAATGCAGGCTGAAAAAGAAACTTAATCATGTAAATGACCAATACCTGAAAACCAATTCATACATGTAAGCAACCATACCAATCATTTCAGAAGAATGAATAATATGCAGCAATAAATCATTGACAGACTGATACTTGATATCCTCACAAGATTGCAAGACAAGCGGTGGTAAGCTGCACTGCACGTAAAGTCATTATGACAATTTAAAGACATTGCAAGGGAGCGAAAAGCTTTCATCAAAGAGAAGTGCCACTTGAACTATCAACAGAAACACTAATACACATTGCCGATTGTCATGAGTAAACAAGGGTGAAGAAGTCGGTGCTCTTGTAGCACGTATAATGTTCATCACACAGGAAGAAGCTGCGACTCAATGTTTCATGTTGCCAATGTTCATTTTGCAAATTGTGAAGATCAGAAATGGTGTACACACAATAATTAGCTTATAGCACTTGAATACACATGTTCAAAGCACGTTGAAAAAGTAAATGAAGTAACATAAAGTGGCATGTCTCCTTGGTACGGGATAGGGTATAAGAAATCTTGCAACTTGTAACAAAGCTCAAATGAGGTTCATCATACCAATTGCTTTTAATTGCATATAATTACATGATCAGCAAATGAATGATAATGAAACAGAACATGTTGGTTTCATGAAGCTAAAATTCAAAATCGGCTGAACAATGTTATAATCGTTAGTAGGGTTAGTACGGTTAGGAAACAATATTCTACACGTGTGTTGTTGTATACAGTATACACCAGTGTAGTTCTCAGGAAGCATAAGAAGAACACTTGGAGACAAAAATGATATGGTGTCATATGATGTGAAATAACATGAACTGACACCTTGGATAAGAGATAATGCGATGCGATACGAAATGATACAAGATGATGCTGTATAATTAGATTATAACGTATGATACGCAAAGATACCAGAGGATGAGAGGACAACATGATACGCAATGATAAAAATACCCCGGGGTTGCCTGAAAACAACGAGTACACGAACAACGTGGTGAGCATGTAATGGGCGCAGATACCAAATTTGCAGATGACCGCTTTATGAATGCAGGATTGAGGAGCGCAGATGAACGCAGGGTACGCAGTATGGAGATGAACGCTTATGAGCATGATAATGAAATTATGCAAAGGTATGGGAAAGTGTGCACACAAAATAAATGGGCTGTAGCATGCGAGCAATCATTCTGGGGACGGTGTGGCTATACATGTAGTAACGACTGTGTAACATAACGAATGAAGAAGAACGCAAGGGGGGGACGATATGGGCAGAAGGACACTGGCCCTTGCAACGGATTTCTATTGCGATAATTCTCAGAAGAGTATGGAAACGTTGAACATACTATGTAACGGTTGATTAAATATGTCGGAATATTTAATCATGAACAATCGACGGTCCGGATTTAAAGGCGGCAAGAGCGACGGACCAGTGAACTGATTGAGAACGGTTATACAACCGAATATGAACATCTGGAGTCAACTTACGATGGTCTCAGGGTTTTAAGGAAGATTTTCCTGCAACAAAAGAAACACGTTAATACCAAGACACACACAATATAAGGAAAACATTGAGTCACATGGAAAATGCATGCTCGTTAACAATTTTATCATTTAGAACTATCGTAATAGCTCAGAAAAGACTCTTGTCTACAAACAGTAGAAGCAAAATTACAGCAGACATCATCGAGTAGCTTCAATAATATTGGACCCCAGAGAAGGAAATGTCTGCCGATATGAAACGCATTGTCTACGTATTGAAGCCTAAAAAAATCCAATAAATATCCACATTTGCAAGTCTCTGACATTGTGTGTCACACGATGTGAATTTGTAAGTTCTGGAGGATGACACACACAGGTTCGTACACTGTTGGGTCCTAAAGCACGGTATCATGTGATGAGTGATATATCAGGAAAACGTTGTTTTAGCAGACAATACTGAGGTAGCCATCACCTCACTCTGTTGTGTATGACACACAACACATTCTGTGGTACAAGAAGCAACATGAGGCCAACAACACGTGACCTATGACGTATGCAATATAACATGAAGCAAAAAGCTGTATAAAAGATACGCAATATATGGATTGAGGCATAATATAATTGCATACAAACCGTAGAAGATATGAAGTATTTGCTCTTAGTTATCAATGAATAACTCCTGAGACAGTGAGACAACCTACCCAGTGTAAGACATATCAGTTATGAACATAAGTGGACAACACGATCAACAGACAGGGAGACAACCAGTGTGAAGCTCTGTGTTGACCTATGGATTTTGGACTAATATACCAATGCCGTGAAAGATGAGAAGAAAATAATTCACCTGGCAAAATGTGCACCTGTTACCAATAGTCCAAGTGTATCGTCCACAGAGGTGGATTCCATTGTAAACTACACAGAATGTTTTCTCTCTACTATGGCCATTACCACTGTCGACCATGCTGACCAAACAAAGCATAGGAACAATATGAACGACCATCCGTGTGGCTGAGGGAGACGTGAAAACAATCCAAACTAACATCACTGGGCAGCGAGAAGGTACACAGGTCGATCGTAGATACCAAAGCAGACATTGTATCATAATGACTCAATATACGTATGTGTACGAAGTAGGCTTAAACATGGTATTCGTAATCCAGTGGCCATACCAAGAAGACCAAAACCATTCCTATAGGTGGATTACATTGATATAATAAGGTGAATAGTAATAGAACCAAAACGGGCCTAAGTGTGAAGACACAACACACAGGACACATAAGAAGTGAGTGGCATCATTGACCAAGCAACTATCGTCGGCGTTTTCGGCCTTTGGCAGTCTTATGAACGTGAAAGTCGCGAAAGGGTTCCGCTGGTATATGTGACTCTGGTTCCCACGTTGTGGCTCTGTAACCCTGCCACTTGATTCTGTAGTGGCGGACTTTGTTAATGACCTTACTAGCAAGGATCTTTTCTACAAAGTACATGTTTTTGTCTGACTGATTCTCACGTTGTTCCTCAGAAGTGGAGGGGCTAGCAGCAGCAGGTTCTGTTTGACTGAGATGGTCTGGCTGAGGCTGTGAAACAGTGATAGTCTCTGTACCAGTAGTAGTCTGTCCCGGCTGAGTGGACCCAGTGTTGTCCATGTCCCCTGTCCGCACTGGCTCATGCAGTGGGTTAGTGGGTCTGTCTTCAGGGGAATAATAGGGTCGCAAGCGCATCGCGTGGATTGGCGATTTGAATAGCTTGTTGTTCTGGCAATGACGGAGCACAAACACATTGTTAGGCAGGATTTAGTAATATAATACGGTCCGTCATATTTTTGCTACAGTTTTGCAGAGACCCCTGGGAGCTTGTGTGAACACTGGACCAAAACACGTTGACCTTCCCTGTACTGGGGAGGATGGGCTTTTTCATCATACTTGGCCTTGTATCGATGCTGGGCCCTCTGTATGTTTTCACTGACCAGTGTTTTGGTGAGCTCCGCATTTTGAATGATATCTTCCATACATGGCTGTGCAGAGGCTGGAAGGTCATCAGAGCGTAAAGCTGTGTCAATGGGAAGTCGACACTCTTGTTTGAACAGAACAAAGAAAGGCGAAAATAGTGTAGACTCCGTAGAAGGCACTGTTCGAAGTGCGGCAGCAATACCAGGCAGCAGAGAAGGCCAGTTGTGTGGGTTGTTAGCACAGTGTGCCCTGAGAGATTGAGCGATAGTGGAGTTTGTTCGCTCACATGTGGCATTTGTTTGGGGATGGTAGCTGCTGGTGTGTAGACGAGTGATTTGAAAGATTTTGCACACCTCAGTGACCACTTTGGACAAAAAGTTTTGTCTTCTGTCTGACAGTAAGTGGTCAGGAGCACCGTAGCGACAGATGATGGTCTCGTATAAATGCCAGGCAATGGTAGAGGCTGTTGCATCCTTCAGTGGAATCAGTTCCACCCACTTACTGAATGAGCAAACAAACAACAGAATGTACTTGTAGCCTTCTTTGCTTGATATAAATGGACCCAAGATGTCACAATGCCACCTGGAAAACAGCTTGTTTGGGGCTACAGGCAAGGGGGTTAACTGCGGGTTTTGAGGATGGATAACCCGTTTTGCTTTTTGACAAGCCTCACGCGTCTTGACATACTCCAAGATGTCGGAGTACATACCGATCCAAAAATATCTCAACCTGACTGACTGGTAGGTACGTTCAGTAGCAAAGTGACCGCCCAACAGAGAATCATGAAACGACAGCAAGATATCGTTTCTCAGTTCAAAAGGAACACTAACTGTCTGACCATGCGTTCAGTTCTATGACCGTAACCACGAGGATAATACAGATGGTACAAAATGCCATTAGACATCAGATAGTCTTGACTCTCCAGGATGAGACGACGAGCAATTTTATCATCCTGGGAAAGCTGACCCTTTTCCACGTAGTCAATAAAAGGACGACACTGGAGGTCAGCCAACTGCATTTGTCGTAAGTCTGTATTATCGACCTTGTCTACCTGACAGACAACCATCTCTTTCTGACTCATCATATTACTCCATCCAGGCGATGTGCTGGTGGGCGTGGTGGCGGGGAGAGGTGATGTGGGGTCAACGATGGTAGGTGAATGAGTCAGTGTGCTTACAACTGGTTCCCTGTCCAAGGGTGGGGTGGTAGGGAGAGAGTGACTCGCCGGTGAAGTCACTTGTTTCGCTGACTCGCCCTTCAAGGTCGGTGTGGGTGGGTCATAGTCAGGCGGTGGCCTGTCACTGACAGCGTGAGGCATACGGCTGAGTGCATCGGCGTTATTATGCACCCTGCCTGGTTTGTGCACAATGTTATAGTCATATCCCTGTAGAAAAAGAGCCCAACGTCCCAAACGACCCGTGGGATCTTTGACATTCTGCAAAAAATTTGTGGCAGAATGGTCGGTGTACACAAGAAATTTGGCATGGGAGAGATACACCTTGAAGTGACGAATACCATCAACGAGAGCCAGAGTCTCTTTATCCGTAATTCCGTAACGGAGTTCTGCGCCTCGTAATGCGCGCCTGCCATAAGCAATGGCTCGTTCTCTGCCATGATCATCTCTCTGTCAAAGCACATAGCCAATGGCTTGTTTGCTTGCGTCAGTGTACAGAATGAACTGACGAGAGAAATCCGGGTAGGCCAGAATTGGAGTAGTAGTGAGGGCAGTTTTCAGCGTCTGAAAAGCTTGTTCTGCTTTGTCGTTCCATTCAAATTTCGAATCATTTTTCAAAAGAGCATTGAGTGGGGCAGCTATGGCTGAGAAGTTCTTTACAAAGCGCCTGTAGTAATTTGCTAGACCCAAAAATGAACGAACATCATGCTGCGACTGGGGAGTGGGGAAATTTTTGACAAGTTCCACTTTGGCTGGATCCACAGAAACACCTTCTTTTGAGACAATGTGGCCTAGATAGGTGACTTTGGCTGCTGCGAAATGACATTTGCTAGGCTTCAGTTTGAGGCCTGCTTTCCTGATCCTATCAAAGATACATGATAGATGAGACAGGTGTTCCTCAAAGTTCTTAGACAAACAAAGGATGTCATCAATGAATACCAGACAGGTTTTGAAGGTGAGTTCTGCAAGGACTGTGTTCATTAATGACTGAAAAGATCCTGGGTCACCTTGTAATCCAAAGGCCATTCTGTTCCAAGCAAACGACCCAAAGTGAGTGGTAAAGGTCGATTTTTCTTGTGACTGTTTGTCAAGAGGAATCTGCCAGAATCCAGAGAACAAGTCTAGAGTGGAAAATATTGTGGACTGGCCCATGATGTCAAGAGCGTCCTCCAGTCTGGGCAGTGGGAAATGTATTGGCTTTGTAACTTTGTTCAGTTTACGGTAGTCCATAGCAAGGCGATACGTACTGTCCTTCTTTTTCACCAATACAACTGGGGAGGACCATGGTGAAGTGGATGGCCTGATAACACCATGGTGAAGCATTTCATTCACTTGTCTCTCTAACTCAGCATTGAGGGCGGGGGCTGTACGGTATGGTCTTTGTTTGATAGGCGCAGCATCCCCCTGTATCTATAGTATGAGACGTGAAATGGGTTTCCCCTAATTCTGACATGTCGGCAGCAAATATGTCTCGGTTTTGTGCCAGAAATAGGGTCAAGTTTCCTTTTTGCTCAGCAGTAAGATCAGCATCTACCAAATTAATCCCTAACTCATTAAGCATGGCTTGTGCCTGGGGAAGTTGTGGAGAAGTTGAGTCGGTAGTGGCGGACATGATCTGAGCTGATTGGTCGGACAGTTCCCCTAGTTTTTCTGAAATGTCTTCAAAATCCCTAGAATATCCTGAGGTCGAAGGTTGACTGGGGAGGAGAAAGTATTACGCACGGTACACATAGTCTGGCTGTTCTGTAGCGTAACCAAGGTCCTTGCAGCAATCACTTTCCTGTCGGACAGTAGCGCTTGTGAGGGCTCAATAATACCAGTGGTGTGATCACTTTTTGACACAACTCGCACAGGCAGCAATACCTCAGAGTGGGGGGCAATAACTGTCGTCTTGAGCACCTGTACAGGTGAGTTGTCTGGCCTATCTTTGAGCAGTGGAATGGCAGTAAATCCATTATATAGCTGCAGCTGGTGATTAGCAAAGTTCAAGGAAGCTTGATGAGAGGTAAGAAAATCAATCCCTAATATGAGGGGACACGTTAGTTGTTCGATCACAATGAAAGGTTGTGATACCTGTAAACCTGAAACTTTAAAGGAAAGATCAATTTTGCCTGTCACTTTAACAGGGACACCACCAACACCATTGATCAAAGGAAGAGAACACGACTGCATAGAAAAACAACACGTTGATTAACGAGGACATCAGCGAGGTGTTTGCTAATACAGGACACATCAGCACCCGTGTCTATCAGAGCTACATATGACCGATTTTTAAGGCACAGCTTGATCTTACTGCAGTTGGCAAAGGAACGGATATGAGGGATGGAGGGGGATTTCTGTGACTTTAGTCGGTTTCCTTTCCTTGTCCTGTCAATCTTACGAGATGTAAAAGTACGGGGAATCCCCTGTTTAGCACGACGGAAACAATGACGTGCTAAGTGTCCATCTTTATGGCAGTACTGACATCGTGCATGACGAAACCTACATGTGTAGCGGGGATGATCACCCCCACATGATTTACACGGGAAGTAACGATCTGGAGGATATGAACTTGACCGGTGTTGCTTGCTATTCGTCCGTAACAGCTGCCGCCTGAAGAGCGAGCCATGTTTGCTCGGTTTTCCTGCAGGTGGGCGGTGCCACCTTTGCGTACCTGAAGGACAGTCTTGTTGGCGGCGGGGCTGTGTCTGTCCGCGTGACATACTAGTAATTTCATCTTGCAGTTTATCCAGCTGAGTCTCCAGGTTTGCAACAGCGATGTCCTGGTCATCAACATTATCAGTAAAGGTAGCGGCAGTACGGGCGAGGTCGAACGCATCTTCAAATGTGTGAGGATTGTGTGACATAACAAATTGAGATACTGAGGGCCGGAGACCATTGACAATTGTTTCCATTATATCTTTTGAGTCTTTACCCAGTTTGTGGCCCTGGTAGCGCATAGAATCAAAATATTCTTCGACTGACTCATGGGGGAATTGCTTTCTCTCCCTAAACTGTTTGGCACGAATCCATTTTGTGGAGTCATGAGTCCTGTATCTCTTTGAAAGAGTATCAGTAATAGTGTGGTAAGAAGAAACCTGCTCTGAACTTAAACTATAGAACCAGATTTGGGCTTGATCCTTAATAAGGAGCAGAGGTAGGAGATGGGCTTTCTGATCATCTGTCAACCCATGGAGGAGGGTATAGGACTCGAACGTTTTGAGCCATAGATCGATATCTTGAGAAGGTTGGCCTGTGAATGGTTCAGGAATAAACTGATCAGGAATGTGGACGGTTGTGGCCTTAAACATATGTGGCCCTAAGACAAAATTGCTGTCTGTATCCATTATTGAACCCTTATGACTGAATGAATAGATATGCAGGCCTCAAGGTCTGTGACTATCCTCTGTTACTAGATACGCGTGTAAGGCAGCAACCAGTTGAAAAACAAGTAGAACGAGAATTCGTCGTCAAAACTGCACGATATCGAAGAAAGAATGAGACTAGTAGCATCATAGCTAATAATAGAACGTTCTTGCCCAACAGTCATCTGTAACTTGTCTCAACACTGTGGCTGTGCGAAGACTGAATCGTCAAAAGCCGTGTTTACAAACCACACACACGAGTGACCACAATGGACAACAGAGAATGAACGACTCGCAGAGGGTGGGAGGGTGGGGACGGAGGGATGGAGGGGGCAGTAGGCGTAGCATGCTACGGTGAAGGTAGGCCCTAACTTGAAGATAGGCTCGCTGATAGAATCACAGACATTGTATTGAAGACAAGCAACAAACTGTACCGCACTCTGTGACATGGTTGCTTCGCTTTACCAACGAAATATTATCCAGGAGACATCTGGTAACTTGCTTCAACATCATATGGATGTATAAAGGCGTCAACCAACCTAATTCTATCTAGAATTTTTAAGAATGGGGAACACTCGAAGGCTGCGATTTTGAGGTAAATGGGGATAGGCTGCATCTGCACCATTTATCGCAAGAAGGACTATTTGGGTTGGGTCATCTATAACAGGAAGATGAATTGGGGATGTATACGAAGAATTGTTTCTCTACTTAGAAGTCACACACACAACAAGGAAGGAGAGTGACGAGAAGAAATGCATTAACCACGCTAGACATGATTCTCATAAGCAGTCCACACATAAATTAATAACTACAACGTATTTATTTAAAGAAATAAGAGGGAAGCAGGGAGAATTTTTGTAATATAATCAAAGGACACAACTCTTGAGAATTATCTCCCATGTTGTATAGAACTTCTCAAATCTAACACAGTCTACGCTACCCATTCAGCTAGCACAGAAGCAGATACAAAGTACAGAAACAGTAAGCTCAGAACACTCCTCAAAAAAGGAGCGCAGCGCCCAAGCCCACCTTTATACTCTGCAACTACCCTACACACAACTATGAGAGAGGAGAGAAATACATACAATATATTGGTCTTATGTTCAAGATTGACATAGTCTTTTATTCTTGAACTGACCAAATACACACACATAGACAAGACAGAACATATACATGGTTGCTCCCAAGGCATATAGATAATACAAAAGGAATAAGAGGAAAGCAGGGAGAATTTTTATAATATAATCAAAGGACACAACTCTTGAGAATTATCTCCCATGTTGTATAGAACTTCTCAAATCTAACACAGTCTAAGCTACCCATTCAGCTAGCACAGAAGCAGATACAAAGTACAGAAACAGTAAGCTCAGAACACTCCTCAAAAAAGGAGCGCAGCGCCCAAGCCCACCTTTATACTCTGCAACTACCCTACACACAACTATGAGAGAGGAGAGAAATACATACAGTATATTGGTCTTATGTTCAAGATTGACATAGTCTTTTATTCTTGAACTGACCAAACACACACACATAGACAAGACAGAACATATACATGGTTGCTTCCAAGGCATATAGATAATACCAAAGAAATAAGAGGGAAGCAGGGAGAATTTTTATAATATAATCAAAGGACACAACTCTTGAGAATTATCTCCCATGTTGTATAGAACTTCTCAAATCTAACACAGTCTACGCTACCCATTCAGCTAGCACAGAAGCAGATACAAAGTACAGAAACAGTAAGCTCAGAATACTCCTCAAAAAAGGAGCGCCCAAGCGGGGGCTGTGATAGTTATGTTTTTACAATTCTTGTCCCAAAATGGGGCATGTGCTTTGAAATCATCACCAATTATCTACTTGTCTTGTTGATCTTGAAAATGTTTCAGCCACTCAGTATTCACAGAATCGGGACCTCTTGGTAGATAAACAGAGGCCATATTCGGAACAAACGATGAGGAAAATTTCATGATTGCACATGATGAAATAGATGTGTACGATTTTGGTACTGGCGATGTTCTTTGGACAGGGACAAATCAAAAGCAGTTAAGGGATACTGGGCTGTGTCCAACAGAGTCTTGCTGGTCATATTGGGAGGCAGACCATTTGATATCAACATCATTCAGGTGTATGCACCAACATCCACATGTACCCAGGAAGACATCGGCAACTTCTACGAAGTATTAGAGATGGCCAAGGCCCAGTGTAAATCACAAGAAGTTACCATAATAATGGGAGATTTTAATGCTAAAGTGGGAAAGGATAGGGTAGAGGATATAGTTGGACCTCATGGCCTTGCTACACAAAATGAAAGGGGAGGGAAACTTGTGGAGTGGGCACAGATGAATGAGTTCATAGTAGGAAACACCTGGTTTGAGGAGCCTAATAGAAGAAAATGGACTTGGATGAGTCCAGGAGATAATACCAAAAATCAGATTGACTACATCCTGATTAATAAAAGATTTAGAAATTCTTTACTGTCAGCAAAAACACTACCAGGCGCAGACTGCAACAGTGACCACAATCCTGTAATGGGAAGATTTAGGTTGAAATTACGGAAAAGGAAACAGACCAAAAGCAACATCAAACTAGATCTTGGACTCTTAAAGACACATGAAGTGAGACGTCAAAAATTTAATGTACATGTTCAAAACAAATTCAGTGCTCTGGAAGACGTTGGTGACAGTGAGGAACAATGGACAAAGTTGAGAAATTCGATAAATGAAGCTTGTGAAGAAATTCCTGTAGTAGATAGATAAAAGAAATTTTAGGCTTGATGGAGGAAGGCAAAGAGAAACGAGGAAATATACAGGAAGATAAACAAAAAAAATCAGGAATAGGTGCAATGAAGCTAAGGAAGCTTGGCTGAAAACAAAATGCAAAGAAATAGAAGGCCAACACAAAACGGATCCTCAGGGTATGTACAGACAAACTGAAGAAATTGTCCACGGGAAAAATACATGCACATCAACTGGTTGCTTAAAATCGAAAGATGGTACGATTCTCATGGAAAAGGAAAAAATATTAGACAGATGGGGAGAGTACATTCAAGACCTTTTTGAAGATGACAGAAACGTAGAACACATTATAAGAAAGAACATTGAAGGACCACCCATAATGAAAGATGAAGTTGCAGCAGCATTGAAAAAGATGAAACCAGGAAAAGCCCCAGGACCAGACAACATTACCACAGAGATGATTGAAGCCCTGGAGGAATTCGGTATTGAAAAAAACAACAGTCCTCCTGAATGAAATTTACGACACTGGAAAAATCCCCAAAGATATGTCCAAAATCAATTTTCATTGCACTTCAAAGAAGACAGGGGCTATAGAATGCGAACTCCATCGCACAATCAGTTTGATGAGTCATGTAACCAAGATACTGTTAAAAATAATCATGATGAGGACAAGGAATAGAATCAAAAGAGAAATAGCAGATGAACAGTGTGGATTTGTGGAAGGGAAAGGAACTATTAATGCCATATACATCCTAAGAACTATCATAGAGAGGTCAATCGAGGTGAACAAGGACTTATATTATGATTTGTTGACTATACCAAGTCTTTCGATCCGGTAAGACATGAAGAATTGATCAACCAACAAGAAAGACTCAATATTGATGGAAAAGATCTACGAATAATCAGAAATATGTATTGGGAACAATCAGCTGCAATGACAATAAAAAACGATATAAGCTCTTTCCAAAACATCAAAAGAGGAGTCAGACAGGGTTGTGTTTTGCACCAGATCTGTTTTCACTTTACAGCGAAAACATCATGAGAAACCTAAAGGAAGACCCTGGATTAAAGGTTGGATGAAAAATGATAAACAACATTCGATACGCAGATGACACCGTGCTAATTGCAGAAAGTGAAAGGGGCCTACAAAACCTTGTGAATATACTTGAAATAGAAAGCAAAGGTAAGGGGTTGGAACTAAACAGCAGGAAGACTGAAGTCATGGTGATCAGTAAAAAACATGAAATCCCCTCATGCAAAATAACAGCAAACGGCACAACCTTAAGACAGGATGATAAGTTTAAATAACTGGGAACGATCATTTCACCAGACGGCATGCACATCAGAAATAGCCAGCAGAATCGGCCAAGCCAAAACAACATTCAAGAAGATGGAAAGCATTCTTACCAACAAATGCTTATCAATTAACACCAGGAAGAGAGTTCTTGAATGTTATATAGAACCAATACTGTTGTACGGTTGGAAGGCGTGGACAGTCAACAAGCAAAGCCAGAACAAGATTGAGGCAGCCCAGATGTGGTTTCTAAGAAGGATGTTGAGAGGTTCATGGACAGCAAAGAAAACAAACGAGACAGTCTTGATGGAGGCAGACACAGGTAGATCATTCATAAGGAAGATTAGGAAAAGGCAGGCAACATTCATAGGCCATTTTATGAGGAAAGGGGAATTGGAACACATGGTCACGACGGGAAAGCTGGAGGGAAGGAGAGCACCGGGTAGACCCAGGGAGAAGATACTAGACGGACTTGCAGAGTGGTTGAAGACAAGGAAGGTGGAAGAGATGCTTGAGGCAACAAGAGATAGAGACAGATGGAAGTCAATGATCGCCAACGCCATGCGGCAAGGCACCTGATGATGATGATGATGATGTTCTTTCACAGTAGTTCTGTCCTTCACGTACATATATAGCTGTTTGTATTCAGCCACCGTCATTTTTAGAGACATGTATTGGTGAATAATAAAACCCCGATATTTTAGGTATATTGGTAATGGTGGTATTCAGCGATTGTAGAAGCAAGACTTGAATGTTTCTAGAAGACAGATAGTTATTCAATAGGAAATATTTTTAACAATGGAACGTGTGTTCCACTGAAAAATGTTGATATCACTTGCTACATGATGATTAGTTGAATAAACTTGGAATAGTATCCTTCATTTAGATAACTAGATAATCAAATAACGTTCAAGTAAAATTTACACATATCATAAGTAAACAAACAAGTATAGAAGTAAGTAAAATAATATAGTTGAGTACTGAACAGAGAGGAACGGAATCTGGGCTGAATGTAAAATGACCAGGGAGGGAAAAATACTGAGGGTGAAAGCTGGGTCTTGTTTGATGGCGTTGATGGGTTGATTTCCACCTCGGTTTTTCCCCAAAAAGCTGATGGATGTGCCTCCCTATGTTTCTGGCCAGAACGCTCGCCCCTCTGATGGTTGGATGTACGTCGTCCTGGCTGACTTGAGTGTAGCTGCTTGTTTGCAGATTACCGTGGCTGATGTAGTCGATGTAGGTGTGTGTGTATATGTGTGTGCGCGCGCGTGTCTGTATGTGTGTGTGTGTGTGTGTGTGTGTGTGTGTGTGTGTGTGTGTGTGTGTGTGTGTGTGTGTGTGTGTGTGTGTGTGTGTGTGTGTGTGTGAGACGTTTCGGTTTTCAGTCACTAGACTATTTTGCAATCGGATATCCCGCTTATTATCACAATAATTTGTGTGGTAATGATGCAGACAAAGACAATTACGGTCCACTGTTTGTCACGGGAGACAAACCATGACAGGTCTTAACAGAGTACGCCTACTTACTGCGATCTGGCACATGCCATAGTGTTTACATTAAGGCGCCTTATCTTGATTTAAGAAACAAATCAAGGCGGCACTCTCATCATTCACCAAAGTAATCACCAAATAACGACCAAATCTCCAGGGCACAAAGCACACGCAAACTGGGGAGATGAAGACAGGAGCGGAGTAGGGCGTATGACTCCCTGACCCAAGCCCCTCCCCCCGTCTCTCTCTATACTTCTCTCTTTCTCAATCCTTGTCTCTGTCACACACACACACACACACACACACACACACACACACACACACACACACACACACACACACACACACATACACACACACACACACACGCACGCACGCACGCACGCATGCACGCACGCACGTACGCACACGCAAACACATACACATACACACTTTTCGAAATTATTGTTTTTCTCTTCTCATTCCACTCCTCTCTGTTACTCACCTTTTCTCTTTCACTTACTCTATTTTGCTGTCTCTCACATGTCTTCTTTTGCCATACTTCAAATAGGTAAAAAGGTTAATTGGGCTTCAAGAGGGAAATAAACTTACCTCTCCGATATGTTTGTGCCAGGCCAATGGGGCAAATGCTCTGCTCTTCAGAATTTTCAACTGCCGTGGGATCTTTTTTTTGCGTGCGCAAGCCAGAAGATACACGAATACGACTTGTTTTTTCATCCCCTCAGAAGGACATGTATTTCTATTGTCCTTATCTATAAATGACATTGGTTTGGAAATAATACACGATGGGCATGGAGTAACATTTTCACACTGTTTTATAGAACTGTTCATTCTGCTTTTTGCTGATGACATCCAAGTACTTTTGTCAACAACAGCTGTTGGCTTACGGGCACAATTAAGCAGTCTATATCAAGCAGTAGCTAAATCACAACTTTGAGTTGTTAAAGATTAAAGTAATATTCTTTTCAAGAAAGGGGATTATCTATCAACATAAGAAAAAAATGGTATTCTGGAAGTACTGTGATTTATAAATATCTCCATGTTTATTTCACTACAAAAGTCGCCTTTCAGTTTTCATGTGATGGTGTAGTTAAGAGAGCAAAGTAAATTCAAAATTAATCCTCTACGGGTGTCTTTTACAGTGTTTGACACACAAGTTCAACCAACTGCAAAATATGGTGCAGCGATTTGGGAAAGGCGTTTCCATTGAAAAGGTTTATAATTTATCTTGGTGTGGGATGGCGCACGCCAAATAATTTTATACATGGTGAGTTAGGAATATGGCTTATGTATAAAAATTCGTTCGTGAGTTGCACTGAATATTGGTTTAATTAACCAGAATGGGCGAGAGTAAGTTTACCAGTTACAGCGTAAAAAGTTATACGAATGAAATTGTAGGGGGAAATTTTCATGGGCTTCAAATACTTATAGTTGCTTAAATTACGTGTTCACGGATTTGGTCATGTATGGTAAAATCAAGGTGTGGGATATGTACACCAGTTTGTTCATTGTTTTCAGCACAGATTCAATCAAGACAATCATTATAACAATAATGTACATTTTCAGAGCCCTTAACAGTGCCCTAGGCGCTTACAATTCTGCAATATAAATGGAAATAAATGTACACATTTATAGCGTCTTTGCATGTAAAACATTCACTAATTTTACCCATTAAATCTTGCACACACTTTGAATACCATCCACACAGAACTTACAAGAATGCACTCAAATAAGGATGGGATAGGGTCAGTATAATGAAGTTGATTTATAAAGAAGAATTTACGGAAAAAGCGTTTTAGTTGGGTCTTGAAAGAGGAACGTTAAGAAAACTTCTGAGATCACAGGGGGCAGACTATTCTGCAGAAAAAGGCCCAAAATGGACAAAAGATCGAAAAGCGTGAGTCTTGCGTCTATATCTCTGGGATTTTGAACAGCTGAACATCACAAGAAGAGCTGTTCAGATATTTAAGTAGGAGCAATACTAGAGACAATATTGAAACACATATAAGCAACCTTTATCTCATATGCTGTTGAATAGGAAACAATGAAGCGTACATAGCAGGGATGTTGAACTCCCATAGTGAAAAGATTTAAGGACTGAAAAAAATAATAACTTTTCTGTAGGGGTTGAATAACAGACAGGGGAGCACCAATAGAAAGACTGTTTCAATAATCTAGACGAGAAAGTACACGAGAGAGTTTTGGCTGCAGAATCAGTGAGAAGATGACAAATAGAGCTGATGAGTTTGAGTTCTAAATAAGAAACATGACATGCTTTGGTTATATATTGTCGCATGGAAAGGTTAGAATTGAAGAGGAACACTAGATTTCATACAGAATCAGAGAAGGTAATGTCACACGCACTGAGCGAGACTGAACTTGGAAGAGGTACAACTTTTATTGTGAGTGAAAATAACAGAGCCTTATTCTTATCATCGTTTCTAGCCAACCAGTACATTTTGATTAAAGTGAAAATATTAAGTAGGAAGGCTCTTGTAAAATTCAGATATAGCATTTCAGATATTGCAGTACATAAATTCACAACGATACAAATACCCTGATGAGCAAAATGGAATTTGTCGCTTACGCCAAACTTCTACTGAAGACAAAGTACGATTGTTTCATCTTGTCCTGGTTTAAATTTTTTACTAAAAAAAGTTTCAGTTCCATCCAGATATTGCGAAAGTCCAAGTCTGTTTCAAATATCGTTGTTTTCTCGTCTAATTCTAAAGACAGTATCAAGAAACTTGCGATATAGATTTATACAAATGTCAAAGGAAACTTGACGAGATTATATCACAAACTTAATTCTGATTGTATTTGAGTTTGTGTCAGGTTGTTAACGTACATTTATATACAGTACATGACTGTTTACATGCTGGAATCATGACCGTGTATATGTATGTTTAAATGTTGTTCAAGCTCCTTCGAAAGGTGTTACTGCCAAGATTGAATAAAATATCCAATCCAATGCAATCCAATGCAATCCAATCTCTCTCTCTCTCTCTCTCTCTCTCTCTCTTCTCTCCCTAAATAATATTCATCTATATGTATATTATATTATATACACATATGAATATATATATGTATGTATGTGTGTATCGTTTGCTTGTTTTGTCAATAAAACCAGTTTGTTTGTTTTTTTACCTTATTCGATCACTGTTGTATCAGTATGTGACCTGACATGAACTGTCAAGAAATAAGTGTACTTGAAATGATTGCCACATTTAACACATCTTCTGCAATAAAAAAAAAGTGACTTGTTTTTGGCAACGCTTTTCATTTGGCTAAGTCGTTATTTTTTTCTATTTCATATCTGTTTTATTCAGTTTGTGCTTCAAGTACGATACAGACATTGTCTGTCTCTAACATCAATCAGCCACAGTCTGTCTCCAGCATCAATCAGCCACAGTCTGTCTCCAGCATCAGTCAGCCACAGTCTGTCTCCAGCATCAATCAGCCACAGTCTGTCTCCAGCATCAATCAGCCACAGTCTGTCTTCAGCATCAATCAGCCACAGTCTGTCTCCAGCATCAGTCAGCCACAGTCTGTCTCCAGCATCAGTCAGCCACAGTCTGTCTCCAGCATCAATCAGCCACAGTCTGTCTCCAGCATCAATCAGTCACAGTCTGTCTCCAGCATCAGTCAGCCACAGTCTGTCTCCAGCATCAATCAGCCACAATCTGTCTCCAGCATCAATCAGCCAGTCTGTCTCCAGCATCAGTCAGCCACAGTCATCTCCAGCATCAATCAGCCACAGTCTGTCTCCAGCATCAGTCAGCCACAGTCATCTCCAGCATCAATCAGCCAGTCTGTCTCCAGCATCAGTCAGCCACAGTCATCTCCAGCATCAATCAGCCACAGTCTGTCTCCAGCATCAATCAGCCAGTCTGTCTCCAGCATCAGTCAGCCACAGTCATCTCCAGCATCAGTCAGCCACAGTATGTCTCCAGCATCAATCAGCCACAGTCTGTCTCCAGCATCAGTCAGCCACAGTATGTCTCCAGCATCAGTCAGCCACAGTCATCTCCAGCATCAGTCAGCCACAGTCATCTCCAGCATCAATCAGCCACAGTCTGTCTCCAGCATCAATCAGCCACAGTCTGTCTGCAACAGCTATCAGCCACAGTCTGTCTCCAGCATCAGTCAGCCACAGTATGTCTCCAGCATCAATCAGCCACAGTCTGTCTCCAGCATCAATCAGCCACAGTCTGTCTGCAACAGCTATCAGCCACAGTCTGTCTCCAGCATCAGTCAGCCACAGTATGTCTCCAGCATCAATCAGCCACAGTCTGTCTCCAGCATCAGTCAGCCACAGTCTGTCTCCAGCATCAGTCAGCCACAGTTCTGTCTCCAGCATCAATCAGCCACAGTCTGTTTTCAACAGCTATCAGCCACAGTCTGTCTCCAACAGCCATCAGTCACAGTCTATCTCCAACAGCCATCAGTCACAGTCTATCTCCAACAGCCATCAGCCACAGTCTATCTCCAACAGCCATCAGTCACAGTCTATCTCCAACAGCCATCAGTCACAGTCTATCTCCAACAGCCATCAGTCACAGTCTATCTCCAACAGCCATCAGTCACAGTCTATCTCCAACAGCCATCAGTCACAGTCTATCTCCAACAGCCATCAGTCACAGTCTATCTCCAACAGCCATCAGCCACAGTCTGTCTCCAACAGCCATCAGTCACAGTCTGTCTACAACAGCCATCAGTCATAATCTGTCTCCAACAGCCATCAGTCACCGTCTATCTCCAACAGCCATCAGCCACAGTCTATCTCCAATATCAGTCAGCCACAGTCTGTCTCCAACAGCCATCAGCCACAGTCTGTCTCCAACATCAGTCAGCCACAGTCTGTCTCCAACACATCAGTCACCGTCTATCTCCAACCCGTCAGCCAGTCTGTTCCAACATCATCACGTCTGTCTCCAACATCAGTCAGCCACGTCTGTCTCCACATCAGTCAGCCACAGTCTGTCTCCAACATCAGTCAGCCACAGTCTGTCTCCAACATCAGTCAGCCACAGTCTGTCTCCAACAGTCAGCCAGTCTGTCTCAACATCAGTCAGCACAGTCTGTCTCCAACATCAGTCAGCCACAGTCTGTCTCCAACATCAGTCAGCCACAGTCTGTCTCCAACATCAGTCAGCCACAGTCTGTCTCCAGCATCAGTCAGCCACAGTCTGTCTCCAGCATCAGTCAGTCACAGTCTGTCTCCAGCATCAGTCAGCCACAGTCTGTCTCCAACATCAGTCAGCCACAGTCTGTCTCCAGCAGCCATCAATCACCGTCTGTCATCAGCATCAGTCAGTAACCGTTTGTCTTTCACGCCAAAACTTCATCTCTTGGGGTATATGGAGGTTTCTTTTTCAAATTTCAGATTTTCTCAGTCTAACTTTTGTATCAGATTGGTGCCGACACGACAGTGCTTTCCACAAAAGAAGAAGAGACACATGGGATCCTGTGGCAGTTGGACAAATTTGTCGCCTCATCTAGAATGAATTCAAACCGAAAAAGTCACAGAGCCTCTCACTGAGGAAAGGCAAAATAGACGAAACAGTAACGTTTACTGTCGCCAATCATCCATTCCAACAACGACAGAAGAACCAGTGAAAAGCCTCAGAAGGTGGTATGACGACTCTCTGAAAGATGCACGAAAGGGTAAGGAAACCAAATAAACGACAGAAGAAAGTTTGCAGATAACAGACCGCTGTGGCCTTCTTCGAAAATACAAAGTATGGTGCCCGCAGTACATGCTGATTCCAAACCTCCTCTGGCCTCTGTTGATATACGAGTATCTGCGTTAGCACGTTGGAATCAATGGAGGCCAAAATCTACAAATACAAAAGGAAATGACTTGGTGTCCCACCCAGTGTGTCCCAAATATGATATCTCTGTTCGTTTCATCTCAACCTTCTCCTTGTTGAGTTTGATTCCAGTCTCTCGGCATCGTTGTAGCAAGCGGTTCAGGTTGGTATCATGAACGTGTGCTCCTGCTTCGTCGGTTGGTCCTCTGCCAAAAACAAAGATGTCATCATGAACCGCCACCACGCCTGGCAGTCCTGCCAGAGCGATGTCAATCCTCCTCTGGAATTCTTCTGGGGCTGGTGAAATTCCAAAGGGCATTCATTTCCATCGGTATTTGCCAAAAGGCGTCTCAAATGTTGTCAGGTAGCTGCTGTCTTCGTCCAGTTCAACGTGCCAAAACCCGTTTTTCGCGTCCAGGTGTGTGAAGTATTTTGCATCTTTGAGGAGAGGCAGTACGTCATCAATGGTTGACATGGGGTACTCGTTTCTCCTGAGGGCTTTGTTCAGTGGCTTAGGGTCGATGCACAGTCTGACTTTCCCATTGCTCTTTGTTGTTACGACCAAACTGCTTATCCACTCCGTTGGCGTGTCTACTTTAGTGACCACGTCCAGTTTTTTCAACCTCTTCAGCTCGTCCTTCACTTTCTCTTGCACTGCTATCGGCCACTTTCTGCAAGGCATCTTCACTGGAGCAATACTGGGGTCTGTTTCTAGGTGTAATTTCCCTTCTAGTTTTCCTTCTCCTTCAAAGACATCGTTGTACTTTGTGAGCATATCTTTTGCATTTTCCGCCTCTTTCTGATTCGCCGCTATCGTTGCAATGTTCTCTTCATTGATCGTCAACAATTGCATGTGCTGTACAGCTTTCAGTCCCAGTACTGGCTTACAGTCCGTTTTGGTGATCGCGAAGTTGACTTTGTATTTCCTTCTGTTCTTGGGGTTTTTCACTCGCAGCACTATCTCCCCCACAGGCTTCATTTCTGTTCCGTTGAACATCACCAGCTTCTTCTTCGTCTCTTGCAGGTCAGACTTTCTTTCATCTCCTGTGACTTCTCTGTACAGGCTCTTAGACATCACGTTTGTTGTTGCACCTGTGTCAAGAAGAAATGTTACCGGCATCTCATTTATCATCATTTTTGCTCGTATGTTTCTCTCCATTTTTCTGGTTTTGTCTTCGATCCCGAGGATTTCATTATCGCTTTCAGTGTCAGTCTCTTCTTCTTCGAAGTGCCGAACTCTTGTTTTCTTTTGATTTTTCTTGGGTGTTCTGCAGCATGAAGCAAAGTGATTATTTCCTCCACAAGCTTGGCATTTTCTTCCAAATGCTGGACATTTCTCTTTTGCTCTTGGGTGCTTTCCACCACAATATCCGCATTTCTCTCTGTACTCTGGTTTGTTTCCTTTGCTATACTGCTTTGCTGTCTTCTTTTCTTTGAAAGCTTGGACTTCCTGCGTGTCCTGCGTTTTTCTCATCATTTGGACAGGTTTGATGTTGACTTGATTCATGCGCTCTGCACATATCAATACATGCAGTCAATGTCAGCTGTCGCACTTCCAGTAATTTTGATCGCAGAGTCTCGTCATGTACACCCAGTACGATTTGATCTCTCAACAGTCTGTCTTCCAGTGGACTGACTCGTGAGATCAGTCCAGCCCAAGCTGAGTTACAGATCTTGATCAGTCTCCGCAGTTCTGCTACAAACTGTTCGATAGATTCTCCTGCTGCTTGATGTCTGCAGTTGAATCTGAATGCTTCGTAAGTTTCATTGGTTGAACCCACACAGTATTCTTCGAATTTCTGGAGAACAGTGTCAATGTCATTTCTTTCAGCTTCATTAACAAATGCCAGTCCTTCATAGATGTCCATAGCATCCAGCCCGATGCAAGAAAGAAAAACTGCTGTTCTGTATGTTGAGTCTTCTTCTGTCTGTGTTGTCACAATTTCATAGCTGTCCCAAAGCCTCTTGAATTTCCTCCAGCTGCTCTGCAGGTTTCCTCCATTCACATCAAGTTTAGGAGGCAAGGGAATCTTGGCATGTCGTCGACTGGCTTTTCTCTCTTCTTGTTCATCTTCCATGGTTCAACTTTAGTCTTCAATATTCTGGATTTTTGTTAGAGTTCGTAATCACGATTCTGACACCATCTTTCGTTCTTTCTACAGCCAACTCGGAAGACAGGGCAATGCTTCTTCGTCTTTACTCGTCACTGTCTGATTCTCAACTGACTATATATACATTTCACAATGAACAGCAATCAGTTATCATTTAAACGAATATCATGCCGTGCTGTTATCTGCACGCTGTTTACTGTCAACACACGTCACACCCAGTCTCACTGACGTTGCGCTCTATTGTTGCCAGCCACAGTCTGTCTCCAGCATCAATCAGCCACAGTCTGTCTCCAGCATCAATCAGTCACAGTCTGTCTCCATCATCAGTCAGCCACAGTCTGTCTCCATCATCAATCAGCCACAGTCTGTGTTCAGCATCAATCAACCACAGTATGTCTCCAGCATCAATCAGTCACAGTCTGTCTTCAGTATCAATCAGCCACAGTCTGTCTCCATCATCAATCAGCCACAGTCTGTCTCCAGCATCAATCAGTCACAGTCTGTTTCCAACATCAATCAGTCACAGTCTGTGTTCAGCATCAATCAGCCACAGTCTGTCTCCAGCATCAATCAGCCACAGTCTATCTCCAGCTACCCCTAAAATCCATTGTTGAGGAGTACAAGGCAGGAAAGGTCAAGCTTTTTAGTATGCTTGAAGACTCGTGAGATCAGTCCAGCCCAAGCTGAGGACTGGTAGAAAATGGTAAATCTAGGAGGCACGGCGCTGGTCGCAGCGAGAGAAAACCTCATGATCAGGGAAATAATAGTGCACACGCAGATCAACAGGCAGGGACTGTTTAAAAGTGGAATGGTGATCAAAGGCCAACGAAAGGCAAAAAGTGATATGGCAATGCAAGAGACGAAGAAAGAAGAGGATGCCACAAGACTTCAGAAGGCAGTTCAGCAGGGCCAACACGGGCAGTGAACGACTTCGGGAAAATGCAGTCTAAAGAAGTCTACGCTGGAATGACTTGTGGTATATGGTCCCTCTCAGAATCAGTTTCATCCTCAGATCTGCGTATGACTTCCTGCCATCGAATGCTAACCTGGTGAAATCAGATAACCCTGCTTGCCCGCTCTTCCAGAGCAAACAGCAGTGGAACATGTCCTGAACTCAAGCAAGGTAGCGCTAATCCAAGGAAGGCACACATGGAGGCACAAGCAAGTGCTTCAAGAGATCACACAAACGATCAGCTTTGCAATCAGCACTACCAGAGGAAAGCACTTGCCACGAAAAGCTTCAACAACCTTCTACATGGCAGAAGGTAGGAATATGTGGCCTGAAAAAGATGTGACACCCAGAGCATGGAAGCGGGGTCTGCTGGGTAAAGCGGACGACTGGGAGTGCACAGCAGACCTCCCACAATGAAAAAAAAAACCCACCCAGAAATCATCAACAAGACTGGCATGAGACCAGACAGAGTTTTCCATTCCATTCTTCCAAACAAGTGATTCTGATCGCGTTTATTGTACCATACGAAATAGAATGGAGGAATCCCATATCTGGAAGACTGAAAAGTATGCCAGTCTAGCCAGCAATTTAGGACATCTGGCTTTCAAGTCAAAGTCCTCGCCATGGAGTTTGGAGGAAGGGGATTGATAGGCACATCAGCCTATAATCTCATGAAGCAGCTATCGATTTCAGGGAGAGACTTGACAAGAGCTCTAAGAACCAGAAGAACAAGAAAACCAATATAATAGAGCTCTAAGACAATGGCAGAAGCAGCGGAAAACAGCTCCATCTGGATCTGGACCAAAAGGAACAAAAATGAACTTTATAAGGCTAAAATTTCCGTGTTGCTGGTGAACGATAGCCAAGTGGTTAAGACGACCATCACAATGGTGACTTTGCCTTGAGAAACCTGACCATCTAGGATGCGTGGGTACGATACCAGGTCGAACACAAATTTCTAAAAGGAAAATAAATAAACAAATAAATAAAAATAATAAGGCGACAGCAGAGAGGACATCCACGAGTCATGACCTGGATGTGGTCAGGTTCCACAGACATTATATAGAGATGGCACACGCTGTGTTCGGCTGACTCCATCGCGCCGTCATCTTAAGAGGACTAGCCTACTTGTTATCAGCAGCTTGGCTTGGTACATCTTAGTACTGACCAGCCTGTTTGATTGGCTACCGTGTTTTACTTATTGCCGTACAACAACTTGACGGGGAGTGCAAGGTTAATAGGTGAGTACGTTAATTGTCTGATTGTCTGACGGTCGTTTTGAGATATACTGTAATATTTGTTTGCTTATGAATTAAACACTTCCATGTAGAGTCAGTAGAAGCTGATGTAAGAAAGTGAAGGGGTAGTATAAGGATAACTGCTATTTCATGTCCACGGTGAACAGGGAACATACAGACCCAATGACATACAGATACACACACATGCTTCTGATTTGATTGTCCATCATATGCTGAAATACATTGTGGATATTGTATTTTGTCATCCCTGGTCTTTGTGGGAAGACTGGGAAAGTTGTGACAACAACAAACAGCGGGAAGTCAGGACATCAGTGAGAATTACAGGACACCAGTGGAACGGCTGGGATATCAAGATGAATGCTGAAACATCAATAGGACGGCTGGGAAAACATCAGATCGAAGGCTGGAACATTATTGGGAAGGCTGAAACAACAGGGAAGGTGGGACATCAATGAGAAGGCTTGGATCAGTGGGACAACATCAGTAGGAAGCATAAGACATCAACGGGAAGGACGGAATACCAATGGGAAGGCTGGGACAACTTCAGGGTGGAGGCTGGGACAATACCATATCAGCTGGACGGCTGGGACAGCATTAGTGGAAAGGCTCGGTAATCAGTAGGAAGGCTGGGACATCAATGGGAAGGTGAGACATCAGTAGGAAGGCTGGGACATAGCGGGAAGGCTGGAACATCAGTAGGAAGGCTGGGACATCAGTGGAAGGCTGAGATATCAATAGGAAGGCTGGGACATCAGTGGGAAGGCTGGGACATCAATGGAAAGGCGGAGACGTCAGTAGGAAGGCTGGGACATCAGTAGGAAAGCTGGGACATCAGTAGAAAGGCTGGGACATCAATGGGAAGGTTGAGACATCAGTAGGAAGGCTGGGACATCAGTGGGAAGACTGGGACATCAGTAGGAAGGCTGGGACATCAGTAGGAAGGTTGGGACATCAGTGGGAAGGCTGGGACATCAGTAGGAAGGCTGGGACATCAGTAGGAAGGCTGGGACATCAATGGGAAGGCTGAGACATCAGTAGGAAGGCTGGAACATCAATGGGAAGGCTGAGACATCAATGGGAAGGCTGAGACATCAGTAGGAAGGCTGGGACATCTGTGAAAAGGCTGGGTCATCAGTAGGAAGGCTGAGACATCAGTAGGAAGGCTGGGACATCTGTGAAAAGGCTGGGTCATCAGTAGGAAGGCTGGGACATTAGTGGGAAGGCTGGGACATCAGTAGGAAGGCTGGGACATCAGTGGGAAGGCTAGGACATCAGTAGGAAGGCTGAGACATCAGTAGGAAGGCTGGGACATCAATAGGAAGGCTGGGACATCAGTAGGAAGGCTGGGACATCAGTGGGAAGGCTGGACCATCAGTAGGAAGGCTGGGTGGAGTGTGGCCTACTCTTAAGATAAATGTTGCCTGTGACTGTTGACAAGTGTTTGCATTCTCTGATTGACAAGGCCAGGCTGCTGTCGTGTTGTGTCATATCATAATAAACTACTGTAACACCATCTGTTGTGTAATGTCATGTCATACAACTGATCATTATGACAGGTCTTACAGCATTATTGCATAACACATCCTCATACTGTGTCGTATCATATAATGAATCACATAAGACATCAGTCATGTGGTGTCATGTCATGTCGTAATGATCACTATGACATCATGAGACAATACATCAAAGTCCCGTGTGCAGCATGTATCAGAGATATACAACTCGTACTCTACATACATTTAGTGCAAATAAAAGATTGCACGAGGGAAAAAAACTGCACCCGCAAATTCCGTAGAAAAATCAACTATCATTGGTCAACAGAAACACATGCCTACAATACCAGTCGCCATGGTGCAGTGGTAGCACAATGATTCACCGACTGGAAGGTTGTGGGTTCGAATCTCATCATTTCTGTCAAAGTCATTGTGGAATTTTTCGGCCAAATCTCCAAACCAAGACAGCAGGTGTGTGTATCTCTCGCACCCGCTTGACGCAATAATGAATTTAGAGTACAGCCCTGTGACGCAGTTTCAATCATAGATGGAACTACAAAGCATCATGATCTCCATCGTGATCATCATTATAGCATTTGGAAAGGCCATTCCCCACTTGGTAGTACATGTAGAGCAACCATTCCCAGTCCAGCGGACGGCAGGTGGTGGACTGCGGATGACCCTGACAAAGGAGGCTCGTATGTACGGGTTAGCCAGACAATAACCAGGCTTGCTCGGACGTATAAATTGGAGATCCATCGTTTAGACAGCGTAAGTCTAATTCAGAGAAAGCGTTTTCCAGCAGGAGACCACAGGCTGAAGTATCGACACAACCCCAAAACGGGGAATGGCCATTCAAATCGCCCAACAACAGAAAAGGTCTTTGAAGTTACTCAATTAGATCAACCGGTTCTTCTTTTTTAACAGGAACAGATGGAAGAAGGTAACAGAGAGCAAATGGTTATGGTTTTGTGTAGAGATACGCTAGCTGCTACAGTTTGCATAGAAGTCTTCAGATTAACAGGGCTAAACAAAACGGACCTGTTACTCCTCCATCTTTAGGTTGTGCTGGTTAAGAAAAAAGTTGATGAAATCCATTACAGAAAAACTTTTCCTTCACGCACTAACGTTTCTTGTAGAGCCAGCACAATAGACTGCAGGTCATGGCAAAGTGGCAGGAGTTCCTCTAAATTTGAATTGACACCTATTATATTCCAATGGACAATAGTCTTCATTAGCCATGGAATCGCCAGCAGACAAATTTAGTCCATATCCGTTTCATTATCCTAAACCTGCAATGGAACGGGGTTTTTTTCTGCTATTTTTCAGGCGATCAGACCTGATGGCTGACCTGTCTGCAGGCAGCGAGGGCTTATGCCCTTTAAGCGCTGGTGGAATTTTTTTCATCTCCACCAGCATGACTTTCTGCTCTCCCCCACTCGCTGTGGAGCCGCTCCCGAACGGCCGGGCCGGGAAGGTGGGTATTCCAGGGACGCTGGGTTTATATAATAATAATAATAATAATTACAATATTTATATAGCGCAAAATCTTGATAAAATCAAATCTAAGCGCTGAAACACACACACACGCACGCACGCACACACACGCACGCACACACACACACACACACACACACACACACACACGGCTATAAATGGGGACAAAGAATAAAAACAATGGAAAATTATAGAGAGCATATTATATGCAATTATATATTGCAATGTGATTCCCCTCCGAGTGGAGACAGGCTGCAGAGGGGATTGAGTGAGGTCAGGATTTTATGCAGAGGAGAAAAGGTGAGTTTTGAGAGCGGACTTGAAGGAGACAAAAGTAGGTTGCTGACGGACTGAGAGAGGAAGTTTGTTCCAGGAGAGCGGACCAGAAACAGAAAAGGCTCGTGGACCATAGGTATTGAGCTTAGTGCGTGGAAAGCGAAAAGTCAGAGGATCGGAGGCAGAGCGGAGGGTGCGTGAGGGAAGATAGATCTCAAGTAGGCTTGACAGGTAATCGGGGGCTGCGTTATTGAGGCTTTTGTAGCACATGGTGTCTAGTTTGTACTGTATGCGCTTTGATACAGGGAGCCAGTGAAGTTGTGCCAGGAGAGGAGATATGTGGTCAGCTTTTTTTCTTTTTGAGTACAAGGCGTGCAGCATTGTTTTGAATGCGCTGTAGGATGTGAGTGGTGGAGGCAGGAAGACCGGACAGGAGTGAATTGCAATAGTCAATGCGAGACATTATGAAGGAGAGAACGAGTTTTGCAGTTGTTTCCACAGAGAGATACTTCCTGATCAGGCTTATACGATGGAGGTGATAGTAGCAAGATCTGGCAGTTTGAGAAACAAAGTTGTTCATGGAGAGGGTAGAGTCAATGCAGACACCAAGGTTTTTAGCTGAATCAGAAATTGGGACTGATGTGTTACATAATGGGAGAGAAAGAGGAGGCAGCTGAGAAAGTTTCTGACGGGTGCCAATGAGGATAGCTTCTGTCTTGTCATCATTTAGCTGAAGTTTGTTGTATGTCATCCAATTTTTGATGTCCGAGTAACACTCAGTGGTGCGAGTCAGGAGGCGCTGTATACTGTCAGGTGAGTCACTGTCTTGAAGTTGGATGTCATCAGCATAGAAGTGGTGTTTCCCAGGCTGTCACCCTTTAGTCAGTTCCAAGTAAAGTCCTTGCGAAGGTCATCATCCACCGATTCTCAGATGCTGTAGACAAACAAACGAAGAAAGAACAGACAGCTCTCAGAAAGGAAGAGGCAGCTCCCCAGAAAAGAAGAGGCAGTTCTCCAGAAAGGAAGGAGCAGCTCTCAGAACGGAAGAAGCAGCTCTCAGAAAGAAAAAAGCAGTTCTCCAGAGAGGACGAGGCAGCTCCCCAGAAAGGAAGAGGCAGTTCTCCAGAAAGGAAGAGGCAGCTCCCCAGAAAGGAAGAGGCAGCTCCCCAGAAAGAAAGAGGCAGTTCTCAGAAAGAAAGAGGCAGCTCTCAAAAAGAAAGAGGTAGTTCTCAGAAAGAAAGAGGCAGTTCTCAGAAAGAAAGAGGCAGTTCTCAGAAAGAAAGAGGCAGCTCTCAGAAAGAAAGAGGCAGCTCTCAGAAAGAAAGAGGCAGTTCTCAGAAAGACAGAGGCAGTTCTCAGAAAGAAAGAGGCAGTTCTCAGAAAGAAAGAGGCAGGTCTCTGGAAAGGAAGAGGATGTGCTGACCAAGTGTTCATCCTGCAAAATATCATCACATGAACCTCTCTAGGGGAAAATGTATTCGCCTAATTTGATAAATGGGTAGATAAGGTTTGTGGACTAGAGAAATCTCGTCCATGATTACATTTGTTACTCAACATTTTCCACACAAATGGGATTTAACACTCTGTGGTTATTATAGTCAACCTTCTAAAGTCGGCATAGATGGGTGATTACCTATAATAGCCATCCTGTCTCAGTGAATACCAATGTCCAAACAAAGTTCCGGAAAGTTGAATAACAACCATGGCTGCTATGCCAAGATCGTCAAGTTACCCAACTTTCAATGTCCGGTTTTATTTATAAGGATAGCTGAAGGGCAGGTGGACATGTTTGTGGCAAAGGCAAAGTCCATGAATGGAATCTTATTTGTATTTATAAAGGCCAGTCAGTCCTGAGAATCATTCATTGAGTCAATGAGAGAGAACGAGAGACGGACAGGGAAATCTAAGCTTCTAGCATCCAACCTATCTTAGAGGTATGTGACCCACGTTTCATTTTGTATTTTTTTTAGGGTAGGGATAGAAGTAAGAAGCATGTTTATTTTCCATGAATCAAAGAGAGAAAGAATGAAGACAGACATATGAAAGTGTTCAGCTTTCTGGTAACATGTAAGCAAATGAAGATTCGTAGTGCATCTTACGGTTTTTAGCGCCAATAGGACACAGGGCAGTAAGAATGGCATATTACGCTTTTGCATAATTGATAGCTTGTCATATTGGCAGATGTGATGCGTCTAGTGTGTCGGCTTCGGCTGGCTAGCACTGCTGTGCGAAAAGAAGAGCAAGGCGTAAGTCTCTTCCTGTCAGTACATAGCCTCTCCATCAGCAAGCCCTACGCTGTGCCTCCTCGTGGTGACAGGCAGTAACTGAGCACCTCACGGACTCAGGCTGAATCTCGTAGGACTCGGAGGAGGTCTGGCCCCCAGACGGGAGACATGCAGGTCCACCGGCGTGTGGACACGCCCTGGTGCCCCACGAACCAGATCCCCAAGCTATGGATAAATAGCTCCACTGCCTTGTGGACATCTCGGGAGAGAGTAAGGCTAAGGGAGTTAACCCTAAAAAAAAAAAACGATGGAAGGCAAGGGGAAACCACATCGTAGTTTTTCCCCAGGAAAACCATGGACAGGAGAAAGAGAAAGAAGAAAGTTAACAACGTCAATAGGTGCTCCTGTGGAGCACCTTCGTCTGGTAGGGACTGTCATGCGGCGCAGGTGACACCTGACCGTCAGCCAACTACTGCGACCAAAATTAAATTAAATACCAAAATAGCAACATGGAACATCAGAACAATGTTGCAGAAAGGAAAATTAGACAACATCAAAATGGAGATGGAAAGGCTTAACATCAGTATTTTAGGACTGGGGGAAGTGAGATGGAAGGGGGCAGGTATGATAACATCAGGGGAATATACAATGATATACTCTGGTGGTAATTCACATGAAAGAGGAGTAGGCATCATAATGGACAAAGACAAATCAAAAGCAGTTAAGGGATGCTGGTCAGTGTCCGACAGAGTTTTACTGGTCAAATTCGGAGGCACACCTTTTGATATCAACATCATACAGGTGTATGCACCAACATCCGCAAGTACTCAGAAAGACATCGACAACTTCTACGAAGTTTTAGAGATGGCCAAGGTCCAATGTAAATCACAAGAGGTTATCATAATAATGGGAGATTTTAATGCTAAAGTGGGACAGGATAGGGTGGAGGATATACTTGGACCTCATGGCCTTGGTACACAAAATGAAAGAGGGGGGAAGCTTGTAGAATGGGCACAGATGAATGAGTTTATAGTAGGAAACACCTGGTTTGAGCAGCCTAACAGAAGAAAATGGACTTGGATGAGTCCAGGAGATAATACCAAAAATCAAATTGACTACATCCTGATCAACAAAAGATTTAGAAATTCTTTACTGTCAGCAAAAACACTACCAGGCGCAGACTGCAACAGTGACCACAATCCTGTAGTGAGAAGGTTTAGGCTGAAATTGAGGAAAAGGAAACAGACCAAAAGCAACATCAAACTAAACCTTAGACTCTTAAAGTCAGATGAAATGATACGTCAAAAATTTAATGTACATGTTCAAAACAAATTCAGTGCTCTGGAAGACGTTGGTGACAGTAAGGAACAATGGACAAAGTTGAGAAGTTCTATAAATGAAGCTTGTGAAGAAATCCTAAGGCAAATAGAAATGCAAAAAAGAGCTGGATGACTAATGGAATTTTGGGCCTGATGGAGGAAAGGAGGAAGGCAAAGAGAAACGAGGAGATATACAGGAAGATAAACAAAGAAATCAGGAATAGGTGCAATGAAGCTAAGGAAGCTTGGCTGAACACAAAATGCAAAGAGATAGAAGAACAACACATGGAAAAAGAAAATATTAAACAGATGGGGAGAGTACATTAATGACTTTTTTGAGGATGACAGAAACGAAGAACACATTATAAAAAAGAACTTTGAAGGACCACCCATAATGAAAGATGAAATTAGAGCAGCACTGAAAAAGATGAAACCAGGAAAAGCCCCAGGACCAGACAACATTACTACAGAGATGATTGAAGCCCTGGAGGAATTTGGCATAGAAAAAATAAGTCCTCCTAAATGACATTTATGACACTGGAAAAATCCCCAAAGATATGTCAAAATCAATTTTCATTGCACTTCCAAAGAAGACAGGGGCTATAGAATGCGAATTCCATCGCACAATCAGTTTGATCAGTCATGTAACAAAAATCCTGTTAAGAATAATCATGATGAGGACAAGGAATAGAATCAAAAGAGAAATAGCAGAAGAATAGTGTGGATTTGTGGAAGGGAAGTGAACTATTAATGCCATATACATCCTAAGAACTATCATAGAGAGGTCAATTGAGATGAATAAGGATTTGTATTTATGCTTTGTTGACTATACCAAGGCTTTTGATCGGGTACGACATGAAGAATTGATCAACCTACTGGAGAGACTCAATGTCGATGGAAAGGATCTACGAATAATCAGGAATATATACTGGGAACAAACAGCTGCAATGAGAATACAAAACAATATAAGCTCTTTTCAAAACATCAAAAGAGGTGTCAGACAGGGTTGTGTTTTGTCATCAGATCTGTTTTCACTATATAGCGAAAACATCATGAGAAACCTAGAAGAAGACCCTGGATTAAAGGATGGAGGGAAAATGATAAACAACCTTCGATACCGTGCTAATTGCAGAAAATGAAAGGGACCTACAAAACCTTGTGAATATACTAGAAATAGAAAGCAAAGGTAAGGGGTTGGAACTAAACAGCAGGAAGACTGAAGTCATGGTGATCAGTAAAAAACATGAAATCCCCTCATGCAAAATAACAGCAAACGGCAAACCTTGAGACAGGTTGATAAGTTTAAATACCTGGGAACGATCATTTCATCAGACGGCAGATGCACATCAGAAATAGCCAGCAGAATCGGCCGAGCCAAAACAGCATTCAAGAAGATGACAAGCATTTTTACCAACAAATGCTTATCAATTAACATCAGAAAGAGAGTCCTTGAATGTTATATAGAACCAATACTATTGTACGGATGCGAGGCGTGGACAGTCAGCAAGCAAAGCCAGAGCAGAATCGAGGCAGCCGAGATGTGGTTTCTCAGAAGAATGTTGAGAGTTCCATGGACAGCAAAGAAAACAAACGAGACAGTCTTGATGGAGGCAGACACAAGTAGATCACTCATAAGGAAGATTAGGAAAAGACAAGCAACATTTATAGGCCATTTTATGAGGAAGGGGGATTTGGAGCACCTGGTCACAACGGGAAAGCTGGAGGGAAAGAGAGCACCAGGTAGACCCAGGGAGAGAATGCTGGACGGACTTGCAGAGTGGCTGGGGATGAGGAGGGTGGGGGAGATACTGGGGGCAACGAGAGATAGAGATGGTTGGAAGTCCATGGTCGCCAACGCCATGCGGCAGGGCACCTGATGATTGATGATGATGATGCATAATTGAATAAAGGCGTTGTTGTTATCCATCTATGTGTGGACTGCTTTTGAGAATCATGTCGAGTTTGGTTAGTGCATTCTTTTCGTCTCTCTCCTTCCTGGTTGTACGTGAGCTTGAAGACAAAGTGACCCGAATTCTCCCTGTGATAAATATCATTGAACAGTGCACAGAATAGCAGAGACAGCTCTATATCAATTTTGTGGACACTGACAAAATTTACAG
>JAPXFY010000022.1:34544946-34632446 GCA_030674185.1 Monoplex corrugatus | reverse complement strand
TAGGCCATTTTATGAGGAAGGGGGATTTGGAGCACCTGGTCACAACGGGAAAGCTGTAGGGAAAGAGAGCACCAGGTAGATCCAGGGAGAAAATGCTGGGCGGACTTGCAGAGTGGCTGGGGACGAGGAGGGTGGGGGAGATGCTAGGGGCAACGACAGATAGAGACAGATGGAAGTCCATGATCGCCAACGCCAACGCCATGCGGCAGGGCACCTGATGATGATGATCTTCTTGTTTCGGCTTACGTGTGTGTTTCATCAGCGTAGGGAAATTTTAAATTGTAGGAGGGGCGACTTAACTAATAAAGTCTTAATAAACAGATGACCTGAATCTGGTAAACGTGCAACATTCATTATAAAGTAGCCAAGAAATTGAACAGGGGTCATTTTGTCTCCTTTTCTTTTCTTGAGGCGTCCTCTCTCCATCCAATGTCCCGAGCACTGCAAACTCCCACTTGGGTCGTGGCCTCTCAAAGCTGCCACCTCTTCATATACCTTTGAACAAAGTAGCCAAAGAGCCGGTATGGTTAATGTAATATTAGCAATAATCATTTTGAAAACGGCCTTAATTTCCAGAAACGCTATAAAAGAAATCTGAACTTTTTGATGCTCATTTACAGGCATTTGTGATTACACTGAAATCAGACTTACTATCCACACGAAACGTAAAAATATTCACAAGCACTGGAAAAATCTTTCTTGGCATTTCCATATTGCCCCCGTTTTATCACAGACACACACACGCAGGACCGCGCGCGCAGTTGCACAGGAAGAGATGCTCAAGTGAAGTGTTCACCTACCTAGGTAGCACTTTCAGACACGACGGAAGACTAGTCAGTAGCTACATCAAAGCCAGCAGCATTTTCAGAAATCTGTACAACATGTGGAGATCGTCCCGATACAGCAGCAACATCAAAGTGAGATTGTACCAGGACTGTGTCCTACTTTACGGCTTACACTGCAGGAGGATGACAGACAGCCACCTTACCACGCTATCAACCTTCCACTCAAAGAACTTGCTAAGAATCATACGACTCTTCTGGCCCAACAACTACTGGCCTAATTCAATCAAGAGAACATGGACGTCTGTCACCATGAAAAAACAATGAAGATGGAGTGGGTAAACCATCCGAACATATCAGCACAACATCACTCGGACTGCCATTCACTGCACACCCATAGGGAAGACATAAGAGGAAGACAGGAGCACCTGGCGAAGAACCCTGAAATACACTTGGGGTATGACACCAGGCTGACCCAGAACACAAGAGTGGACTATCTATCTTGATGCGCTTTACATGCCAATAGCATAATGGACAGTAAACAAGTCAATTAGGACACTGTACTTTCTATAATTCATGATTTCCCCAACATAACTACAACATATAACGAGATGGTCAGGCATTTTTAGCATTCTCCATTTTTGTGAAAAATCGTATGACAGAAAAGCCAGATTTTGTACTTCTAAAGGTCTAAAGAAGAATCAGATAAAATAAAATGTGACGTGAAACGAGGACAACAGTGGACAGTTACAACAGTGAAAACGACGTGAATATTATCAGAAGTTCCTGAGAAAATGCTCTTCACACACCTTCCTCACAAAGTGCTGGTTAGCGTGTGACTTGAACCTGACACCGTGACTTACAAACGTAAGCATTCACGACTGTTGAACGGTGTACACCCTTGATGCAAGTTTGATAATGACCCATCCACAAACAGCTGAGAAAATCTTGCTGCCACAGTGGGGTCGCATTTTAACAGACAAACACACACACACTTCTGGTCGATGTGAAATAATCTCCTGTTTTATTTTTTCGAGTATTTATTCATTTGAGCGAGATTGAACAAAACTGTCAAGCATAGCTGAACGCTTGAATGACCGAGCTCCACATGGTCCACAACCCCTCACTAATATGCTAATCTCCCTTGCTTTCATAAACGGAAAACGATAAAGTGACTGCCACGGACATATTGAACAATATCTGGTGAAGCAACACCATCATCTTCACTCAAAATATCAATCTTAGGCTGTAAAATCTGGACATTGCTTACTGACTGTAAACTGTTAATTCAGGCCTTTGGCAAGTTTGAGATCAAGTTCCTGAGGAAACTGCTGAGCATATTCTACCTCTAGCGCAAGACCAACGAGTATGAATGGAACAAGATTATTAACAACTTGATAGGCCGACAGGAACCACTTCTGGCAACAGTAAAACGAGCTTACTCGGTTTGGTCTCGTTATCAGGAATTTCAATGTCTGATACAGGTGAATAGGAGAGGTACAAGATGCCCACGAACCAGACCCCCAGCTATGGGTAAATAGCACTACAACATTGTGGGTGTCTCTGGAGAGACCAAGGCTAAGGGAGTAAACTCTAACAGAAAATCACCACTGTCTTGTGGTTATCTCGGGAGAGACCAGGGCCAAGAGAGTAAAGCCTGACAGAAAATCACCCCCACTGCCTTGTGGGTAGTCGTGGGAACGACAAAGATTAACGGAGAGTCTCTACAAAAACCGGTGAAAGGAAACTGGAAACCACCATCTTACTTTCCCATGTATCATGGCCAGCCGAAAGAAAAGGAAAGGAAACGACGTAACTACGGGTTCCTATGGAGCACCTTCGTCCAGTAGGGAACGTCATGCTGCGCAGGTGACACCCGATAGTCGTCAAGCTCATGGTTATCAGTGAAAAAAACAAGAAATCCTCTCGTGTAAAATAATGGCAAATGACACCACATTGGGACAAGTGGATAAGTTTAAATATCTGGGAATAGTCATCTCACCAGACGGAAGATGCACATTACAAGCGTTCTTACCGACAAATGCCTATCAATTAACATCAGGAAGAGAGCTCTTTGGTCTTAAATAGAATCAATGCTGTTGTACGGATGAGAAGCTTGTACAGTCAACATGCAAAGTCAGAACAAGATTGAGGCAGTTGAAATGTGGTTTCTAAGACGAATGTTAAGAGTTCCGTGAACAGCAAAGAAAACAAACGAGACAGTCTTGAAGGAGGCAGATATAGAAAGAATATTAATGAAGATTAGGAAAAGACAAGCAACATTTATAGGAACTTTTTTGAGGCAAAAATAAATTAGAGCACCTAGTCACAACAGGAAAGCTTGAGGGAAAAGAGCACCAGGTAGACCAAGGGAGAAAATACTGGACGAACTTGCGCAGTGGATGAAAACAGAAAATGTGGGAGAAGTACTTGCAACGACAAATGATAACTTCATATGGAGGGCCATGATCGCCAACGTCATGCAGCAAGGCACACGATGATGATGACAAGGTAAACGTTGTCCCACATTCGCCAGGTTGTATGAAAGTGAAGTGGTTGAACGTCAAATTTTCCCGAGGTCAGCATTATAAAGGCAGTGTCCATCTCCTTTCCCTTCAGATTTATGTTCCCCAACCATAAATATGGCCAGGTACCCTTACATAGCTGATGAACTGGAGACTGCAAGCACGTGGTTTTACTCAAGTAAGACTCAAACCAATGCAGTCAGATTGGAAGGCCTTTACGCCAGCTAGCCTTAGTCAGCAGCATCGAGCGCCTTACATACTGAGATCAAGCAGCCGTAAATTTCTATTAAAGGCAGATTGACAGCCGTTGTTAATGTTGATTTTAGAATTGCTTCAAGTGTTACAATGCAGAAACTCTTACGAACAGGGACGTCTGTAACAGGAGAGAGAGAGAGAGAGAGAGAGAGAGAGAGAGAGAGAGAGAGAGAGAGAGAGAGAGAGAGAGAGAGAGAGAGAGAGAGCGCAGCGCATGTATATCACAATCTGTGTACTGGTGAGTGTGAGACAGCCAACGATGATGTACGAGGAATCTAGAGAAAAGGAGATGGTGGTTCAAGAGATGGTGGTTCAAGAGATGGTGGTTTCAAGAGATGGTGGTTCAAGAGATGGTGGATTTCTGCACAAATATGTGCAACAGCTTACACCCTCTGGTATTTGCAATACTCTAGTTTCTGACCGAGTTCTGTATGACCTTGAATGTAAAGAAAAGAAAGGGCTGAGCCAACCCTAAGGGTCCGCACGAGGAGTGCGTGGGCGGACAGGTCCTTTGGCACCATTAGTTCTGCCTTCTGAGGGCTCGAGCCATTGGTCCCTTCGGTCCCGCGCATCGCTCTGCGGGCCCCTCATAAGGACAGTTCCGGCGGGAACTCACTGCTTTTTGCAATACTCGCTCGAGAAGCAAAATCGTTTAAGTGTTTCTGAAATCATGGATACTCAGTCTTCCCGCCAAGACGACCGGTCAGTCGACTCTGACCACATGGTTGAGACCCAGGACAGTGTTGAGAGAGAGGAGCCAGGTCTCTCTAGTCGACAACGCCGCGAGATAGCATTAGCTTCTGGCAGAACACCTCTCCAAAAGCAACGGTCCTGCATCCAAGAAGGTAAGACTGTATTTATGTTCCTATATATTGTTTCTCCTTAACTGTTTTTACATAGACGCACCGCTGCCAACAGCCCCCGCTCATATCAGCTGTGTTGTTTGGCATAAGACGGAGTCCACCTCATCTCAGCCACTGAGGCAATATCCTTACCCAATCGGCTCTGTTGCACTCAGTTTGGCCAATAAGATATAGTCTAGGCCTGTGTATGTACGGCATGTATCTCTGTTTTTCCTATCTTCTTGTGACTGACTCTAAGCTGATTCAAATAATAATAATAATGATAATAATAATAATAATTAAAAAAAAACCCTGACAGTTCAGAGACAGAACAGACAGAAAGAAAGAGGGCAGCCCACTGATTATTTAATGCCCCTTTTTTTCTTTCAGCCAAGAGGTCAGTCGCCAGATGGCCTCCCTGCAACACTCCCTCACCCTGGGGTCAGCAGGGTCAGTTATTCTTCATCCCGGCCTGTAGTGGCACAGGCGAATACACACTACGTCTACTCAGGAACGGGAAAGGGTGAAATTCAGTACCAAAGATTTCACCACCGGCAGTTTTCCTCTCCTCCCCTATTCGCACACTCCCATCCCTCCCCTCATGACCGTATGATACCTCAAGACGCTGCATGGGGATCCGGTGTTTTCTCTGCTGCCTCCCAACTGCCTACCCCCTCCCCCACCCCTCATCGGCATCCCTACTCCCTCTTACGAGGATATCAGCGCGGGGTCAGAGTGAGGACGAACTCAGAACCTGACTCCTTCACTGGCATTCCTGAACTGGATGATTTTAATCTGAGCGGAGTGGGCGTTGCTCTGTCCAGAAAACGGCGCTTGCGGGTACCATCCGACCAAGTCCAGTCCCTATGGCACCACGCTAGGGACCGTGACAACGACTCAGGTCAATGGCAGCCCATCAGAGTCAACAGAATTGTGTCAGCCTATACAGGCCATGAAGAGGCTGTCATGTTTGCTGGCCAGTGTCGTCCACCTGTATTTCCCCTCGACGACACTGCCAACCGCCGGGATGGGGCGATGCGGGCCCAACAAACACGGCTAGGTGCTGCAGCCCACGCCTTGTGCTCAGCGATGACCATGGTCAATGCCTGCACCCATAAGCTGGCACCACTCTTACCCCAGTTAGGCCCGGGACAGGAGGTGCTGAGATACTTGTGCCAGGATGTTGCCACGGCTCTGGGCCACACGTTACGAGTCCTGGCGTCAGAGCACTCTGTTCTGTGCAGGGACAGGCGGAATCTCGTCTCAACACCATGGTAGACAGCCAGGGGAGAGCTGCGCTTGAGAAGCTCCGCCCATCCGACTCTCAGCTCTTCTCTGGCGACATAGAGGCGGTCATTGCATCCATCAAGACTCGCCGGGAGGCCCATGGAGCTTTCAGGTCATCACAATCCTCCATGAGGAACAGGCCGTTCATTTCAACTACGGACGACCAGGATTACTTTCCCCCCCAAAAAAACCTGAACGCCAGTATAACTCAGCAGGAAAGACAAGACCAGCCCTTTCGTCCTCACTCCAGCCAGTCCTTTCGCCCCCAGCCATACGCTACATTTCGGAAGGGAAGGGGGCGAGGCACCAAGTTCCAAAAACAAGGAGCTGCACCAAGAAACAGGGCATGACTACTCTCAAATTCTTTCCCTCAGGCAGTCACCGATCAGGGATACTCCACACCAACATGCTTTCCCCATGGCAGGAAGACTGGCCCTCCACCTGAATGCATGGAAAGACCTGACAGACAGCCCTTTCGTCCTTCAGTCAGTTCAGGGACACTTCCTAAATTTCCTTTCACATCCACCCATTATGTCACCATACCAGGCCAAAACAATGGAAACCAGGTTAGCAAATACCAGGGCCACCCATATGGATCAAGAAGTATCATCACTTCTGACCAAAGGAGCCATAGATAAAACAATACCTGCGCCTGGATTTTTCAGCAAACTTTTTCTAGTTCCAAAAAAGGGGGGAGAATGGAGGACCATCATCAATTTGAAACCTCTCAATCAATACATCAGGGCTCCCCCATTCAGAATGACCACCATCAGAGATGTCTCCCAATTGATTCAGGAAGGCGACTGGGCCATAACTTTGGACATCAGGGACGCTTACTTCCATATTCCAATTCACAAACGTCACCGGAGGTTTTTTCAGTTTGTGTGGAGAGGCCAGACATACAGATACACTGCACTACCATTCGGTCTGTCAGAAAGCCCTTTTTGTTTCACCAAGGTAACAAAATCCATAGTTCAGTACTTGAGGGCGAAGGGAGTGAGGATTGTGTTTTACCTGGACGATATTCTTATCCTCAGCAGCGCAAAACACACTGCTCAGCGCTATGCATATCAGACCGTAACCCTTCTGACCAGCCTAGGATTTACCATAAACACGGAAAAGCAGACATGGCTCCCAGACAGGAATTCACATATCTTGGCCTCCACTGGGACACGTGCAAAATGTCTGTCTGCCTTCCAGCAGACAAAATCAACGAGATAAGATCAGCAGCGGCACCACGACTCGGGTCAGATTCTTAATGACCAGAAAGGTCAATTTCGCGGCGTATGCTGTTCCGCTAGCGAAACTACACGTGAGAGAACTACAGTTCGTTCTTCACTCTGTTTACAAAAAAAAAACCGTCGGACATTGTCAAACAGGTACCTCTGTCTTCATCGGTGAAACAAGATCTGGCCTTCTGGAAACGGTTAGCCCCGACACCCAAACCTCTCCGTCTCCCCACCCCCTCTCTAATAATGGCCACAGATGCATCGGGAAGGGGTGGGGGGCAACCCTACAATCCCTCTCTGCAAAGGGGGCGTGGTCACCTCAACAACGACAATATCACATCAACTGTCTGGAGATGCTAGCAGTGGAAAAAGCCCTGAAAATTTTTCAAGATCAACTGATAGCACAACAGGTGTGCATTCAGATAGACAACAAAACGGTAGTAGCCTACCTTGCAAAACAAGGAGGCACAAAATCTCATCGCCTCTCCAATTTAGCGTGCCGCATTCTGCTGTGGTGCCATCAACACAAGATAACAATCTTTCCAGTATAATTATGTGAAAGGAGCAATGAACTCGGTAGTAGACGCCCTGTCACGCAACAAAGAAACAGTGGTACCTGTCTCCACAAATTATGAGCCAAATTTTCAACAGGTTTGGGAAGCCACAGATCGATCTGTTTGCGTCGAGGGAGACAGCCCATCTTCCCAGGTACATGACCTTGGATCAAATCGACCCTCAGGCAGTGGCAGTGGATGCTTTGGCTCAGGACTGTGATCTACCACTGCTGTATGCTTTTCCTCCCCCAACACTGATTCCGGCAGTGGTGAACAAGCTGCGAGGATCCAACAACCGCATGCTGCTCATAGCCCCATGCTGGATGGATGCCCCATGGCTACCCATGCTGATGGAGCTCCTGTACGACATGCCCCGCACACTCCCGATCACACAGGATTTGTTGATCAATGTGGCAACAGGCCACCCAGTGGGCAACCTGGAAGGACTCCGTCTCACAGTATGGCCATTATGCGGCAAGCCACAGGTGCCAACCTGCAGCAGGCTACGTTCTCTCTGCTGGAACAGAGCCGGAGAAGCAGTACCAGAGTGCATGGAGTACATGGGAGAGGTGGTGCTCCAACCAGTCTTTGGACCCATCTACCATCTCTGCAGAAAAACTATTGAACTATTTACAATTCCAGTTTAGTAAAGGACTAGCATGGAGATCCGTGAACGTACACAGGTCAGATATCACTAGTATCTTAGAGGGACATAAAGTGAGCCCAGTAGGTCAGCACCCCTTGGTATGTAGATTTCTCAAAGGTGTGTTTAACATGCGACCTCCCCCTGTTCGTTCAGTGCCTACCTGGGACATTGGACAGGTTCTCTTGTATTTAGCCCAGTGGCACCCAGCTTCAGAGATATCACTTGTTCAGTCAACTTCCAAGGTTATTTTTATGCTTTCTGCTTTCACAGCCAAGCGTGTGTGTGATTTAGTTTTATTTTCAGTTGACAAGTTATTATGCCATGTGGGACCTAGCTTTATTGTTTTACAATCAAGTTTTGGTTCCAAAACGGACCGACCTTCACACAGATCACCCCCAGTGAGACTGAAGGTGTGCGAAGATGAATCCTTATGCCCTGTAAGATACGTCACGGAATACATCCCTCGAACGGAACCTTTACGTCTCTCTTCACAGCTTATCATCTCCCCTCACACATTCAAAGCCGTTAAACTGGCCACAGTGCGGCAATGGATTCAGAAAGTGTTGGCAGACGCGGGGATATCTGATGCTGCAGGGTCAACACGTGCCATTGCAGCCAGCTGTGCACTCCTTCATGACGTTCCTCTGCAAAAAAGCATCAATGCAGCTGATTGGTCGAGAAGGGATACGCCTTTTCGGCATTACATCAGGACGTTGCCAGAGGAATTAATTCGCCGCGTGACGTCAAAGAAGATTCAGGACGCTGTTCTCTGCTAATCTGGTATGTTACAGACTATTTAGTCTCTCTTTTATTATACTATTATCTGTGTCATCATTGTTAGATTTCTGGGAGGATATGCGACTTACAAACAATCACCCATAGGTGTAAGCTGTTGCACATATTTGTGCAGAAATTGATAAATTTTAAAGTGTAACGTTTTGAAATTGGAATTTCTGTATTGTTGTGCAACAGCTTACACAATTAAGTTTGCATATCTTCCCAGCTATTCTTTTCAGCTAATGCCCTTTCTCTTCTCTCGCATTACAAAAAGCAGTGAGTTTCCGCCAGAACTGTCCTTATGAGGGGCCCGCCGAGCGATGTGTGGGACCGAAGGGACCAATGGCTCGAGCCCTCAGAAGGCAGAACCAATGGTGCCAAAGGACCTGTCCGCCCACACACTCCTCATGCGGACCCTTAGGGTTGGCTCAGCCCTTTCTTTACTTTTACATTCAAGGTCATACAAAACTCGGTCAGAAACTAGAGTATTGCAAATACCCATAGGTGTAAGCTGTTGCACAACAATGCAGAAATTCCAATTTCAAAACATTACACTATAAAATTTATCAATTGTACACATTGAGAGATAATTTTGCCTTGACTGCGATGTGGCCAGAGACCGGAGTGACGCATACTAACTTCTGTCATTTGAATGGAAGCTGTTGTGTTGTTCCCTTTCTTCGTTCAGTCGTTTTGTGTATGTGGAATAAAAGTACGGGTGTTATGAATTTGTTATTGGGATCAGGGGTGGGTGAATGGGAGACGCGAAGAATGATTAATTACTGTGGTCTTCTATCTCTCTCTCTCTCCCCCTATATGTGTGTGTGTGTGGAGGGGGAGGGTGCGTGCGTGCAGAGGCAGCAACACATAGTTTAAACCCCCTTGTACATTGTGGGTACAAATCGACCCACCCTTTTACTCAAGGTTTCATATCCATCTAATCTTGCTAAAGTTTTATGACTTTACTAATACAGGGACTGAGCACCAGCTGCTCCCCCCCCCCCCCCCCCCAAGAAAAAGAAAAAAAATCAATTTCGTCGATAAACAAACCAGAAAATAAGCAATAAACATGGTGTTTAACTGTTAAAATCAGTGACATTCCTATATTTTCTGTTTCTGAAGCTGTTGTTAACATCAATCTGGAAACAGAGGCAGGACAAGTGCTTGGGAAAAGGCAACTCAAATTGAAAGATAGGATCTTTCTCTGCTGCAAAGAAAATTCTCTAAACCTCCAGGTTCAGTACCAACGAGGGACTTAACTCCTGAATAAGAATGAACTTAAGCTACGCAGGTTTCTGAAACCCTCACCAACGCGTGTGAGCGGTCAGTTCCTTGATGTTCATCACTTTGCAATTGATTGCGTTAGTACGCGAATCACCTTTCAGATGCGTAATGATGAAATATCTCAAAATCTGTCGCTCTGCTTCATAGTTTTGTTTACGGAACTTGGCTGTCCTTGCAACAACTTTTATCTAAAAACATTCTCTAGGGAGATTTCTTGTAAACCATAGAAATATCCTGGTTATCTGTAGAAGTTTTATCAAGCCTGAAAAGCAAATTTTGTGCACGAACGCGAGTGTGTGTGTATGTGTGTGTATCATTATAATCATTATCCTTCTTATTATTGTTACAACACATCACTTCATTATGGATTAACGAAGGATGTACATGTTCAATAAGGTTCTGGAAACCATGAGCTTTCCAACTTGTAACATGTCGTATGCTTCTTTTCAAACTGAGTGTGTGTGTGTGTGTGTGTGTGTGTGTGTGTGTGTGTGTGTGTGTGTGTGTGTGTGTGTGTGTGTGTGTGTGTGTGTGTGTGTGTGAGTGTGTGTGTGTTATTGCACTGTTAATAGGGGGGGGGGGCAGTGAGTGAGTGAGAGAGAGAGAGAGAGAGAGAGAGAGAGAGAGAGAGAGAGAGAGAGAGAGAGAGAGAGAGAGAGATTATTGCTGTTTAACTTTAATCATATGTAATAATTTTGGCTGCTGAGGTTCATGGATTCATAATTCTTTATATATTTCTTTTTTATCATGGTATGATGTACTTGGCTTACATTTTAAATGTGTGGATAATATATCCATTTTACTGACTGCAGATAAACATGTGTATATCATCATCATCATCATCATCATCATCATCATCATCATCACCACCACCATGATGATGATGATATCATCATTATTATTATTAATATTATTATTATTATTAATTTCTTTGTCACAATGGATTTACCATGTGAAACTCGGGCCACTCTCCCAGCTGAGAGCACATCACCACAGTGCAGTGCTATCTTTTCTTTTTTTTTTTTTTTTGGTACCAAGACTTCAAAAAGGCAAGAAGGTTAAGCGGCATTCAAGGGGAGGGACCTGGGAAATGAAGCTATCTCTTCAAATATTTTATATCAGGGCAGCCAGACGAATGCCCTGCCCTTCACCATTTTCAACTGCCCTGTGATCTTTTAACATGCGCAGGTCAGAAGGCACATGGATCCAACTTGATTTTCATTTCCTTCCGAAGGACTAGACATTCAGTTCCAAGTCGAGTCAAATTGAGGAGAAAAGTCAAGGTCTTCTCAGGAAACGAACCCTGGGACATAGAGTTTAATTGTCGGAAAGCAAACGTCTGAACCATTCTGCCACTCCTCCCCTAGTGTATGTATACATTGATTCTATTCGTCTTGTCTTTACCGTCTAAATGATTAATCACTAGACAAACAAGACATTTTGCAAGTACATATTGATTTAAAAAAAAAAATTGGGGCTTCCTGTGTGTGTGTGTGTGTGTGTGTGTGTGTGTGTGTGTGTGTGTGTGTGTGTGTGTGTGTGTGTGTGTGTGTGTGTGTGTGTGTGTGTTTCTCATTTTGTTATTTTGTATTTCAGCTGAAGTTTTAAATTACAATTGTACAAACTCAAAATCCCTTTGCAATTTCTGATTCAATTATTGCACTTTAATAAATTGAAGCACACTGCGCAACTTATATTGTGATTGTTTTAATCATTTCCAAGTCGAGTTCTGTAATGTTCACTACATCAGTAAAACACTCATGTTAGCCTGACAATAAATAGTTCAGGTAATCGTAAAAAATAGCACTGTGTTTTTGGTAATGATGTGTTTTTCTTTACCTGTCAATGTAGATATTAAATAAAAAAAAATTTTTATTAGTATTTTAGCGGGGTCAAACTCTTTATTGCTGTCGTTTCTTTTACGTGCACGAAGAGCTACTGCAACAGGATCTCAGTTTTTTGTCTTACCAAAAGACTAGTGCCCAGACCATCACCTAAGTCTGTAGAAGATGGAAAAAAATCCGGTCTAGCAGGGATTCAGACTCCGAACCTGATTTCTCTTGCTTTGCATGTGGGCATTTATCCACTGTGACTCCACCATGAGGACAAGGACAATGAAACTGACAGTAGCTAGTACAGCAATGGCAGTAATACAGTCTGAACTTGGAATATGACGGCCTATTCTTCACCTCCCGGAAAGACTATCTCCAAACACTATCCCCAACCAAGTGGGTCGCAGGTGGCGGATGGCATGTAGCCTTCAGAAACGGAGGTTAGACAAGAAATAAGCAGGGCTTGCTTGGGAGAATAAACAACCCTGAACCAACCAGTGATGGTTTTTATTATTAGGACAGGGCGAGGTGTCCTACAGAAAGGCCATTCAGCGGATAAGGATCACTTGAAGTCTTAACCCCTGCGCTCACAGAATGGATCTTTTGGCTTTGATTTAAAGGCGGGGCAAGCATACAGAAAACCTAGAAGGCTGAAGCCAGAGGTACCAGACCTGCAGGCACAGGCTCCTCCTAACAAACCAGGATACCATGCAATATGATGCAAATGTCTACACGGCCATACAACACCTCTGATCACCAAGCTCCATGTCAGTCTGCAGCAACTGGATAAATGGCCACACTCCTCACCAGACATGGTCTGACCATGTAGACAGCACACAAAACAAGAATTCTTTTTCATGAACAAAACTGAAACGCATTTTTGGAACACATCATGGTGAATTCAGAACAACGGCAAACTTGATTGGCACAAAAATAAAGTAAAAGTGATTGCTATGTAGTCGATCAGATGGCAGCTTAGAACTGTGTCCATGCGTGCGCACGCGTATGTATTGTTCAGTGATAATTCATTTATGAGCAAACTATTTTCTCTTTATGGTGTTAAGATAGGGGAAGGCAGGCTGGATACACTTCACATCTACAAAATGACCATACACGTAAGCAAGCTTTAGTAAAGTTGGACAACAAGGAGCTGACCTTTCCTTCCGTTTGTGTATGTCTGTTACAGATCAGTCTGTTTATTAATGTTTTACAGTGGGGGGGAAGATGTTCAAATTACCAAATAGAATTTTGCAAACCAGGCCATGGGAGGCTTGCTTGTTGCTAAAAAGAAATAGGACAAATCACATTTAAAACAGTTTGCATCTTAATCTGGACATATAATTTATTTTCACACTAAAGGCATTCTGATCATGCAGTTTTCAAAAGATATCAGCTTCAACAATAACAGAGGCAGTATAAGCCTCAATAATACAAACAGTCAACAGTACCAGTAATAGGCTGATTATATTCGTATAACACAATAACAAACAAAATCGCACACTTTGAATGTTTAAAAACAACAATCCAACATCCAAGAAGTTGTACTGATAAAAGAAAGACACAGCCACAAATGACAATCTTCTATGTGATAGCTGTTGATTATTTGGCAAAATCCCACCCAACTTTTCAGTTTTTGTTGTTGTGAATCATCGATTAATATACAATTTAGTTTAAACAGCATTCTTGTTGCATTTACATAATTATCAGTTTGATCAGTTCACATCAAATTCACTTCATTCCAATGCCACAATCTTCAGTAAGTAGGAACTTAAAGGGATCACAAAAAGTTTGCAGATAAATCAAGTTAGATTTTCAGCCCCAACCAGCTTTTACCCAAATCTGAGCATGACATGGGCTCATTGGGAAAACTAACCATACAATCGAGTCTGATCCACTGAAAGGATTACATCTCCTGACCAACACCGCAGGTATCTGTACCTCTCGGGCCTGGCTGACGCCAGCATATACTATATAAGCAAGTATGAAGTACAACTCTGTCACAGGGTATCAATCCTAGATGAAACTCTATAGTATCAAGATTATCATTCCTATCTTCATGATCATCACACATCGTGAAAAAAATGCCCCAGACTCTGTTGCCATTAATATAGTGTAGGAAATAATGCAACAAAAAACAACAAATAATCCAAAACAAAACAAAACAAAAAACCCACACACACATAAACCAGTTGGGCGTACGGAGGATAAATCTGGTGTCACTGAAGTTCGTTCATTTCAACATCCATTTATTGTCAGATTTTACTAATGTTAGACTGACCATAAGTTATTCAAGGTCTTTGAGTCAAACGAAAAGATAAAAAAATGTACGTACTGACTGAACAAAATTCTGGTATTTTCTGTCAAATGAACAGGATAGGACTTCAAGGACAATGTCATCAACAAGGTGAACAATTTGACCACTTCAGCTGACACACAGCACATCATCTTCTTCAGGACCCAGGGTTCGTACCCACACAAACATCGCATCTAGCACTTGTCTCTCTCAATCCTCAATTATTCTCCTCTTCTCTTCAAATTTTAGAGCAAATTTCAGAAACACATTATTCCTTCTCGAAATCTTTGCGGTTGTTTAGCCTGATCAAACGTTAAATCGATCTGAAATACTTGATCATCGCTAAAAAAGAAATTACCAAGGCTAATTTTGTTTAGAGATGTTGGTCTGTATCAAGAAATCTGCTAAACATTTCGGTCTTTTTCGCATGTCAGTTTCATATTCTCAAATGACGCTTTTATCACATCGTGTACTATTCAGCATTTGCCAATCCAATCCAGATGCTCTGTCCAGCTTGGCCTGTGCCTTTTGTCTATTCATTTCTTGCCGAAATTTATACAGACGCCAATAACCGAGACACTTACTCAAGTCTTATTACTGTTTTTCTTACCATATGTTCTGCACTCATCTCATCTACCTGTGAGTCCCGCAATCCAACAAAACCATCACATGTCAACGAACAAAACCATATAATTCATTTTCCCTCACTCAGTCCAACCTCAGCTGTTTTTGACTTTCTCCAGCTACCATGGCCGCTGGCTTCTTTCACTATTCTGATACTGAGCCATGGCATTTACACAAAACTAAACAGTCACATTCAAATAATCACTCTCCCTCAGCCTCAGCATAAGGGAACAAAACATTATCATAAATGCTCATTTTGGATGACGACTGCTGTTCAAAAGTCATTGGACGACGTTCTGAAGGGTACTGTAATGGAGCTGGTTCAGGTATATCTGAATCTACATTCTGTACACTGGAGCTGAAGCTGACTCCCTTTCCGGCAGAGGTGACATTGGACTGACCCTTTGACAACATGGGTGTGCGTTCCGCGGGGTTATCATAGTCATCATCGTCTTCCACATAAGGCCGGCCGCTCTGGTACTGCAAGCCTTGCGTCTGGATTTTGTAGCTGCTAAATGATGAGGAGGTCTGCGCAGTGCCCATACTGCTGCCCGTGCCCACAGTGTTAAAGCCGCTCATCCCTCCTCCCCCTCCCCCCACACTGCCTGTGCCGCCAGTGAAGACAGAGGACTGCTGGGAGGACATGGAGGGAGAGGGGGAGTGCTGCACAGGAATGGAGTACTGCTGGACCTGGGCATAAGTCACTGACTGAGGCTGGGGGGACTGCTGAATCTGTACCCTGAAGTGATGTGGCTGGGGCTGTTGCTGGGGCTGTTTGCGTTGTTGTTGCTGTTGTTGCATCAGGTGCTGGCGATGATACTCTAGTTGCTGTCGTTGGTGCTGGATATCCAGGTCATCACGCTGTCGTGCCACTGACTGTTGGTTGTTCTGTGAAGAGACAAAATAGAAAACGTATTCATGAAATTGACAACTGGCTCAAAGTCACTACGGAATGGTGGTTAACAATAGCCAGGTACTGAATGACGTCTGTCAGTCCTCCATTATAATAATTACAATCATCATCATTAAATTAATAACTATGACAACAATAATAAACACAACAATGATAACAACAATCACTACTTTATCATTTCTTTGCTGATGACTCAACTGCACCGCTCTATTTTCCCACGAGATATTATTTATACACACTATTGACAACAAATAAACACTATTGAGAACAAAATAATAAACACTATTGAGAACAAGATAATAAACACTATTGAGAACAAAATTATAAACACTATTGAGAACAAAATTATAAACACTACTGAGAATAAAATTATAAACACTATTGTGTATGAGACAAAATTATAAACACTACTGAGAACGAATAAACACTATTGAGAACAAAATTATAAACACTACTGAGAACAAAATAATAAACACTATTGAAAACAAAATTATAAACACTACTGAGAACAAAATTATAAACACTATTGAGAACAATTATAAACACTATTTAGAAATTAAAACACTACTGAGAACAAAATTATAAACACTACTGAGAACAAAATAATAAACAGTATTGAGAAAAAAATTATAAACAGTATTGAGAACAAAGCTGCTGGATGAGAAACATTGCCTGGATGAGAAACATTGCCTGGATGAGAAACATTGCCTGGATGAGAAACATTGCCTGGATGAGAAACATTGCCTGGATGAGAATGCGGAACATTGCCTGGATGAGAAACATTGCCTGGATGAGAAACATTGCCTGGATGAAAGCAAACAAAATGAAAACGAATGACTAAAACACAACAACAACAAAAACAACAAACAAACAAAAAAAATCCCGTCCATGGAAGGTCACACTAACTCATCATCATAACCATGTGCACTGCCGCATGGCGTTGGCGATCATAGCCCTCTATACAAATCTATCCCTTGTCGCTGCAAGTACATCTCCCACCCTCTCAGTCCGTCCAATATTTTCTCCCTGGGTCTACCTGGTGTTCTCTTTCCCTCTAAGCTTTCCTGTTGTGACCACGTGCTCCAATTCCCTAAAATGTCCTATAAATGTTGCTTGTCTTTTCTTAATCTTCCTTGTTAATGATCTTCTTGTGTCTGCCTACTTCCAGACTATCTCGTCTGTTTTCTCTGCTGTCCATGGAACTTTCAACATACACTTTAGAAACCACATTTCAGTTGCCTCAATTTTGTTCTGACCACATTTCAGTTACCTCAGTTTTGTTCTGACTTTGCATGTTGACTGTCCATGCCTCACAACCGTACAACAGTTGCAGTTCTAACATTCAGGTACTCTCTACCTGATGCTAATTGATGGGCATTTGTTGGTAAGAACGCTTTTCATCTTCTTGAATGCTGTTTTGGCGTGGCCGATTCTGCTGGCTATTCCTGATGTGCATCTGATGTCTGGTGAGATGACCATTCCCAGACATTTAAACTTATCAAACTGTCTCAGAGTTGTGCTATTTGCTATATTTTGCAAGAGGGGATATCTTATTTGTTTACTGATCACCATGACTTCAATCTTCTTGCTATTTAGCTCCATCCCTTTATTTTTTCTTTCTATTTCTGTTATGTTCACAAGGTTTTGTTGATCCCTTTCATTTTCTGCAATTAGCACAGTGTCATGTGCTTAACGAATGTTGTTTATCATTTTTTTCCAACCTTTATCCCAGCGCATTTTTTTAGGTTTCTCATGATGGCTTCACTGTAAAGTAAAAACAAACCTGGTGACAGAACAGAATCCTACCTGACCTCTCTTTTGATATCTTGGAAAGCGCTTATATCGTTTTCTATTCTCATTGCTGCTGTTTGTTCCCAATACATATTTATGATTAGTTTTAGATCTTTTCCATCAACATTCTTCGTGTCTTACCCAATAAAAAGCCTTGATATCATCAACAAAGCAAAAACGTAAAAACTTAAGCAATCCAATTGACCTCTCTATGATAGTTCTTAGGATGCATATATCATTAATAGTTCCTTTCTCTTCCACAAATCTACACTGTTCCTCTGCTATTTCTCTTTTGATTCTGTTCCTTGTCCTCATCATGATTATTCTTAACAGGATCTTGGTTACATGACTGATCAAACTGATTGTGCGATGGAGTTCGCATTCTATAGCCCCTGCTTTTTGAAAGTGCAATGAAAATTGATTCTGACATATCTTTGTGGATTTTTCCGGAGTCATTAATTTCATTTAGGAGGACTGTTATTTTTTCAACACCGAATTCTTTAGGGTCTCAATCATTTTTGAAGTAATATTATCTGGTCCTGGGGCTTTACCCGGTTTCATCTTTTTCAGTGCTGTTCTAACTTCATCTTTCATTATGGGTGGTCCTTCAATGTTCTTTCTTATAATGTGTTCTTCGTTAAAAAGGTCTTGAATGTACCCTCCCCATCAATCTAATATTTTGTCTTTTTCCATGATAAGCGTACCATCTTTCTATTTTAAGGACCCATTTGAGTACATCTTTTTCCTGTGGGCAATGTCTTCAATGTTTCTGTACATAACTTGAGGATCTGTTTCGTGTCAGTCTCCTATTTCTTTGCACTTTGTTTCCAGCCAAACTTCCATAGGTTCATTGCACCTATTCCTGATTTCCTTATATTTTTGTATTCTTCCTCTTTTCCCTTTGCCTTCCTCCGTTCTTCCATCAAGCCTATAATTTCTTTTGTCATCCAGTTGTTTTTGTTTTTGTTGTTTTGTTTTTGTTTTGCTTTTCTTTCAACTCTAGGGAATTGAAATGCGTATTAACTACATGAGCAAAATCGTGTATCTCCAACTACTATGACAAGCAAAATCCGCCCATTTCTTTCTGGTGATGCCACTAACAAACTGTATATTTCATTCTATCCAGACTATAACTCTCTCTTAACTGGACTAGCCAAAACTCCAACGAATCCAAAACAGTGCTGCTCGACTTGCAAACAATACAATGCAAAATATATTGCCAAAATTACACTGCCTTCCAGTCAAAGCAACAACAAAAAAATAAAAAGCGTATGAAATTGCCCTTATCTGCGTTCAATGTCTGAATTTGAATAAGATGCCAACATATACATCAGAACTCTTCCTACCCTATAAACCGTCCAGTGCTCTCAGGTCTCGAGGAACTTCTCTCTGAACCGTACCTTAGTTCTCTTGACTACTTACGGTAAGAATTCCTTCTCAGTTTTTGGCCCAAGAACACAGAACTCGCTCTCAGTGTCTGCTTCCTTTCCAAGACACCCCAAAACATTTTCAGAAATATGTGGCTCTTTTAGATCTAGTCATACTGCTGATTGTCTAAATTAACGTCTGTGTACATGTGTGTGCGTGTCTGTGTGTGTCTCTCTCTGTGTACGGTATATGTGTGTGCAATGTGTGTGTGTGTGTGTGTGTGTGGTGTGTGTGTGTGTAAGATTGTATTAATCAGGTGATTTTAACTTGTTTAAATTAGAATCACTACCACCAGTTTCTAATTTCGCACTGTGATCTGTTGTTAATTTTAGTCATTATGTTTATGCTGCATGGACATATTAGATGAATGCATCCCACTATGCTTATACTGCATTAATGTACCGACATGGCAACCTCTCCCGCTCTGATATTTTACAATAAAGCACACTGGACATTCTCTGCCATGGACTGTTTGCGCTGCACAAATGGAACTATTATTGACATTATTAATGATGTAGAACATTCTTCTGGCCAACACAAAGGCACCTGTGAATGTGAAGTGGTCAGATGCGCCTGATACATGACAATTTATTTTCTGTCACCAGCTGAATGGAAACATGACTGATTTCATTTTCTGTCACCAGCTGAGTGGCAACATGACTGATTTCATTTTCTATCACCAGCTGAGTGGCAACATGACTGATTTCATTTTCTATCACCAGCTGACTGGCAACATGACTGATTTCATGTTCTATCACCAGCTGAGTGGCAACATGACTGATTTCATGTTCTATCAAAAGCTGAGTGGCAACATGACTGATTTCATGTTCTATCACCAGCTGAGTGGCAACATGACTGATTTCATGTTCTATCAAAAGCTGACTGGCAACATGACTGATTTCATTTTATATCACCAGCTGACTGGCAACATGACTGATTTCATGTTCTATCAAAAGCTGACTGGCAACATGACTGATTTCATGTTCTATCAAAAGCTGACTGGCAACATGACTGATTTCATGTTCTATCAAAAGCTGACTGGCAACATGACTGATTTCATTTTCTATCACCAGCTGACTGGCAACATGACTGATTTCATTTTCTATCACCAGCTAAGTGGCAACATGACTGATTTCATTTTCGGTCATCAATTGAGTAGCACATGACTGATTTTATTTTGTGTCATCAGCTGACTGGCAACATAATAATAATAATAATGGTTTCTTATATAGCGCTTAATCAAAATAATTTCTCTAAGCGCTTTACAAAAACATACTGCATTCACCTCTCCTACACACACAACACACACACCTCACAAACAACTACGAATACCACCACTACAGAAACCAACAAATCCTACGAGCACAACACTCACTCATCTCAAACACTGCTACAAAACCAAATCACACAACGTTCAATTATACAACAAACACATGCAATAGAAAACACACCCTGAAACAGTATGTCAAAACAAGGCTTAGACGGCTATGACATAGGTGGTACCCCTACGCAGCATTGACTAGTTGTGAGAAAATAGATGGGTTTTAAGTTTAGACTTGAAAGAAGAGAAATAATCTGAATGTCTGAGAGAGTCTGGCAGTCTGTTCCACATCAATGGAGCTTGAAAAGAGAAAGACCTTTCACCAGTAGTAGTTCTGAAGCGATGACTGATTTCATTTTCTATCACCAGCTAAGTGGCAACATGACTGATTTCATTTTCGGTCATCAATTGAGTAGCACATGACTGATTTTATTTTGTGTCATCAGCTCAGTGGGATATGTTTGTTTTTATTCTCTATCTAAATCAAACCAGACATCAACAGACAGGACCATGACATCTGTTCACGGTTTGTTCAGCCAGGATTCATCGCGTTCACACCATTACATATGCAGACCAAACAAATATGTTAGCAGTTATATGGCACACTCCCCGATCATGTGCAGGACCCTAGGAGCTGACAAGGTCTTGAAATGTGGATAGGAAGGGGACCTAGGACATCAAACTGACATCATCAGAATGACTGGGGCATTACGATGAGCAGCGAAGAAACCACTTTTTACATGAAGGGTGGGATGAATTCGAGATATGAGATCTTGAATCCACGGTTCTATCAAAAGAATCAGCCAGCTCATGAAAGGCCCATGGAAACGAACAGCAAGCTGGCCATGTGTGTTGTGTGTTTGTTTAGTCTGTTTTTAATGCTGTAAGCCGACACTTGGGACTAAACTCAATACAGCAGATTTCAAATCCAACATTTAATGTAGAAGGTCTGTGAAATATCAGTTACAATTACTGACATATTCTTAGACTTGTTTTGTTGCTATTACATTGATTGTTCAGTGAGTAGAGCAGAGGAATGTACTCGCACAGGTTTTGTGTGTGTGGAATGTCTGAAAGTGCACCAGGCATACCTCGACATCGACTGTTTGCGGTATACAAATGGAATCTATTATCATCATTATAATATCAGAAGAATATAGTTATTGCAAAAGAAGGAGTACCCATAATAACAAAAATAGTAGCAGCAGCAGCAGCCACTACAGTTGTAATCGTAGCAGTAGCTGGAGTAGTAAAAGTGCAATATCTTTTTTTGTATTGCCTTTGTTCCTAAAACTATTTATAAACTCCAGCACTAAGCCGTGTTTGTATACATACATACATACATGCATACATGCATGTACACGCGCGCACACACAAACACGCACACACACACACGCACACACACACATACACACGCACACACACACGCGCGCGTGCACGCATGCACACGCACACACACATGCCATAATGCCTTAGGAATAACACAAAAAGTCACACAATCAGAATCCCAAGCCAAGCGTTTTACACACAATACTAAGTCATTCACATTATAAATTACTTTATGAAGTCTTTAAATAAACTGCATACTTTCAATGAACAAGTGTACAAATATGTACACAAATATTCACAAATATAAAAATAAATTAAATTCCTTTAAAGCAAAGCTCTTTTTGTTCTGGAGCAGGAATCTATCCACAGAAACCCAGCGTGTCAAAGGGCTACGCCATTCAAACTGTCAGGCACACTGACTTCATGACAGTCAAAATACACATCTTACAAAATGTTTTGGAACCTCTCTGACAGGGCAATGAATAACTAAGGACTCATCATCCTCTTTCCACTGCCTAAATACTTGAATAGCTATGGCCATCAATTACATGCCTTGTTTACATCCTACCTTGTCTAAATAATTACTCTCATCAAAACGACCACCGATAAGTTAAAACTTGAAATGATTTTTCAAATTTTCTTATCAGAGGAAAGTTTTCTGGCGTGACATTAATATTGCTGCTGCTGTTACTTGATGAGGATGACTACGATGGTGACGACGATAACAACAACATCACGAACAGCAACAGTAGCATCACCACCACAACCACTAACAATGATATAATGAAAAAATCATGATGATAATAACAGCAAGACAGCAATAAATAATCTGACTGTTGCATGTCTAAACCATGTGACATACGGAACTAACTAATAGAACTGACGTAGCATTTCCAGTCTCTATCTGGCATGTCTAGAACAGGCGTGCTACTTTTGGAAATAACTGACGACACTGATACAGCCTCCTGGTGACCATATCTGTTATTAACTAATGAGGCTGATTCAGCACTTCTGATGACCCACATGTTACTAATTATAATTGATGGACCTGATGCACATACCTAGTGACTTTACCTGTTACAAACTAACAAACTGATGAAGCATTCTTGGTAACCTACCTGCTGATGTTTCTGCTGCACGTTCTGAAATTGCTGCTGCTGAGCAAAGCTCCTCTGATCAAATGACTCCATGTTCGACCCTCCGGACGTCCTCACCCCGCGCGACCCACCATCAGTATCAATTACAGCATATGGCCCGAGGGTGCGATACCCAGGTGTTGTTGGGGAAGCCAGGGCCAGATTGGGGGATGCTGAGGACACATGCGGTTGACCGAAGTCTCCAGAGGATGTCGTTCTTAATGCTGGCGCTCTCACGTCAGCATCCAAAGCAACATCCGGTGCCATGGTGACCTTCTTGACCCCGCCATTGCCGCCGTTTCGCCGCAAGGTGTCGGCGGACTTGAGGGCTGAAGGTTTGTTGATGACAGCGTATCCAGGCATTTCTTGTACAGAGGTGACCTCGTCAGACCATGGAACGTCCTGGATGAGAGAGGCCACACAACAACAATAATTACTAATTACACATTAACCTGTACAAACGGATGGGTGGCTGGGTGGACAGATGGTTGACTGAATGGATAGATGGACTGGATTACATTAATTTCATCGTCACGAAGACATTTTTCCAATTTTATGAATGAAAACCCCTTGGTGAATGTAAAGTTTATGGGAATTATGACGATTATGGAAGACCCAAAAATGATTACTGCAGAAAGCAGAGGGAAAATAGGGCCTACTATGATTTTAATAATAATATACAATATTTTATATAGCGCAAAATCTTGATAAAATCAAATCTAAGCGCTAAAACAGACACACACGCACACACGCACGCACGCACACACGCATGCACGCACGCACACACACACACACGCACACATAAATGGGGAGAAAGAATAAAAGCAATGGAAAATTATAGAGAGCATATTATATACAATTATATATTACAATGTGATTCCCCTCCGAGTGGAGACAGGCTGCAGAGGGGTTTGAGTGAGGTCAGGATTTTATGCAGAGGAGAAAAGGTGAGTTTTGAGAGCGGACTTGAAGGAGACAAAAGTAGGTTGCTGACGGACTGAGAGAGGAAGTTTGTTCCAGGAAAGTGGACCAGAAACAGAGAAGGCTCGTGGACCATAGGTATTGCGCTTAGTGCGTGGAAAGCGAAAAGTCAGAGGATCGGAGGCAGAGCGGAGGGTACGTGAGGGAACATAGATCTCAAGTAGGCTTGACAGGTAATCGGGGGCTGCGTTATTGAGGCTTTTGTAGCACATGGTGTCTAGTTTGTACTGTATGCGTTTTGATACAAGGAGCCAGTGAAGTTGTGCCTGGAGAGGAGATATGTGGTCAGCTTTTTTCTTTTTTAGTACAAGGCGTGCAGCATTGTTTTGAATGCGCTGCAGGATGTGAATGGTGGAGGCAGGAAGACCAGACAGGAGTGAATTGCAATAGTCAATGCGAGACATTATGAAGGAGAGAACGAGTTTTGCAGTTGTTTCGACAGAGAGATACTTCCTGATCAGGCTTATACAATGGAGGTGATAGCAGCAAGATCTGGCAGTTTGAGAAACAAAGTTGTTCATGGAGAGGGTAGAGTCAATGCAGATACCAAGGTTTTGACCTTGTCTCTCGAGAAGCGCTGCTCACACAACGTCTATGCACTGCCACACTTTACAGGTAATGTTATTTTGAGCCCTTCTGACCTTACCACTCCTTTTCAAACTAATGCATTAAGGCACACTTCAACGGCCCACGCCCTTGACCCAAAACTTGGTAAAGTTTCATCCATAAACAGCCATGAAAGTCTTGTTTACACATTATATTCTGAACTCAAACATACAGACAGGCTTACTGTTTCTCTGTGTCTTTATAACACACACACACACACACACACACACACACACACACACACACACACACACACACACACACACACACACACACAGAGTTTTCGTTGGCTTTGCGAAACAATCTCCAATAAAAAATACAATTATTGGTAAAGTGCAGACATAACATCATTTAATAATCCTGTAATACATAAAGCGTATGACTTGACACCGGTACGGTTTGATCTTTTATGTAATGATACCTTTAGCTGAATACATAAATAAATAAAATATAAAAAAAAGGATGCTGTCCTTATCAATGGCTGGCAGATCCACGAAACAATGTGGATAGCTTCACAAAACATGCGGTTTTGTTTTTGTTTTTTTCCCCCTGGACACTTACCTCCGCAATTCACAAACTGTACATCTTTACGTGCGGCATAAGACAAAACTAACAGGTAAAGAAACCCCAAACGTAAAGCGCACAATGTATACGAAGAGCGGTAAGTAGGCGTACAGGCCTGCAATGAACAGTGTTGACAGTGCACGGCACAGATTTCAACAGCTGTGAATTGTTTGACGTGTACAGGACGCAGACTCCGTCAGGGAGAAAAATGTGCTGAATGGCCAGGAACAGAGCAAAACAGCACCAGCGGAGGGAAAACATCATTAACAAAGGAAGGTTTTGGAGCAATGCCTGAGGAATAGCAAGCCATCTATCTCTGCCCCCTTTCTCTATCTGTACACTTACGAACGCTGGGACTAGACCTGCAGGACTCCTTCGACCAACATAATTTGACCCACATTCAAATCTAAGATGTATACTTTTGCGTAACAAAGTTCGCAGGAACATTTGGTTCACCTTACCCTGTCTCAATGTCTGGCTCTTACCGACATCCGTTAACAGGTGGCCTGACACACGCGTTTCAAGCAGTCAGAAAGACCGGCCGTTTGAAGTGGGAGGGTGATCCTATGGTTCACTTCGTGTGCAGAACAACCCAGTGCATGTGTTTCAAGCCTATCTTCTTTCTCCTCGTTTCATTCACGGGCTTGCTAGCCCTCGAGGTACTATGCCTGGTAGAAGGTAGAAAGAAACTCTAGGGAGAGCTAGACAACAGAAGGTCTTCAGAGAAGTAACCCCCTTTAGACAAGTGTTTCGGCCCTGAATTCCTTACACTCTCGGGGGGCCGGGCCACATCCAGGTCATGACTCCTGGATGCCCTTCTGCTGTTGTCTATTTTTTTTTTTTCCCACGCCGGGGATCGAACCTGGGCGATTCTGCGCTTCAGAACTGCGGTACGCGGTTTTACCAATGTGCTAACGGGGCACACATCATCTGTAGGGAATTTAATCCTTATGAAGTTCACTTTTTTCGTTCCTCCTTGCCCAGATCCAGCTTGAGCTCCTTTCTGCTGCCTCTGCCATCGCTTTAAGGGCTTTAGTCCTCTTCTTCCCAGAAATGGCGAGTTGTTTCATGAGATCATAAGCGGAGGTGCCCACAAACCCTCTTGCCCCGACCTCTATGGCGAAGATTTTGACCCGCAGACCTGCTTTCTTCAGGGTGCTGGCAAGACCGGCGTATTTTTCGGTCTTGTAGATATGTGCTTCTTCCATTCTGCTTTCGTATGGCACAGTGAGTTCTATCAGAATCACTTGTTTCGAGGAGTCAGAGTGGAGAGCGATGTCTGGTCTCATGCCTGTCTTGCTGATGACATCTGGGTAATTTCTCCACTCTGGGAGGTCTGCTGTACACTCCCAGTCGACTGCTCCATCCAGAAGACCCTTTGGCAATGTGCTGGTTGTCATAGCACTTTCGGGCCAGACCTGTTTCCCTCCTGCTTTGTAGAACGTTGTCATAGCAATTGGTGCGTTTGGGGTCATGGTTTTTTCGCTAACCACATCTGTGATCACTTTCAGAACTTGGTTGTGCCTCCATGTATACCTTCCTTGGGCTAGCGCTACTTTGCAAGAGCTTAGGACATGTTCCACTGTTTGTTTCTTCTGACAGAGCGGACATGCTGGGTCGTCTGTTTTCCCCCATTTCACTAAGTTTGCATTCGAGGGGAGCAGGTCATATACAGATCTGAGGAGGAAGCTTATCCTTAGAGGAGCCATGTGCCACATATCGTTCCAGCTGAGACTTCTTTGGAGTGCACTGTCCCATGTTGTCCATTGCCCCTGTTGACCTTGCTGGACTGCCTTCTGCACTCTTTTGACATCTTCTTCTTCCTTCAACACCTGTATGATCATGTCTCTTTTTTCCTTCCCTTTGGCTTTGGACCACCACTGCATTTTTGTTGCTCCCAGTCCCTGTCTGTTGGTTTGCGTGTGTCCAATTATTTCTTTGATGCTGAGGTTTCTCTTGGCATTGTTTACAGCCTCTTGGACTTTCCACTTTCTGCCAGTTCTCAGCTTTGGATGAACTGATCTCACGATATTGTCTTCCGATTCCTCCAGCATGCTCAACAGTCTTGCTTTTCCAACTTTGTATTCCTCCACTATGGATTTGAGAGGTAGCTTCAGCATTGCTTGACGACAGTAGAATGCAACATCAGTGAGACCAGGTGGGACACCGAGCCATTTTCTTGTGTATTTGTTGATTTTGGCTTCCATTGCTTCGACTGTGCTGGTGCAAATGTCATAGATTAGCAGTGGCCACAGCAGCTTTGGTATCAGCATGAACTGTAGACACCAGACTTTGTATTTGCCTGGCAGTCCGCAGTTATCTATTTTCTTCAGGCCTTCTTCTGCTGTTTGCTTGGTTTCACATCCCCTTTGTGTGTCTTTCAGGGAGTCATCATACCATCTTCCGAGACTTTTTACTGGCTCTTCTGTGACAGTGGGGATGGCTTGGTTGGCTACCATGAATTTGACTGAATCTGCCACTTTTCCTTTTCGCAGTGAGAGACTTCGGGATTTCTTAGGTTTGAACCTCATTCTTGAAGAGGCCACCAGCTCATCCAGCTGCTTTAAGATTCGGTGTGTCTCTTCCTCATCCGTGGACAAGACTGTTGTGTCATCCATGAAAGCTTTCAGAGGAGGCATCTGGTATCCATCTCCCAGATTCACTGGACCTGAACTCTTCATTGCAGCTTTCAAGATGACTTCCATTGCCAACACGAACAGTATGGGAGAGATTGCACAGCCCATTGCAATGCCCACCTCTAGGTCTATCCAGTCCGGAGTTTACCAGCCAAAACAAACTCTGGACTGTTTGTTCCCCATCTTAAAGTTCAAATGACTAATTCTGGTGGTGGGAGCGTTTCATAGGTCCGGCCTCCCAAATTTTCCATTCTAAAACTTTGCCACAGCATAAGGTCTTGCGCATGCTCAATAAGTCTGTCAGAAAATTGCTGGCAGATTTCGGTGGAGCGCATATGAAACTGCTGTTTTATCTTGATTACTATTATCAACAGCATTATCACTGACTTGCTTACGTTAACTGTGAATTCCCAGGGGACCACAGGGCCACGGCAACATTCCTCCACTCGGCTCTGGGAGATCCGTGTGTTCACATTACGCCAAGAACCAGTAATGTTTCGAGAATAACACGTAATATTTCTGTTCACATTACGCCAAGAACCAGTAATGTTTCGAGAATAACACGTAATATTTCAAAGTATTTCAGGACAAAAACTAAAACAGTCAGAATAAGCGGAAACCTTCGTCAACATTTTCTACAAGCAATCCCGTACTAGCCCAGATGGTACAAGCCCAGATGGTACAAGCCCAGATGGTACTAGCCCAGAAGGTACTAGCCAGATGGTACTAGCCCAGATGGTACTAGCCCAGATGGTACTAGCCAAAATAATGACAGGCGAATGGATGTGAAGCAGACGAAATGACTCTGGAACAAACTCTTAAAGAGATGAGTGACAATATCGAAAAGTTAACAAAATTTGCAAATGTCACTACAAGAAAACCACATAAACACTGTATTAAGAGCGGACACGGACAAGAAAACCACAAAAATACTGTATTAAGGTAGCAGGTACAGTGGCGGAGAAGCTATTTTTTGTTTATTTTAGTAACAGTGGATATACATAAGCTAGAAACCTGATTTTTGGCAGAAATCTGCAGGATACACGTCTCTAATAGAAAAAAATATTATTTTGGTAAAATGTTTCATATAATTTGTGTTGTAATTAATTATGTAAATTAATGTGAAATTTTCGATACCAAAAATAGTGATAGTTTTTGACAGACTAATTCCCAGGGTATAATTCTTTTTGAAGATTTGTTTTTTTTAATATAACCTATATTACAAAATGAAGCTTTTGTCATACCAACTTTTTGATATCCAGTTTTGTCTTCATTCTATGGGCGTATAAAATTCGCGTTAAATGTCATTAAAATATTTTACACTTTTACAAGCTTTATTACTAAACTATACAAGTTATCCAAAATCTGGTATGACACAAGCTAGCTGTTAGTATGATAAAGCTTTGTGCCAAAATTCATGCAGATTGGTTAATATTTGTACGCACTAGGAACGCAAAACGACAAAAAAAAGGTCAATTTTGACAAACGTTGATTTTCAGGAGATTTTTGGGTCACCCCAGCCTTACTAAAAAAATTCCTGAAGCAAATCTGTTTGTTTTTCAGCAAAATGCTTTGAGGATATAGTGTAGAAATGATTTTTCTGTGTTAAAAAAAATATAGGAAGTAGTAATTCCAAAAAGTCAAATTTCTCATCTCCCCCACTGTACCTGCTACCTTAAGAGCGGACACAGACAAGAAAACCACATAAATACTGTATTAAGAGCGGATACGGACAAGAAAACCATATAAATACTGTATTAACTCTATTGTGACTGCACTTGCCACAGCTGAGCTCTCCTGCTGGCCTAGGGCTATCACAGTGAAATCACTGAGAACTGGGTGCAAGTGAAGTTATCCATCGATTTCAGACAAAGTAACTGGCAAAACGTAGCTGAAGCGTTCAACGGAAGTTCCCTCCACAAGGGAACCAGCTGCCAACTACTAAATCATTAGCATAACAAAAATAGAGGGAGCATATAGACCGTCTGTTACTATACTATGACCGAAGTAGCCCATCCTCAGTAAAAGCTCAGCTGTTACTTCGATCGAAGTAGCCCGTCGTCAAAGAGTTAAGAGCAGACACGGACAAGAAAACCACATAAATACTGTATTAAGAGCGGGCACGGACAAGAAAACCACATAAATACTGTACATGTATTAAGAGCGGACACGGACAAGAAAACCACATAAATACTGTATTAAGAGCAGACACGGACAAGAAAACCACATAAATACTGTATTAAGAGTGGACACGGACAAGAAAACCACATAAATACTGTACATGTATTAAGAGCGGACACGGACAAGAAAACCACATAAATACTGTATTAAGAGCGGACACGGACAAGAAAACCACATAAATACTGTACATGTATTTAGAGCGGACACGGACAAGAAAACCACATAAATACTGTATTAAGAGCGGACACGGACAAGAAAACCACATAAATAGGCCTACTGTATTAAGAGCGGACACAGACAAAAGTACTGTTCGGTTGACAAGAAGAACAGACCAGCTTGAATGTACTAGTGTCTTTCATTTGAGTCAGAAGAAGAACAGACTTTGTAAAGAAGTTTCAGCGTTAATAAATGAAAATGAGGAGGTCTGAGTCAGTTGGCCCAGTGAGCCCCAAACCCTGGCAGAATGCGCCGAGATGTGAACAATGTGGAACAGCACCGCATTCAGTGCAACTTGCGGTGTTTGATGTCACAAAGACCACGGTGAGGCAGTAGATGACAGTAAATGTGTGGACGTCTTTTCCAAACCGGTGGTTGTGTATGGTCAATACAGACCATAATACGATGGCTTACCGCACACATCAGTCTGGTGGTAACAAGCTACGCCCCTACGGCTTGTCTCAAGGATAATTAGAAAGATCAGTTTTGTCCGAATGTAGAAATAAAAGTGGAATTTGCGACGTCGGAAACCTGGTCCAATAATAGCAAAATCATAGCCAAACTGAAAAATGGTAAAACCCTGACTGAATATTACCACAAACATTCTCCAGTCCATGTCTTAATTTTCAGTGTCACCTAGACAAGGACTCTGGAGATATATTGGATACTGAACAATACTTTTGTTTTCTCTTCCCTCCTTTTACATTGTGTCTTTCCATTCAATAGATTAATGTGACCTTTCCGTTCCAGTCAGACGGGGATCTCTTCCCTTCACTGGACATTGGGTGATGATATGGGTACAAGCTTTTGAAAGAGAAGATAAATACACATATACACACGTAAGAATAAGAATATCATGAAAATATTTCTTCAGTATGTTTTTTTCACTAAACAAGAATGTTTCTACTGACTGAACGATGTCTTCAGGATACACAGTGTTTAAACTTTGTATTAGCTGCTGACAGAACAGGATTCTCCGGACCTCTTGTCTGCCTCTTTCGCTGTTACCGGATCTACAGAGTGCATACTTGATCACACTCATTTTTGGACTCCTTCCGTAAGTGACGGTAACACTGATTTTAAACGATGTAATAAATCACATATTCATGTTTAAACGATTTGAGCTATAAGGTATTCATGAAGTCTGCATAAACTGCAAAACTCCAATGCATCAAAGACATAGTTGCAGTATTATACCTATACAGAAGTTAAATTACCTGGGCTAGGCCAAACCTACTGTAAGCCGAAACACTGCTTTCTACTTCAGAAGGCAGCCTCAAACAGCAACTTACAGAAATGTTCAAGTTTTGGCTCTACTCCACTAAACGACGTTTGTGGAATAATATCAGACGCAGTTTGTATACAAATTATTGATTGACTGATCGATTGATTTATCTACTTGTTTGTTTGCTGTCGTTTTATTCCAGTAACACGTTGATGATCCCTCATGAGGAAGACTATGCACATAGATAGTATAGTAAACACTCTTCTTGAAACAGAACAAAAGATGTTTGCAATTACGGCGGGGTCCCCATGTTCTGGGTCTTTTTCGTCTCTGTATCTGCTCTCTGTCCATGTCTTTTTGTTGTTGTCCTATACGGGGAGAAGGGGGGGGGGGGCGAAGAGAGACAGGTAGACAGACAGATAGATAGATAATAGACAGATAGATATATAGATAATAGATAGACAGATAGATAATAGACAGATAGATAATAAACAGATAGATAGATAGATAGATAGATTGATAGATAATAGATAGATAGACAGACAGATAGATAGGTAGATAGATAGATAGAGAAAGAGAGAGAGAGAGAGAGAGAGAGAGAGAGAGAGAGAGAGAGAGAGACAGAGAGAAGCAGGCAGGCAGACAGACAGAAAGACTGATAGATAGAGAAGACAGAGAGACAGGCAAAAGCAGAGACAGGCAGATAAAAAGAGACTGTGAGAGAAAAAGGCAGGGGAGGGAGGGAGAGAGAGGGGGAGAGAGAGAAAGAGCGAGAGCATGGAACCGATCACGTCCTTAAATCACTGACTGATCTCTAATGAGAACAAAGCAATTCTCTTTCCTGAAGACTAAGCCGGGCAGAGGAAGGCCACAGCTTTCTTTGAACAGTCATTAGCTTCTCCAGAAAAACCTATAATGGAGGCTGCCTGCACTCCTGCCAAAATACTCTGCTGAGAACTAGCTATTCAGCTCTGTAGGCAAAACTGAAACACACACACACACACACACACACACACACACAACAACAACAACAACAACAACATCGCTATGCTTTGCTAGCTTAAGAAGCAAGAGAAATAATAGGAGATAAATGATTATGTTGTTGATGATTATGATGTACCTGGTGAATTTTTGACGAGAAAATGTAAAATAGTAATTTATTAGAAAAAGGAATGAAAATGAATGTCTGAACATACTACGTGACCTTGACATGAACGAACTCATCAGTGCATGATATAAGTTACATCCGTGTGATCTGAAGCAACGTTAACAGATGTCTACTGAACAAACGAACAAAATCAGCACCATTCATACACAAACAGCTGTAAACTGAAGCTGAATACTGCCATCGCATTATGGAAACATTTAACTTTATTAGGCAAGCTTAGAGAGAGAGAGAGAGAGAGAGAGAGAGAGAGAGAGAGAGAGAGAGAGAGAGAGAGAGAGAGAGAGAGAGAGAGAGAGAACTGGATGATTATGATGATGACGACGACGACGATGATGATGATGACGATGATGATGGTGATGATGATAATGCTTCATGACCGACAACTCCCCGAGGTCAGAGAGAGAGAGAGAGGAGAGAGAGAGAGAGAGAGAGAGAGAGAGAGTAGAGAGAGAGAGAGAGAGAGAGAGAGAGAGAAAGAGAGAGAGAATGACAATGATGCTTTATTTTTCAACGGTAAAAGCTATTGGCTAGAAGCCATTTTTCAAACTTGCCGTTGCTATTCTATACACATGGCATTTGTTTACAGTAACAAGTACAGCTTAAGGAAAATACATGTTGAATAGAGAGAGAGAGAGAGAGAGAGAGAGAGAGAGAGAGAGAGAGAGAGAGAGAGAGAGAGAGAGAAAGAGAGAGAGAGAGAGAACTGGATGACGACGTCGACGACACGACGACGATGATGATGATATGTTACATGACCGACAACTCCCCGAGGTCTAGTCCAACGATTCATCATCATCATCATGTGCCCTACTGCATGGCGTTGGCGATCATGCCCTCCATACAAATCTATCTTTTGTCGCTGCAAATACATCTCCCACCCTTTCTGTCTTCATCCATTCCGCTAAGCCGTCCAATATTTTCTGCCTGGGTTTACCTGGTGCTCTTTTTCCCTCCAGTTTTCCTGCTATGATTAGTCTTTTCTTTGGGCCGGCCATGATTTACAAGTGAGGATACGATGGTGGTTTCACGTTGCCTTCCATCGGTTTTTGTAGGGACTCTCCCCTAGCCTTTGTCGTTCCCACAACAACCCACAAGGCAGTGGGGGTGATTTTCTGTCAGGGTTTATTCCCTTAGCCTTGATCTCTCCCGAGATAACCACAAGGCAGTGGTGCTATTCACCCATAGCACAGATGATGATTAGAATAATGATTTATTCTGACAACTCACCGAAGTCTGAACGGCCTCGTCACGGACATTAAAGATGAAGTAGGCGTGTAGACAGAGCAGCAGACACACCAACAGTCCACAGCCCCGATACCCGCCAGAACTGCCCCTGCTGCCATCAACCTGAAACCAAATAGCAGATGTTGTAAATCGTCTTGAGTTTCATTTTGATGTACATCCATATGACACAAAATATTTTCTTTGCAGTAAACAATGAAGTTACAAAACAGACTTGCTATTTTTGTTGACACACTGATTGTTTTATAATACAAGCAGCCAGTATCGTGTATAGTTACTGATATTGCATATCGCTTAGTGTTTTCTCTGCATCTCCTGAAGCACGGTGATGACGGTCAACAAGTTGTGCGTTTCCTGGTAAGAGATGACCCGACTCCTCGAAGGGGAAGAGACAGAGGCAGCAGAACCTCCATTAGAGTTCAATAGGGTTAGGCTCGTGCTGTTCGTCTTGCCGCTAGATCTGGGTCCTAGGTTCAGCCCAGTGTCGTCACAGCACTGCAGTAAATTGGCGTTATAGAAGACCGCCAGGATCAAACCTACTGTGACACCGGCTTGTGCAGTGCTCATTCTCAATGTCAGTATGTATACAGCCTTTGTCTTCAATATTCTTTGATACATGAAAGCCACGAAGACAGGCTATGGTCCACAAATAGCATGGAAACTCAAACCCACCACTGGCATAATATGGTCCACCTGGTGTTTCTACACAGGTAGAGGTCCTGGCACCAAGGGTAAGCGTTTAAGTCAGACACCAGTAACACGTTGTCAACTCTTCATTTAAGTCAGACGACCAGTAACACGTCGTCAACTCTTCATTTAAGTCAGACGACCAGTAACACGTCGTCAACTCTTCATTTAAGTCAGACGACCAGTAACACGTCGTCAACTCTTCATTTAAGTCAGACAACCAGTAACACGTTGTCAACTCTTCATTTAAGTCAGACGACCAGTAACACGTCGTCAACTCTTCATTTAAGTCAGACAACCAGTAACACGTCGTCAACTCTTCATTTAAGTCAGACGACCAGTAACACGTCGTCAACTCTTCATTAAAGTCAGACGATCAGTAACACGTTGTCAACTCTTCATTTAAGTCAGACGACCAGTAACACGTCGTCAACTCTTCATTAAAATCAGACGACCAGTAACACGTTGTCAACTCTTCATTTAAGTCAGACGACCAGTAACACGTTGTCAACTCTTCATTTAAGTCAGACGACCAGTAACACGTCGTCAACTCTTCATTAAAGTCAGACAACCAGTAACACGTTGTCAACTCTTCATTTAAGTCAGACGACCAGTAACACGTCGTCAACTCTTCATTAAAGTCAGACGACCAGTAACACGTTGTCAACTCTTCATTTAAGTCAGACGACCAGTAACACGTCGTCAACTCTTCATTTAAGTCAGACGACCAGTAACACGTCGTCAACTCTTCATTTAAGTCAGACGACCAGTAACACGTCGTCAACTCTTCAAAACCGGAAGCATATCCCCTAAGAGAGTGAAAGAAAGAGAAAAAGATACTTCAGAACGTTTTATTATTCAAGGACGGTAACAACTCCGTCCACTGAATCTGTCTTACATGTAGTCTCTGCTAGTCAACACACACAATGTACATGTAAGCATATTAAAAACAGATGAACCAGAACACATACAATGCGAAATAGGTTGTAAAAGTGAACTGTAATTACAAATTAACTTTCATATATGCAAATAGGTCATTCGCTTTACAAAAGTATGACAGTCAAAGGGACACACACATGAGAGAGAGAGAGAGAGAGAGAGAGAGAGAGAGAGAGAGAGAGAGAGAGAGAGAGAGAGAGAGAGAGTCAAATGCTCAAAACGTTTTAAATGGCTTTTACAAACATGCTGAATACGTGTATTATATACGTTCTGAAAACACAAATCATTTCAAATAATTGTGCAGCAAACTAACAAATATTAAAAACAACATCTTTTTCTTCAATTACAGAATTCATCTGCAAACAATCTCTCGTCTTTCAAACGCTAAAAACAAGATTGTAAAGTTCTTCATACATTCTATGTTTCTTTAAGGCATCAGCATGGCACCAGGCTGTCTATGGAACTTGTCGAGAATGAGTTGGTGTAACTCATCTAATGCTGGGCAACATAAGGTAAAGTGTACTTCACTTTCATCTGAACATAATTATACACAAAGGACATTGTCATCCAAGTCGGAATGTGCAACAGTGCAAATGTATAGCAACCTCACTGACACCAAGTCTAAATTTCACACACACAGGCGCGTGTGGAAGTATAGGCCTACAGATTGACCTAGATTCCAGTGCTGATCACTCATTTTCTACATTCAGTCCCTCTAAGACTCTTGGAAGAACGCAGCAGTAACACACACACACACACACACACACACACACACACACACACACACACACACACACACACACACGATGCATGCAGTAGGAGAGAGAGATGGGGAGAGAGAGAGAGAGAGAGAGAGAGAGAGAGAGAGAGAGAGAGAGAGAGAGAGAGAGAGAGAAAGAGATCATAATGAATATACTCGCGCTCGCGCGCGTACCCCCCCCCCCCCATACACACACACGCACGCACACATACACGCACAAACACAGAGTTGATTTGTACATATAATGTGGTGTGGATGTAACATGCACTTTGAACATACACATGCATGCACAGAGACAGAGAGAAAGGGAGAGGGAGGGAGGGAGAGAGAGAGAGAGAGAGAGAGAGAGAGAGAGAGAGAGAGAGAGAGAGAGACAGAGAGAGAGAGATCAAATCAAAACATGCATTTCACACACAGACACACACACAGACACACGCACAGACACACACTCACACCTCTGATTCACATAATATGGTATGCATGTAACATGCATTTCAAACACACACACACACACACACACCACTCTCTCTCTCTCTTTCTCTCCTCTCTCTTGCTTTACATACTGTTATATGATGTGCATGTAATATGCATTTTGAGAATACATGCTTGAAAACACACACCCTCCCCCCACACACACACACTCATGCACACACACACACGCACACACCACACACACACAGACGTGTGTATGTGTGTGTGTGCATGTGTGTGTGTGTGTGTGCATGTGTGTGTGTGTTCGGATCAACATTACGGTACGTTTCCCGTGCGTGCTGTGTTTTAAATGTTACATTAAATCCACATCCGTCACGTGTGTGGATGCAATCTGTGTCCGTTTTGCCAACACCAATCTAGCAGTCTATGCTTGAAGCAGGAAAAGAACAAACTGACTGATTCTACCCTCTGATTTGGCCAGACATAACCATGTCCGAATATAAACAACACTAATCTGTCTTTTATTTCTCCAAGTTGTTTTCCTTGCTCATCTAACTGTAACAGCGAGAAATCGGCTCTATGATGTTCGGCTCTAAGATGTACACACATGACAGTAATTTCCGTCCAATACGTGATCGTTTTGTTCTGGACATTGATAGATAGGGAAACATACCAGCGTCACCATACATAATTGCATTTGGTGTTCTTTTAGAAACACCAAGAAACCATTTCACAACAAATGACATATTTTGTTCTATGTAGGAACTGTCATATAACCCCATTTATCTGCAGTAGTGCAACAACTGCTGTACTCTGAGTCAAACTATATTTTCAAATATTTCAAGAGAAATCACGTGTCCTACATTTTTATTTCTTTTTCGTGATTTTGTACACCAAAAGAACTGTTGAGAAAATGAATTATCGCCGCGACAAGACAGCTTCACTGAAAGATTTGCTGGCTTGGCAAACTTGATGTATTTGTAATGTGTGTTGTTCATACTTAGGCAGCCATGGTAACCCATTCACAGGGCTCCATGAAACAAATTCGGTGAAAACCCGCCCATAAACTGTTAGACATCTGCCGACACACTTTACTTACAGACATCGTGACATACATCCAGCCAGTCACACATTGCTCGGTGGTCGGGATGAGGGGAATGAAAAAATTAATGATGCAGGCCACTAGATTATTGTGGTGGGCGTAAAGAGGAGATGACAGAAAGAGGGAGGGGGGCGAGCGTGCGAAAAGAGTGAGCGACAATGAGACAGAATGTATTCTCTTTGAAAACAATAATAACAGACACAACAATTGTTTTTCTCATAAACTGTACCCCCAGAACCAAGATGCACTTCTTTCCATGGCAGTACACATGATGTCAACAACCTTCAAAGAACACCGAGCATGCACCAACTTCATGTTGGCAGGAGTTGCAGTAAAGCAGATTCTACAGCCAAGAAAACAGACTTTGGCAGCAGCAGCAATATAGCAGGAATGTTGGCGCTGCTCGCCTGGCAAAGCTTGTTGATGAAAATGAGCACAGAGAGAGAGAGAGAGAGAGAGAGAGAGAGAGAGAGGAGAGAGAGAGAGGGGAGGGAGGGTAGAGGATGTGGAGTGTGGAGTCATGTTTCACAACACGCGTGCGGTATGTCCTTGCTTGGCGTGAATGGGATGTGTGCGTGTGTTTTGACCTCCTCCAACACTTTCTACATGCCGTCCTTCAAATTCTGACTGCAGCTTGTTTCATTTCCTTGTCTGCTTGCCTGCATTTGCAAATAGCGCAAATATAAATGTTTTAAGGATCGTCGTGCTCACTTTTCTTTGTTTCTGTTCTATTTTCTGCGCCAAACCTAATGGCCACATGAACTTGGAAATTTTGCTGTGCTATGATGAAGATACAGACAAGGACGATAACCACGATGCGATGGAGTTCCATCCAGAACAGGACTGTGCTTTCCGCTTACTGTCAATATATTCTGGCGTCAGCCAGGCTCGAGAGATAAGACATCTGCGGTGTTGATCAGAAGGTTTGAACGGCATCCTCAATGATGCATCATGAAATGGATGAGACTGGACTACATAGTCCCAGGCTTCCCACTCAGTCTGCAGCACTCTCAACTCTGGAAAGAAGCTGGCCAAGGCTGAAAAATCCCACAATGATTTTGATAGGACTGACGGGATTTGAACTTACAGCCATCCTGTCGGTAGACCGCTGCGCTAATCAAGTACCACGACGGCTGTGGCATATGGAACTTTCCGAGCCTGGAGATGCGGTCTAAAATAAAATGCAATGCCACACAATATTTTCACGACTACCTTTCTGTCGAGAGGGAGAGAGAGAAAGAGAGAGACAGGATGGAAAGAGAGACGGAGGGAAGAGAGATAGAGGTGGGGGAAGAAAGAAAAAGAGAGAAGGGGGAGGGAGACAGGCAAAGACAGACAGAGTACCGTAATGGAGGTGGGGAAGAGGAGTGGTATTCCAGGATCTAAAAAGTAATCAGATGGACGAAGACATGGAATGTGTGCATGGGGGAAATGGGTGTGGAAAGGGAGCTGTGCAGAGGAAAATGGGAAGCGTCTGACGAGAAAACACGAAATCTATGTCTAGCATTCATGACAACGCCCTCAGGTTCAGGTTCACATTGCTCATAGCCCAGACGACTACTAGAGCCATATGAGGGATAATATCACATTTAAAAACAACACCCAGATTAAAATAAAAAGACAACAGGAAAAAAAAACATGCTCACCGTTATCCTTGCAAGTCTAAAATACACTTAAAGCATAACATACTCATACGTAAAATCATATCATGTATATTGATCTCTTTTAAAAACTGGGAAGTTGCATCCAGAAGGACGTCTCAGAAGAGGTTCTCTAAGGAGTCCGCCGTATATTGCTTATGTCTCACATCGTACAAGTCCCACATTCAAGAAGAAGGTGTCTGATGCTCAACGGCTCGTCACATGGTGTACACCGCGATGCTTCTTCATTTTCTAAAATGTACGAATGAGTGTAGGATGTGTGACCCGTGTGTCACCTACATAACACTCTTTCCTAGGTTCCCTGAAGCAGATGGGAAAATTTCTTTCAGGGCAGATCTGGAAAAGTTTGTTATCTGTCTGGTTATTCCAATCCTCCTGCCAGAGATTTCTTACATAACTGTGTACTCTGGATTTAATATCTGTGTAAAGAACAAAAGATTTAGACAAGTCTTCCCTTGTGGCGTTCTTGGCCAGGCAGTCAGCCTTTTCACTGCCTCCAATGCCAACATGGCCAGGAATCCAGGCGAAGACAATATGGTAACCTTCACTTGTAAGAGTAGAAAAGAGTTCAAAGAACTTTAGAATCTCTGGGTGACTAAATGTGTCGGCCAGCAATTGCCTGCAAAGCAGAAATGGAGTCAGAAAAAAAGAGAAAATCTTTATGTTTGGATTCGGACACCATTTTCAGTGCCAAAACCACGGCAACTGAAAATCGTGAAGAGCAGAGAATTACCCGACTGCCTTGGTATAAAACATTGGAGAGGTAGGTTGATTTCCCAGATCCCACCCCTTCAAGACCAATTAGCTGTCTTGCCTTTCTGAAGTATTGGTTAAAAAATGTGAATATGAATATGAATTTGAAGCGAGGGATAGGCGATGGACGCCACCCTCGTGGTGCTGGCCCCGGGAAAAGTTGAGGTCTCTGCAACCTCACTCCCCTACGACCCAGGGTTATGGAACTATCTAGGTAGGACCTCAGAACCTGGCCAGCTCATGGGTTTATGTGCAGGCTTAAGGCTTGTGCCGTAATCATTCAGGATCTTCTCCATCACACGGCACCTGTGACGTTAGTGCATAATATGGAATTCATTCCGAGCGCGGAGACGTCATCTTGGGAAACTGAAACTGAAACTGAAACTGCGGGTTTGACGAAGGGAGAAAAGTGGCAGAATGGTTCAGACGTTCGCCTGCCAATAACTAATTCGAGGTTCCAGGGTTCGCTCCCCGTAGAGGCCTCGACTTTTCTCCTCAGTTTGACCGGAAAATCGAACTGAACGTCTAGTCCTTCGTAAGGGGACGAAAAACGAGTCGGACTCGTGTGCCTTCTGGCTGCGCACGCTAAAGATCCCACGGAAGTTGAAAATCGTGAAGAGCAGGGCATTGCCCGGCTGCCTTGGCATAAAACATTGGAGAGAAGTTTGATTTCCCAGACCCCACCCCTTGAAGACCAATTAGGCTTCTTGTCTTTTTGAAGTCTTGGTAAAAAAAAAAAGTGAATATGAACATGAATTTGAAGCGAGGGAGAGGGAATGGGTGCCGCCTTCGTGGTGCTGGCCCCGGGAAAAGTTGAGGTCTCTGCTACCTCACTTCCCTACGACCCCAGGGTTATGGAACTATCTTGGTAGAACCTCAGGACCTGGCCAGCTCGTGGCTTTATGTGCAGGCTTAAGGCTTGTGCCGTGATCATTCTGGATCTTCTCCATCACAAGGCACTTGTGACGTTAGTGCATACGGAATTCTTTCCGACCGCAGACGTCATCTTGAGAAATTGAAACTGAAACTGAAGTTTGACACCCTGCTGTGGGCTTTCATGTCTTGCGATGTCTCAGAAGTAGTCTTTGTCCATGTAAGGTCACTTTGACAGGCAATGGAGACTAGGCTCAATTTCTTTACAGCTGACTCATAAGTTTTCGTTGCAGATGGACTACTGCCTTCCATCAGTCGTTTTGCCTCATGGAAAGGTATCCTTTTTTTCAGTTTTGACACTCTATACAGTTTGTTCTACTTGCCATATGGGGCAACGTTTGGAGGATGAAGGGGTGGCTTCCTCCACAGATTTGATATAATGCTGGTCCATCACATGTTCCTTCATGTGCCTCCTTGGCACACATAGCACACTTTTCTGTGTCGGTACATCTGTCCTTTATGTGTCCAAATCGGAAACATCGCATCAGTGACGGAGCACACAGTGAGACTTTTACGTTCAGGTACCATTAATGACTGTGGAAGTACAGGAATGTCAGGAACAGTTTGTTTGTCGCGACTCTCTCCGACCCCTTCCGGAACTTGGCCGGGCGTACCTCAACACCCTGGCTCTTCAATTCAGTCCTGATTTCCTCCTCGGGAACTCCTTTCAGCTCGGGGCACTTATCACCCACTTGCTGATGTTTAGTCCCTTGTGTGAAGAAAGTTCAATGCCACGGTCTACATCCATTGATGCTTTAAGGAGGCGCTAAGACCGTTTCTTGTCTATACATTCAATAAGGTAGTCCCCGTTTTTGCACTTTTTGATCGTTTTAGGATTGCCAGTGAGGCCCTGAAATCCCCTCTGAACTGCAAATCGACTCAGCTATGATAGCGGTTTGATCTTGATGGGTTCCTTCCACTATCAACCAAGCAGCCCATAAGCCCTTCTCCTCCCGAACCTTGGCATTCGAATCTGAGTCACTATCGTAATTAGCTCTTTTCCGTTTTGTTGTATTTGATTTACTCATGAGCGCAGGCTCAACGACGACAGAAATTTGTCAGTCGACCCACGAGAGCTGCCGTGCTGGGGAAGGGACAATGGATGGCCAATCTCGTGGCGTCCGTCCGCCTGGAACCGTCCTGCATGAATCCATGTACTTTCACGATTGACTAGCGTACAGCTACCCATTCAAAAGCCAAGTGACTCGACCTCGGGATTACGGGTTGCGTACGGCAACCATTCGTGATTATGAAGATGGAGACGATGAAAATGGGAATGAAGATGGAGACGATGAAAATGGGAATGAAGATGGAGACGATGAAAATGGGAATGAAGATGGAGACGATGAAAATGGGAATGAAGATGGAGACGATGAAAATGGGAATGAAGATGGAGACGATGAAAATGGGAATGAAGATGGAGACGATGAAAATGGGAATGAAGATGGGACACACTTCGTCTCATCCCCTTCCCCTTCCCCTTCACCTGTCCGACATGTAAAACCCTACCAAGGGCATCAATTTACACTGTCAAGTCTAGTCCAGTTAACTTCCTTGGTTATTAGGACTATTACAGGAATTCCTTAGGGCGGCAGATGTATTGAGACATTATTTGATGTTCCAGTAGAATGGATCGGTAAAGTAAAGGCAAACACCACAGGCCACTAGTAGGTATCGCATTTTGAAAAGTAATGGTCAGTCGCCATTGTCCAGTACTAAAACCTTTCGCAGTTGGGCACAGAAACGGATTAAAGCTGTAATGGGGGCAAGAGGAAATAAATAGACATTAGACTGGATGGATCAATACCCTAGACCGTGAAGTGACCGCACCAAAGACCAGAAGCAAATATCAAGAAATAACGCCATTATTCTCCACGTTGGGGAGTTGGACAGATTTTAAGGGGTGACACTTAGCAGTAAAAGTCACCGTCCGAAACAGACTTTTGAAAATGGCCTGTTAATTGGCCGAAGGTAATGTTAGATGTAACCACCACAATGTCAGGATTAAACTTCGAATCATTCAAACTTGAAGTCAGGCTTTAGAAACGCGGTCAGCTAATCACACGTTCAAACTTGAAGTCAGGCTTTAGAGACGCGGTCAGCTAATCACACGTTCAAACTTGAAGTCAGGCTTTAGAGACGCGGTCAGCTAATCACAGGCGGTCCTATTGATGGTCAGGGAGGAAAAGCGTCCTGACCTGAATCTCCTTATATAAAAGGGATAGTCAGTCAGCCCCAGGGCGCTCTTTTGGGGAAACCAGCTTCCAAGCTACCTGACAGGTATGTGACCCACGTTTTAATTTGTACTCTTGTTAGGTGTTAAGGTTAGGGTTAGAAGTTAGAGGCATGTCTTACTTTCCAGGAAACAGAAAGAATAGAGCTGGAAATGTGCAGTATGCTAGTAACATGTAAGCTGGTGAAGATTCGTTGTGCATTTTAGGATTTAGGGCCATTGGGACTTAGGCCAGTAGAACGGTGAATTATGTTTTACGTTGAAGTTGATCAATTAAATAAATGTGTTGTATTTATCATTCCATGTGTGGACTACCTTTGAGAATCCTTGTCTAGTGTGGTTAGTGCGTTTCCTCTCGTCACACTCTCCTCCCTTATTAAGTGCATAATTACCAAGTAGAGAAACAATTCTTCATAATCATTCTCAATTCCTTATACATCATCGCAAACTCCTTCTTGCGATACGTGGTGGAGTTGCAGTCTTTCCCCTTTACCTCAAAAATCGCAGCCTTCGAGTATCCCCATTCTTAAAAGTTCTAGATAGAATTATAGTGAAAGTCGGAGAGTGTAAAAGTCAGACACAAACGAGAACTTAGATGTGTTGGTGTTTCGAACACAACCTTCAGCGTTGCCACACAGCACAAGTCAACAGACGTGGCTAGGCCTACTGCCTGATCAGAGTGAACGTAGATATAAATAGTGAAGTAATACATAGATTGGCTACTCAGTGGTTTCATTTTCTGTGACAACTTCTGTAGAGAGTCCTTTGTCGTAGATTGGGTGACGTCTTTATATAATATCTAGGCAAGTTAACAGATGTTTCCTGGATCATATTTCATACGTAAAACGAAACAACCATGTCACAGACAGCCACAGGGCTACTTGCCTGTCTCTGATACGATGTCTATGATTTCATCAGCGAACTAGCGTCCAGCGCGTGACAGTTGTCGCAAAGCTTGGGCCAGCTACGACAGCATTGTGGTCACGCCTAGTCTCTCCCTCCCTCCTTCAGTCCCACCCTCCCACCCTCTCAGATTCATTGATCATTTGTTGTCCATTGTGGTCACTCAACCGTGTGGTTTGTAAATACGGCTTTTCACGACTCGGTCTTCGCACAGTGTCCTTCCTATTTTGTTCATTGATTACGTTACGCCGTTCTGCCCGGATACAGTGTTGAGACAAGTTACAGATGATTGTTGGGCAAGGATGTTCTATAATTGGCTATGATGGTACTAGTCTCATGCTTCTTCCATATCTGCACTTTTGATGATGAATTCTTGTTCTGAGTTGTTTTCTTTCAAATGATTGCTTGCCTTACATTGCTTGCCTTACATGCGTATCTAGTGACAAGTGACAAAGATAGTCACAGGCTTTGAGGGTTGCATATGTATTCATTCAGTCATAAGGGTTCAATGATGGATACAGATAGCATTTTTGTCCCTGGGTCACATAAGGCCACAACCTTCCACATTCCCAATCAGTTTATTCCTGAACCATTCACAGGCCGACCTTCTCAAGATATCGATCTATGGCTCAAAACGTTCGAGTCCTACGCCCTCCTCCATGGGTTGACAGATGATCAGAAAGCCCATCTCCTACCTCTTTTCCTTAAGGATCAAGCCCAAATCTGGTTCTACAGTTTAAGTTCAGAGCAGGTTTCTTCTTACCGCACTATTACTGATACTCTTTCAAAGAGATACAGGCCTCATGACTCCACAATATGGATTCGTGCCAAGCAGTTCCGGGGGAGAAAGCAACTCCCACATGAGTCAGTCGAAGAATATTTTGATTCTATGCGCTACCAGGGCCAAAACCTAGGTAAAGACTCAAAAGATATAATGGAAACAATTGTCAATGGTCTCCGGCCGTCAGTCTCTAAATTTGTTATGTCACACAATCCTCACACCTTTGAAGATGCGTTCGACCTCGCCCGTACGGCTGCTACCTTTACTGATAATGTTGATGACCAGGTAGAGATAGCTGTTGCAACCCTGGAGACTCAGCTAGATAAACTGCAAGATGAAATTACTAGTATGTCACGCGGACAAACACAGCCCCGGCGCCAACCGCAGTCACAAGACTGTCTTTCAGGTAAGCAAAGGTGGCACCGCCCACCTTCAAGAAAACAGAGCAAACATGGCTCGCTCTTTAGGCGGCGGCTGTTACGGACGAATAACCAACAGCACCAGTCAGGTTCCTATACTCCAGATCGTTACTTCCCTCGTCCACAGCGCCCATGTAAATCATGTGGGGGTGATCATCCCCGCCACACATGTAGGTTTCGTCATGCACGATGTCAGTACTGCCGCAAAGATGGGCACTTAGCGCGTCATTGTTTCCGTCGTGCTAAACAGGGGATTCCCCGTACTTTTACATCTCGTAAAACTAACAGGACAAGGAAAGGCAAAAGACCGAAGTCACAGAAATCCCCCTCCATCCCTCACATCCGTTCCTTTGCCAACTGCAGTAAGATCAGGCTGTGCCTTAAAAATCGGTCATATGTAGCTCTGATAGACACTGGTGCTGATGTGTCCTGTATTAGCAAACAACTAGCTGATGTCCTTGTTGATCAACGTGTTGTTTCTATGCAGTCGTGTTCTCTTCCTTTGATCAAAGGTGTTGGTGGTGTTCCCTGTTAGAGTGACAGGCAAAATTGACCTTTCCTTTAAAGTTTCAGGTTTACAGGTGTCACAGCCTTTCATTGTGATCGAACAACTAACATGTCCCCTCATATTAGGGATTGATTTTCTGACCTCTCATCAAGCTTCCTTGAACTTTGCTAATCACCAGCTGCAGCTGTATAATGGATTTACTTCCATTCCACTGCTCAAAGACAGGCCAGACAGCTCACCTGTACAGGTGCTCAAGACGACAGTTATTGCCCCCCACTCTGAAGTACTGCTACCTGTGCGAGTTGTGTCAAATAGCGTTCACACCACTGGTATTATTGAGCCCTCACACGCGCTATTGTCCGACAAGAAAGTGATTGCTGCAAGGACCTTGGTTACGCTTCAGAATAGCCAGACTATGTGTACCGTGCGTAATACCTTTTCCTCCCCAGTCAAACTCAGACCTCAGGATATTCTAGGGCATTTTGAAGACATTTCAGACGAACTAGGTGAACTGTCCGACCAATCAGCTCACATCATGTCCGCCACCACCGACTCCAATTCCCATCAGCTTCCCCAGGCACAGGCCATGCTTAATGAGTTAGGGGTTAACCTAGCAGATGCTGCTCTGACAGCTGAACAAAAGGAAAACTTGACCCTTTTTCTGGCGCAAAACAGAGACATATTCGCTGCCGACATGTCAGAATTAGGGGAAACACATCTTATGTCCCATACCATAGATACAGGGGATGCTGCACCCATTAAACAGAGACCCTATAGGACAGCCCCTGCTCTCAATGCTGAGATAGAGAGACAGGTAAATGAAATGCTTCACCATGATGTTATCAGGCCATCCACTTCACCATGGTCCTCCCCAGTTGTATTGGTGAAAAAGAAGGACGGTACCTACCGTTTTGCGGTAGACTACCGTAAACTGAACAAGGTCACAAAGCCAATTCATTTCCCACTGCCCAGACTGGAGGACGCTCTTGACATCATGGGCCAGTCCACAATATTTTCCACTCTAGACTTGTTCTCTGGATTTTGGCAGATTCCTCTTGATAAACAGTCACAAGAGAAGTCGACCTTTACCACACACTTTGGGTCGTTTGCTTGGAACAGAATGGCCTTTGGATTACAAGGTGCCCCAGGATCTTTCCAGTCATTAATGAACACAGTCCTTGCAGGACTGACCTTCAAAACCTGTCTGGTATTCATTGATGACATCCTTTGTTTGTCAAAGAACTTTCAGGAGCACCTGTCTCATCTATCATGTATCTTTGATAGGATAAGGAAAGCAGGTCTCAAACTGAAGCCTAGCAAATGTCATTTCGCAGCAGCCAAAGTCAACTATCTAGGGCACATTGTCTCAAAAGAGGGCGTTTCAGTGGATCCAACCAAAGTGGAACTAGTTAAGAATTTCCCCACTCCCCAGTCGCAGCATGACGTTCGTTCATTTTTGGGTTTAGCGAATTACTACAGACGCTTTGTCAAGAACTTCTCAGCTATAGCTTCCCCACTCAATGCACTTTTGAAAAATGATTCAAAATTTGAATGGAATGACAAAGCAGAACAAGCTTTTCAGACTCTGAAAACTGCCCTCACTACTACTCCAATTCTGGCATACCCTGATTTCTCTCGTCAGTTCATTCTGTACACTGACGCAAGCAAACAAGCCATTGGCTATGTGCTCGGCCAGAGAGATGAACATGGCAGAGAACGAGTCATTGCTTATGGTGGTCGTGCACTGCGAGGCGCAGAACTCCGTTACGGAATTACGGAAAAAGAGACTCTGGCTCTCGTAGATGGTATTCGCCACTTCAAGGTGTATCTCTGCCATGCCAAATTTCTTGTGTACACTGACCATTCAGCCACAAAATTCTTGCAGAATGTTAAAGATCCCACGGGTCGTTTGGGACGTTGGGCTCTTTTTCTACAGGGATATGACTATGACATTGTGCACAAACCAGGCAGGGTGCACAATAACGCTGATGCACTCAGTCGTATGCCTCACGCTGTCAGTGACAGGCCACCGCCTGACTACGACCCGCCCACACCGACCTTGAAGGGCGAGTCAGCGACACAGGTGACTTCACCGGCGGGTCAGTCTCTCCCTACCACCCCACCCCTGGTCAGGGAACCAGTCGTAAGCACACTGACTCATTCACCTACCATCGTTGACCCCACCTCACCTCTCCCCGCCACCACGCCTGGATGGAGCAATACGGTGAATGAGAGAGAGATGGTTGTCTGTCAGGTAGATAAGGTCGATGATACAGACTTACGACAAATGCAGTTGGCTGACCCCCAGTGTCGTCCTTTTATTGACTACTTGGAAAACGGTCAGCTTTCCCAGGATGATAAGATTGCTCGTCGTCTCATCCTGGAGAGTCAAGACTACCTGATGTCTAATGGCATTTTGTACCATCTGTATTATCCTCGTGGTCATGGTCATAGAACTGAACGAATAGTCAGACAGTTAGTGGTTCCCTTTGAACTGAGAAACGATATCCTGCTGTCGTTTCATGATTCTCTGTTGGGCGGTCACTTTGCCACTGAACGTACCTACCAGTCAGTCAGGCTGAGGTATTTCTGGATCGGTATGTACTCTGACATCTTGGAGTATGTCAAGTCGTGTGAGGCTTGTCAAAAAGCAAAACGGGTTATCCATCCTCAAAACCCGGAACTACGACCCTTGCCTGTAGCCCCAAACAAGCTGTTTTCCAGGTGGCATTGTGACATCTTGGGTCCACTTTCACCAGGCAAAGAAGGCTACAAGTACATTCTGCTGTTTGTTTGTTCGTTCAGTAAGTGGGTGGAACTGATTCCATTGAAGGATTCAACAGCCTCTACCATTGCCTGGCATTTGTACGAGACCATCATCTGTCGTTATGGTGCTCCTGACCACTTACTGTCAGACAGGGGACAAAACTTTTTGTCCAAAGTGGTCACTGAGGTGTGCAAAATCTTTCAAATCACTCGTTTGCATACCAGCAGCTACCATCCCCAAACAAATGCCACATGTGAGCGAACAAATTCCACTATCGCTCAGTCTATCAGGGCACACTGTGCTAACAACCCACATAACTGGCCTTCTCTGCTGCCTGGTATTGCTGCTGCACTTCGCACAGTGCCATCCACCGAGTCTACTCTCTTCTCGCCATTCTTCATTCTCTACAAGCAAGAGTGTCGTCTTCCCATTGACACAGCGTTACGCTCTGATGATCTTCCTGCATCTGCCCAACCCTGTATGGAAGACATCATTCAGAATGCAGAGCTTACTAAAACGCTGGTCAGCGAAAACATTCAGAGAGCCCAGCAGCGCTACAAAACTCGGTATGATGGGAAAGCCCGCCCCCCTCACTATAAAGAAGGTCAACGTGTTCTGGTGCAGTGCTCACACAGGATTCCAGGAATCTCGGAAAAACTGCAGCAAAAATATGACGGACCATATTACATTACCAAAATCCTGCCTAACAATGTGTATGTGCTCCGTCACTGCCAGAACAACAAGCTGCTCAAATCGCCCATCAATGCGATGCGCTTGCGACCCTATCATTCCCCTGAAGACAGACCAACTAACCCACTGCATGAGCCAGGGCAGACAGGGGACACGGACAACACTGGGTCCACTCAGCTGGGACAGACTGCTGGTACAGAGCCTACCACTGTTTCACAGCCTGGGCCAGACCATCTCAGTCACACAGAACCTGCTGCCGCTAGCCCTTCCACTTCTGTGGAACAACGTGAGAATCAGTCAGATAAGGATATGTACTTTGTAGAAAGGATCCTCGCTAGCAAGGTCATTAACAAAGTCCGCCACTACAGAATCAAGTGGCAGGGTTACAAAGCCACAACGTGGGAACCAGAGTCACATATACCGGCGGAACTCGTTCGCGATTTTCACGTCAATAATACTATCAAAGGCCGAAGACGCCAACGATAGTCTACCTGGTCAATGACGCCACACTATTTTTAGGTGTACTATTTGTTGTGTCTTCACTCGTATTTCTCTTTAGATTCTACTGCTACTGATCACATATCATGTAAAGCAATTACAAAAAGTTTCGGTCTGCTTGGTATGGCCCCTTGACTGTTTATTACGAATACCACGTTCGCTTTGTACATACTGATTCCATTGTGGGGGACTTCCGATCGACCCGTGTACCTTATCGCTGCTGAGTGACGTTCGTTTGGGTTATTTTCACGTCTCACTGAGCTACACTGATGGTCAGTCATAGCTCTCCTACTCCTTGGTTGGAATGGTCGACAGCTGTATTGGGCATGGTAGAGAGAAAATATCCCCATGTAGTCTGTGTAGTTTACATTGGAATCCACTTCTGTGGACGGTACACTTGGACTATTGGTAACAGGTGCACATGTTGCCAGGGGAATCATTTTTTTTCTTCTCATCTCCTACGGCATGGGTATATTAATCATAAATCCACGAGGTCAACACAGAGGCTTAACTATGGTAGTCCCCCTATCCATTTGCAGCTCAATTATCACGTCATAGTTCTCCCTGTTGATCGTGTTGTCCACTTACATTCATAACTGATATGTGTTACAATGGCTATGTTGTTTTCTTGTCTCAGTAGTTATTCATTGATAATTAATTGCACATAGTTCATATTTTCTATGGTTTGTATGCAATAATATTATGTCTCAATGCCACATACTGCGTACTCTTCATACTACTTTTGGCTTCATGTTATTTTGCACACGTCTTGGGGTCACGCGTTGTCGGCCTCATATTACTTCTTGTACTCTTGTACTACAGAATGTGTGTTGCGTGTCGCACACGACAGGGTGAGGTGATGGCTACCTCAATATTGTCTGTTAAAACTGTTTTCTTGGTATACTACTCCTCACATTATACCACGTTGAAGGACCTAACAGTGTACGCACCTGTATGTGTTCGTCCTTCCGGACTTATCAATTCACGTTGTGTGACACACACGTCAGAGACTTGTAAATATGTTATGTTTATTGGATGTAATAAGGCCTATTCAATACATAGACAATGCATTTTATGTCGGCAGACATTTCCTCCTCTTGAGACTAATATTATTGAATGTACTCGATGATGTCTGTTATACTTTTGCTTCTATCGTCTGTGGCCAACAGTCTTTTCACAGCTATCAAGATAGCTCTAAATGTTTGGATTGTAAACGAGCATTGCATTTTCAAGATGACTCAATGTTTCTTTATATTGCGTATGTTTTTGGTACTAACGTGTTGGTTTGTTGCAGGCAAATATTCTTCACAATACAGGAACCATCATGATTCAACTTTATATTCGGTTGTATGATGGCTTACGATTATTTCACAGATCCTGTCGTTCTTGCCGGCTTTAAATCAGGACCGTCAATTGTTCGTGATATATATTCCGACATACTTAACCAACCGTTACACAGTATGTTCAAAGTTTCCACACTCTTCTGAACATTATCGCAATGGAAATCCGTTGCAAAGGTCAGTACCGCGCGACCCCTGTCTTTTCCCCTTGCGTTCGTCTTCATTCATCACGGTATACAGTCGGTACTATAGCCACACGTTCTTGATGATTGCTCGCGCTCTGGAACTCATTAGTTGTATGCAATCCCTGCGCTACTTTAGCATTCCTGTGCGTCATTTCATTCCTATGTTCCTTACGCGTTCATCTGCTCACGTGCATACTCTGCGTTCATTTTTCAAACTGCCTTCATAAAACATTAATCTGTTTATTTTATATCTGCGTTCATTACTTGTTCACCACATTATTCTTCTCCTCATTTATTTGCATGCAACCCCGGGGTATCATTGTATATCATCGTGTATCATTCCGTATCATTGTATATCATTGTGTATCGTATATTGTCCTTTCATCCTCTGGTATCATTTCACAGCATACGTTATCATCTTGTGTCATTTTATATCATTTCCTATCATCTGGTATCATCTTGTATCCTGTTGTATCATTTGATAATATCTCTATGTGGCATCATACCATACCATTTACCTCATCGAGTTCATACATGTCTGGTGTCACATCACATCATGCAGTCCCTGTTTTCTGCTGTTTCCTTGATTTCATGCTCGTTGTTATCGTCATCTACCTGTTTTTGTTTAATGTTTTTATCACTCAGTTGACATCTTGGAAGTTAACATACGCACTTCCTAGTCAATACATGTCTTGTGTCATTCTTTGAATAAAATCTTCGTGTCTATTGTACACTGGTCAAATGTTTCACGTAATCATACTAACCATACTAACAACACTATTGTAAGCCAGTTGGTCATGAGACAAATATGTTTCTTTTTTTCTCACCTATCAGCTGATGAAATGATTGTCATACGTGTGAAACAAGAAACGTTCGTCTTGGTATGATGAAATCTTACTTGAGCTCTGTTACAAGTTTGCAAGACTTCTGCTGAGATCCCTCTCCGGTACCAAGGAGATATGCCACTTGGTGTGATTTCATGTACATTTTCAGCTTGCTTCGAACATGTGTGTATTCAAGTGCTACAGGTTACTGTCTGTACGTCCTATGAGGCGAACTTGTGGAATCGCCAATCCACTTCTGTAACGAACATTCGGTCAGCTTTGGACTCAGTGTGCTACAAATATAGTGTTGTCTTCAACTTGCTTACTTCTGGGACTAGGATAATGTGTGTCAGTACTTTTGATGATATTTCAAGTGGCGTTCCTCTTTGATGAATCCATTTTACTTCCTGACGGTGATGTTAAACTGTCCTATGGCTTCAGTATACAGTGCAGCTTTACACTGCATGTCTTGCAATCTTGTGAGGATATCAAGTATCGTTCTGTCAATGATGTTATTTCATGTGGTTCTACTTCTTATATGATTGTAGTAGTTTTTACAAGTGTGACGAGGATGTTTTCAAGCATTGGTTGTTTACATGTACGAAGTGTGTTTTTCAGCAGACTTTTCCTAATACCCATTATGTTTGTTGATTGCTAGTGTATTATTCACATGCTTATGTCCTTGCCTTTTTATGCCTTACATGTCTTTATTCTATGATGTAGTGTGACCTTGTATGGTATTACAGACAACTTCATTCATATTCCGATTATATTTCTATTTGGCCTACGCTGCATAGTCTACTTAAGGTTGGCATAGATTACAGTTGACTTATATACAGTGTATACCTTGCTTATTCTTGACATGGATGACAAGCGATTGCTCTATTTAAATGCTGTATGTTTCCAATCCCTTACCCTCCAAGTCAAAGTCCCATGAATCCAAACACGTTGTGCAAGAAGTTACTGTCTTCATCATCGGGATGATTCTACGCTACTAACTGTTCTTCATCCCAGTGCCTGCAGCAGCTCGTCTCTGCTCCAGTCATCTCAGCTCAACAACGTTCCTGAGCCATCCTTCCTCCTGGCTTTAATGGACTTCATGGACTCCTTTCACACACCATCATATTTACTGTGGTATTCATCTATCTAGCCACAGATTGCATACGAGACATCATGAACACACATGACCATTAACATTGCTGTTCAAAAGGGTGAAACAGACGATACATGTTGGCATGAATTCTGCAGTGAACTGTGCCACATGCAACACCACCCTTATCTCCATGGTCATCATGTAGTGTGCAGTTCTTCCCTGTCTTCAGTCTTCCTACTTGGTGACACGCCACATTATCTCCATCTTCAGTGCTTTCTTTGACGTTCTCCTGCATACGTCACATGGACATGAACTCAGCCTGAACGATGTTCTCGTAGTGCAAACACAACATACTTGCATGTGTGGAAGTCTGACAGTTTTCAGGAGTATGCTGACAGAACTCTGTCTACCACAGGTGACGCACGCGATCTTCTTGGAGCTGGCCCATCGATCCCAACCTCTACGGTATCTTCTTCAGAATGCACACAAATGTTCAGATTCATTCCATTTCATATAATTCACTGATAAAATTCCCTTTCCCCAAGCCTTCCTATCGCCTGTCAATCATGTACGAGAGTCTTGTCTACTGAATCATATGTTATATTGTGTATGTTCGTTATCCCCCCTATTCTCTTAAAAAAAAAAAAAAAAAAATGAGGACATTTTTTATGGGGGAGGGGACATATTATTACAGGAATTCCTTAGGGCGGCAGATGTATTGAGACATTATTTGATGTTCCAGTAGAATGGATCGGTAAAGTAAAGGCAAACACCACAGGCCACTAGTAGGTATCGCATTTTGAAAAGTAATGGTCAGTCGCCATTGTCCAGTACTAAAACCTTTCGCAGTTGGGCACAGAAACGGATTAAAGCTGTAATGGGGGCAAGAGGAAATAAATAGACATTAGACTGGATGGATCAATACCCTAGACCGTGAAGTGACCGCACCAAAGACCAGAAGCAAATATCAAGAAATAACGCCATTATTCTCCACGTTGGGGAGTTGGACAGATTTTAAGGGGTGACACTTAGCAGTAAAAGTCACCGTCCGAAACAGACTTTTGAAAATGGCCTGTTAATTGGCCGAAGGTAATGTTAGATGTAACCACCACAATGTCAGGATTAAACTTCGAATCATTCAAACTTGAAGTCAGGCTTTAGAAACGCGGTCAGCTAATCACACGTTCAAACTTGAAGTCAGGCTTTAGAGACGCGGTCAGCTAATCACACGTTCAAACTTGAAGTCAGGCTTTAGAGACGCGGTCAGCTAATCACAGGCGGTCCTATTGATGGTCAGGGAGGAAAAGCGTCCTGACCTGAATCTCCTTATATAAAAGGGATAGTCAGTCAGCCCCAGGGCGCTCTTTTGGGGAAACCAGCTTCCAAGCTACCTGACAGGTATGTGACCCACGTTTTAATTTGTACTCTTGTTAGGTGTTAAGGTTAGGGTTAGAAGTTAGAGGCATGTCTTACTTTCCAGGAAACAGAAAGAATAGAGCTGGAAATGTGCAGTATGCTAGTAACATGTAAGCTGGTGAAGATTCGTTGTGCATTTTAGGATTTAGGGCCATTGGGACTTAGGCCAGTAGAACGGTGAATTATGTTTTACGTTGAAGTTGATCAATTAAATAAATGTGTTGTATTTATCATTCCATGTGTGGACTACCTTTGAGAATCCTTGTCTAGTGTGGTTAGTGCGTTTCCTCTCGTCACACTCTCCTCCCTTATTAAGTGCATAATTACCAAGTAGAGAAACAATTCTTCATAATCATTCTCAATTCCTTATACATCATCGCAAACTCCTTCTTGCGATAGGACCATCACCAGTCAAAAAACAAAACTTTCCCCCTGTGGGCATAACTCAAGGGATCACTGGGACCTCAAGCCGCCAGACCACAACAAGGTGGTGGTCCCCTGCAGGAGGGGCAACGCCCTCAAGATGCATTTTACGCTGAGAGCATTGAATTTGTTTTGAACAGATACGCTAAATATCGCACGAGTTGATTCGTCTGTCTTTAAGATTTAGTTTGATGTTGTTTTGGGTTTGTTTTCTTCTCCTTACTTTCAAACTAAATTCTCCCAACACAGGATTATGGTCACTATTGCATCTGCGCCTGGTAATGTTTTCGCTACCAATAAAGATTTTCTAAATCTCTTATTTATCAGCATGTAACCAATTTGATTTTTGTGCTGTTTCCTGAATTTATTCATGTCTGTCTTCTTCTGTTAGGTTGCTCATACAGTCTTTAATATTATGAATTCATTTACTGGTGCCCACTTAATAAGTTTCTCCCCCTTTTACTTCCCATGCCAAGGCCATGAGGTCCAACTATGTCATCCACTTTTTCCTGTCCCACTTTAGCATTAAAATTTCCCATTACGATTGTCCCGCCCTGAGCTTGGCTGTTTCTAATTTTACATGAAAGCTGTCAGTTTTTTCCTCATTACTCGCGAATGTTGGTGTATGTACTTGGACGATGCCGGTATCAAATGGTTTTTGTTTGCTGAGTGTATCATATCTGTTTCCCTCCATCTCACCTCCCTTAGTCCTAAAATACTGACGTTCAATCTTTCAAATTCTGTCTTGACATTTTGTAGTTGTCCTCTCTGGAGCATTGTTGCAATTTTTTTTTATCTTTGAATCTGACTGCAGTAATTTGATTACAGTCTGATGTCATCTGCTTGACATAACTTCCCTTACCGGACGTTTACTTTGATTTTATTGATATGTCGAGCCATGTTGCTCTTGGGACACTGTGAGGGTTTTACACTGTTTTCGATTAGATTTTGTACGGAATCTCCGCTAACCTGTGTCATTCCCACGACTACCCACAAGGCAGTGGGGGTTGATTTCTGTCAGAGTTTACTCCCTTAGTCTCTCCCGTGACAACAACAAGGCAGTGGTGATTTTCTGTCAAAGTTTACTCCCTTAGTCTCTCCCGTGACAACAACAAGGCAGTGGTGATTTTCTGTCAAAAGTTTACTCCTTAGTCTCTCCCGTGACAACAACAAGGCAGTGGTGATTTTCTGTCAAAGTTACTCCCTTAGTCTCTCCCGTGACAACAACAAGGCAGTGGTGATTTTCTGTCAAAAGTTTACTCCCTTATCTCTCCCGTGACAACAACAAGGCATGGTGATTTTCTGTCAAAAGTTTACTCCCTTAGCCTTGATCTCAACCGAGACAACAACAAGGCAGCAGTAGTACCATTCACCCATACCTGGGGGTCTGGTTCGTGGACATGTTCACACGCCGGTAAGCCTATGTGCCGCACGTCTGGGGTCCAGATCTCCTCCAAGTCCCTCGAGGGTTAGGTCTGTGTCCGTGAGGTGCTCATTTACCGTGTCGCCAGGGGAAGGCACAGCATTGGGCTTGCTGATGGAGCAGCTATATACTGAGAGAATTTACGTCTTCTACTCTCCTTTTTGCAGAGCAGCAAGAGGTAATGTTAGTCTTCAGTGCGGGTTGAAAGCGAGAGATGACAAGAACACAGTCACCAGCCAAAACACTATACCCGTCACATCAGCCAACCAGATACACAGTGTAAGGTAGTAGACATCTCAATGTTTCTCGGGGCCAACATTATGAAGACGTTAGCCTACTCATCTCCTCTCCCTCGCTGCTTCACCATCCCCAACTCTATAAAACGATTAGATATTCATTAACAGCTAAGAAGAGATGAAGGCCACACACGTAGATATTTTTTCTCGAACCAGATCCGAACCTTGCAGTCAGACTGAAAACGGGAGTTCATCCTTAAGCTATCAGTATAGTAGACTGGGTAGAAAGCAAGGAAAAGCGGGCAGAAAGCCAAAAGGACGGGGGCACAACAATCATTAGCCAGCAAGAGTGTGTACAGCAATATAAATACATGCCAGTGAGAAATAAGACCACCCTCAAAGAATAACCACATTGAGTGCAACATACGTGTGGCAGCATCACCAACTTAAAACAGACAAAATGAGAGAGAGAGAGAGAGAGAGAGAGAGAGAGAGAGAGAGAGAGAGAGAGAGAGAGAGAAGAGACAGAGACAGAGAGAGGATGTATTTTATGAGGAAACACTATAAACAGTCTGTGAAAAAAGTGCGTAAAATAGGTGTGTGTGTGTGTGTGTGTGTGTGTGTGTGTGGTGTGTGTGTGTGTGTGTGTGTGTGTGTGTGTGTGTGTGTGTGTGTGTGTGTGGTTTGTGTGATATGAATGTGCGTGTGTGTTCGTGTGATGGGTGTGAGAGAGAGAAAGAGAGAGAGAGAGAGGGGGGGGGGGCAGAGACAGAGACAAAGACGGAGACATACAGACGGACAGGTAGAAAGAATAAGCTGTCATTCCCAGCACAAGCAATAAAACGGACGACTTGTGGTAGTAAACCGAGTTTGTGAAAGCGGAAAATTAAATGATCACTAAAGAATAAACACTTTCGTTGACACACTAGGCCCAAGACAGAGAGGAGAGAGAGAGAGAGAGAGAGAGAGAGAGAGAGAGAGAGAGAGAGAGAGAAAGAGAGAGAGTGGGGCGAGAGAGAGAGCGGGCAGAGAGAGAGAGTGAGAGAGAAAGAAAGAAAGAGAGAGAGAGAGAGAGAGAGAGAGAGAGAGAGAGAGAGAGAGAGAGAGAGAGAGAGAGCAAATTGTTTACTAACATGAAATGCCCTCGTGAAAAGGTATGTGTAAATATACAAATCAATGACATAAAAATTCAAGTAACATACGCGTACGTATGCAAGTAATCACGTTACAAGTCAAAGAATAGATTAGGGATATGACGTAGCTTGATAGTTTTCTTCATCTTGATGACTTATGTAAAAAGGTACACATGTTATTCACATTTTTGATGAGTCATATAAAAAGGCACACAAGTTTTTCACATTTTTGATGAGTTATATAAAATGGTACACATATTTTTCACAGTTTTGATGAGTTATATAAAAAGGTACACACGTTCTTCACAGTTTTGATGAGTTATATAAAATGGTACACATGTTCTTCACAGTTTTGATGAGTTATATAAAATGGTACACATGTTCTTCACAGTTTTGATGAGTCATATAAAAAGGTACACATGTTATTCACAGTTTTGATGAGTTATATAAAAAGGTACACATGTTCTTCACAGTTTTGATGAGTCATATAAAAAGGTACACATGTTCTTCACAGTTTTGATGAGTTATATAAAATGGTACACATGTTATTCACAGTTTTGATGAGTTATATAAAAAGGTACACACGTTCTTCACAGTTTTGATGAGTCATATAAAATGGTACACACGTTCTTCACAGTTTTGATGAGTTATATAAAATGGTACACACGTTCTTCACAGTTTTGATGAGTTATATAAAATGGTACACATGTTCTTCACAGTTTTGATGAGTTATATAAAAAGGTACACATGTTATTCACAGTTTTGATGAGTTATATAAAAAGGTACACATGTTATTCACAGTTTTGATGAGTTATATAAAAAGGTACACACGTTCTTCACAGTTTTGATGAGTTATATAAAAAGGTACACATGTTCTTCACAGTTTTGATGAGTTATATAAAATGGTACACATGTTCTTCACAGTTTTGATGAGTTATATAAAAAGGTACACACGTTCTTCACAGTTTTGATGAGTTATATAAAATGGTACACATGTTATTCACAGTTTTGATGAGTTATATAAAAAGGTACACACGTTCTTCACAGTTTTGATGAGTCATATAAAATGGTACACATGTTATTCACAGTTTTGATGAGTTACATAAAAAGGTACACATGTTATTCACAGTTTTGATGAGTTACATAAAAAGGTAGGCTACACAAACTTTTTCCATTTTCATTATTTCTGAAAACATAAGTAAAAAAGGCCTCAATACGTTTGGTGTTCTGCGGTACTCAAAGGAAATAATAATATAGTCTGTTCTATGTTTTAATACTTTTTTCTAACATGGCACACAATACAAAACATGATTCTCACATAATATCAAATCAAATTAGTTCAATATCTATACAAGAACAGAATCGCAATGTCATTAAATATGTCATTTTTGTCACTGCAGCGTACATTTCTTTCTTGTATATGATCAAGGATAAAAATCCCTTGACACTATTGAGTCTACACACACACACACACACACACACACACACACACACACACACACACACACACACACACACCACAACACCACAACACACAATACATTGCAAACAGATGGGGGGGAGATAGAGAGAGGGGGAGAGAGAGAGAGAGAGAGAGAGAGAGGAGAGAGAGAGAGAGAGAGAGAGAGAGAGAGAGAGAGAGAGAGAGATAGACAGACAGATGCAGTCTAGATATCTGCACCCATACAGGATATGAACATGCGCAAACCATAACAGGACTGTTGGGAAACATGCACAATAACAATTTAAACAACCACAGCAATGAAAACAAAACAAAACAAAACAAACCCAGAACATTACTTCCCCTGTGCAAGCAGCAAGACACGTACAGCATCGCCAAGAAACTGGAGAAAGCAACTTGGTTTTCCATTGCACGGTCTTGCCGCTTTCATCTTTAACACCCACCATTCTCTCGCCAAACACGCACGCGCACGCACGCATGCACATCAGCAGCCAGACCATCTGTTCTTTATTTGACTGCAAGATGGGCAGCTCATCCATCACCTGTAGGACTCGCTGACATAGGTACCTGAATGATTTTCTGTTCCTCTGTCTTGGTCTCCTTTCTTACTTTCTTTTTATATGAACAGCATTTTCTCCAAATGTGTGAATGTACATGTTTATTTGGCCCACAATGTGCTGCTGTAATATTTTTGCACAGTCTCCCATTACTATTGCATAATCATATTGTTGCACGGTCTGCATTATTATTGCACAATTATATTGTTGCACAGTCTGCATCATTATTGCACAAATATAATATTGCACAGTCTGCATATTATTGTACAATTACATGTTGCACAGTCTGCATTATCATTGCACAATTATAATGTTGCACGGTCTGCATTATCATTGTACAACTATAATGTTGCACAGTCTGCATTATAATTGCACAATAATATTGTTGCACAATTATATTGTTGCACAGTCTGCATTATTTTAGCACAATTACATGTTGCACAGTCTGCATTATTATTGCACAAACATAATGTTGCACAGTCTGCATTATAATTGCACAATTATATTGTTGCACAGTCTGCATTATTTTCCACAATTACATGTTGCACAGTCTGCATTATTATTGCACAATTATATTGTTGCACAGTCTGCATTATTTTCCACAATTACATGTTGCACAGTCTGCATTATTATTGCACAAATATAATATTGCACAGTCTGCATTATAATTGCACAATTATAATGTTGAAGGTCTGCATTATTATTGCACAATTATAATGTTGCACAGTCTGCATTATTATTGCACAAATATAATATTGCACAGTCTGCATTATAATTGCACAATTATAATGTTGCACAGTCTGCATTATAATTGCACAATTATAATGTTGCACGGTCTGCATTATTATTGCACAATTATAATGTTGCACAATCTGCATTATTATTGCACAATTATAATGTTGCACAGTCTGCATTATTATTGCACAATTATAATGTTGCACGGTCTGCATTATTATTGCACAATTATAACGTTGCACGGTCTGCATTATTATTGCACAATTATAATGTTGCACGGTCTGCATTATTATTGCACAATTATAATGTTGCACGGTCTGCATTATTATTGCACAATTACATGTTGCACAGTCTGCATTATTATTGCACACTTACATGTTGCACTGTCTGCATTATTGTTGCACAATTACATGTAGCACAGTCTGCATTATCATTGCACAATCGATATCATAATGTTGCACAGTGTGCATTATTATTGCACAATCAGAATGTTGCACAGTCTACATTCTTTGTCTTCACTGTAGTACATGTACTACTTTCTTTGGGATTTGCATGCTGGGTATTTTCGTGTCTCCATAAGTCGTAGAACATTGTTATAGTTTAAAGGATGTGTAATAGGGGAAGGATGGTCAGGCACGAGCAGATCTGTACATATCTGTATGTTGATTGGGGAAACAGCCACCCTCGCAAAACTTTCAGCCTGTCTAAAGACATAACATTACTCAGATCTAAACTGAAGTTCATGCATGCACTAGTCTTCTTTATCTTTCTGTATTCTTGAGAGTCCTAGATACTGACAGCAAAACGAACTACAACGTTGTAGAAATGAAATACTTCACCAGAGTTCTCAGCATCTCGACACTCACGACACTATTTATACGGGCGTCCTAGAACCATCACTCACTGTGCAGATCTCGTCACTATAGCAAAGAGAAAAAAATGAGATTGGTATAAGCTGATAAGATCAAATGGGCCCTCCAAGGCCACCTTCCAGGTATCAGTTAAAGTTCATATCGCTTACAGCCCAGGGCTAACCCCATGTCAAAAACGACAACCTGGTTATCTAGGCAGCAGAACAGAGGAAGAAAAGGCAAGGCTGACAAAGATGCTGAACGGACCCGGCTTGACCTTGCTGTAACGATACACTTGGCCAAAACCACCAGAAATAGAGTGGTCAGCCGGTAAATACTGCCCCTTCCAGCTCTCTTCAACACGGTTTGTATACAGTGGTATGCAACTTTCACAGCTGATTAATCACACACACACACACACACACACAAGAGAGAGAGAGAGAGAGAGAGAGAGAGAGAGAGAGAGAGAGAGAGAGAGAGAGAGAGAGAGAGAGAGAGAGAGAGAGAGAGAGAGAGAGAGAGAGGGGAACGAGAACAGAAAAAGTTTAACACAATTATTAAACCACCTCAACCCCGCCCACACACACAGGCACCATCAAATTTCATCATTCAGATCTTCCAGAAGCTTACACAATCAGGAGCAACAGCCAGATCCCAGGCGTTGTAACCATCAGGTCCCTCATAACGGGAGCTAAAATCAAAGTTAATGTAATAAGGGAGATACATCTTGCCACCAGGCACCCTGATCATTCACTTCGTTCCAAGCCGCCAAGTGTACTGCTTTAGTAAAAAAAATATGGTCAAGAGGTTGTCCATGTTGCTGGCTTGGTTCCTGTAATCTTTGAGGTGTGTGTGTGTACATGTGTGTGTGTACATGTGTGTGTGTACATATATATATATATATATATATATATATATATATATATGTGTGATGTGTGTGTGTGTGTGTGTGTGTGTGTGTGTGTGTGTGTGTGTGTGTGTGTGTGGTGTGTGTGTGTGTGTGGTGTGTGTGTGTGTGTGTGTTCGTTCGTTCTTTGATTTAACGTCTTTTCACTATAAGTGATATTAGACAAGACGGGATGTGTGTGTGTGTGTGTGTGTGTGTGTGTGTGTGTGTGTGTGTGTGTGTGTGTACATGTGTGTGTGTGTGTGTATGTGTACATGTGTGTGTGCGCGTGGCGTGTGTGTGTGTGTATACGTGTGTGCATATACATGTGTGTATACTGTACTGAGTTGTGTTGTGTTGTGTTGTGTTTTGTTGTGTGTGTTGTGTGGTGGTGTGTGTGTGTGTGTGTGTGTGTGTGTGTGTGTGTGTGTGTGTGTGGTGTGTGTGTCTGTGTCTGAGTACGTATACGTGTACATGTGTGCATGTACGTGTGGCGTGTGTGTGTGTATGTGTGGCGTGTGTATGTACGTGTGGCGTATGTGTATATGCATATGTGTACACTGTACTGTGTTATGTTGTGTTGTGTTGTGTTGTTGTGTGTGTGCAAGTGTGTGTGTGTGCGCACGAGTGTGTGTACAAAGAACAAACAGGGAAACATTTATGAACCACACTACAAACAATTAGAGAAAACTATTTCCATATAACCAGGAAATACATATGACTGGAATAAATGATACATATTACAAGAAGCAACCCAAATTATATGACTGAAGCACAGTCTCACGGTGACCTTAGAAACAAATTCATTCCTTAAACAATTTCACGAAAGTACCCAAAAGCATTAGGAAATTCAGATTTTACCAAAAGCTTCAATAAAAGCTGTCATACCCTAGATGATGGTTAACATTCTGTAATGGAAAAGGAACCCGCCAACAAATGGTTTTAACCAGGAATGCAACATGCAGTGATGTGAACTTCAATCATTAAAGAAAACAATCACTGGTGATCAAACTTTCGATAAGCTACCCAAGAAGAATAAGAGGACCGTAAACAAAACGTAAAAGCAACCCAAGCAGTGTCTTTGTTATACAGTGGCAGTAGATTCGTGAAAACCTTTGAAACACGTTAATACGTTAACAAGACGACCAAAACAATGAAAAGGATTTCCCCTTTGCTAAAAAAATGAAATGAAAAGTAACTCAAATCTGTCAGTCTTACAAGGACTTCCTCATCTCATTAACTGGATCTCATAAAGAAGAAAAAAAAAAAGAAAAGAGAGAGAGAGAGAGAGAGAGAGAGAGAGAGAGAGAGAGAGAGAGAGAGAGAGAGAGAGAGAGAGAAAGAAAAGAAAAACATCACAAGGGATTTGTAAAAAACCAAATTACAAAAAACAAGTCTTCCATTAACTCTCTCAATTGTTTCAAATAGTGTTACAGTCACGTTATCATCGAAATCTGTCATGGACATTTATCAGCAATGATCCTTAGGTTTTTTTGGGCCTGTGTCTGAGAAATGAAGTCAAGTTATTTACAAAACACACACAACACACACACACACACATACATAGAGAGAGAGAGAGGGAGAGGGGGAGAGAGAGAGAGAGAGAGAGAGAGAGAGAGAGAGAGAGAGAGAGAGAAGAGAGAGACAGACAGACAGATAGACAGACAGACAGAGGAAAAACAGAAAATGGGGGAAAGCAACGCCAAGTGACATGTAGCTTTCTATCAAAGAAACCTGAAGCATTCAAAACAAAATACTCGTACATCAGAGATATTGTGTGTTTTTGTGGACAGACGATAACAATTAGTCATACTGTTTCTTACACTAAGATAAAACAATAATTACTATTCTTTCTAAGAATACAGATTAAGATATATCTTAATGAACGTCATTAACATACCAACTGTTGTCAACTTATCAAAAGTCCAACAGCTAATTATCATTGTAACTTTGGTTTTAATTGTTGTGTTTAGCTAGTTGCCAGTTTAATGAGTTCTGGTAAGCCATTTCACTTGTCTCCCCTCTCCTCCCCCTTGCAACTTCATTGGCTCCCTGAATCAAAGCGCATATAGTACAAACTAGACACCATGTGTTACAAAAGCCTCAATAACGCAGCCCCCGATTACCTGTCAAGCCTACTTGAGATCTATCTTCCCTCACGTACCCTCCGCTCTGCCTCCGATCCTCTGACTTTTTGCTTTCCACGCACTAAGCTCAATACCTAAGGTCCACGAGCCTTCTCTGTTTCTGGTCCACTCTCCTGGAACAAACTTCCTCTCTCAGTCCGTCAGCAACCTACTTTTGTCTCCTTCAAGTCCGCTCTCAAAACTCACCTTTTCTCCTCTGCATGAAATCCTGACCTCACTCATCCCCCTCTGTAGCCTGTCTCCGCTCGGAGTGGAATCACATTGTAATATATATTTGTATATAATATGCTCTCTATAATTTTCCATTGCTTTTATTCTTTTTCCCCATTTACAGTCATGTGTGAGTGTGTGTGCGCGTGTGTGTGCGCGCATGCGTATGTGCATGTTCAGCGCTTAGATTTGATTTCTATCAAGATTTTGCGCTATATAAATAATGTAATTATTATTATTATAACTTAGGTGTTAACTTTTGTGTTGAGCTAGCTGACAGTTTAACTAACTATAGTTATTTCTGGTTAGCTAATTCACTTGTCCACCCCTCACCCCCATTCCAGTTATCATTTCATTCTTTCTTTCTCATTACGTCAAAATACCCTCCCCCTTCCCATTCCCCTTTTTTTCTTCTGAAATCACTGAAGTGAAGAGACGTCAAATCAATGACCACACCAAAGGAACATGTTTTCTTGTTTCACAGTGATTCCATCCACAGTCACAACAAATACATTGCCAGATTAACAGTAACAAGCACACCCTCAGTTGTCCTTCGTGACAGACGCTCATGACATTCTTACTACCCGAAAAAGAAGGAACGCCAAAATATAGTTTCTAAGACACCAGAATGAAGAAGAAAAGGAGTTGGCGGGGATGACAGGGGGAAGGGGGGAGGATGATAAAGGAAAAAAGAGTTCTTTCAGAAATGAAGCACCGACAGTCTGGAAAGCATATTCACACGGGCTGCATACACTGACTGTATCTTGAAAACGTCTTGTCACACAATATACCCACTGTTTATTTGTAACAAGCCTAATCTCCCTGTCTATTAAGAAAGAAAGGATACGTGTGTGTGTGTGTGTGTGTGTGTGTGTGTGTGTGTGTGTGTGTGTGTGTGTGTGTGTGTGTGTGTGTGTGTGTGTGTTTGTGTGTGTGAGCGTGCGTGTGTGCGTGCGTCAGTGCGTCAGCAAAGGTTCTTCAGCTGTTTCTGGATAGAGATTTTTACCACATTTAGTTTGTACATTTCTTCCAATAATAGCTACAGATACAAGACTAAGTAGTGAAATGGACTGGGGTATTTCAAAATATCAAAATACTGCAGGTAGTTGGTGACATCTCGGCTGTTTGCCAATCAAGTCTAATTACAATCTAATTACATGAGGGACAAACGTGTAGCTTTGTAGGAAAAACTATACTGGTAAGTTCATCCAGCCAATGTCATAAATACTCCACATATGCTCACAAATGTCACTTATGCTCCCTCAGTCATTCATCGTCATATTTCGACCAAATGTAGAACTGATGTCCAACACATAATCTACAGACTACGGTCTCAGTTGCACAAATAAAATGTAAAATGATTACATATGCATCTCAGCATCTTAACATGTGTTTATGCGTGTTCAAAAGTGTACAACAAGCGATTATAAGTACAGCTTGAAATATCTTTTTGTTTGTTTCTTTGTTTTCAAATCGCAAGTCTGTCAGTGATGTGACGTGATTTGCTCTTGTATGACATATTTTCCATTTCATCTTCTCGAGTTCTAAGTGTGCGTGCGTGCGTGCGTGCGTGCGTGCGTGCGTCGTGGTGTGTGTGTGTGTGTTTGTGTGTGTGTTTGTGGTGTGTGTGTGTGTGTGTGCGAGTGTGTGCGCGCGCGCGCGCGAGCGCGAGTGGGTGTGTATTTATACCTACGTATCAAGGTGCATGTGGATATGCACGCATGGATAACGGTAATTAATTCACTGTTTATGAAAAGACTTGATCGTATTTAAAAACTGACTGCTCAATAGAATCAGGGAACTGGTTGTATAGGAAGTGGTAATCTAAACCAATGTAATCTGATTGCACAAATACTAACACACAATATCCCTACGTCAATAACAAAGCTATTTCATTTCGTCTTTTAATCGTCACATCGCCAAGAAAATAAGTTCGGTGGTGAAATAAGACACAGAAAGAGACATAATACAAACACATGTACCTGAACCACACACACACACTATGTGTACAGAAATAACAGGCCCACTGCATGGTATGGTACATGCACAGCAGCGTAAAACAAAACGACCACCAAAACGGAATAAAAACAAACAAACAAACAAAAAACCAACCAACCAACTAAAACCACCACTTTCCTTGCGTGCACGTGCAACATGGTCGAGTAATTGGGGATGAGCGAAGTGATTTCTTATAACATGCTCTCTCTCTCTCTCTCTCTCTCTCTCTCTCTCTCTCTCTCTCTCCTCTCTCTCTCTCTCTCTCTCTCTTCTCTCTCTCTCTCTCTCTTTGTTGTTGTTGTTGCACACAAGTTATATTTAGTTCTATTCAGTTTATTTTGATCTACTCGATATGTGTTGTTATCTTTCATGAATGGCAATGGCCTATTATGAATAAACCGCCTGAAGTCTGAACTCTCTCTCTCTCTCGTTTTTGTCTCTCCCCTTTTCATCATGCACAAGGTGTACCTTCTTAACATTAATTCTTTCGACGCTACTGGAATTAAGTAAAGCTGCAATTCATTGTGATGCAGTTCATCTTTTGCTTTGAAGAAATTTTTTTGAATTAATAAGCGAACATCCAATGACCTTGTATATGTTGAAACAAATCGCCATCCCAATTACTTAAACTCTCTAGTTAATTGTGTCGCATATGAAAGACCACAGAATTCCACGAAAAGCGTACAATATGTTATGTGATTTAGATGCTAAAGGTAGGCAAAACTGGGTATCTAATGTAGTAGTTGCTTGTTTAAATATGGTTTCGGTGACGTCTAGTTGTATCAAGGTGTTGGCAGACTGAATCCATTCATTCGCGTTTTTCCTCAACGTTTAATAGATTGTAGGGGCAGAAATGGAACGAACATTCTCAAAATAGTGAGAGATATAACACATACAGAACTGTTTCTAGTTTGCATGATTTCAAACCACATTTAGAGACAGATATAGACTGACATCTGAAATATACAATGATACTATTTAGGTCAAGGTATATCAGAAGTCACAGTTCATTATTTTACATATACAGCACATACTGACAGTGATTTATTATGTCCATTGTGCAAAATATATCAAAAGAAAATGAAGTCCATTTTGTGTTACGTTGTGCAACACTCCATTCTATTCAAGGCAAATACATACGCTCAAAATATTAAGAACCTTCCTTAATTTAACTTGATTAATGTCATCAACTGCAACTAAACTTCTTTGAAATTTAGCACTTAATTTAGAGAGACAGCAAATTCTTGAGTCTTTTAGAATTAATTCTTCCCAAGGGACAAAAGGCTCGAATATGAATAGGATGTCTCTATCTTATGTTCTTTCCATTATTTGTTATACACTTGCACAAAACACTTAAAATAAGAAATACTGCTCAGCCTAATTAATGTGTATATGACTGTGAGAATACATAATTATGTGCATCCCCCTTCTACGGGGCTGTGAACTATATGAATAAACCATCTGAAATCTGAACTCTCTCTCACTCACTCACTCACTCACTCACTCTCTCTCTCTCTCTCTCTCTGTCTGTGCGTGTGTGTGTATGTGTGTGTGTAGATACACACTCTCGCCTGCAGGGACACATGCAAGCGTGCGCACACACATGGGTCGTTCAGAGACAAGAAAACACTTGTTCTTTATCTATCTGCAAGGCCAGCGGTAACATTCCATGTTTAGGACTCGTTTGGATATGTGCCTGAATGAGTTATGGCTTTTCCTTTTCTTTTAAACGAATCTTGCTTTAGAAAACATCTGAATAGAATTCATTAACGACTTCTGGTAGTTATACCTTCTTAATCTTGTTTGCAATACAAAATGCAATTGTATACATGAAATTAAACAAAAAATAGTGGACACCAAATTCTTACAAACTGCTCTGACTTGTCTCCTTAAGGGATACAGCTATCAAGCCTTCTTTTCTGTGTTGTGTAAAGTTCATCTTTTCTAAAAGCTTCATTAATTCAGTTCTTTAATCACGAAAGAACAAAGCTGATTCAAACGAATTTTTAAAGAATTCGGCACCAAACCATCAGTTTGTGGAGTTTTCCCATTCTGCATGTGTTTTAACATAAATCCTGACTGTCCTAAAGTGATTTCACAATCTAGGGACGCCACAGACAGTTGAAATATTTTATTCACCAAGTCATTTCTGTCACAGCATTCAATGTTTTCGTTTCTTTAATACAGTTGTCTATGAAAGTTGCTCACTTCATTCTTGATTCATTAGTTTTGTCAATGAGAAACTTCCAGATCAAATATTCTGAATCCACAGCGTTAGTGGGACACTTAAGCTTCATTACAATTTGTAAACTATTTTTTGTTTCTACCTCGAAGTTTCTTGACTAAACAAACGAATAAACTCACCAACAGGTGAGTTTATTCGATTGCTTATTTAAGAAACGTGCAGATTTATGCTGAAAAGACGGATGCATCACTGAAAAGACGGATGCATCACTGAAAAGACGGATGCATCACTGAAAAGACGGATGCATCACTGAAAAGACGGATGCATCAAATTTCTTGATCCAAACAGTACGTGTCTGTGTTTCTCCGGCCTGGGTTACACCCCAACTGTGACAGCACGTGTAGACTACGGCCCTGTTACATATTTCTATCCAGTCTGGCCTGGGTTACACCCCAACTGTGACAGCACGTGTAGACTACAGCCCTGTTACATATTTCAATCCAGTCTGGCCTGGGTTACACCCCAACTGTGACAGCACGTGTAGACTACGGCCCTGTTACATATTTCAATCCAGTCTGGCCTGGGTTACACCCCAACTGTGACAGCACGTGTAGACTACGGCCCTGTTACATATTTCAATCCAGTCTGGCCTGGGTTACACCCCAACTGTGACAGCACGTGTAGACTACGGCCCTGTTACATATTTCAATCCAGTCTGGCCTGGGTTACACCCCAACTGTGACAGCACGTGTAGACTACGGCCCTGTTACATATTTCAATCCAGTCTGGCCTGGGTTACACCCCAACTGTGACAGCACGTGTAGACTACGGCCCTGTTACATATTTCAATCCAGTCTGGCCTGGGTTACACCCCAACTGTGACAGCACGTGTAGACTACGGCCCTGTTACATATTTCAATCCAGTCTGGCCTGGGTTACACCCCAACTGTGACAGCACGTGTAGACTACGGCCCTGTTACATATTTCAATCCAGTCTGGCCTGGGTTACACCCCAACTGTGACAGCACGTGTAGACTACGGCCCTGTTACATATTTCAATCCAGTCTGGCCTGGGTTACACCCCAACTGTGACAGCACGTGTAGACTACGGCCCTGTTACATATTTCAATCCAGTCTGGCCTGGGTTACACCCCAACTGTGACAGCACGTGTAGACTACGGCCCTGTTACATATTTCAATCCAGTCTGGCCTGGGTTACACCCCAACTGTGACAGCACGTGTAGACTACGGCCCTGTTACATATTTCAATCCAGTCTGGCCTGGGTTACACCCCAACTGTGACAGCACGTGTAGACTACGGCCCTGTTACATATTTCAATCCAGTCTGGCCTGGGTTACACCCCAACTGTGACAGCACGTGTAGACTACGGCCCTGTTACATATTTCAATCCAGTCTGGCCTGGGTTACACCCCAACTGTGACAGCACGTGTAGACTACGGCCCTGTTACATATTTCAATCCAGTCTGGCCTGGGTTACACCCCAACTGTGACAGCACGTGTAGACTACGGCCCTGTTACATATTTCAATCCAGTCTGGCCTGGGTTACACCCCAACTGTGACAGCACGTGTAGACTACGGCCCTGTTACATATTTCAATCCAGTCTGGCCTGGGTTACACCCCAACTGTGACAGCACGTGTAGACTACGGCCCTGTTACATATTTCAATCCAGTCTGGCCTGGGTTACACCCCAACTGTGACAGCACGTGTAGACTACGGCCCTGTTACATATTTCAATCCAGTCTGGCCTGGGTTACACCCCAACTGTGACAGCACGTGTAGACTACGGCCCTGTTACATATTTCAATCCAGTCTGGCCTGGGTTACACCCCAACTGTGACAGCACGTGTAGACTACGGCCCTGTTACATATTTCAATCCAGTCTGGCCTGGGTTACACCCCAACTGTGACAGCACGTGTAGACTACGGCCCTGTTACATATTTCAATCCAGTCTGGCCTGGGTTACACCCCAACTGTGACAGCACGTGTAGACTACGGCCCTGTTACATATTTCAATCCAGTCTGGCCTGGGTTACACCCCAACTGTGACAGCACGTGTAGACTACGGCCCTGTTACATATTTCAATCCAGTCTGGCCTGGGTTACACCCCAACTGTGACAGCACGTGTAGACTACGGCCCTGTTACATATTTCAATCCAGTCTGGCCTGGGTTACACCCCAACTGTGACAGCACGTATAGACTACGGCCCTGTTACATATTTCAATCCAGTCTGGCCTGGGTTACACCCCAACTGTGACAGCACGTGTAGACTACGCACCTCCTGTTACAATATTTCAATCCAGTCGGCCTGGTTATCAACACCCAACTGTGACAGCACGTATAGACTACGGCCCTGTTACATATTTCAATCCAGTCTGGCCTGGGTTACACCCCAACTGTGACAGCACGTGTAGACTACGGCCCTGTTACATATTTCAATCCAGTCTGGCCTGGGTTACACCCAACTGTACAGCACTGTAACTACGGCCCTTACATATTCAATCCGCGCTGGTTACACCCCAACTGTACAGACGTGTAGACTACGGCCCTGTTACATATTTCAATCCAGTCTGGCCTGGGTTACACCCCAACTGTGACAGCACGTGTAGACTACAATGGCCCTGTTACATATTTCAATCCAGTCTGGCCTGGGTTACACCCCAACTGTGACAGCACGTATAGACTACAGCCCTGTTACATATTTCAATCCAGTCTGGCCTGGGTTACACCCCAACTGTGACAGCACGTGTAGACTACGCCCTGTTACATATTTCAATCCAGTCTGGCCTGGGTTACACCCCAACTGTGACAGCACGTTAGACTACAGCCCTGTTACATATTTCAATCCAGTCTGGCCTGGGTTACACCCCAACTGTGACAGCACGTATAGACTACAGCCCTGTTACATATTTCAATCCAGTCTGGCCTGGGTTACACCCCAACTGTGACAGCACGTTAGACTACAGCCCTGTTACATATTTCAATCCAGTCTGGCCTGGGTTACACCCCAACTGTGACAGCACGTTAGACTACAGCCCTGTTACATATTTCAATCCAGTCTGGCCTGGGTTACACCCCAACTGTGACAGCACGTGTAGACTACAGCCCTGTTACATATTTCAATCCAGTCTGGCCTGGGTTACACCCCAACTGTGACAGCACGTGTAGACTACAGCCCTGTTACATATTTCAATCCAGTCTGGCCTGGGTTACACCACAACTGTGACAGCACGTGTAGACTACAGCCCTGTTACATATTTCAATCCAGTCTGGCCTGGGTTACACCCAACTGTGACAGCACGTGTAGACTACAGCCCTGTTACGATATTTCAATCCAGTCTGGCCTGGGTTACACCACAACTGTGACAGCACGTGTAGACTACAGGCCCTGTTACATATTTCAATCCAGATCTGGCCTGGGTTACACCCCAACTGTGACAGCACGTGTAGACTACAGCCCTGTTACTATTTCAATCCAATCTGGCCTGGGTTACACCACAACTGTGACAGCACGTGTAGACTACGGCCCTGTTACACATTTCAATCCAGTCTGGCTTGGGTTACACCCCAACTATGACAGCACGTGTAGACTACGGCCCTGTTACGTATTTCAATCCAAAATGAAACTCTACTGCATGATAGTTGTCATCATCATAAAATAATCATAGTATCGTGAACACTGTCCAAGATTCCATGGCCTTTGATGCCATTATCTGATGGATAAATCAGCTTCTGTTTACTCTGCCATTTCCATGCCTGATTTAAATTCACATTGGTCTTGTGTCACTTGCTATGAAGGCTATGATTTGACAAATGTGTGATAGTTCCATTACCAGTGAAATGTCCAGTGAGGCCAAGCAAACGATGCTGAACTCCATCGAGTGACCCAGCAGCAGTGATAAGTTTCTTCTGATGCCTGGCTTTACAGCAGGTTAATATCGCTAGCTCCTATGGGCTTCCTGCGACTGGTGTTTTGAAACTGGGTTTGGTACCACCGAAAAAGAACAGGAATGAGCGGTATGGGATAAAACTTTCCCCACCCCAGTAACACAACAACACAAACCATCAGGTTCCAACGAGCTCCACGATATCAAAAGCTAATCAGATGAAACGAACGATCACCAGCACTGCACTGGCAGTGAGCCGGTCAACAAGGGAGCTAAAAATCAAAGGCAATGTAATAAGGGGGGATAATTCCTGCCTCTATCACGCATCTTTTTCCAGTTTTAGTCGAGACATGGGCATTTCGTGTCGATCGGAGAGAGGTCTGTATGTCTTGTCTTTGTCTTTGTGACACAAATGTATTAGCAATATTCTCTCATCTGTTTCCGAATAAATCTTTACCAAACTTGCATCAAAGGCGTAGATTGCTGAGAAGCTGCCATTGTACAAGTTTGGAAGACCAGGCTGGTCTGCACAGTGCATACGTTTTGAAAGCCCTCTTGTACTGCTGAGACCTGGACAATCTACACACAGCTTACCCAACGGCTGGAACAGTTCCACCAAACACATCTGCGCAAAGTTGCAGTATCATGTGGCAAGATGAAGTGTCCAATTTTCATGTTGTGAAGAATTGTCGCACGTTAAGTGTGCGTGTACTCATTAAATGCCTGCTTCGTTGGACAAAAAGACTACCGCACCCCAAAGATATTCCTGTATCGATAGCTTGAAGCAGACACCGTGACCTAGGAATATCACTAGAGCAATATAAGAAGACTCTGGGGAGACGCTGCCCGTAATAGATTCAGCTGGTGACAGTACTGCACTCAGGGAACAATCACATTTGAACAACACAGAACTACGATTAATAACTAAGAAGAATAACAATAATAATAATAACAACAATAATGATAAACATTAATAATGATAGTAATAGTATATGTACGGCGTTAATTCTTGAAATTCAAATCAAAGTGCATTCATGCACCAGACATACGCATGCAATCAACGCAGACTACCTTACAATACCTAAAACACACCTGATCAAACTGAGGGCAAGAGGTAGTTGTAAAATTCGTTGTCGGGAAGACAGGTGGATTTTTAAACTGGATTTAAAAGCAGAAATAGTAGGTGTTAGGCGAAGGGAGAGAGGAAGTCTCTTCCAGGCAGACAGTCCTGAGACAGCAAAAGAACGTTGGCCAACAGTTAATAGTCTAAATCTAGGAACCTGAAGGAAAAAAGTAACTCAAGCTGAGCGCATCCTGAATATCTTCTGCAAGACATTTTAACTTAGAGCAGAACAACACAATTTCAAGAACACGCATAGATGCCAGCTTTGCTTGACAAAAAGTACACCTAAAAAACACCCATTGCTTTTCTTTTCTAAATAGGCCATGGGACTGCCCAGTGGGCATCATTCTAAGTCACTTGAACATTATGCAGTGAAGCATGATGCTGGTTTGGCAGTACCACACATATGAACAGGCAGACAGGCAATTTGCCCTGTTGCACTCGATGATATTACCTTGCCATACCACGGGCTCGCGAGCACACACAGTTGCTATTATTCAACTGGCTTGAATCCAACTTTGTGGCATATTTCTCCTTGCAGATAACAGAAGATCATGACAAATCAACTTGTAAGCTATTATGAACGGAAAATTTTACGGAAGAAAAATTCCCATGCATGAAACAGAAAACGAAACATCCTTGAGAGAAAAAATTTCCCTTCTTGGTCAACAATATAAGAATAGAATCAAATTCTTATCTCCTTTTCAGTCAGCTTACCTTTTTGACTATAGCACCGACACTGTTCTCGTTCACATTATGAATGACTTGTTGCTTTTCGGCTGACCGTGGCTGATTTTCCGTAATTATTCCTTTCGATCTTTCTGCTGTCTTTGACGTTACCGATCCCACCATCCTTCTCTCTCGACTGGAGCACAGATCTGGAATCGGAGGTACTGCTCTGTCTTGGTGTTTGTCCTATCTGAACGTTTTCAGTCAGTCATGGTAAATGAGTCTAACTCTAAGTCAAAGCTGCTTACATTTTGCATTTGCCACCCCCCCCCCCCCCCCCCCCGGCTCTGTATTTATTCCAGTCTTCTTCAAACTCTACAGTTTACTACTTGCCAGTATCATCTGTTAGCACAACATCAAATATCATTTTATGCTGATGACTCCTAGATCTACAACAGTATATATCCTGAAAATCGCACAACTCTTCTTTTTAAAGCTTTTGACTTTGATATCCGGAAATGGATGATACAGAATAAGCTACAGCTGAATGGAGATAAGATTGAAGCAATGCTCACTGGCACCAAATATAAGCTTTCCACAGTAAAAGTTGGTTCTATCCAAGTAGTAAATAACACTATTGTACTTTCTGATTCAGTCAAGAACCTTGGCGTTGTTCTCGATCCTCAACAGTCCATGCAGAAATTCATCATCCAACCTCTCCCCTCCCTCCCCACTTCCTGTTCGCTTTCCATCCCCTGACCATAGTTTTGCCGCTTGAACAAATGGGAGTAGGTGAATGATATTTACATCTGTATTTGCAACTGTTACTGGACCTCCACTTTATTACTATATTGTCACAGTCAAAGTCTTTTGACTGTGTAATGTAATATAGATATTAAAATACTACTACCACCACCACCATTTCTACTACTGCTGCTGTCGTTACTTTCCCTCTAAAGATAATGATAATAACAATGCTGTTTGATTATTACAGTAGATTTGTCATTCAGGGTTCCCAGGGATCAGAGCAAGTGCAAACTAAGGACCTTATAAGGACTTGCAAGGACCATTTTAAGGACTTGCAAGGACCATTTTCATATTTTTTAAGGCCAAAAAAATATTCAACAACGCTTACCTAGATCGAAAGCATCCCTCTGTTACCTCTTGTCCACAGGCCAAATCACTGGTGTTGACTCAAGCTGTCTGTCCAATACTGACATATCCACAGCCAAATCACTGGTGTTGACTCAAGCTGTCTGTCCAATACTGACATATCCACAGGCCAAATCACTGGACGTGGTGTTGACTCAAGCTGTCTGTCCAATTCTAACACAAGGTCTAGTACGAACACAAGTCCCCAAATCAAATCAATGTCAACAAAATAAAAAAAAAATTGTCAAAGTTCACTTCCCATTGGGGAAAAACAAGCTACATGTGATACACTCCAAAATGTCAGCAATTTTTTTTCAGGTCAACTTGCAGTCTCTGAATGTTTTCTTCCAGTTTTCCTGCTTCTTCCTTCTTGTCCTTTGCAGTCAGCCTCAAGTGATTTGACCGTTCCACAAGAGTAAAACTTCTCTGCTCTTGAGCCTGGAAGCTTAGCCGGTCTGCAGACTGCAGAAGGGAGCGCTCTTCATCATGGACAGTCTTCAGCTTCTTTTTGAGGGTACCAAGTTCCTCTTCCATGCGCTTCCTTCTCAAGCCCCTCTCCTCATTCTCTTTCTGGCTCTTTTGCTCTATCAGGTACCTCTCATACCTGCCATAAGCACCAGCTGCAGAGACAACCAGTTCCTTGGTGATCTGAATGCTTTGAAGTCCCCCTACACTCTTCATGTGATCAATCACCATTCTGCGAGCCTTCAAAGCAGTTTCACTCAGATTGTCAGCAACTGTCTCTTTGTTGTATGAGAATCCCCTCTCAACTGTGGCTTGTCCATGAGAAAGCAGCAGCAACTTTCTAATGGTGGACCAAAGAAGCTGAAAGTCAGTTTTGTCAGACAGTGCAGCAAAAAACCAAGCATCTACTCTCTCAGTCTCAGGATCAAAGTTCTTTGCACCCTGCAGAACTTCAGCACTGTCCAGAAACAAAGAATACTCCTGGAGAACCTGGTCACATGATGCATCAGAGATCCTCTTGGCCTCTTGCATGCACTGTAGCACTCGCTTCATTTTTGCTTTGGAGGCGCTTTTGTTTTCCAAGGTGTTTGGGTGAAGGCAAGACAGGTTTCTAACCAGCGAATACTTGAGAGGGGACTTTTCGGATATTTTCACTGCAACTGCAATCAAGAACTCTTTGCATTCAGCTCTGAAGTCTTTCACAGCACCATCACTGACTGAAGGCAATCTCTTTGCTTTGAAAAGAAGCCGATCTGTCTGGAAACCAAGCTCCACTTTGTTCAGGTTCACTTGATTGGCAGTGTCTTTGATGTCAATCTGAATCAATTTCTGGGCAGTAGTACACTGTTTGAGAACATCTTCTTTGATGAAACGATCTAGGAGTCCTTTAAGAGCTGCCTTGAGATCATCACAAAGGAAAGGAATAAGAGGTTTATCTGCCTGGTACTTCTTCAGAAATGGTTCCAGCTGAGTAGCAACAGAGTTGAAAAATGCCAAGCGACATGAAAGCAAAGGAGTGGACAGGACACCTGCTTTAAGAATTTCAAAACTCTTGTTCCTTGGCAAAGTGATTTTCTTTTCAGCGACTGCTTTCACATACATCTCAAGGTTTGGGAGTAAGTCAATCACTTTGCTTGTCACAGACTTGTTTTCCAGCCAACGGTGTGAGCAGAACTTAGGTGGAAAGGAGGTAGAACCAGTAACACTGATATAATCTTCACGCCTTGCAGGACTGTCTTTGAACAGAGTGTAGGTAGCAGAAAGAAATGATTCTATGTCCCAATGTGATGCCTCACAGCCACTTCGAAAAGCATTGTGGACGGTGTGTAGGCCACAGCTGCCAACTCGAAGTAGACCTACACTGTGGTTGTCTACCATTTCACAATTCATGCGTTCCATCAAATTCAGGTTGACATTGGGGCCGTCCATAGAAATTTGCAACATGTCAGAAAGCTTCAGTCCAAATTCATTGATCACTGCATGGAATTTATCTTGCAGATCAACAGCAGTGGCATGCCCTAAGAATTCTGAAGTGAGAAAACGTGTCTGAACTTTGTGGCTGTCATTCCAGAAACGAACATGAAAGTCCATTTGTTTCTTCTGGGTCTTGTGATTTAGAGATTCGTCAAACAGGAGAACAAATCCATCTGAAGCTCTGACAGTCCCACGTAGCAGCTGAGAGAAATGGGGAGCAATGCCGAAGGTCAAAAGATACCTGCACTTTGTCTCCCCACACTTGAACTGTGATGCTATCTCACTGTCAGGAAACATTAGACGAAATAAGTCTGCCACTCCTTCTGATGATCTGCAACTGTAGTGAGACTCTGCCGATTTCAAGGTCCAGAGAATTTCAGCCTTCAGTCTCCCATTGCTGATGGTGTATCCACTCATGGAACTTGATGGTCTGGCAGTTGCTGAACTGGTTGAAGCAATGGTAGCATCACCTTCGTTCGACTCAGCCTGCGTTTTCTGACTGGGTGTGGCTGTAAAAAATTCTGTGACACTGCACCGTCTGTCGGACTCGACTCTCTCTTGGTTCTTCTTGTGTCAGTCGGTCTTCACATGGTACCGAAGTGCGGCTTCGCCCATTGCAGCAACATTTAAAGTTTTGCAGCAGAAGGTGCATCTTGCTGAGCATGGGTCCTTCTCACGGAGAATCCAATCTTTGTAGGCACGATCCTTGAGCCAGCGATCTTGGAATCGACACTTTCCAGGCATTTTGCACAGGTTTGCCACTTTTCAAAGATGGCGGATATCGGTCAGGGGAAGTAACTCCAGTAGTCTAATTATTACATGGCTGTCGTCTGCTAAAGAAATGGCCGAGAGCGATTGAGAGGACATTTCCAGTGAAGATTTTTCCCGGGTGTTTTTATTTCCTGTGTTTTTATTTCCACATTACACATTTTTGGGACCCATATTTTGCAAAATATAAGTACTTATAAGCACTCACATATTTCTATAAGGACTCCACTTTCATTTACAAGGACTAATCACCAAATCTAAGCACTTGCAAGGCCTTGTGACCTCTGACCCCAAATGTACAAACCTATAAGCACCTGCAAGGACCCTACGAACTCTGTCATTATAACGTTCATGATGGTTTAGCTATGGGTTACATCAAGTTAATGATAACTTATTCTGGAAACACATTCTTAAAGCAGACAATAAATTCTGCAGAAATATCAAATCAATGTCACCGACAGATTTACTTTCAGAACCGGTTGTATTTAATGTAAAAAAAAATTGAATCAAGACACCTTCTTGTCTAGAAAGGATTAAGGGCGCCTCACACGATTCGATTAATAGAATGAAAACTAGTCTTTAACGATTTTTCAGTCAAATAAAAATTCGAACTTTCTCTGGTCTGGTAGGCAGGCAGGGGAGAGAACACCGTGGCAACAAACAAATTGAACCGTGTGCGGAAAACAAGCGACCAGACGTTGGAAACTAAATGACTGGACCGGTTGGATCAAAATTAATGTCAAATCGTGAGACGCCCTTTATCCTCTGTATGTGCCGACCTTTTGTCCCACTCCCCGCTTATCCTCCTCCTCCCGGTTTGTGTGTGTTTTGTATCCTTCAGTGTTCGTCATTACCAGTGAGTGCTTTGGTGAATGATGAGAGTGCACACTTTGATCTGATTTGTATATCAAGATTAAGCGTCGCGTAAATGTCATTATCATCATCATTGTCATCATTATTATTATTATTGCAGATTAGTGTTTTTATTTTCCAAGCAACAACATTGAACTTGAGACAAAGTTGTTTGTATGTACAACTGCGAATAAAAAAAAATACAAGACCGAATCGATCCTGAAGCCGATAAAGGCCATGAGTGTGCTGCCTGGCCGGTCGGTGTAACTCTTTATATTTTTGGCAGCACGTGGAAGCAGTAAAGTATGGCAAATGGAATGACGTGACGTGATACAGGAGCCAGCATTTCACTGCCCGCTGTTCTTCAAGCACAAGGTCTCGCGAGATGCCAACAGAAACTAGACAAAAGCTTGGAGAGGCCGAGATAAGACGCGATGGAGTACTGTCGTTCAGCCGCATCACTGGCAATCACGGAACCGATTTATTTAACGCGGTGCGTGCAAGCGTGTGTGTGTGTGTGTGTGTGTGTGTGTGTGTGTGTGTGTGTGTGTGTGTATGGTGTGTGGTGTGTGTGTGTGCGTGCGTGCGTGCGTGCGTGCGTGCGTGCGTGCGTGTGTGTGGTGTGTGTGTGTGTGTGTGTTCAGTTCAGTTTGCTTAAGACGATGCTCCAATGTGCAGATGACGCCGGGCGATAAAGATTCAAAATAGTTGCACAAGCTACACGGAAAGTTTTAACTCTGGAGGGATTTTAAGCATGGACTTTAGGAATCCTGAGTTAAACGAACAGTCTATTCCCTCTCTAGCTAATGGGACCATGTTTCCTATCTAACGACATCGCTCCACCACAAGCCCCTAGCCACAACAATAAAAACCTCTACCATCACCAACTTGACATGTACACTGTTAATCAATGGAACAGATACACCACGTCTTATTATCACTTCTCTGATTTTCCTATCCCTTCTACCAAGTACATGTAACACAAAGGAGTGTAGACCGCGATAACACGGAACCACTCCACACACTAACAACATCCTAAAACTTCGTTAATCAAGCAGTACACACCATGGCGACCCCATGCCAATCACAAACTATCAATATCCAACCTCTACGGCGCACACACAAAGCGCATATAACACCGTCATAACACAGTCACCATGGACATCACATAACAACATACCGGAAATAAACTGCCACATCACAAACTCATCCAAACCCAATACCCCTCTTTCTCATACACTCACTCTGTCTAAACGCACTTAAATGAAAAGACCTTAAAAGAATTCTCTCCCTCCCTCCTCCCCCCATCTCTCTTTGTCCTCTGCATCATAAATGTCTTAAAATGATGTCACGTTGTAGTAGTTTGAGCGTTGTCATCTTCGTTGTCTATGCAACAAGGACAATTAGGGCAAATGTAATGCTTTAAACAGAAGCTGCTCTGTTCTATTCACTCACAGCAGCAACATCTCAAAACCAAGCACTTTCGACTTAAGCGGTTCTGATCACCCGGACAAAACAAAAAAAATTATACTGAAAGACCCCCTCTCTTTCTCCCACTTTCATTACTTGCGTTTTCCTGCCATAAAACAAAACAAACAAAAACAAACAAACAAACGAACAAACAAACAAAAACCCAACTAAATTCACAGCCTCTCCCTCCCTCCGCCCTCGATCTCTACCTACTATACCATCCCCAGACAAATAATTTATCACTAATGCATCTGAAAGCGGCACTAGCTTTGAACAGAACCACAGCGCCCAGTGGCCATTTTTAGCCTGCAACAGAAGTGCAGCTAGGCCAGTTAGCAACACCTTTATGCAGCATGAACATAAGGTGCTCTTATCGTCTACAAAAGGCAACATTCGACTTTTCATTGGAATACGTACATTCCTTCTTGGTGTGTCACACACTCACTTCCACTTCCACACATAAACACGAGCGCGCGCGCGCACAGAACCAGACGCAACGGCATGCCCCAATTTAATAGGGAGACTGAAAACACAAGAGGCCTGGCTTGCATAGTGAGGTTGAGTTCCCGTCTCCAAATCTGACAGCATGAGTTCCAGCCTGTTCACGGAACTTTGTGCTGGTGCGACCTGCAGTTAACCTGGCCGTGAATGGGAACCTGACTGTTCAGCTGTTGGGAAAGTAGAGGGAACAGGACCCGCCCTCAGAAAGCTGACCCAAGAGTAGTGATGCTTCTACCATCTCACTTCCCTTTGACCAGGGGTCTACTTTTACGTCTAGCTTGATTATTGAAAAGATGTATGGCAAAACACATCGCCCACCTTTGACGCTTCATGTCCACCATACAGTAGCCATACAGACAGCCTTCAGAACATCAGCCACAGTAGCTAATTTTGCCCGAAGTAGCGCTACTCAACATTCCAGAAGCAGAAATCTCCAAGGCTTGCTGCAAAGGTTACAAAGTCTGAAACTAACGGAACAACGTCTGGGGATGAAGGGCTCGAGTTTGAAGGGGGAAGGGCTTGATGGCGGAAGAAAAGAAGGTAAAGTGAAGAGTCTACAGATTTCTTTTTTCTTTGTGGGAAGATTGGAAGTGGGCTTGCGGGAGAGCATAGATGTAAAAGTCTGGTCTGACCAACGCCTGTGGTTTAAGTCAAGTGGGTTAGTGTCCATGTTCGATCACTGCCAGGTAGTCTGTTATGGTACCAAAGACGTCTAGGACAAGAATGACAGAAGAAAGATCAGTGAAGCTTCAATGCGCCTGTAGACTACGTTTTATTGATACAGATGAAAATTGTGTTTCGACTCCTTCTCGACTGTATTTTTTTATCTCCATCTAATGAACCCAAGCTAGAAAATGAAAATTCACTCCATACGCTATCATTCTATCCTTCTTCTTAACCCTGGCTACATACGTGCATAACGTAATATTTGAACAAAACAAAACTTTCACCGCAAAAGGGGGCGGGATCCTACAATAACATCAACATCAACAACGACGACAACAAAACAGCTGGTATTTGTGGTACTGGAGTTGATAGCTGTGTGGGGGCAGGGAGAGTAGGGAGGTGAGGGTGAGCGTGCATGCATGCGTGCTTGTATATGTCTGTTTGCGAGCGCGTCTGCACGTGTGTACACGTGCATGGTGTATCAGTGTCTGCTGCAAGCAGCTCTGTGAAAAGGGTAACAGAGTGCATAGCCACTCCATCAGCAAGCCCTACGTAGTGCCTCCTTGCGGCAACACAGTAACTGAGTGGACTCGGGCTGAACACTCGGGGGCCTCGGAGGAGGTCTAGCCCTCAGACGTGCAGCACGCAGGCCCCCCGGCGTGTGGACATGGCCTGGTGCCCACGAACTAGAGCCCCAAGTACAAATAAATAGCATCACTGCCTACTGGGTGACTCGGGAGAGACCAAGGCTGAGGACATAAATCCTGACAGAAAATCACCACTGCCTTGTGGTCGTCTTGGGAGAGATAAAGGCTAAGGGAGTAAGCTTCAACAGAAAATCCAGAGTAGAGCCCCCTGCGGTTGGCTGGAATATTTGTTACTCTCCAGCATCTTCTACAGCCAAGCTGATGCCAAACAGCATGCTCTGCAATCCTTAGGGTCCCGTCAGCGAGGCCAAGAAATGGATTCTGACGATTGGGCAACCCAGGATCTCCATACTTCGAGCCCAGGCCAGCGCCTTGGACAGACAACTCCAGCATCACCTGTTGAGGACACAACACAGATGCTTGCAATCTGCGGGTTTTAAATCCTTCCTGACTGGCGTGCAGAAGGGGAGCCAAGGGTCAGCTCTGACAGTGGGAGGGACCACCAAAGTCCCACTAGTTGATCACTGCCTGCTTCAAGCTGGCCAGCCCCCCCCCCCCCCACCCCGGTCAGTAAGGTATCGGCCCACCAACGTCTGCCTGCCTCAGTGGAGTGGGTGCCTGTGGCTTAGTGCACTGATACAGGCATGACAAGCAGATGGAAACCTCGCACCAGGCAAACTTCATATAGCTAGCTGCAATGTGCGCATCGTGTGCACAGGAATACCTGACGATCTCTGTGAGGTGGTTGACACCAGAAAGACGGCCATCATGGACAGAGAGCTCATCAGATTGAACATCAGCATCGCTGTTCTTAAAGAAACCAGACTCACCGCGGGGGTTTCTTAAGAAGGGAGAACCACATCTTCCTCTGAGAAGCCCTGCCAGTATGGAGCTGGTTTTGCTATCAAGAACACTCTGCAGACCACAGCAGAGCTTTCATTAGGCGGTGCAGAGCATATCCTGTCCATGCATCTGGGCACTGCTGTAGGCCTGTCTTCATCCTCAGCGTTTAAGCCCACAGCCTCACTGCATCGGAAGAAGCAAAGGATCAGTTCTATGGACAACTTAGGACAGCTTATGTAAGGTCAGAAATTCCACTTCAGTTTTTCGCTGCTACATAACGACAATCGAGGTTTCGTACTTCTTACTTCACTGTGACCGTAAAGAAGCCTCCAATGAAATAAAACTTTGAGCAAAGCGAGGAGAGTGGTAGATTGTCACAACATGAAATATAGAATTCAAATATTCTGATAAGTTCCTCAGAAACTACTGTTTACACATCTTCGTCAAAAAGTGGCCTGCGTGACTTTGACCTTGATGCCATGGCTTCCAAAGTGATGTACTCAAAGGTCGACCACCTCTGACCCAGATTTGGTAAAGCTGAGAAATTCTTGCTAACGCGTGTTTTGTCAAAGACGCACAGATATACAGCCACACATACACAGATAACTCTCTCTCTCCCCTTTGTTATAAATGTATACATATACATACATGTACATACATACATACATGTATACATACATACATACATACATACATACATAACATACTACATAAATACATACATACATACATAATACATACATACACATAATACATATATATACATACATATACAGAGAGATGAGAAACGCTACGACACCAAGCACCGCACTGCTATGGCCACCTTTGGGAAGAAAACTGTGAAGTCCCACAACTGGTTTGGGGCCAAATCATCAGAGTTGACTCCCACTATTGAGGCCAAGCACGCTGCACTCACGAGTATAAGCGGTCACCCAGTGAGAAGAACCTGCAAATCCTCAGGGCTGCCAGAAGTAAGGTTCAGCTTAACGCCAGGCGCTGCGCAAACGCGTACTGGACAGAGCTCAGCGAAGAGATACAGAGTGCTGCTAAACGAGGCAACATCCGAGGAATGTATGATGGCATCAAGAAGGCACTGGGACCAACACAGAGCAAGACCGCCCAACACAGAGCAAGACCGCCCCCCCCCCTCCTCAAATCCTCCACTGGGGAAGTAATCAGCGATCCTAGTAAACAGATAGAGAGATGGGCGGAACACTACTCCGACCTCTACTCCACAGAGAACACGGTGTCCCCCTCAGCCTTCGATGCCATCAAGTGCATGCCGGTCATGGAAGAACTTGATGCAGAGCCAACTGTGGACGAACTCAGCAAGGCCATTGATAGCCTAGCATCAGGCAAGGCACCTGGCAACGACAGAATTCCCCCAGACCTCATCAAGCACTGCAAGACTACTCAACTGCGCCCTTTGCACGCAGTCCTCTGTCAGTGTTGGAATGAGGGAGCTGTACCGCAAGACATGAGGGACGCCAAGATCGTCACCCTGTACAAAAACAAGGGCGAAAGGAGCGACTGCAACAACTACAGAGGTACCTCGCTCCTAAGCATTGTTGGCAAAGTTTACGCTCGGGTTCTCCTAATCCGCATGCAGAAACTGGCTGAACGCGTCTACCCGGAATCACAGTGTGGTTTTCGAGCAGAGAGATCCACGGTAGACATGGTCTTTTCCCTTCGCCAAATCCAGGAGAAGTGCAGAAAGCAGCGGATGCTCCTGTATGTGGCATTCATTTACCTCACCAAGGCCTTTGACCTAGTCAGCAGAGATGGCCTTTTCAGGGCTCTCCGAAAAATCGGCTGCCCCCCCCCCCCCCCCCCCCCCCCACAAACTGCACAGCTTAATTGAGTCCTTCCACTCCAACATGAAAGGGACGGTGCATTTCAACGGAAATCTCTCCAAGCCCTTCGACGTACGCAGCGGTGTGAAACAAGGCTGTGTCGTGGCCCCAACCCTCTTTGGAATCTTCTTTGCTCTCCTCCTGAGCCATGCGTTCAGCACTCTTCAACCTCGCCCGCCTCAGAGCAAGGACAAAGGTCCGTGAAGCCCTCATCAGAGACATGCTATTTGCCGACGATGCCGCAGTTGTGACCCATACTCAGCGGGACTTGCAGTCACTAATGGACCGCTTCTCCCAGGCCTGCAAAGATTTTGGTCTGACCATCAGTCTTAAGAAGACAAACGTCCTGGGCCAAAACACGCCATCTCCACTAGCCATCACCACTGATGACTACGAGCTTGAAGCCATCCATCAATTCGCCTATCTTGGGTCCACCATCATCGATAACCTCTCCCTTGACACAGAGATCGACAAGAGGATCGGGAAGGCAGCCACAACACTAGCCCGCCTCACACAAAGGGTGTGGACAAATCCCAAACTGACCACGAAGACAAAGATGGCTAAATACAACGCCTGTGTCCTCAGCACCTTGGACCACGCATGCTCATCAGGAGAAAAGGCTCAATACCTTCCACCTGAGAAGCCTACGGCGCATACTTGGCATTTCCTGGCAAGACAAGGTGACCAACACCGAAGTCCTGACCCGCGCTGGTCTCCCAACCATGCATACCATGCTGAGACAGCATCGGCTGCGCTGGTTGGGCCACGTTCGCCGCATGGAAGATGGTCGCATCCCAAAAGACATCCTTTATGGTGAGCTTGCCACAGGGCAGAGAAACACTGGCCGCCCACAGCTGAGATACAAAGTCGTTTGCAAACGTGACATGAAGGCGCTTGAGATCAACACTGAGTCCTGGGAGGACCGCGCAGACGACCGCAACAGCTGGAGAACCACTCTCAAGAAACAGCTGCGGATTGGTGAGGACAAAAAGTCAGCTGCTGCAGCAGAAAAGCGAGTTCGCAGAAAAGGGATGACAGCCAACAGACCAGCATCAGCATACACATGCGACCGCTGCGACAGAGACTGCCTCTCTCGCATTGGTCTCTACAGTCACAGGCGACGCTGCTTGGACCAAGCCGACAGCCCAACTAGACATTAGAATGGATATACTTTGTCCATGGTCAGCCATGACCGAAGGAGGCCTACTACTACATATATATATATATATATATATATATATATATATATATATATATATATATAGAGGAGAGAGAGAGAGAGAGAGAGAGAGAGAAAGAGAGAAAGAGAGAAAGAGAGAGATACATATACACAGACAAGAGTTTGACATATATGGCAATTGCTATGATCAGCTCCAGCGTGCAGCAAGTGCTGTGTTCATTTCAAGACCTGGCAAGACATAATCATATGTCATTATTAGCGCAAGGAATCATTATCGAGCTGTGACACCACACTGGGCAATACAACGCAAAACTTTTCTGTTGGACACAGGCACGAGTTCAGTTTCTGAAGTTCCCTTTGTTTTGTTGTTGTTGTTGTTGTTATTGTTGTTGTTGTTGTTGTTGTTGTTGTTGTTGTTTTTTGCATACGGTTCTTCAACTGAAATAGACTCCGCCTTTGTCTTCCCTTCCGTATGCGCGCGTGCGTGTGTATATAAGTGTGCGCGTGTATTTCTTTGTGTGGGTGTGTATGTGTGTGCGTGTGTGTTTGTATTAACTATGTGTGTTCGTGTGTGTGTGCGTGTGCGCCCGCACGCGTGTGTATGCGCCCGTGTCTGTGTTCGTATGTGCCTTTGTGTGTATGTGTAGAAGGGTGGGTGGATATTGTATACGGAGCAATGTGCTAGCAACGTTTTGCCAGTCCCAGTGCCAGACGATGTTACGTGGACACGAATACCACTTCAGCGACAAACAACAACGAGGTCATCCCATTTTTCTTGTAATCGGACGTTAAACAACAACAATCAACCAACTTTTTAGTCACATCCCAACAACAACTCAACAATAATCGTTCTGCCTCCCCCCCCCCCCCCTCCTCCACCTCGTTCCTTTTTGTTAAATTGTTTTGCTCTTGTTCTTTGCTTGTTTTAAGTATTGAAGGACGCTTGATTTTTTCTTGAACGCCTTTTCATTTTTATTGCAGTGCACAATATCATAACATTGAATACGTCTGATTTAAAGGAAAAATCAAAATCTGCAACAGACAGAATAAACAAAAATACACGGATGAATGGGCAAAAACATAGAGCAA